>CM056729.1:86518320-87118320 GCA_029844215.1 Przewalskia tangutica
GACTTATCCCACAACATAGCTCACGTGTACTATGCACTCCGATAAGGGTCAAACATAAAAAAAAATACATCTTTACTCGAGATGGACTTACCTCTAAGGTCTCCACATATAACACTCTAAGGCTCACACTTTTCTTATCCCCAATCTTACCCGGTTTACTAACCATGATTTCTAATCACAATTAACATAACATTTAAGGTATACTCATCTTATCATACGTACCAATCTCTAGAGGGTTAAGGATCTACCTGTATCTACAGCTTCACTCCCCTCTGTTGTTCTAATCAATCCTGCCCTGTTGGGCGCATAGCTAAGGAAGGTGACGAACTACCCACCGATACTGAAGGCTAAGTCCTCCTACTAGGACACCCTTTTGACACCTGGCCCTGACGGCCGTAGGTACAACAAGTACCAACAAAAAGACGACATTCCCCGGGATGACGTCTGTCACACTGTGAACCGGAAGCCCTGGAGCTCTGACCAACTCCTGCATACCTCGAACGTCCTGAACCCCGCGAGGACCACTCTGACCGTGGATGTGCATATCTAATCTGGCCGTGAGGCGATTCGCCTCGAAAGTTACCAAAGGACCTTGC
This sequence comes from Przewalskia tangutica, assembly GCA_029844215.1. Lineage (NCBI taxonomy): Eukaryota > Viridiplantae > Streptophyta > Magnoliopsida > Solanales > Solanaceae > Przewalskia > Przewalskia tangutica. The sequence goes on from CM056729.1 coordinate 86,518,917, forward strand.
TCGCCTCTTCTCGCTATCCTGGTTAACCCGCCGATCTCTACGCTTTGGCTCGCCGCGCATAAGCCCGCATACGTGCCATGCTCAAGCCTAATCAAGAATTACTTTTGCACAACCCTCTTAGATAGTCATCAAGACTCGCGTACATCGGTATACTCTCCGTAGCCAAATCCATAGCTAGTAATGTGGTCGCCTTTGCAAACTATATTCTCTGCTCTGGCCAGGAACCAAGCGTTCATATATCATGGTCGCAGAGGCATCGCCGCCGTGCTAAACTCACTGGGCCGTGACGTAGCATAACTCCTCGAATGAAACACCACCCTGGTGATGATTGGGCTGTGCCATCGTAACCTCTCAGATTTACTCGCAGCCTCTCGGCCGCTTGCCTCCTGCCCGGGTTTGCCCTACGCGGAGGCATAACGGTAAGGGAAAGAAATACGTTAGAGGGTCCAACTTACAACACAGTCTCTAAGGCACGATCTCAGAGTGAGAAGAATGGAAACCAATCCTAAATATCCTATAGCCTCGTGATTATTGGTGTGGTGCACAACACACCGATAATCAAGACTTACTAGATACGGTTCAGACACTTTCCGAGGATTAATCGCTCGATACCACTTTTGTCACGACCGAACTGCTCGTGGATCGTGCCTTACCCGCACCCAAGTAGACATACATCAGAGTAATCAGCGGAACATAAAACAAGACATAAAAATATTATGAAGTAAGAAACAGTAATCTGAGAAAACTTGCCTTTCGGCATATATATAAATCAATTTAAAACCGAACAGTTACATCCTTTTTACAACTCTGCCCACAACAGTACTACAGACCTCTAAGAATGATACGACAACAATGGCGGGACAGGGCCCCGCCATACCCCTGAATGTAAGTACCTACAACGACAGGACTATACCACCGATAAGCCTCCAGAGAAACGAGCTTCCCATATGCCGAATCAGACCCTAAGAGCGAGTATCAACATCGTGTACTCTACTGCGCAGATGAACGCAGCCTCCGGAGGTCAAGACAACAGTACCAAGTATGTGAAATCGAAAATATCAGAAATGAAATCATAGTAGTCTATATAAAGCAGAGACATGTATGATAACCAAACTACGCTCACAATAAATAAGCGATATGTCAAGTCGTGACTCACGCCTCAAAGTCATCACTCAAATATAACTACGGGTCTCACGCCCACGTGTCACAATAGAACCGCAGACGGGTAAGTACGAAGGCATAGCCGACTACTAAGACCCACGCACTAATAATGCCATAAATCAGATCACGAGGTCTTTCTAGACCGCACCACATGATCGGCCGCCACTCGCCTCAAGATCAATGCGCGTCTATTCTAGAACATACCGCTGCTCCGCATAGGCCACACATAGGCCCGCATGAGGTATTCCTCGCATCGGGGGCAGCTAACCCCCGGTACCCTCCTGGACTACCGCAGCCCGCATAGTCTCAATAGACCGCATAGTCCCATGGACCGTGATAGGCATCCCCGTGACGGATAAAACACCCGGAATGATCAATCCTGGAGCATACCGCTGCTCCGCATAGTCACACAGACTGCATAGGCCGTATAGACCCGCATCAAGGGTGGCAAGCCCTCGGTATATTAAGTCAAGGGGGTATGTGATATAATAACAGTACAACGGGCTTAACGTTTAATAACGTAAGCACAACAAGGGAAAACCCCCTTTACACAACCATCACAAGATACTAACACACGTAGCATCCTAACATGTTTACTTATCAAATCAACAAGAACATTACAAGGCTATCACAAACCAACAAGGTCAAGTTATTCACACAAGGTACTTTCTACTTCATGTTAACAAGTTCGGGTTTTTATCCCCAAAGTACTTCATTTATTAACTCTTTAAAAGATCCCTTTCTTTCACAAAAGTCACACAATACCCGTAGTATAAAAATAGAGTGACTATCTTTTAAGTAAACCAAAACACTTCCCTTTATAAAATCAAGTGACAACATTATTTTCCAAACGTTCAAGTTTGCCTAATTTCAGATGCTCCAGTTTCTCATTTTCGAAAGGTTCCGTAGTTCATAGTTTTAATCACTTAATGATATAATTCTCCTTTAAAACGATTTGAGAAACATATGCCTTATATGTGAGTAGGTTATTCTTGTTTATAACAATCTTATTAAAGCAGCCATGATCTAGGAAATATCATTTTGTCTCATCTTAGCTTCTATGCAGATGGAGGTTTCTACTGATTTTAATAATATTTTATTAGTCAATACATTTTCCTTTATTAACGCTGCTGTGGTTTGTCGATACTCATTCTGATTTCCGAAATCAGTAAAACATTATTCCTTTTAAAAACCAAGTACTCATTACTCACGAATGAGGTTTCACACAAAATTCCTATTAATTTAATTAAGTCAAGTCTCTTATCTTTTAAGATCAAGTCTCTTAACTTCTAAAATCAATAAATCATTCATTTTATCTCTCTTAAGCCGTTATACCTAACTTCCCATAAAGCTAGTATAACTCTTAAGCTTTTAAAACCAAGTATTACTCTTCTTTCAAAAACGGTTCTTAATTCTTTTGAAATACTTCAAGATTCTTATTATTCAGGCTTAAGTCAAAAGACATTGCCGTAGAACTACGTTCAGTTAACACACGTACGTCTATTGTACTATATATATATTCTTTAAAATATCATGCTCAAGAGGATAGGAAGAATCACATACCTCGCGACGATTTATCGACTATTAGCAAATCGCTCCACGGCTATAACCCGGCTAGCCTTGTCCACCTTTCAAGTAGCACATGCTACTCACAGAACATTCAACCTATAAAGGTTATACGAGTCTATCAAAGTCTAGACTACTCTGAGTAATATTCGAGGTTCTCTATTTACGGAAAATCGGGCAAAGACTTCCCTACCCGTTGTTATTACACCATCAGAATACAGTCCTATGTAAGTACAGTTTAATCCTTCTTCTTTAATATTCTTCTAGGAATCTTATATTCATTTCTAAACTACTACAGTATGTAATTTCCAATTACAATAAGGACAAGGGTATTTACCTCGATAAGCCCAATATTATCCAATGTTAAATGTCGATCCTGAGCAACGTTTAGCTCCTACTCCGGGCGCTCCAACCCGCTCCAAACAACCCTTAGAAGTTCTACGCAACTTCTTCTTAATACTTCAATCGGCTATGAAGATTTCCTTAGGGTTGTGTTTTGTGACGTAAGGAAGTATAATAGTATTTCTGGGCTTTTCGTATAAGTGTAACCTTGGAATACTACAAGGTATTTGGGCCAAGGTATTTTGGAATAGTAACAATACTTGGAGAGTATTTTCTACCAAGGGGGGGGTGTATTTTACGAAGCAACTCAAGGTAGGGTACCCCACGCTAGCACCACTAGGAGTGGGTACTTTCGCCTGGGAGGGCTCTCGGCCCAGGGGCCTTCTCAAAGGGGGAGGGGGGGCGTGGACGAAACACTACAAAGAGGGGGAAGGGATTTTCAAGACTTAGAAAATGATTTGTGGATGAAGAAATGTTTTCAACTAAGGGGGTATTTATAGGCCAACCAATGGCCAAGATCATGCCAAGTAGTAGGCAAGTGTAGGGTGAGGATTCATCCATGTGTACCCTATCCATCTACTACACAAAAATATCACAAATATCCTACCAACTCCAAGAGTTGAAGTCGTCCCATTGCCGCCCCCACACTCCACCATCTTGAGGGTGACAAGTGTCGCCCTCTCGTTGGTCCAAAACATTTCGTCTCTCGGAAAAATCCGCAAAAAATTAAAATGACATAGCCGGAATTTTCCCTTCGCAAGTTATGTAAAACGTTTCGTCGAAAAACGATTCTAATCGGGTGTTGTGCACAAAATATTTCGTCCATGCCTACTTTAAGCTTCAAACTTTTCTACGTACGTCCTTACGTACATACTCTGGAAAATACGGGGTATAACACTTCTACTGTGATTACAGTTCAATTCTATTCTTTAATATCCTTCTATATCTTATACTCAAGTCTTAACTATTCTTATATGTAATATCCAATTACAATAGAAGGACAAGAGTATTTACCTCGATAAGCCCAAAATTATCCAAGTTAAATGTCGATCCTGAGCAAGGTTTAGCTCCTAGTTTGCACGCTCCGATAGCTCCAAGAAGCCCTTAGAAGTTCTACACAACTTCTACTTAAATACTATAAGGGATTTGGGCTAGGGTATTTTAGGAATAGTAACTATACTTGGAAGACAACTTTCTACCAAGGGGGCTCTCACCGGCCACTAGGCTAGAGGGGGAGAGGGTGTTGGACGAAACACTACAAGAGAGGGGAGGGAATTTTGAGACTTGGAAGACAATTTGTGGATGAAGAAAACCTTCAAGTTAGGGGGGTATTTATAGGCCAACCAATGGCCAAGATGAAGCCAAGTGGTAGGCAAGTGTAGGGTGGAGATTTGGGCAAGTGTACCTTATCCATCTACCACACAAAATATCACAAAATATTCTACCTACTCCAAGGCTTGAAATCGTGCAAATGGACGCCCCAAATCCGCCAACTAGAGGGTGACAAGTGTCGCCCTCTCGTTGGTCCAAAATGTTTCATCTCTCGGAAAAATCCGCAAAAATAATAAATGACATAGCCGTAATTTTCCCTTCGCAAAGTTTGGAAAACATTTCGTCGGAAAACGATTCTTTTTTATAGGTGTGCACAATTTTTCGTCCCCCTATGCCTAACTAAGGCTAAACTTTTGTACGTACGCCCTTACGTACATACTCTGGAAATACGGGGTATAACAGGATCGATCCATGATGAGCTTTTCAGCTTTACCAACATACCTTTGGGGATATGCTATACAAACCTCAATATATGTTTTGAACAGGGTTCCTTCCAAATCAGTTGAAAAAGACACTATATGAGATATGGTGTGGCAAGATGTCAGCTCTTAGATACATGAGGCCCTGGGGGTGTCCTGCATATTTCAAGAAGATGCTCACTGATAAGTTGGAATCCAAGAGTGAGAAAATGTTACTTTGTAGGGTATCCAAAGGAAATTAAGGGATATTATTTCTATCTTCCTAGCGAACATAAGATCATTGTTTCTAGGAACGCAACCTTCCTTGAAGAAGAATATGTCTACAAGGAAGAGAGTTGTACATAGATAGAACTTGAAGAAACTCAAGAACAATAAAGTAACATAGAGCTTGAATCCTTGCCGAATGATCAAGGCAAGAATTCAGTGGGAGCTTTTGGCGAAGATTGGGTACTTATGGTATGCCCTTCGGCCAGTGGGAGTGTTGCTAGGAATGATGCAGAAATATAAGACCCTCATGCACAAACTTGGGAGCAAGTGCAGTGATTGCACCTCCTCCCATTCAGGAAAGACATGAAAATGATATTCCTGAAAGCTCTCATGTTGGTGGATCAACCAACACACAAGAACATTCTCACAGTCAGAACATACCTAGAACTGAACTGCAAGACAATCAAATTTGTAGGTCGACTAGAGCTCATCGTCCTCCAGAAAGACTAAATCTACTTGTGGAAACACATAGTGAGATAGATATTCCAGATAATTATGAGCCTACAACCTACAATGAAGCAATGATAGACATTGATTAGGAAAGATGTCAAGAAGCCATGAAATCCAAAATGGAATCTATGTATGTCAATCAAGTGTGGAACTTGGTTGACTTGACAAATGGGGTTAAACCCATAGGATGAAAATGGGTCTTCAAGAAGAAGATTGATGCATATGGTATGGTTCAGACGTATAAAGCTAGACTGGTGGCTAAAGAATATAATCAGTGGCCTGGTGTCGATTATGATGAAACATTTTCATATATTGCTAAGATTAAGTCTATTCGGATTTTCTTCGCGATAGCTGCACATTATGACTATGACATTTAGCAGATGGACGTCAAAACTGCATTCCTTAATGGTAATCTAATTGAGGAAGTGTATATGAAACAACTCGAGGGTTTTTCATCCGAGTCCAAACCAAATGTTGTGTGCAAGCTACAGAAGTCCATTTATGGACTTAAGCAAGCCTCTAGGAGTTGGAATATTTTCTTTGACAAGGCTATCAAGTCATTTGATTTTGTCAGAAGCAAAGAAGATCCTTGTGTTTATAGTAAACGCAATGATGAGGGTATTAACTTCATTGTTATATATGTTGATAACATATTGATAATGGAAGACAATAAGACTCTCATGCATTCAGTTAAGGAATGGTTGTCCAATACCTTCATGATGAAGGACTTAGGTGAAGCCTGCTACATTCTGGAAATTAGAATCTATAGAGATAGACCTAAAAGATTGTTGAGGCTATCACAATCGGTCTACATAGACAAAGTGCTTAGATGTTTTTCTATGGAGAATTCCAAGGAATGCGGTCTTCCGATGGGTCAAGGCATCAAGTTATCTAAAAAGGATTCCCCTTCTAGTGTTGTAGAACTTGAGCGCATGAAGAGGATCCATATACTTCGGCTATAGGATCAATCATGTATGACATGACTTGTACTAGGCCAGATGTGGCCTTTGCACTTAGTATGAATTGCAACTTCCGAATCCTGGTGAGGAACACTGGAAGGAAGTCAAAAGTATTCTTAAGTATCTCAGACGTACTAACGATTACTTTTTGGTCTATGGTGGAGATGAGAAGCTAGTTGTTACTGGATACACTGATGCTAGCTTCTAGACAGATGTTGATGACTTCAAATCTCAGTCTGGTTACACGTTCATTTTCAATGGTGGTGCAGTGAGTTGGAAGAGTTCCAAAAAAGCTACAACTGATGACTCGACTACTGAAACAGTACTCATTGCTGGATCGGAAGCTGGTAAAGAGGTTGTCACAATTTTTTAGTTCCTGAAGAAACTAGGGGTTGTTCCGAGTGTTAGTTGTCTAATAACCATTTATTGTGACAACACTGGTGCAATTGCACAGGCAAAGGAACCAAGATCAACAAATAGAAACAAACATGTACCAAGGATAATGGTCACATGTCATATTGAAAACATGGGTATTAGATATGTTGGTGATTGACCCATTTACTAAACCATTAAACTTGGTTAAGTATAATGGTCATTTTGAAAATATGGGTATTAGATATGTTGGTGATTGGCTCTAGGCCAAGTGGGAGATTGAAAGTATATTTATGTCCTAGAGACAATCTGTATTAGGATAAATGTACTTTATACACTTATCATATTTATATTAATGAAGATTAATATTATGGCATTTGCAGTTATTGATTTATTTGTTCATTGTCTATAATATTCTATAATTGCATCCCTAGAGGTTACGTGGTTATTAATGATGTGAGAGATTAATATTATAGCGTAACTCTTAAACTGCCTCGACTAATGAGATATCGATGATATGTGATACGTTGACATGTGGTTTACATCATATCCTTTGGGGATGTAGTATGTCTCACCTGCTACGAGTTATGGAAACTCGTGATGGACACATTGATACTTGTGAAAGTATTGATATACCCTCCTGATGTATTGTTTGTTATAAATGTCTAAAGTATCATCAGCGTGTGGGAGATAGAAGTCCTTAGACTTGAGGTCGATACACACCTTGTTTATAGAGTAATATATTTTGATCCTGTCCTAAGCTCAAATACCTTATAGGTTGAGACGCGGCTTTTATTGGGTATATTTTGACGTAGATTAAAGGTGGTAGTTTGTTACACCCTGTAGTTCCAACACAAGAATAAAAGAACGTATGTAGGACGATAAGGGTTAATTCGTGAAACGATAGAAGATGCGCTTTTTCCTTAAAAGAAATCTCGGAACCCGTGAAGGAAAAGTGTTTAATAAGGAGAATTGAGTTCTCAAATTTGGGATTTGGACTTTTTGGAATATAACCGAATTATGGATTTTTAAAAGTTGGTCACGTGGGGCCCACGGGAAAAATTTACGGTTTTGTGGGGCCCACAATATTTTTCGAGATTTTGGCCAATATGGATGTTTTTGGGAGATGAAAATATTTTGGACGAATAGGAGGGCGACACGTGTCACCCCCATGTGGCCCATGTTGGGCGAAAATGTGTGGGACAAGTGGCAAGCCAAGTGTCCTAAGATATTTGTTGGACAAGTGGCTTGTGGGACCCACACACACTTGTCCCCAATCTCAACCACACACTTGCTTTAATCCTAGCCCTTGGTGGTGTTATATATACACACTAGTAGCAAGACTTCTTCAACACAGAGAATAATTTCCAAGACAAAATATACTCCCTCCCTCTTGTGAGCTCTCGGCCAAACACCCCCTTAGGCATAGAAAATGTGCAATTGTTATTGATAAAACCTCATACTTTAACCAAGTGTCCCTAGTAGTGTTCTAAGGATATCCCAACACAAAAATCCCGGAAATACTACGTTAATCTGTTAGTCGTGACGTGAAACCCTAAGGTGATCTTCATATTTTGGATGAAGCTTGAAGAGAAGTTGTTTAGGAACTTCTAAGGGTTTCTTGGAGTGGATTGGAACGTAAGGATTAGGAGCTAAAGTTGTTAAGGATCGACTTTTAGATCTTGGAATAATTTGGGCTTATTGAGGTAATAATCTTTGTCCTTCTAATGTAATTGGAGATTACATGTTATAGTTGTATATAAATGAGTATGTGATATGTGGAAGGAAGGTTGAAAAGATTTGGACCTTATTAAGATGTTAAAACCGAAATTGGCATGCTAGCCATTAAAGTTGTTAAAACATTACCTATTACTTGTTGACATGAAGAAATCTTATTGATAACAAGTTAATATAACTTATATAAAGATTGGAATATAAGCTGGAATTATAAAGAAGTAATGAAACAATTTTGGCATGCTAGCCGAAAACTGGACAGTTTTGATTGCAATAGTTGGCCAAGAACACCAACTAAAGGACTGGACTAATGGATTGTATTAGTGGACTAATGGACTGTTTTTACATTGGACTATGGACTAGTTTTAATGGACAGTTTTGGTAGATTAAGGGGCTGAATTTTACACGTCCAGTTAGGCGTGTAATCCCCTTTGGTTAACTGTTGGTTGCGCCTTAAATGTGGCTTGTTGGTTGATGAATACGGACCTTGGAAAAGGTGGAAAAGTACGTAGAAACAAAGGAAGTGCTGCCTGATTTTCCGTAGAATTAGAGGGCTATTAATTGGTATAAGTATTACAATAGTAAGTAAGATTTTGATAGAAGTACTATGGCCATTTTAGGTTGAGGTACTACGTGTAGCATGGTCTACTTGGCTTAAGGAATAGCCGATGAAGTTGAAGTACTTGGAGTGTTTTGCTACGTGTCGAAATGGTTAGTCGTCGCGAGGTATGTGGACTTCCTCTTCTATAAGACATGAGTATTTTTATGGTATACTTGCCTTGTTGTTAGGAGTATACATGACTTGATATTTGAGTATACTTGCCTTGTTGTTGGGAGTATACATGACTTGTTGTTTGAAGTATACTTGTCTTGTTATTTGGTGTATACGTGACTTGCCTTCTTGAAGTAATTACCTTGTAATTAGGAAGTATTCATGTTATAGATTTTAGGCTAAAATCATGTCTAGAATATTCCTAAGTTCTTACCAAGTCTTATGGGGGATGTTGGTAAGAGTCGTTAGGAAGTAGTGGAGTCTAGTTGACCTTGCTAAGTTACTACACTAGTGAAAAAGGGACCGAACAAGCCATTGCAGCGTTAATGAAAATGTATCGGTAATCAATTATATTGAAATGAGTAGAATCTTCCATCTGCATGGAAACTAAGATAAGACAAAATTGTATTACATTTTCTAGATCATGGCTCAATGGACAAGATCGTTATAAACGGGTATAACCTATTCACGGTTCAATGAATATTTATTTTGAAAGTTATGAGACTTTATTTTAAAGGAATAGGTTACTTGATTTTAAAAAGGAGAAGTAACTAGATTTAAAGGAATAGGTTACTTGATTTTTAAAAAGGAGAAGTAACTTGACTTAAAGGAATATGTTACTTGATTTTAAAAAGGAGAAGTAACTTGATTTAAAGGAATAGGTTATTTGATTTTAAAATGGAGAAGTGACTTGTTTTAAAGGATTCTTTTATAAAGAATAGATGTACGTAGAACTTTTGGGTCCAACGCCCTAATATTTCATGAGACAATTCTTCTTATAAAGAATAAAGGTACATAGCTTCTTTGGATTTTAATCCTACGCGATATACGACACTTTGATTTTCTAAAAAGATGTTTTAGAAATAGTACATGATAACTAGTGCCTTGATTTTCCAAACCATGTTTTTAATAGATACTTGATATGATAAGTATCTTAATATTTCAAATGATGGTTTCAAAATAATGTTTATAATGGATCCTAACTCCTAGAGGTACATGTAGTACTTTGGGTTGTTCTAAAAAGAAAATTGTGATTATGAAGTGAACGTACGACGGGCGTACATTGTTGTAATGGATCTAATCCTTAATGAACTATGCGATAACGCCTTAATGATGATTGAATAGGAAAGAGGTAATAGTACCTTAGTTTCGTAAGAATTGTTATAATGACTTTATGGGAAGTGGTTATAACGGTCTTTATGAAAAGTCTAAAATGGTTGATAAAAATGAACTTGGTTTCATTGTAGTACATGAAGAAAATGACTAGAGTACAAAGAGCGTAGGTCGCTTGAGTTGATGAGTAAGTAACTTGATGTTGCAAGGCTAGTGCCTTGGGATTTTTATAAAGGAATCGGACGTGCGGTGGGATTTTTATAAAGGAATCGGACGTGCGGTGGACGTACGTAGTACTTTGGCTTGTGTAAATGATAGTTATACTACTTTTGCCTTGATATTACCTTGGTGTTATAAATGAAAGACTTGTTAGTGTCTTGTTTGTTTTAGAAAGGAAGGCATGGTATTGTCTTGGTTATTTTAGAAAGGAAGACATGGTATTTTCTTGTTTGTTTTAAAAAGGAGGCATGGTATTGTCTTGTTTGTTTTAAAAAGAAGGCATGATATTGCCTTGGTTGTTCAAAAAGATGGTGCCTTCATTTTTTCTAATGAGATTCAAAGATTATCTTAACTTGCCTATGTTGTTTACGATTAGCCGGTTGCGCTTGTATTTTATGATTTATTGTGGGGTCAACCCTCTGGCCATGTTGCGTTGTTCATATTCCGCGGGTTTGCTCCCCCCGATGCGAGGAGTACCTCATGCGGGTCCAAGGGGCTCATGCGGGACGGGGTCCTATGCGAGGAATACCCTCATGCGAGTCCAAGGGGCTCATGCGGGACAGGGTTCTATGTATTACCGCGGGTTTGCTTCCCCCGGTGCGAGGAGTACCTCATGCGAGTCCACGCGACATATGCAGACTGTGAGTCCAGGAATAGGATTTGCACTATGATACTATGGGCGAATGGCCCTGGTTTGATTATCGGCTCCTATTTGTTTGAACCGGTGAAATTGACTTTTATTGCTCTCATTGTTTGTAAAGTTTAGTGTACTGTTGATGTGGTTATCATACTTGTCTCCTGCTTTATATTTGGACTGTGTGATATTATATCCTTGAAGGGTATAGTCGACTCTTGAAGTTATTATAGTACAATGATACGAGGTGCAATTGGCTTTTAGGTTATGTGACACGGTAGGATCTGGTATTTGATTTTCATACTTGCCCCTGTAATTCTTGTACACAGCCATGATTTTAATACTATACTTTATTTCAGTTCCATACTTAGTACTTGTTGTACTGACCTCCTTCGGGGGGCAGCGTTCATGTCTGCAGGTCTAGGTACTCAGTTGTGGATCCGCGAGCTTAGGATCCTTGTTCAGCATTTTGGATAGCTCCAATGTTCCGGAGCTTATCATTATGGCTAGGTATATTAGGGGTACGACGGGGCCTTGTCCCGTCACTGTCGTTGTCAAATTCTTAGAGGTCTATATTCATATGTGGGCTGGACTGGTGAGAGTTATATTTACATTGTCGTACCGTGTAGACCCAGTTGGGTATGGTATATATATATGGCAGCCTTATCGGCATTGCCTTTGCTTTAAGAAAAAAAATGATGAGTGTTATTATCTTCCGCGAGTTACTCATGTTGTGTGTATAAAAGGGTGCCCAGGTAGGGTACCAGTCGCAGGCCCGGGGTTCGGGGCGTGACATAGTTGATCCAAGATTAGGATTCATTCCTCGAATGTATCTTCGAGAGAACACTTAGATTCTCAGATGGTATTAGGTTGACTAAGTCGTTGGCCAACGCAGTAGACATATCTATGATATGGTCTTGTTGTCAGCTAATATAGATGAGATATAATGATCAAGCCATTTGGATAGACACTTGGCAGATCCTAAGCTTGATCGAGTGTGTCGTGAATGAAAGGATTTTATCTACCCACATAGAGGTTCAATTCACATGTTTCGTGTAACTATACTTCACATATTGAGTTCGTCTTCCGGCGCCGTCTAGGAGTTTCGTGTAGGCTCTAATGATATTAGTGTCGATATGTGAAGCCATGTAGGGTAAACTAAGTCAATTGTTCTGTCGATCCAAGGATGTAATCAGAGAGAATATATATGTTCGATTTATAATCGAGACATTAGAATAAATAATGATTGTTTAATTAAATCGAGATGATATTTCGAATTTAATTAAAATAGAAACGAGGCAGAATTGGACTAGGGTCGCGGCTCAAAGGACCAAGGGCTGCGACACCTCCCATTGAGCATCGCGGCCCCACATATCCAGTGGGTCCGAATGACCCACTCTACCTCGGTTTCTGGGTCTGGCCCATGTGGGAAACCCTAGCTGATTTTTCAGCTATAAATAGAGGGTTCCATCATTATTTTAATACACCCAACTCAATAGAATTATTCTCTGTTGAAACTCTGCTGGATTTTCTAGCTTTCCAAAATAGTAATTACATCGGAGCCTTTGACTTGCATTCGAGGAACAGTTGTGTGCTCACCCTAGGATTACACACTTGAAGTTTGAAGATTCCAGATTTGCAAAACTGTAAGTATTTGTTCAAAGTATTATAGTTATCTATATGTTTTACATTATATAATCATCCATCAGTTTAACCGTCCGTCGGGTTTGAAACATATATTTTCAAAATTTTACTGCGGGTATGAACCTGAAAAAAACCTACAAAAGCTTTATGGATTTGTACAGATAAATTTGAAATTTAGCTCGAATTCTGCCTGGCTCAACTCTTCAGCTTTGTGCTTCGATGGTAGAAAATTCATAACTCGGAGTAGGAGTGTCGAAACGGCGAGATTTCTGTTCCGTTGGAAAGAGAACTCCAAAAAACATAATTTCTATAAAAATAAAAGCCAAAAGCTTTCTGAATTTTTACAGATAATATTTTGAAAGTTAACTCGAATTCTAAAAGTTAGCTCGAATTCTTCAACTTTGCGCTTCGGTGGTAGAAAATTCATAACTCGGAGTAGGAGTGTCGAAATGACAAGCTTCCTATTACGTTTGAAAGAGAACTCTCAAAACTACAATCTATATAAAAAAATCACGACCAATAGCTTTCTGGATTTGTACAGATAATTTTTAAAGTTAGCCCGAATTTGACCTTGCTCAACAACAACTCTGCACACTTGCGAAAAAAAATTAACTTGAGCTTGGAGCTTTCAACTCATCCACGACTTGATATTAGTGATACAAGTATGCTGAAGATAGAGGCATAATTGACGTTGAATTAATCTACACAAAACTTTTTTAGTTGCGTTATCATTTGAAGGAATAACGCAAACTTGATAGAGACGTTTAAGACAAGCTGCAACAATTCTTGGTTTCAATTGCCTTTGTGACTTCGATTCTTTATATAGGATGATGATTTTCATCCTTTCCTTCGAATCATTGATGTGTCAACTTCTTGCAAGATTGAAGCAATAAAATATTTCTTTACACGTTGTTGCAAATTGTCTTCTTTTTTCAATCATGTATGGTTCCTCGTTTGAAAGGATTAATATGACAAACATATATCGCCGTATTATTTTTTCTTTAACTCATGTGACTGCGTTTAGAACAAAACTCTAAATTGCCTACGTACCTCAGCGAAGAGCATCAAGTCATTACGTAGTTCATTTTTTTGAGTTTTTTTCTTTCCTATGCAGTTTATACTCATGCATCATGGAGTGTTGAAACGTGTAGTTTAAGCTCATGTCAAAGCGTAGCAACTTGAAGTTGAGGCTCGCGCATCAAGGAGCTTTGCAACTTGTAGTTTAGGCTCGTGCGTCGAGGAGCATTATTGTTATACCCCGTATTTTCCAGAGTATGTATGTGAGGACGTACGTACAAAAGTTTAAGCCTTAGTTAGGCATAAGGGACGAAATTTGTGCACAACTAACGAAAGAATTGTTTTCCGACGAAAAGTTTTCCGAACCTTGCGAAGGGAAAATTACGGTTGCAACATTTATTATTTTTGCGGATTTTTCCGAGAGATGAAATATTTTGGACCAACGAGAGGGCGACATGTGTCACCCTCAAGTTGGCGGATTGGGGGACGAAATCTTGGCACGTTTTTTTCAAGGAAAAGGCCTAAAACATTGGTCAAGGTTAGGTAGGATATTTTGTGATATTTTGTGGAGTAGATGGATAAGGTACACTTGCCAAATCCCCACCCTCCACTTGCCCTCCACTTGCCTTAATTGGACCTCGTTGTCCTATAAATACCCCTTAGTTGAAGTATTCTTCATCCACAAAACATTTTCTAAATCTTTAAATCCTTCCTCCCTCTCAAGCTCTCGTCCAAACCACCCTCCCTCGAGAGGCCCTCTACCAAGTACCCCTCTGATAGTTCTCGTGAAATACCCCTTGGTAGAAAAGTATTCTCTAAGTATTGTTACAATTCCAAAATACCTTAGCCCAAATACATTGTAGTATTCCAAAGTTATTTCAATACTAGGAGCCCGGAAATACTACTATACTTTCTTTAGTCACAAAACGAAACCCTAGGGAAAAATCTTCATAGTGGTGAAGTATTAAGTAGAAGTTGTGTAGAACTTCTAAGGGTTTCTTGGAGCGAATTGTAGCGCACGGATTAGGAGCTAAACGTTGTTCAGGATCGACATTTAAACTTGGATAATTTTGGGCTTAACGAGGTAAATAATCTTATCCTTCTATCAGAATGGAGATTACATATTGTAGAAGTTTAGAAGTGGGTATAAGATGTATAGAAGGATGGTATAAGAGAAGAGAATTGAATCAGAATTACATGTCAGACATACAGAGACTTGTGTATTTTGACTGCAGGGAAGTCGCCCGATTTTCCGTAGCAATAAGAACCTTCGCTTAGAATATTCTACGAGTAGTCTAGACGTTGATAGACGTATTTGACTATTATAGGTTGATACTCTGCGCGACATATTCAACTTGGCAGTGGATTTCACGGTGAGGTATGTGATTCTTCCTATCCTCTTGAGCATGATATTTTAAAAGAATATATATATATAGTACGGTAGACGTACGTGTGTTGACTGAACGTGGTTTTACTTCGATGTCTTTTGACTTGAGTTTTAAATAATAAGAATCTTGAAGTATTTCAAAAGAATTAAGAATCGTTTTTGAAAGAAGAGTAATACTTGGTTTTAAAAGCTTAAGTGTTATACTAGCTTTATGGGAAGTTAGGTATAACGACTTAAGAGAGGTAAAAGGAACGGTTTACTTAATTGTTTATGAAAGCCTTATATTGATTTCGGAAATGAGAATAAGTATCGAACAAACCACTGCAGCGCTAATAAAGGAAAATGTATTGACTAATTAAGTATTATTAAAACCAGTAGAAACCTCCATCTGCATAGAAGCTAAGATAAGACAAAATTGTATTACATTTCCTAGATCATGGCCGCTTTAATAAGATTGTTATAAACAAGAATAACCTACTCACACATAAGGCATATGTTACTCAAATTGTTTTAAAAAGGAGATTACGTTGTTAAGTGTTTAAAACTATGATCTATGAATCTTTTGAAGATAAGAGACTTGACTTAATTGACTTGATATGAATTTTGTTAAAAAGTGTGAAACCTCATTCGTGAGCAATGAGTACTTGGTTTTTAAAGAGTTAATGTATGAAGTACTTTGGGGATAAAAACCCGAACTTGTTGACATGAAGTAGAAAGTACCTTGTGTGAATAACTTGACTATGTTGGTTTGTGATAGCCTTGTAATGCTTTCTTGTTGGTTTGATAAGTAAACATGTTATGATGCTACGTGTGTTAGTATCTTGTAACGTTTGTGTAAAGGGGGTTCCCTTGTTGTGCTTATGTTGTTTAACGATAAGCCGTTATGTTAGTATTGTACCACTCACCTCTTGACATGATATACCGGGGGTTAAGCTGCCCCCCTATGCGAGGGATGCCTCATGCGGATCCAGGGGACCTATGCGGAGCTACGAGAGTTCCGTGTTAGCGTGGGGTAATTACCTCACGCGGTCTATGTGGCCACGCGGACTACGGAGTCCGGGGCGATGCCGGAGTAGCTACCCTCGATGCGAGGAATACCTCACGCGCCTAGGTGGCCTATGCGCGAGCGCGGTATGCTCCAGATTAGACGCGCACATTGATCACGAGGGCGAGTGGCCGCCGATCATGTGGCGGTCTAGAAAGACCTCGTGATACAGTTTATGGCATTGTTGGTACTGTGGGTTTTAGTAGTCGGTTATGCCTTCGTACTTACCCCGTACGGTTTATTATGACACAGTGGGACCCGTGTTCATGTATTCCTTGGTGCTTTATATCATGGATCCGGCGGTGAAGGAATTCCACGGGCATGATTGATATTGTGGGCATGAGACCCATGGTTATATTTGAGTGATGACTTTAAGGGCGTGAGTCCCTGACTTGACATGACTTCTTACATATTATGCATCGTAAATTGGTTATCATATATGTCTTCTGTTTTATATAGACTATTATGATTTCATTTACGATTTTCGCCACATACTTGGTACCTGTGATCGACCTCCTTCGGGCCGCGTCATGCCGCAGTAGAGGTACACCGCTTGTTGATCCTCGCTCATGGGGTCACGTCAGCGTTTTGGGAAGCTCCGTGTCTCGGAGGCTTATCTTTCGTATAGTCCCTGTCGTTGTAGGTACTTACATTCGTGGTATGGTGGGCCCTGTCGCCATTGTTGTTATAACATTCTTAGGTGCAGTAATCGCTTTTGTGGCGAGTTTGTAAAAGGGATGTAACTGTCGGATTCAAGTTTTTATATATATATGCCGAAAGGCAACTTTTCTCAGATAAACTGTTTCTCACTTCATATTATTTCATGTCTTGTTTTATATTCCGCTGGTTACTCTGATGTATGTCTACTTGGGTGCCCGGGTAAGGCACCAGTCACAGGCCCGGGTTCGGGTTGTGACAAAAGTGGTATCAGAGCAGTTAATCCTCGGAAAGTGTCTACAGACCGTATCTAGTAGAGTCTTGATTATCGGTGTGTTGTGCACCACACCAATAATCAGGAGGCTATAGGATATTTAGGATTGGTTTCCATTCTTCTCACTCGAGATCGTGCCTTAGAGGCGTGTTATAAGTTGGACCCTCTAACGTAATTCTTTCCCCACGGTTATGCCTCCGCAAGGCAACCCGCCCGGGCGGCAAGGCGGCGGAGCCGCGAGTAGATCACAGAGGTTACGAGGCACAAGCCCAATCATCACCGAGGTGGTGCTTCATTCGGGAGTTCGCACGCCACAAAGAAAGTTTAGTACAGCGGCAGCTTCCTCATGCGCGCCATGATATCTGGACCTTCGCCCACGACCGATGTAAAGTATGGATTGCAAAGAGACGACCATGTTACTAGCTAGGGATTTAGCAACCAGAGAGTATATTATGTACCGATTTATCGCGGGTCTTGATGAATATCTAAAGGAGGGTTGTGTAAGAGTAGCTCTTCGCCAGATGAGCATGGCTCGCTGAGCTTATGCACGCAGCCGAGAAACGTAGGGATCGACGGGTTAACCAAGATCAGCAGAAGAGGGCCAGATCGGCAGGATCCTTTGGTAACTTTCGAGGCGAATCGCCTCAGCAGATCGATATGCGCCCGCCAGCAGAGTGTTCCTCCAGTGGTTCGTGACGTTCGGTATGCAGGAGTTGGTCGAGCTCGTGGTTTCGGTTCACGATACACGAGGTTCCAAACACCGATTCGTTTTTCCTCGTTGTTCACAGGCGTCATCCCGGGGAATGTCGTCTTTTTGTTGAAGCTTGTTTTACCTGCGGCCGTCAGGGCCATGTGACGAGAGAATGTTCAAGTAGGAGGGATGCAAGCAGGAGGACTCAGCCTACCAGATCAGTTGTGGATTCAGTGGTTCGGAGAGGAAGGGGTGTTAGCCAGAGGAGGCCACCCCCACCTCGGTATGGCCGTTGCGGTAGGTGTTCTTATGGGGAGTGTCGTACTACTTAGATAGCTTGTTATGCTTGCGGCCAGCAGGGCCATTTTGCGAGGAATTGTCCGACCAGAGGTGGCGCGGATGTAGAGTGTTATACCCCGTAGTTCTGACCCTACGTATGAGAGCGTACGAAAGCATGTAAGACTTAAAATTTCCAAAGGATAAGTTGGCGGATTGTTCCGGACGGGTTTTAGTAGACTTTGAGGCGGGTTATGACCCGGTACATTGAGAATTCCTAAGTGTTTCAAAGGCCCAGGGCGTAGTTCGTTGAGTCTAGATTCCAACGCAACCAACCGTTCGTCGATAGGACGTCGGAGTAGAAAGTTATGAGAATTACAAGTTCGGTCGCAATGGACAAAAATGTGTTTGACAGGCGGCGTGGCCGCGCGCCGAAGCGTGGCCGCGCGCCGAATGTGACCGAGGGTCCGCAGAGTTGCGCCGCGGCCACGGACGCCGCGGCGCCGAGGCGGGATTCTGGGCGGAAAAACTTAGGAAAAGTCAGATTTTTCTTTAAAAGACCTTGGGAGGGTGACAAGTGTCCCCCCCATCTGATTTTGCATGCACTATATTGACCAAGTCTTCAAGACTTGGTCATACTTCATCTATCTCTTAGACAAAAGCTCTCCATTCTCTCTTAAAGTTCAACCTCCTTCTCTCTAAAATCCCAAGAGAAATTCTAGACTTCTGAAAAATCTTAAAAGTTAAGAAAAAGAAGGAAGCTTGTGGCTAGCTTGTTGGTGGTGTTATTGGCAATGAAGATAGCAAAAATATTTGGAATAAGTTTGACTAAAACTTTAAGGTAACATTTCTTCCTTTAGAATTAGTTTCTAGTGTTGCATGTTAAGAAGAAAGAACTTGTGGTAGTGAATAATGCTCTTAGGGTCATTGCATGTAAGAAATATGGTTTGGATGTGAAAGAATTGGTTAAGAAAATTATGTGAGCATGTTGTAGCCTAAAAACTACCTTAGACTTGTTAAGTTAATTGTTTTACCTTTGGGGCAGAATTTTACACACCCAAGTTTAGGTGTGTAATCCCCTTGAGGTTGTTTGGATTGTTGGGCCTAAGAAGTGGCGTTTGGATGTTGAATTCGGACCTTAAAAAGGTGGCAAAGTATGTAGAAACAAAGGAAATGCTGCCCAATTTTCCATAGAATTTGTGGCTTTGAACTTAGATTATTCCTACATTGAAATTAGAGGTTAATAAACGTATTATGGTTATTATAGGTTGGCATATTACTTGCGGTAGTTTGAGCTTAGCAAGAGGATTGACCAAGAGGTATGTGGAAACTTTCTTATCCTCGAGCATGAGTAGTTATAACTATATAGTACGGTAGACGACGTGTTTTGAATGAAGTAAATCCTTTGTTATACTTGACTTGTTTTAAGAAAATGTCTAAGTTGGTTGGGTTAAGAAGTTAACCCGCTTTTTCTTAAGGAATGGTTTATCCTAAATAAGATAGACAAGGATTTTCTTGACCTAATGAAGTATAGAGTACTTTTGGTGTGAAAGTATTGAATATTGAATTATTCTAAAAGATAAGAGACTTAAATTTTGAGGTAAGAAACTTGTTTTCTAAAGGATAAGAGGCTTGAAGTATTTTGAAAAATGAATTAATTTGTTTGAATAATAAGCATCTTAGCTAGAAAAAGAACTAAATGTTACATAAGGAGTTATAACGCTTTATGGGAAGTTAGTTATAACTACTTATGAATGGATAAGGATGTCGAATTTCTAAAGCATAAAGTTAGTATAACGGCTTTATGGGAAGTTGGTTATAATAACTTTATGGAAGGTTATGAAAGTTGTCTATTTTGATTAATGAGCATAAGTTGTCTAGATTGTGGGAAAATTGAAGTTACTTGGTTTCAAGCTATGAAATGACTTTTCTAAAGGTGTAGTAACTTACTTTGAAAAATAGACACGCCTCGATACTACGAGTGTTAGTATCTTGGATTTTACATAAAAAGGAGGCTTTCGAAAAGAATGTACGTACATGGTACTTTGGCTTGTTTAATTGAGAATTATTCTATGTGTGCCTTGAAAAGTACTTTGGCTTGCTTAAATAAGAATTCTCTTGGTTTATGTGAAAAGAAGGCATGGTAATTGTCTTGGTTTATATAAAGGCATGGTATTGCAATTCGAATTAAAAGCATGTAATTATGAGTCTATTTGGGCGCATCACGGTGATGGAGGATTCCACGCATGCGCCATGATGAGGGTTCGCTCTCGCCGATGATTATTCCATGGATTAGCTCTCCATGAGGTCTCATCACGCAGGTGGATCTAGTAGTTAGCCCTCGCACTGCCCGGCCGGAGACGTGATGCAGTGGATCCGTAGTTGGCTTTCGTACTTGCCGCCGGGTTAGGCGAAGTGGTGTGATGCAGGTGGATCCGTGGTTAGCTCGCAGATTGTTCCGGCCGATGTGGACGCAGGTGGATCTGGTAGGCTATCGCACTTGCCCGGCCGCCCGTGATTTCGCTATAGTATTGTTGGTACGGGTGGATCCGTAGCCGGCTTTCGTGCTTGCCCCACGGTTGAGGATGCAGGTGGATCCGTAGCTATGCCTTCGCATTTGCCTCGCATCGGTTCTTATGATACAGGTGGGATCTAGTATTCATATGTACTCTTAGTGTTGTTATATCATAGACTGCCGGCAGTGAGGAAGGAATTCCACGGGCACGATTGATATTATGGGCATGAGACCTATGGTTATATTCGAGTGATGACTTAGAGGCGTGAGTCCCCGACTTGACATGGCTGCGTATATGTTGTGTCAGTAGTTTGGCTATCATACATGTCTCCGCTTTATATATATGCTATTATGAATTCATTACGTATTTTCGCCACATACTTGGTACTGCCAGATCGACCTCCTTCGGCCGCGTCACGCCGCAGTCGAGATACGTAACTGGTCGGTCCGCACTCTTAGATCACCGTTTTTCTTGGAAGGTCCATCTCTCCGTATGCTTGTCTTTTTGGTATGATTCCATGAGGTTATAGACTTTTTTACATTCAGGGTATGGCGGGCCCCGTCCGCCACGCTGTTATTCCTGTAGTCCAGAGTCACGTTGGTGTTTTGGGCTATAAGAACCAGTTGTATTACTATACTTTTGTTTAAGTATGTTTTATAGAAAGCACTTATCTACCGCCGCATTGATTACCCTTTTTCTAATTAATGTGTTATGTATGTTCCGCTGCTATTCTCTCGACATATACCGTGCGTACCCCTAGGGTACCGCCATGGCCCCGGCCGGGTCGTGACAAAAGTGGTATCGTGAGCGATTAGTCCTCGGAAAGTGTCTACGCACCGTGTCTAGTAGAGTCTTGATTATCGGTGTGTTGTGCACCACATCTATAATCGTGAGGTCACAGGACATTTAGGGTTGATTTCCATTCCTCTCTCTTTGAGATCGTGCAGTAGAGCTGTCATAGTAGGTTGAGTCCTCTCTGACCTATTCTTATGTACCAGTTATGCCTCCACGTAAGGCGACCAGAGCCCAGAAGGGCAAGGCATCGCAGGAGTCGCTAGTGGTACGCAGAGAGTTACCAGGACTCGCACAAACTATGCCCGAGGCAAGAGCGGTCGGCGAGTTCACACGCCAAGATATGAGACGAGAGCGGCAGTAGCTCCAGAGGTTTCGGTACCCGAGCCCCCAGTTCCGCGGCCAGGGGCAGAGTATAGGGATTACGGAGAGCAGATCAGGTTGTTGACTAGCATCGTGGCAGGGCAGCACCGCCAGGCCGCAGCTAACCCTAGGCCGGCTTTAAGGATTCGGGACTTTCTCGAGTTGTAATCCACCCGAGTTCTATGGTTCGAGGTCCGGCGAGGATCCTCGTGAGTTTATTCGACAGTGCGGCGACTACGCAGTGCTTAGGGCCCTGAGACGAGTCCGTTGTGTTAGCTTCTACCGGTTACGCCGATATTGCGTTGAACTGGTTTGAGTCATGGGAATTGTCTAGAGGGAGGGTGCTCTTCCGCAGTCGAGGAGTTCGCAGAGGCCTTCCCGATCACTTCTTGCCTCCTGAGTTGAGGAGAGCCCGCGTGGATAGATTCTTGACCTTGAGGCAGAATGGGAGGACCATCAGAGAGTACAGCCTGGAGTTTGACTCTTTAGCCGTGCATGCGACACTATTGTAGCCAACATGGCGCATGAGTTCATCGCTATGTGACGGGCTAGACCGTCATATGATTATCATGTGCTTGGGAGTGGCTCTTCACCGTGTATGGATATCGCCAGACGCAGCATATGCGCAGGGATAGAGGATGCAGAAAGAGAGGGCCGGCTGACTCGAGCCACCCAAGAGGCCGTGACAGCAGGATCTCGTGGCGCTGAGGCGGACCGCCAAGAAGAAAGTTAGTTATGCTCCTCACCAAGACGGAGTACTCCACCACGCCTTCGTGACGTTCGAGATTCGGAGCGGGACAGGCTCCGAGGTTCGTGTTTTCGAGAGTAAGGGTATTAGTCCGGAGAAGCCACCTCTACCTCTGTAGCCGATGTGGTAACACCCATTACGGGAGTGTCGTGCTAGTTTGGGTAATTGCTATGCACGCGCCAACAGGCCATTACGCGAGGAACCGTCCACCGCAGATAGCACGGATGTAGAGATTCACCTTCGTGATCGGTCGTTCATCGCCTTCTTTTGTTATGCGCCATGCAGGCGTGATCATGACTAGACGAAGGGAATGTGAAGCAATAATTACAGGTATATCTTTGACCCTTTAGAGATTAGTATGCATGATAAGACTGTTGTATGATTTAGTGTTATGAACGGAGGATATTGAGACTGTGTACATGTGATAGAATGAGTGGTAAATTCGAACGGGAAATTCTGTTAGGCCGTGAATGAGAGTAAGTAGTAATGGTTCATATGTTGTCTGCTTTCGCTTGACTTACGGTGAATGGGTATGCGTGCGATATCTTAGGGTCATAGGTGGCATAATGAAGTTCCATTAGTATATAGTACGAGGATGTACCGAGGAATAGTAGTTGGCTCCAAAAGAACATTCAGGACGAATGTTTCTAAGGGGAGAATGTTATACCCGTAGTTCGACCCTACGTATGAGCGTCTTAAAGCATGTAAGACTTAAAATTTCCAAAGGATAAGTTGGCGGATTGTTCGGACGGGTTTTAGTAGACTTTGAGGCGGTTATGACCCGCACATTGAGAATTCCTAAGTGTTTCAAAGGCCCGGGCGTAGTTCGTTGAGTCTAGATTCCAACGCAACCAACCGCTCGCCGATAGGACGTCGGAGTAGAAAGTTATGAGAATTACAAGTTCATCGCAATGGACAAAAATGTGTTTGGACAGAGGCGGGGGCCGGCGCCGGATGCAGGGCCGCGGCGCCGAATGTACTGAGGGTCCGCAGCAGTTGCGGCGCCGCGGCGCCGAGGCGGGATTCTGGGCGGAAAAACTTAGGAAAAGTCAGATTTTTCTTTTAAAAGACCTTGGGAGGGTGACAAGTGTCCCCCCCCATCTGATTTTGCATGCACTATATTGACCAAGTCTTCAAGACTTGGTCATACTTCATCTCTCTCTTAGACAAAGCTCTCCATTCTCTCTTAAAAGTTCAACCTCCTCCTTCTCTCTAAAATCCCAAGAGAAATTCTAGCCTTAGGAAAAATCTGAAAAGTTAAGAACAAGAAGGAAGCTTGTGGCTAGCTTGTTGGTGGTGTTCTTGGCAAGGAAGATAGCAAAAATATTTGGAATAAGTTTGACTAAAACTTTAAGGTAACATTTCTTCCTTTAGAATTAGTTTCTAGTGTTGCATGTTAAGAAGAAAGAACTTGTGGTAGTGAATAATGCTCTTAGGGTCATTGCATGTAAGAAATATGGTTTGGATGTGAAAGAATTGGTTAAGAAAATTATGTGAGCATGTTGTAGCCTAAAAACTACCTTAGACTTGTTAAGTTAATTGTTTTACCTTTTGGGGCAGAATTTTACACACCCAAGTTTAGGTGTGTAATCCCCTTGAGGTTGTTTGGATTGTTGGGCCTAAGAAGTGGCGTTTGGATGTTGAATTCGGACCTTAAAAAGGTGGCAAAGTATGTAGAAACAAAGGAAATGCCCCAATTTTCCATAGAATTTAGGGCTTTGAACTTAGATTATTCCTACATTGAAATTAGAGGTTAATAAACGTATTATGGTTATTATAGGTTGGCATATTACTTGGTAGTTTGAGCTTAGCAAGAGGATTGACCAAGAGGTATGTGGAAACTTTCTTATCCTCGAAAGCATGAGTAGTTATAACTATATAGTACGGTAGACGTACGTGTTTTGAATGAAGTAAATCCTTTTGTTATACTTGACTTGTTTTAAGAAAATGTCTAAGTTGGTTGGGTTAAGAAGTTAACCCGCTTTTTCTTAAGGAATGGTTTATCCTAAATAAGATAGACAAGGATTTTCTTGACCTAATGAAGTATAGAGTACTTTTGGTGTGAAAGTATTGAATATTGAATTATTCTAAAAGATAAGAGACTTAAATTGTTGGAGGTAAGAAACTTGTTTTCTAAAGGATAAGAGGCTTGAAGTATTTTGAAAATTGTATGAATTTGTTTGAAGTATAAGCCTCTTGGCTAGTAAAAGAACGAAATGGTTCATAAGGAGTTATAACGGCTTTATGGGAAGTTAGTTATAACGGCCTTATGAATGGATAAGGATGTCGTAAATTTCTAAAGCATAAAGTTAGTATAACGCTTTATGGGAAGTTGGTTATAATAACTTTATGGAAGGTTATGAAAGTTGTCTATTTTGATTAATGAGCATAAGTTGTCTAGATTGTGGGAAAATTAAAGTTACTTGGTTTCAAGCTATGAAATGACTTTTCTAAAGGTGTAGTAACTTACTTTGAAAAATAGACACGCCTCGATACTACGAGTGTTAGTATCTTGGATTTTACATAAAAAGGAGGCTTTCGAAAAGAATGTACGTACATGGTACTTTGGCTTGTTTAATTGAGAATTATTCTATGTGTGCCTTGAAAAGTACTTTGGCTTGCTTAAATAAGAATTCTCTTGGTTTATGTGAAAAGAAGGCATGGTAATTGTCTTGGTTTATATAAAGGCATGGTATTGCAATTCGAATTAAAAGCATGTAATTACGAGTCTATTTGGAAATTGGGCGACGGGCGCATGATGGAGGATTCCGGGTACGTGCGGCCATGATGAGGGTTCGTTCGCTGATGATATTATTCCATGGATTAGCTCTCCGAGGTCTCGATGCAGGTGGATCTAGTAGTTAGCCCTCGCTCGCCGGCCGAGACGTGATGCAGTGGATCCGTAGTTGGCTTTCGTACTTGCCGGCCGGTTAGGGCGAAGTGGTGTGATGCAGCGGATCTGGTGGTTAGCTGCGTGATTGCCCCTGGCCATGATGTGACGCAGGTGGATCCGTAGAGGCTATCGCACTTGCCCCGGCCTTCGTGATTTCGCTTATAGTATTGCTGCACGGTGGATCCGTAGTCGTACTTGCCCGGCCATCGATTGAGGACGCAGGTGGATCTCGTAGCTATGCCTTCGCATTTGCCTCGCACGTACTTATGATACAGGTGGGATCTAGTATTCATATGTACTCCTTAGTGTTGTTATATCATAGACTGCCGGCAGTGAGGAAGGAATTCCACGGGCACGATTGATATTATGGGCATGAGACCTATGGTTATATTTGAGTGATGACTTAGAGGGCGTGAGTCCCTGACTTGACATGGCTGCGTATATGTTGTGTACTGTAGTTTGGCTATCATACATGTCTCCTGCTTTATATATATGCTATTATGAATTCATTACGATTTTCGCCACATACTTCGTACTGACCTCCTTCGGGGGGCTGCGTTCATGCCGCAGGTCGAGATACGTAGCTTGCTGGTCCGCACTCTTAGGATCACTGTTCATTTCTTGGGAAGCTCCATCTCTCCGGAGGCTTGTCTTTTTGGTATGATTCCCTGAGGTTATAGACTTTTGTACATTCAGGGGGTATGGCGGGGCCCTGTCCCGCCACAGTTGTTATTCCTAGAGGTCTGTAGTCACGTTGGTGTTTTGGGCTATAAGAACCAGTTGTATTACTATACTTTTGTTTAAGTATGTTTTATAGAAGGCAGCCTTATCGGCTGGCCAGTAATGATTACCCTTTTTTCTAAGTAATGTGTTATGTATGTTCCGCTGCTATTCTCTGACATATACCTGACAGGGTACCCCGGTAGGGTACCAGTCATGGCCCCGGGGCTGGGTCGTGACATAGAGACTCAGCCTTCAGGATCAGTGGCTAGTTCATCACCTTCCCTAGCTATACGCCCAACAGGGCAGGATTGATTAGAACGACAAAGGGGAGTGAAGCAGTAGATACAGGTATATCCTTAACCCTCTAGAGATTAGTATGTGTGATAAGATGAGTATATCTTAAGTGTTATGTTCAGATAGCATTGTGTTAATTGTGATTAGAAATCATGATTAGTTAAAAGGGTAAGATTGGGGATAGGGAAAGTGTGAGCCTTAGAGTTTTATACGTAGAGACCTTAGAGACGAGGCCATCTTGAGTAAAAGATTTATTTTTATGTTGACCTTTATCGGAGTGTATAGTATACGTGGGATATATTTGTGTGATAAGTCCCTGAGTGGTATGAGATGAAAGAGGGTAGTTGAGCTAAGAAGACCACTAGGTTTTCGTGACTTGATTGTGAGATTGTTCCGGATCGGGAAACAGGAGCTTGGCGCAAAATGGGTCGGGTTGAGGCCAGGTTGCGGGTCAACCCGCAGCCCGGTTTGAAGTAAGGGAAAATTGTAGTGGTCCCGCTTTGTGATAGGGTCACGAGGGTGCTAGGCCCAAGTTTAGTTAACCATCGTACGAGTTCGTGGATGCGTTCGACCAGTAGTCGGGCCGATGAGGTCAGCCCATCTTGTCTTTCAGTCAGGACGGTTTACTCGGCAGAGGGTATGCGAGATGTTATATATCAGGAAGGTTGTAAGGCTGCACGGGGTGCCTACTTTCACCTTATGACAGGCAGTGGAGCCCAGGTTACGGCTATTTATTTTTTTTCTGGAAGTTTTACCAGGCAGGGTTAGGAACTCAGGTGAGTCTCAGTATTGCATTCACCCTCGGGCCGGTGTTTTGATTTCAGGGGTAGCAGCGAGGATTATGTGCCTCTCGTTGAGTGAGTATCATTATAGCTACCATTTCAGTATTCGGATGTCGCCTTATGAAGCCTTGTAGGGGCGGAAGTGTAGGTTGCCGGTCGATTGGTTCGATGTTGGCGCGTTCGAGATAGTTGGTCCACTTGATTCAGCAGGATGTGGATAGGGTGAAGCTTATCCGAGAGGTTATCGGGCACTCGAGTCACCGAAGTCATGCGGATAATCGACGTCGACACTTGGAGTTCAGATTGACGGTGGGTTTTCTTGAAGGTACCACCCCGGAAGGGCGTGACGAGGTTTGGAAAGCAGGGGAAACTTAGCCCGAGGTATCTTGAGCGTTTTCAGATCATTTGGAGAATAGGCCAGGTTGCCTATAAGTTATCTTTGTCGTCCAACGTAGGAGGCAGTACGGCCGGTCTTTCATGTTGCTATGTTCGGGAAAGTATCGGAGATCCATCCAGAGTGTTCCTAGTTAATGATGACCAAGTTGGAGATAGTAACCCCGAGATGTTGGAAACTGAAGCAATAACAAAAAGGTGGTACGTATAGTAGGAAGAGTTTGAGGGTACGACGAGAAAGGGGAGAAGCGAGCATAGGTTAAGAGAATAGAAGTGATCATTTCTTATGTGAAGTAAAGGTGCGAAGGGAGTATCTTTTAGCCCTTGAAGTGGGAGCTTTTGTGATGCTAGAGGTGGTTCCTTGTGGACTTGGATTTAAGTATTTGTGCGTGTTGTATTGTGGCCATGTGTGGCATTTGCAAACTGGTTAAGCTATGAGGAACTTTATCGTTATCTGTCTTGAGAAGGAACATTCGGGACGGATGTTTCTAAGGAGGGGAGAATTTTATACCCCGTATTTTCCAGATTATGTATGTGAGGACGTACGTACAAAAGTTTAAGCCTTAGTTAGGCATAAGGGACGAAATTTGTGCACAACTAACGAAAGAATTGTTTTCCGACGAAAAGTTTTCCGAACCTCGCGGCGGAAAATTACAGTTGCAACATTTATTATTTTTATGATTTTTCCGAGTAATGAAATATTTTGGACCAACGAGAGGGCGACATGTGTCACCCTCAAGTTGGCGGATTGGGGGACGAAATCTTGGCACGTTTTTTTCAAGGAAAAGGCCTAAAACATTGGTCAAGGTTAGGTAGGATATTTTGTGATATTTTGTGGAGTAGATGGATAAGGTACACTTGCCAAATCCCCACCCTCCACTTGCCCTCCACTTGCCTTAATCTTGGCCCTTGGTTGTCCTATAAATACCCCTTAGTCAAGACTTCTTCATCCACAAAACATTTTCTAAATCTTAAAATCCTTCCTCCCTCTCAAGCTCTCGTCCAAACCACCCTCCTCGGTAGGCCCTACCGGCAAGTACCCCTCTTGATAGTGTTATACCCCGTATTTCCAGAGTATGTACGTAAGGGAATACGTACAAAGGAGTCTAGCCTTAAAGTTTAGGCAAAACGTTTTTTTTTAGGCATAACTCACAAAACGAATAGTTTTCCGACGAAACGTTTCCACAGCTTTCGTAGGGTAAATTCCGGCTATGCCATTTCTAATTTTTGCGGATTTTTCCGAGAGACGAAACATTTTGGACCAACGGGAGGGCGACACTTGTCACCCTCCAATTGATGGACTTGAAATCGTCCATTGGGACGATTTGGACTAGGAGGAGCACGTTTTTTGTGCCTTGTGCACAAGTCAAGGAGTTGGTAGGATATTTGTGTATAGTTAATCCTCACCCTACACTTGCCTTGCACTTGTCTAAATCTTGGCCATTGGTTGGCCACTTCTTGACCTATAAATACCCCCCTTAAGATGAAGAGTTCTTCATCCACAAATTACTTTCCAAGTCTTGAAAATCCTCCCTTCTCCCTTGTTAGCCATTTCGTCCAAGCCCTCTTCCCCCTCTCGCCTAATTGGCATTGGCCGAATACCCCCCCTAGCCTAGCCAAAAATCTACCCCCCCTCCCTTGGTAGAAAAGTTACCTTCTTATATCGTTATAATGCCCAAAATACCCTAGCCCAAATACCTTAGTACTTAGTAGAAGTTGTGAAGAACTTCTAAGGTTCTTGGAGCATACAACTTGTGAGCAAAACCTTGCTCAGCGCCGACTTTTCTAGGATATTATTGGGCTTACCGAGGTAATACTCCGAACCCTCTTTGTGATGAGAGAATGCCTACTGTAGAAGTAGAAGAAGAAGGATTAATCACGTAGACGCGGTTAAAAGAAGAATAATCAAATCAGATTTTACATAGGATGTTTTCACAAGAGACTTATATAGCTCACCGCAGGGAAGTGCTGCCCGACTTACCGAGAATTATGAACCCCGCTTAGAATGACCTTCGAGTAGTCTTTAATAGATATCCGTGACTATTATAGGTCGACTCTCAATGACATATTCAACTCGCGGTGGTTTTCACGGTAAGGTATGTGATTCTTCCTAAAGCATGATATTTTACAATATAACTACGCAATGTCTTTGACTTAAGCCT
Source organism: Przewalskia tangutica (assembly GCA_029844215.1). NCBI lineage: Eukaryota > Viridiplantae > Streptophyta > Magnoliopsida > Solanales > Solanaceae > Przewalskia > Przewalskia tangutica. The sequence continues at coordinate 86,548,914 of CM056729.1, forward strand.
GAATAATACTTACGGCAATGCCTCACAAAATTAAGCTGATAATACTTACAGAATGCCTCACGGCTTAAGCTCGAATAATACTTACAGAATGCCTCACGGCTTAAGCTCGAATAATAAAGAATCAAAACATTTCAAAGACTACAATCATATTAATGTAAGAGAACTAATTGGTTTTAAAGCGAAGCTTAAGAGTTATACTAGCTTTAGGGAAGTAAGTATAACCACTTAAGATTTATAAAAGAAACAAGTTTGCCTATGTGTGTATAATGCACTTATATCAGGAAAAGAATAATAAAGATGGTTTGATAAGTAGACACGATATGATGCTATGTGTGTTAGTATCTTGTAACGCTTGTATAGGTGAGTATCCTTGTGCTTATGTTGTTTAAAGATAAGTTGATATGTTAGTATACTATCACTCACCTCTTGAGATGATACCGGGGTTGTCGCTCCGACGCGGTAGACTCAGCGATCCAGGACCATGATTCGAGAATACCTACGCGGGTCCAGGGGCCTACGCGAGCTACGAGTTCCGTGTTAGTATGCGGGTTATACCTCATGCGTCTATGTGGCCACGCGACAACGAGTCCGTGATTTACGCCGAGGAGTAGCTACCCTCGACGCGGGTTATACCTCACGCGCCCACGTGAGTGGCCTATGCGGACTCGAGTTCAGATTAGGCTTGCGAATGATGATACGGGCGAGTGGCCCTGCTTTCGATCATTCGCCTCAGACAAGACCTATTACGCTACCTATTGTTGCTCTTGTTTGTGATGTGGCACTACGCGCGTTTCCTCGTTGTTTCACACATATTTGTAAACCGGTTTTAAAATGATATGTTTTCATTTAAGTATTTTACGCCGCATACTTAGTACTCAGTTATCGACTCTCCTTCGGGCTGCGTTCATGCCGCAGGTGGCAAGCAGTGCTAGATCCGCATTCTTAGGATCTCTACGTTGGTGTCGAGCTCCATCTCTTCCGAGGCTCTACTTTGGTATGATCTCCCTGTTGAGATAGTTTTGTACAGTGGTATGGCGGCCCCGTCCCGCCATAGTTGTATATTTCCTTAGAGGTCTGTAGTCATGTTGTACAAAGGTCGGATGTAATCGCTAAACCATGATTTTATATATATACGCGAAAGGCGGTGTTTTCTCACATAAATCGTGGTCTTATTTTATAAATCGTTTCATGTCTTGCTTTATATTTCCGCTGACACTCGATGTATGACTACTGGGTGCCCCAGAAGGCACCACACGCCCCGGAACGGGTCATGACAAAAAGTGGTATCGCAGCGCTTAATCCTGGAAAGTGTCTACTGCACCGTATCTAGTAGAGTCTTGATTATCGGTGTGTCGTGCACCACGCCAATAATCGTGAGGCTATAGGATATTTAGGATTGGTTTCCATTCTTCTCATTCCGAGATCGTGCTTAGAGTCGTGTTATAGGTCGACCTCTAACGTATTCCTTTCCCGTAATGCTATGCCTCCACGAAGGCAACCCGCCCGTGGCGGCAAGGCACCGAGGAGTCGCTAGCAGACACCCAGAGTCACGAGGCTCGTGCCCGCCATACCAGACGACGAGTTCTATGACGCCGCCAGCCCAAAGAATGACCACAGCACCCACACCTCCCGCCCCACACCGGGCGGAGGAGTTAGGGTACAAGGAGATGGCCCACCTTTGGCTAAAGTTGTGGCCCGACACGAGAGAGGCCGACGCGCAGCCCAGCCTCCAGCCCACTGCACCTGTTCACCCGAGGCAGAGTTTGAGGCTACGAGACTTCTTGAGTCAGCCCGCCGGAGTTTTATGGGTCGAGGCCGAGGATGATCCGCAGGAGTTCATCCGCCGATTCAGAGGATTTTGAGAGTGATCGTGGCGCCGAGACCGAGTCCGTGATCTTTGGTTCACATAGGCCGCGTGATACCGCAATCGATTGGTTTGATTCATGGGAGTTATCCCGGAGAGCACGCGCCCCAGCCACTGGGATGAGTTCTCGAGGCTTTCTCACTCACTTCTTGCCTCCACAGATGGCGAGGGCGCGGCCGATAGATTTTTACCGCCGAGGCGCAGAGGACGACCGCCGTGAGTACAATGTCGAGTTTGATTCTTTGGCTCGATATGTCCCAAAGATTGGTAGCAGATATGGAGGATAGGTGCACCGCTATGTCACCGCTAGACGACTATATGGCCGAAGTCACGCGGGGTTTTCCACCGTATGGACATTACCCGCACGCAGCTCACGCCTGGGTGCGGCGAGCGCAGAGGTCGACGAGTGGACGACAGCAGCAGGTTAAGGCCGTGACGGAGGGTCTTCTCGTGGTTATCGTGGTGGGCGGCCTCGCAGCAGCCTAGATTCGCACCACACCACCAGAGCACTCGCACCGCCCTCGACACCAGAGTTTTCGAGGCGCACCGGCCCTGTGGCTTCACGCCCGAGTAGCAGAGGTATCGCCGATCGGGACCACCCCGGTGGCCGACGCGGGGATCCCATTACGGGAAGTGTGGTACTACTTTTTGGAGCTTGTTACGCTTGTGGCCAGCAGGTCACTTTGGCGAGGACGTCCGACCGGGGCGCTACGGTGGTAGGCTCACCAGTTCGCTGCCGCTTCATCATCTCCTACAGCTATCGCCCCGAGGCGGTGCTCATGGGTCGCCAGGTCGCGCAGCAGGTCGTGGCTCGTCCAGCCTAGCGGTCCTCGTAACCGCATTTATGCTTTGTCCACCGACAGATCGTGAGGCCTCACCGATGTCGCCACAGTACCTTATCGCTGGGTTTGATGTTTATGCCTTGATAGATCCGGTTCTACTGGCCCTATATATCTCCCTTGTTGCTAGTAGGATAGGGATAGAGCCCGAGTCCATAGACCCTTTCGAGGTAGCTACGCCAATGGGTGATTCGCAGTAGCTCTACGTATAAGCGGCTTGTCCGTGACCATTTACGCCGCCGACCGCCGACTTGATAGAGTGGAGATGATTGACTTCGACGTGATTACGGGACGGATTGGCTAGCTTCTTGCTATGCCAATGTAGACCGCAGAGAGAGTAGTACGGTTCCAGCTCGGCGAGCCGTTGTTGAGTGGGAGGAGCACGGTGACGCCGAGCGGTAGGTTTATTTCCTACCTCAAGGCTAGGAAGATGGTGCAGGCGGGTATATCTACCATCTAGTTCGAGTGTTTGATATCGAGGTCGCAGTACCAGATTTTCACCACCCCGTAGTCGAGTTCCCGCACGTGTTCCCGCATGACCTCCCTGTATCCTCCCGAGAGGAGATTGAGTTTTGTATTGACATATTGCCGACACTCGACCTATTTCCATTCCGCCATACGTAATGGCACCGCCGAGTTGAGAGAGTCAAGGATCGCCTTAGGGATTTGCTGAGAAGCGGCTTCATTAGGCCTAGTGTTTCTCCCCGGGAGCGCCAGATTGTTCGTGAAGAAGGACGGACGCCGCGCATGTGTTGATTACAAACGGTGAACAAGGTGACCATTAAGAATGTATACCCCTTCCTGTGATTGATGATTTGTTCGACCATTGGTGTGCGAGATGTTTCTCCAATATTGATCCGCGTCGCTATCATCGTTCGTGTCGAGAGGTGGATGTCCCTAGATCGCATTCGACCAGACGCATTATGAGTTCGTGGTCGCGTCTTTGGTTGACCAATGCTCCGGCAGTATTCATGGATTTGATGAACCGAGTGTTCAAACCATTTTTGGACACGCTTGTGATAGTGTTCATTGATGATATCTTGGTTTATTCTCGCCAGAAGCGAGCACGCGAGCATTTGAGGATCAGGCCGACGCTTCCAGATCGCAGCTTGTACGCCAAGTTTTCCAAATGTGAGTTTTGCTGACTTCGCTGGCGCTTGGGCATATTGTCGGCCGATGGCATTCGAGTGATACGCCAAGATCGGCGATCAGACTTGGCCTAGACCTACTACTCCGGCTGAGGTTCGCAGCTCGGGCCTCGCAGTTATTATCGGGCGTTCGTGGAGAAGTTTGCTTCTATCTTCGCACCATTGACTAGGGTGACTCGTAAGGCGCCAAGTTCCGTGGACTCGATGCCAGAGCGTGGTTTCCAGCTTCGAAAGAGAGATTGACGACCGCCTCGCTTTACTCTTCCGCAGGTCCGTATGGTTATGTCGCGGTATTGTGATGCGCCGTGCATCGGGTTGGGATGTGTGTTGATGCAGCATGGTGGTTATAGCATACGATCCCGACACCGAGAAACACGAGAGAACTACCCCACCCATGATTTGGAGTCATACCGTGATTCACGCCAAGATCCGAGGCACTATTTGTACGGGTTCACGTGGATATTTATACGCACCACAAGAGCCTCCAAAGATATCTTCACCGCAGGGAGCCGAACTTACGACAGACGGTGGTTAGAGTTGCTAAGGATTACGATGTTGATATCCTGTACCACCCGAAGGCCAATGTCAGGCGTATGCCTAGTCGTAGGTCGATGGAGAGCCTATCGACGCGGCAGAGAGTGAGGGACATGGTTCGTGATTTGCATCGCTAGCGAGCCTCGTGTCCGCTTGATTGATTCTCGATAGCAGCAAGTTAGAGTTCGCGAGGTTGCCGAGTCTTCCATCGCCGGCGAGGTGAAGAGGCAACAGCTCGAGGATCCACTTTGATTCGATATCGTGATACGCCTCTTCGCGAGGCAAGCGGTCCTTTTGAGGTAGCACCGATGGGGTGCTAAGGTTTGAGGCGCATCGTGTTCCAGATGTTTCGTGACTTCGCAGCAGGTTCGGGAAGCACACACAAGCTACTCTATCCATCCGGTCGACCAAGATGTACCACGACCTTAGATCCGTATCAGCGGACGGCTCAAGAGGACGCCGCGCAGTTCGTAGCTCGGCCCGTGTTGTCGCCGCAGTGAAGGCAGAGCACCACAGGCCCGGTGGTTTGTTACAGGCGATAGAGATCCCGACCTCGAAGTGGGAGGTAATCAACAAGGACTTCATCACAGGATTACCTCACACTCACAGGAGACAAGATTCTAAAAGGGTTATCGTCGACAGTCGACTAAATCAGCCCACTTTCTTCCCGTCAGACGACTTTTTCTACCGAGGATTATGCCGACTTTACATCCGAGAGATCGCCGATCGCATGGAGTCCCTACTTCGATCATATCGCATGCAGGAGCCCCCACGGCTAACTTCCTGGAGGTCCTTCCGCAGGGGTTTAGGGACGCAGTGAGCCCGAGTATCGCATTTCATCCACGCATGCACGGACAGCAGAGCGCACTATCCGCACTCTCGAGGATATGTCGCGAGCCTTTGTTATTGACTTCAGTGGTAGTTGGGAGGATCATTTGCCTCAGTTGAGTTCGCAGATAATAATAGCTACCACTCCAAAGATTCGATGGAGCCTTATGAGGCCTTGTATGGAGGAAGTGCAGACGCCTATAGGTTGGTTCGATGTGGGCGAGGGACTAGTGGGACCAGATTTGGTACAAAGAGTGTGGATAAGGTGAAGCTTATCCGAGAGCGCTATCGATACCGTGAGTCGCATGTGTCGATGCAGATCATCGCCGCCGTGATCTTGAGTTCGAGGTTCATGATTGGGTTTTCCTAGCGTGTCACCCATAGCGGCGTGTGATGAGATTCGGAAGAAGGGGAAACTCAAATTTCAGGTACATCGGGCCGCTTCAGATTGTCCGCAGGTAGGCAAGGTTGCCTATGAGTTGGATCTGCCGTCCGATCCGGAGGCGGCATCCGGTTTTTCACGATCTATGCCGGCGAGATGTATCGGGATCCATCTGTGGTACACCCGATTGACGATGTCCAGTGACCGGCGGGTTATCGTATGAGGAGATTCCCATAGCGATAGTCGATCGTCGTTAGGCGCTCATGACGGCGGACGTGGCTTCCACAAAGTCTTGTGGCGAACGAGCTCGTGAGGAGATGACGGGAAGCCGAGGAGACATGAGGCGTAAGTATCCTCACCTATTCCCCACACCTCCGTAATTCACTTTCCTACTTGTAAATTTTCGCTATCATTTCGCCAAGTGTTGTTCGTGGCCGTGTGTGGCATTTGCAATCGCTCTGAGTTATGAAGAATCTTATCGTTAATCGTCTTGGGAAGGAACATTCGACGAATGTTTCTGGCGGGGAGAATGTTATACCTCGTATTTCGCAGTATGTACGTAAGGGAATACGTCAAAGTCTAGCCTTAAAGTTTAGGCAAAACGCTTTTTTTAGGCACAACTCACAAAACGAATAGTTTTCCGACGAAACGCTTTCCACTTTCGTAGGGTAAATTCCGCCATGCCATTTCTAATTTTTGCGGATTTTTCCGAGAGACGAAACATTTTGGACCAACGAGGGCTTACACTTGTCACCCTCCAATTGATGGACTTGAAATCGCCCATTGGGACGATTTGGACTAGGAGGAGCACGCTTTTTGTGCCTTGCACAAGTCAAGGAGTTGGTAGGATATTTGTGTATAGTTAATCCTCACCCTACACTTGCCTTGCACTTGTCTAAATTCGCCATTGGTCGCCACTTGACCTATAAATACCCCCCTTAAGATGAAGAGTTCTTCATCCACAAATTACTTTCCAAGTCTTGAAAATCCTCCCTTCTCCCTTGTTAGTGTTATACCCCGTATTTCCAGAGTATGTATGCGAGGACGTACGTACGAGAATACGGCAGAAAGATTGGAAAGGAAGAAAGAGGTGATTTTTCCACGGAAAAGTTTCCGCTTTGTGAAGGAAAAGGTTCGTTAATGGGAATTGATTCCCGTGATTTGGTATTCGACTTCCGGAATATTAGAGAATTATGGAATTTTATTTTCGAAATGGTCACGCTGGGCCCACTGAGAAATTTACTGCTTTGTGGGCCCACTTTGTTTTCGAGATTTTGGCCATGTGGATATTTTTCGAAAGACGCTGAGGGCCAATAGGAGGGTGACACGTGTCACCCCGCCTCGTGGCTCGCCGGTTACATTTGGGCACAAGTGCGACTAGAGTCGCTTTCGACGAAACGCTTCCACTTTCGTAGGAAAATTCGCTATGTCCTTTAATTTTTGGCGGATTTTTCCGAGAGACGAAACATTTTGGACCAACGGGAGGTGACATGTGTCACCCTCACATCGAAGCTTCGGGCGCCCGCTGACGATCGTTCACGAATCGATTGATATGTGGCTCACGCTTGGCCCTATTGGTTCCTTTGTTTTGTGCCTTGTTTTGGCCTTGTTTTGTGGCTTGTCTGCGCCATGTTTTGTGGAGTAGGGTTAGGTGCACTTGGCTTGATCAAGGCCTTACACTTGCCTCGCACATGGCTCGATTGGCCATTGGTTGGCATTTGGGTTTGCTATAAATACCCCTTTGTGAAGACTTCATTCATCCACAAATGTTTCCAAGTCTCAATCCTCCTCCTCCTCTTGTCGACTCGCCCAAGAGCTCCTCTCCTCGAAAGTGGCCTTTGGCCGCAGGTCTCCCCTCCCTCATGAGGTTCAGCCGGGTACCCCTAGCCTAGTTGTTTTCGTGATAATACCCTTGTCAGGTATAGAAATACTCCCTAGTATTGTTATAATGCCCAAAATACCTTAGCCTTGTACCTTGTAGTATTCCAAAGATACCTCTTTACGTAGAGTCCTAAATACTACCTTTTGTCCTTTTAGTCTCAAACCGAAACCCTAAGGAAATCTTCATAGCTTGGTCAAGTGATGTGAGTAGAAGTTGGTTAGAACTTCTAAGGGTTGTTTGGAGTGGTTTGGAGCGCATTTGAGCGAGCTAAACTTGCTCGTGATCGACATTATAACTTGATAATTTTGGGCTTATCGAGGTAATTATCTTGTCCTCTATTGTAATTGGAAATTACATGTTTGTTAGAGTATAGTCAAGTATACTATATATGGAACTACTTAGTATTCGCAATGTCTTTGACTTAAGCCCAAGAATAAAGAATCGAATCGAATCAGATTTACATAGGATCAGACATGAGACTTGTGTAGTATTATCGAGTAGAATTGTACACGCCCGGTAGACGGTAAACCCCCGTCAAGCCAGCCTACGAGAGAGGAGATTTACGCCATGGGGAGGCCGCCAATTTTCTATAGAAAGATAGAAACTTGTGTTTTGGGGTTAATAGACGCTTTGACCTTTATAGTGAAAGTACTAAGAGTAGCGATTCTACCTCAAGGAGTGGAAAGGGCTAGTGCGTTGTAGTAGATTGGAGCATTTTGCTTATTGTCGATAAATCGTCGCGAGGTATGTGAACCTCTTCCTATCTTTTCTAGCATGATTGTTGTGAACTATGTAGTACTGAGACGCATACGTGCTAAGTGTTTGGTTGGTTTAAAACATAGGTGTTATAATAGCTTTATGGGAAGTTAGTTATAACGACCTTATGTAAGTGAAAATGGTTTATCACGTTAGAAGTTAAGAGACTTGATCTTATAAGATAAGAGACTTAACTTATTTGTTTTAATGTGGATGTTTGTGAAACCTCATTCGTGAGTAATGAGTACTTGGTTTTAAAGTGGATAATGTTTTACCGATTTCGAATCGAACGTGTATCGACTGCACCACCGCAAATGCTAATAAAGGAAAATGTATTGAATAATGATGTGTTGTATTAAAACCAAGAGAAACCTCCATCCGCATGTAAGCTAAGATGAGACAAAATGATATTACATTTTCTAGATCATGGTCAGTAATAAGATCGTTATAAACAAGAATAAACTACTCACGATATGACATATGTTACTCAATTGTTCTAAAAAGGAATCAAGTGATTAAGTTTGGGGAACTATGAAACCATTTGAAAACGAGAAGCTTGAGTAATCAAACTAGGCAACCGAACTTAGGAAAAGAATGTTGTTACTTGATTTTGAAAAGGAAGGGCTGGTTGGTCATTCTAATACTACGTATCGGGTGACTTTTATAAAAGTAATGGATCTCTTTAAAAGAACTTAACGATGTAGTACTGGGGTTAAAACCCGACTTTGGCATAAAATGAAAGTACTTTGAGTCAGGTGAAACTTGCCATGCTTGTTGTCGTGAAACTTGCCTATGCTTGTGATGATAGCCTTTATTGTACAATCGTTGTGTTTCGTGTTACCGCTTCTCGATAGGTCGGTTGATCGTTGAGAACTTACTTGGACGTGCCAGCGACGGAGAAATTCCACGCACGCTCCTCGCTGATAGTATTATTGTTGTTAATCGCTTGACATACCGACACGATGCGTAGCGCATCGCATGCTTCCATTTTGGTTAAGGTCTGTGGTTAATCGCTGATATATCGGCACGATGCGTAGCGCACGGGTATGTTTCCATTTTGATTATCGCCTTGTGATTTCTTCGACATACCGACACGACGCGTAGCGCATCGCATGCGCCCATTTGGAATGTTGTCTTATTTTTCCTTCGACATACCGACACGATGCGTAGCGCACGTATGCGCCCATTTGGAATGTTGTCTTATTTTTCCTTTCGACATACCGACACGACGCGTAGCGCACGCATGCTTCCATTTGGATTGTCGCTTGTTGCTGAGGTCACATGGACATGTCTACACCGGCGCAGATTCCGGCACGTGGCTACGGGACATTGGTATTATTGTCGCATCATGGACATGTCTACACCGATGCAAGATTCCGGCACGCGCCATAATGCGAACTCGATTGATGTCGGGCGCGAGACCCATAGTTATATCGAGTGATGATCGCTTTATGTCAGGAATCAGAGTTTGCTATCATACATGTCTCCCGCTTTATATAGACTAGTATGATTTCATTTACGTGATTGCATGCCACATACTTGGTACCGCCAGATCGACTTCCTTCGGGGCCGCTCACGCCGCAGTAGAGGTACATCGGCCGTGGATCCTCGCCTAGGATCACAACAAACAGATTGGAAGTTCCGCTTTCTGAGGCTTATCTTTGCATGTGTTCCCCGAGTTGTAGGTTCTTGTACATTCTGGGGTATGGCGGGCCCCGTCCCGCCATAGTCGTTGTAAATCTTGAGGTCCAGTCCCGCTGCGGCGTGGTTGTAAAGGATTAAACTGCTCGTGTTTTATGATATACCAAGGCAACCGCTTGTTGGCCTGCTTATTTATGATATCTCTTGTTAAATGACTCATGTTTTATGTTCCACTGATTTTTCTCGATGATGTATCACCAGGGTGCCTGTAAGGGCACCAAAGAACGCCCCGAACGGGTCGTTACAAAAGTGGTATCGCAGCGCTAATTCTGAAAGTGTCTACGCATCGCGTTCAGTAGAGTCTTGATTATCGACGTTGTCAGGCACCACATCTATAATCGTGAGGCTGCAGGACATTTAGGATTGGTTTCATTCTTCTCATCCCGAGATCGTGCCTTAGAGTGTTGTAAGTCGACCCTCCGACGATCTCGCTTTTTACCGCTTATGCCTCCGCGCAAGTGCAACCAGAGCCCAGGCGGCAAGGCAGCCGAGGAGTCGCTAGTGAGATACAGAGGAGTTCGAGGGCGCAGCCCGCCAAGACTGAGGTCAGGCTTCCGACGGCGGGTTTTGGACGCCGCCACCAAAGAGAGGTTAGAGCCGCAGAATGGTCGCCGAGACCGCAGCACTGAGCCTCCAAATCCCACACCGGGGGCAGGAGACGGGTTACGCGAGATGGCCCGATTTGCCGCCGTGGTCGGCCGATATGCAGGATAGCCGGATGCAGCAGCCTGGGCCTCCAGAGAGCACCGTGGTTCACCCCGAGCAGATAGTTTGAGGCTACGGACTTTCTCGAGTCAGAGCCCGCCGTAGTTTTACGTCGAGGCTCGAGGATGATCCGCAGGAGTTCATCCGCAGCTACGCCGATCACGCGGTGATCAAGGCTTCGTAAACCGAGTTCGTGACCTTTGGTTCGTGATCGGCCGCGTGATACCGCAATGATTGGTTTGATTCACTGAGCTTTCCGGAGAGCATGCACCTCAGCAGATGGGATGAGTTTTCGGGCTTTCTCACGCACTTCTTGCCTCCGCATGGCGAGGGCACGGGCCGATGATTTTTGTTATCGAGAGAGAGGCGACCGTCAGGAGTACAATGTCGAGTTCGATTCTTTGGCTCGATATGTCCTCGCGCTTAGTTGCAGAGCATACGAGGATAGTGGTGCATCGCCACGCCACCGCTTGATGATTATATGGCCGAATCTTGCGCGTGTTTTCTTCACCGCACGACATTGCCCGCACGCAGCTCACGCACCAGACGCGAGGCACGAGGGGTCGACGGAACGACCTGGATCGCCAGAAGAGGCCGGACGGCAGGTCCTTCGTGGCTTTCGAGGCGGACCGCCAAGAAGAAAGAAGTTATATACCCCACCAAGATGCAGTGGTCCTCCACCGCCTTCGACGCAGTCGTGGCTCCGGGTTCAGATTTTCGGAGAGCGTGGTGTTAACCACCAAGCCACCCCTACCTCGTCAGGACTATCAGGGTAGACTCCATTTTGGAGAGTGTCGTACTAGATTGGGAGTTTGTTTTGCATGCGCCAGCAGGCCATTTTATGAGGAACTGCCCTACCAAGGGAAGCGGATGTTACGACTCACCTTCGTGATCTCGTGGCTGGTTCATCACCTTCATACATATGCTGCAGGCGTGCCTATGATTAGAGCGAGCGGTAGCTTGTATATCCTTAACCTCTAGAGTTTTGGTATGCTTGTTATGATGATCTCATTATTGTGTGCTATGTACGATAGCATTGTGATACGTGTGAGTTAAAATGCATGGTTAGTTGGAAGGATACGATGAGGTACGTGGTAAGTGTGAACCTTAGACTATTTCACGATCGAGACCTTAGAGGTGCGTCGCCTCGAGTAAAGGATTCGCTTTATGTTTGACCTTTATAAGGGTGAGTAGTATACGGGATTTATTTGTGTGATAAGTCCATGGGTAGTGTGAGACGGAAGTGGTAGCTTTCATGACGTGAATTAGTAAGATTGTTCCGGATCGGGAACAAGAGTTTGGCACGGCCGGTCGGGTTTAGGACCATTTATGTCAAACCGTGAACCCGCTTTGGGGTGGGGCCAGTTCGTGGTCCCGCCAGTGGTAGGGTCACGAGGATGCTAGGCCCAAGTTTGTATGATCATCGATGAGTTCGTGGACGCGCTCGACCGTAGCCGTTCGAAAGGCCGGAATGGCCTTAAGGAAGTTCGAGGTTAGTAAGATGACCAAGTTCGAGGTAGTGACTCCGCAGATTTTCGAACGGAAGTAATGACCGAAGTATGGTACGATCGAGAGTTCAAGTGTTCGAGAAGCGGCACGACGAAGGAAGGAAGATAACGTGTTATTTCGCGCTGCCAAGGCGCTGGCAATTTGATTAGAAGAGCTTCATCGATATCCGTCAGGAAGGAACATTCGACGAATGTTTCTATGAGGGGAGAATGTTATACCCCGATTTCCGCAGTATGTATGCGAGGACGCACGCACGAGAATACTGGCAGAAAGATTGGAAAGCGAAGAAAGAGGTGATTTTTCCACTAAAAGTTTCCGGTTTTGTGAAGGAAAAGGTTCGTTAACGGGAATTGGATTCCCGTGATTTGGTATTCTGACTTCCCGAATATTAGAGAATTATGGAATTTTATTTTCGAAATGGTCACTGGGCCCACTGAGAAATTTACGCTTTGTGGGGCCCACTTTGTTTTCGAGATTTTGGCCATCAGGATATTTTTTCAAAGACGCTTGAGGGCCAACAGAGGGTGACACGTGTCACCCCGCCGTGGCTTGGCCGATTTACATTTGGGCACAAGTGCTTACTGCAGAGTCGCTTTTCCGACTAAACGCTTCCAGCCTTCGTAGGAAAATTCCGCTATGTCCTTTAATTTTTAGGATTTTTCCGAGAGACGAACATTTTGGACTAACGGAGGTGACATGTGTCACCTCACATCGAAGCTTCGGCGCCCAAGCCGACGATCGTTCACGAATCGATTGATATTGTGGCTCACGCTTGGCCCTATTGGTTCCTTTGTTTTGTGCCTTGTTTTGGCCTTGTTTTGTGGCTTGTCTTGCGCCATGTTTTGTGGAGTAGGGTTAGGGTGCACTTGGCTTGATCAAGGCCTTACACTTGCCTTGCACATGGCTTGATCTTCGCCATCGTTGGCATTTGGGTTTGCTATAAATACCCCCTTCAGGAAGACTTCATTCATCCACAAATGTTTCCAAGTCTCAATCCTCCTCCTCTTGTCGACTCTCGCCCAAGAGCTCCTCTCCCTCAAAGTGGCCTTCGCCGTGAGGTCTCCTCCTCATGAGGTTCAGCCGGGTACCCCCTAGCCTAGTTGTTTCCAGATAATACCCTTTGTCAGTGGTATAGAAATACTCCCTAGTATTGTTATAATGCCCAAAATACCTTAGCCTTGTACCTTGTAGTATTCCAAAGATACCTCTTTACGTAGAGTCCTAAATACTACCTTTTGTCCTTTTAGTCTCAAACCGAAACCCTAAGGAAATCTTCATACTTGGTCAAGATGAGCAGGTTGGTTAGAACTTCTAAGGGTTGTTTGGAGTGGTTTGAGCGCACGAGCGAGCGCTAAACCTTGCTCAGATCGACATTATAACTTGGATAATTTTGGGCTTATCGAGGTAATTATCTTGTCCTCTATTGTAATTGGAAATTACATGTTTGTTAGAGTATAGTCAAGTATACTATATATGGAACTACTTAGTATTCGCAATGTCTTTTGACTTAAGCCTCAAGAATAAAGAATCGAATCAAATCAGATGGTGACAGACAGAGACTTGTGTAGTATTATCGAGTAGAATTGTACACGCCCGTAGACGGTAAACCCCCGTCTTGGGTAGCCTACTCGATTGAGAGAGATTTACGCCATGGTGAGGTACGCGAATTTTCTATAGAAAGATAGAAACTTGTGTTTTGGGGTTAATAGACGCTGACCTTTATAGGTGAAAGTACTAAGAGTAGCGTATTCTACTCAAGGAGCGGAAAGTAGCTAGTGCGTTGTAGTACTTGGAGCATTTTGCTTATTGTCGATAAATCGCCGCGAGGTATGTGAACCTCTTCCTATCTTTTCTAGCATGATTGTCATGGAACTATGTAGTACCAGACGCATACGTGCATAAGTGTTTGGTTGGTTTAAAACATAGGTGTTATAATAGCTTTACGGGAAGTTAGTTATAACGACCTTATGTAAGTGAAAATGGTTTATCGATGTTAGAAGTTAAGAGACTTGATCTTATAAGATAAGAGACTTAACTTATTTGTTTTAACGTGGACGTTGTGTGAAACCTCATTCGTGAGTAATGAGTACTGGTTTTAAAGTGGATAATGTTTTACCGATTTCGGGAATCGTAACGTATCGCAGCACCATCGCAAAAGCTAATAAAGGAAAATGTATTGAATAATGACGTGTTGTATTAAAACCAAGTAGAAACCTCCATCCGCATGTAGCTAAGATGAGACAAAATGATATTACATTTTCTAGATCATGGTCATTGTAATAAGATCGTTATAAACAAGAATAAACTACTCACGTATATGACATATGTTACTCAATTGTTCTAAAAGGAATCAAGTGATTAAGTTTGGGAACTATGAAACCATTTGAAAACGGAAGCTTCGAGTAATCAAACTAGGCAAACCGAACTTAGGAAAAGAATGTTGTTACTTGATTTTGAAAAGGAAGCGGTTGGTCATTCTAATACTACGTATCGTGACTTTATAAAAGTAATGGATCTCTTTAAAAGAACTTAACGATGTAGTACTTGGGGTTAAAACCCGACTTTGGCATAAAATGAAAGTACTTTGAGTTGTGTGAAACTTGCTTATGCTTGTTGTCAGAAACTTGCCTATGCTTGTGATGATAGCCTTTATTGTACAATCGTTGTGTTTCGTGTTACCGCTTCTCGATAGAGGTCGGTTGATCGTTGAGAACTTACTGACGCGCTTCGCAATGACGAGAAATTCCACGCACGCCTCGCTGATAGTATTATTGTTGTTAATCGCTGACATACCGACACGATGCGTAGCGCACGTATGCTTCCATTTTGGTTAAGGTCTCGGTTAATCGCTGATATATCGACCGACGCGTAGCGCATCGTATGTTTCCATTTTGATTATCGCCAGGATTTCCTCGACATACCGACACGATGCGCGTAGCGCACGCATGCGCCCATTTGGAATGTTGTCTTATTTTTCCCTTCGACATACCGACACGATGCGTAGCGCACGTATGCGCCCATTTGGAATGTTGTCTTATTTTTCCTTCGACATACCGACACGATGCGTAGCGCACGCATGCTTCCATTTGGATTGTCTCATTGTTGAGGTCACATGGACACGCCTACACCGGCGCATTCCGGCATGTGGCCGGACATTGGTATTATTGTCGCATCATGGACATGTCTACACCGATGCAGATTCGGCATGCGCCATAATGCGAACTCGATTGATGTCGGGCGCGAGACCCATAGTTATATCGAGTGATGATCGCTTTATGTCATGAATCGTAGTTTGGTTATCATACACGTCTCCCGCTTTATATAGACTAGTATGATTTCATTTACGTGATTGCAGCCACATACTTGGTACTGTTGCATCGACTCCTTCGGGGCCGCTCACGCCGCAGTGTAGGTACATCGGCCGTGGATCCCCGCCTAGGATCACGTCAGATTGGGAAGTTCCGCTTTCGAGGCTTATCTTTTGGTATGTGTTCCCGAGTTGTAGGTTCTGTACATTCGTGGTATGGCGTGGCCCCGTCCCGCCATAGTCGCTGTAAATCTTAGAGGTCCGTAGTCCTCGCTGTGGCGGTTGTAAAAGGATTAAACTGCTCAGTTTTATGATATATCGAAGGCAATCGTTGGTTGGCCTGCTTATTTATGATATCTCTTGTTAAATGACTCATGTTTTATGTTCCGCTGATTTTTCTGATGTATGTATCACTAGGGTGCTCTGTAAGGCACTGCAACGCCCCTAACGGGTCGTTACAGATTAGCCATTTCGCTCAAGCCCTCTTCCCCTCTAGCCTAAGTGGCCTCGGGCCGAATACCCCCTAGCCTAGCCAAAAATCTACCCTCCCTGGTAGAAAAGTTACCTCTTATATCGTTATAATGCCCAAAATACCCTAGCCCAAATACCTTAGTACTTAGTAGAAGTTGTGAAGAACTTCTAAGGTTCTTGAGCATACAACTTAGAGCAAAACCTTGCTCAGCGCGACTTTTCTAGGATATTATCACTTACCGAGGTAATAATCCTAACCTCTTTGTATTAGAGAATGCATACGTAGAAGTATAAGAATAAGTATTAATCACTTAGAAGGGTTTAAAAGAAGAATAATCAAATCAGATTTACATAGGACTGTTTTCACAGAGACTTATATAGCTCACCTGCAGTGAAGTCATGCCCGACTTACCGAGAATTATGAACCCCTGCTTAGAATGACCTTCGAGTAGTCTTTAATAGATATCCGTGACTATTATAGGTCGACTTCTGTGTACGACATATTCAACTCAAGGTGGTTTTCATTTGAGAAGGTATGTGATGCCCTAAAGCATGATATTTTACAATATAACTACGCAATGTCTTTGACTTAAGCCCGATAATACTTACACGAATGCCTCACGGCTTAAGCCCGACAATACTTACGGAATGCCTCACGCTAAGCCTGACAATACTTACGGAATGCCTCACGCTTAAGCTGAATAATAAAGAATCAAAACATTTCAAAAGACTACCGAATCATATTAATGTAAGAGAACTAATTGGTTTTTAAAATAAGCTTAAGAGTTATACTAGCTTTTAGGGAAGTAAGTATAACCACTTAAGATTTATAAAAGAAACAAGTTTGCCTATGTGTGTATAATGACTTATATCAGGAAAAGAATAATAAAGATGGTTTGATAAGTAGACATGATATGATGCTACGTGTGTTAAGATCTTGTAACGCTTGTATAGGTAGTATCCTTGTTGTGCTTATGTTGTTTAAAGATAAGTTGATATGTTAGTATACTATCACTCACCTCTTGAGATGATACGGGTTTGTCGCCTCCGTCACGGGTAGACTCAAAGTGTCCGGGACCATGATTCGAGAATACCTACGCGGGTCGGGGGCCTACGCGAGCTACGAGTTCCGTGTTAGTATGCTGGGTTATACCTCACGCGGTCTATGTGGCCATGCGACAACGAGTCGGGGCGATCGAGGAGTAGCACCCTCGATGCGGGGTTATACCTCACGCGCCCATGCGAGTGGCCTACGCGACTCCGAGTCAGTGATTAGGCTTGCGAATGATGATATGGGCGAGTGGCCCTGCTTTCGATCATTCGCAGCCTAGACAAGACCTATTACGCTTACTATGTTGCTCTTGTTTGTGATGTGGCACTACGTGCGGTTCTCGTTGTTTCACACATATTTGTAAACCGGTTTTAAAATGATATGTTTTCATTTAAGTATTTCTGATTTCGCATACTTAGTACTGTTAGACCTCGCCGGGGGCTGCGTTCATGCCGCAGGTAAGGCAGCAGTGCTAGATCCGCATTCTTAGGATCTCTACGTTGGTGCCTGAGCTCCATCTCTTCCGAGGCTCTACTTTTGGTATGATCTCCTGTTGTAGATAGTTTTGTCAAGGTGGTATGGCGGGCCCGTCCCGCCATAGTTGTATATTTCCTAGAGGTCAGAGTCATGTTGTGCTTGCCGGATGTAATCATAAAACCATGATTTTATATATATACTGAAAGCGTGTTTTCTCATAAACTGTGTCTTATTTTATAAACTGTTTCATGTCTTGCTTTATATTTCCGCTGATTACTCTGATGTATGACTACTTGGGTGCCCCGGTAAGGCACCAGTCACGGGCCCCGGAACGGGTCGTGACAGATAGTTCTCGTGAAATACCCCCCCCCCCCTTGGTAGAAAAGTATTCTCCAAGTATTGTTACAATTCCAAAATACCTTAGCCCAAATATCTTGTAGTATTCCAAAGTTATTTCAATACTAAGAGCCCGGAAATACTACTATACTTTCTTTAGTCACAAAACGAAACCCTAGGGAAAAATCTTCATAGTGGTGAAGTATTAAGTAGAAGTTGTGTAGAACTTCTAAGGGTTTCTTGGAGCGAATTGGAGCCTTGCGGATTAGGAGCTAAACGTTGTTCAGGATCGACATTTAAACTTGGATAATTTTGGGCTTAACGAGGTAAATAATCTTATCCTTCTATTGTAATTGGAGATTACATATTGTAGAAGTTTAGAAGTGGGTATAAGATGTATAGAAGGATGGTATAAGAGAAGAGAATTGAACTGAATTACATGGATGTATTACAAAGACTTGTGTATTTTGAGTAGAAGTCTTCCCGATTTTCCACAGCAATAAGAACCTTCTCGCTTAGAATATTCTACGAGTAGTCTAGACGTTGATAGACGTATTTGACTATTATAGGTTGATACTGCGCTGTACTACATATTCAACTTGGTGTGGATTTCGTAGGAAGTATGTGATTCTTCCTATCCTCTCGAGCATGATATTTTAAAAGAATATATATATATAGTACGTAGACGACGTGTGTTTCTTGAACGTGGTTTTACTGATGTCTTTGACTTGAGTTTTAAATAATAAGAATCTTGAAGTATTTCAAAAGAATTAAGAATCGTTTTTGAAAGAAGAGTAATACTTGGTTTTAAAAGCTTAAGTGTTATACTAGCTTTATGGGAAGTTAGGTATAACGACTTAAGAGAGGTAAAAGGAACGGTTTACTTAATTGTTTATGAAAGCCTTATATTGATTTCGGAAATGAGAATAAGTATCGAACAAACCACTTGTCACGACCCGACCTCGGGCCCGTGACTGGTGCCTTACCCCGGGCACCCTAGTGATACAACATCAGAGAAAAACCAGCGGAAATAAAAATTCATGTAAGAAAAGCAATAAGAAAACAAAGCAACCCAAACGGTTACCTTTTGAACATAAAAGAAAACTTGAATACATCCTTTACAAACTCGCCACAACAAAGCATGCACCTCTAAAAATTTTAAAACCATAATGACGGACAGTGGCCGCCATGCCCTGAATATACAAAGTCTACAACTTCAGGGGCTGCATCACGTGATAAGCTTCCGAGATATGGAGCTTTCGGAACCGAACAGCGATCCTAAGAGTGCGGATCGCTGGTATGTACCTCAACTCGCGGCATGAACGCAGCCCCAAGAAGGTCGATAACAGTACCAAGTATGTGAAACTGAAAAATACTGAAATGAAATCATAATAGTCTATATAAAACAGGAGACATGTATGATAACCAAACTACAGTACACAACATATAGCGATCGAGGACTCACGCCGGTGAAATCATCACTCAAATACAACCCGAATTTAACTCGCACAATGGCCGCATGCCAAGATCTCACTCGGATAAGCATGGCCCTCGAACGCCCTAGTGGCCCATACCCGGACCATCCAACGTGTCGGTATGCCCCAAATGAGATAACAAGATAACAATCCTGTGGCATACCCGGGCCACCCAACGTGTCGGTATGTCCAAACAACTAACAAGATAATACTCATCGTGGAAGCATACCCATGGCTACCCAACGTGTCGGTATGTCCAAACAATAACAAGAGGATACTGGCGGAAGCATACCCGGGCTACCCAACGTGTCGAGATGTCCAAACAAATAACAAGAGAATACTTTCGTGGAAGCATACGTGGGCTACCCAACGTGTCGAGATGTCCAATCAAACAAACAGATAGCGGCCTCCATCGAGAGACTCGGCACAAATCAAACCCTTGCACAACAAGGCTATCTCAACCAAGCAATGCAAGTTACACAACTCAAGGTACTTTAAACACTTCTTAACACAACGCCAGTATACCATTAAAACCCAAGTAGCTAACCTTTAAGATCAAGGTACTCCTATCTTTTATAACCAAGCCACTTATGTTTTTCCATCACAAAGAGTTCAATATTTGAAAACAAGTTACTTCTCTTTTCCCAAAATCAAGTTACCATTCTAAATCCAAAGAATGAATCCATTTCTTTATTTTCCATAAAGTCGTTATAACTAACTTCCTATAAAGCTATTATAACACTTTATGTTTTAAAACAAGTCAAGACAAACCATGCCTTTCTTTTAACCAAAACACTTCAAATTCTTAAGTCTCTTTATTTTAGAAATCGAGTTCCTTACTTTGGAATTTTAAGAAGATCAAAACTTGATTACAATAATTTATTAGAGCAGCCATGATCTAGGAAATGTAATACAATTTTGTCTTATCTTAGCTTCTATGCAGATGGAGCTTTCATCGGTTTTAATATATTAATTATCATTACTTTTTCCTTTAATAACGCCGCATCGCTTGTTCGATTCTTATTCCCATTTCGATTTATGTAGCATTATTCTTTTAAAACCAAGTACTCATTTCTCACGAATGAGGTTTCACACTTTTCAACACCTCAATTATAATCAACAAACCATTGAGCTTTCTCTGGGTTTTAATATAATTAATTATCATTACTTTTTCCTTTAATAACGCCGCATCGCTTGTTGATTCTTATTCCCATTTCCGAAATTTATGTAGCATTATTCTTTTAAAAACCAAGTACTCATTTCTCACGAATGAGGTTTCACTTTTCAACACAATTAGGTCGATTATAAGCCAAGTCTCTTATCTTTTGAAATCAACAAACCATTCTTTTACACATAAAGTGGTTATAACAAACTTCCCATAAAGCCGTTATAACACTTTATGTTTTAACCAACCAATTACTAACGAATAAGATTTTCCTACTTTTTCAAACAATCAAGACCTTTACTTCATATCAAGTCAAGGCACAACAAAATGGAAATCAAATTCCTTTAACACACGCGATGCATCCTTATATATTTCACAAATAATCATGCTGAAGAGGATAGGAAGAATCACATACCTCGCGACGATTATCGACGGTTAGCAAAATGCTCCACAATACTATCCCCCTTAAGTAGAATATGCTACTCGTAGTACTTGATCTATAAAGTCGTAAAGCGTCTATCAATCTACAACCGAGCGTAGAATAACTAAGTGCAAGTCCCATTCTACGGAAATTTGGGACAAAGACTTCCTTTGATTCTACTTACTATGATGTTATACCCGTAGTTGCGGGGTATGTATGTGAGGACGTCACGTCACCGAGTGAAGTAAATTTTGAAAAGAAGAAAGATGTGAGTTTTTAGCGGAAAAGTTTCCGGTTATTTGTGAAGAAAAGGTTCGTTAATGGAATTGGATTCCCAGTTTGGTATTTGGACTTCATAGATTATATTAGAATTTTGAGATTTTATTTTTGGAAATGGTCACGTGGGGCCACGGAGAAATTCTGATTTTGTAGGGCCCACTTTGTTTTGAATTTTGGCCATTGTGGATATTTTTGGAAGACGTTTTTGAGGGCCAATAGGAGGGTGACCGTGTCACCCCGAGTGGCTTGGGCGAATGACATTTGTGCCTGACACGGTTAGAGTCGTTTTCGGCGAAGCGTTTTACGTAACTTGCGAGGAAAATTCCGGCTATGTCGTTTTGTATTTTTGCGGATTTTCCAGCGGCGAAACATTTTGGACCAGCGAGAGGTGACATGTCACCCCAGTGGGCGGTAAGTGAAGCTCGAGTGGGGCCAATTCGTACCTTGTTTTGGCCTTGTTTTGTGCAATGTTTTGTGCAATGTTTTGTGGCTTGTTTTGTGGAGTAGGGTCTAGGGTGCACTTGGCTTGATCTTGGCCTTACACTTGCCTTGCACATGGCTTGATCTTGGCCGTTGGTTGGCTTTTGGTTTTGCTATAAATACCCCCTTATGTTGATGAACTCTTCATCCACAAATGAAACCTTCAAGCCTAAATCCCTCCTCACTCTTGTGTTGAGTTCGTCCAACTCATCCCCCTCTTTTGAGAGTCTTGGCGAGGCCTCCTCACTCCCCCTTTGTGGTGCCTTGGCTAGTGGGGTACCCACTGCTAGTTGTTTTAGTATAATACCACTCCTTGTGGTATTGAAATACTTCTCCTAGTATTGTTATAATGCCCAAATACCTTAGCCTTGTACCTTGTAGTATTCCAAAGATACCTCTTTCGTGGAGTCAGGAAATACTACCTTTTGTCCTTTTTAGTCTCAAACCGAAACCACTAAGGAAATCTTCATAGTTGGTTGAAGTATTTGAGTAGAAGTTAGGTAGAACTTCTAAGGGTTGTTTGGAGTGGTTTGGAGCGCACGAGTAGGAGCTAAACCTTGCTCGGGATCGACATTATAACTTGGATAATTATGGGCTTATCGAGGTAATTATCTTGTCCTCTATTGTAAATTGGAAATTACATGTTTGTTGAATATATAGTTGAAGTATACTATATATAGAAATGAACATTATTGTCGGCAATGTCTTTTGACTTAAGCTGAATGTAAAGAAAGAATGATTGTATTTACATGGGTGTATTGCGATAGACTTGTGTAGTATTCGAGTAGAATTGTACGTCAGGTTAGGCGTGTAAACCCACAGTTGGCTTCGTGGCCAGGCCTCGATGGGGAGGAGATTTCTGTTGTTCTTGGGGAGGTCTTTGCCGAATTTTACGTAGAAAGATAGAAACTTGATGTTTCGGGTTAATAGACGGGTCTGAGCTTTATATGTGAAATTACTAAGAGTAGCGTATTTTAATCGAGGAGTGGAAAGGGCTAGCAAGGTTGTAGTACTTGGAGCATTTTGCTGATTGTCGATAAATCGTCGCGAGGTATGTGAACCTCTTCCTATCTCTTCTAGCATGATATGTGTGAACTATGTAGTACGGTGAGCGTACATGTGCTAAGTGATTTGGTTGGTTTAAAACATAGGGTGTTATAATAGCTTTATGGGAAGTTAGTTATAACGACCCTATGTAGGTGAAAATGGTTTACTGATGTTAGAAGTTAAGAGACTTGATCTTATAAGATAAGAGACTTAACTTATTTGTTTTAATGTGGATGTTGTGTGAAACCTCATTCGTGAGTAATGAGTACTTGGTTTTAAAGGAATAATGTTTCTTGATTTGGAAATCGAGAATGTGTATCGGCAGGACCAACTGCGGCGTTAATAAAGGAAAATGTATTGAATAATGATGTGTTGTATTAAAACCGGTAGAAACCTCCATCTGCATAGAAGCTAAGATGAGACAAAATGATATTACATTTTCTAGATCATGCGTCATTGTAATAAGATCGTTATAAACAAGAATAAACTACTCACATATATGACATATGTTACTCAATTGTTCTAAAAAGGAATCAGTGATTAAGTTTGGGAACTATGAAACCATTTGAAAATGAGAAGCTTGAGTAATTGAAACTAGGCAAACTGGAACTTAGGAAAAGAATGTTGTTACTTGATTTTGAAAAGGAATGTGGGTTAGTCATTCTAATACTACGGGTATCGGGTGACTTTTATAAGTAATGGATCTCTTTTAAAAGAACTTAACGTATGTAGTACTTTGGGGTTAAAAACCCGGACCTTGGCATAAAATGAAAGTACTTGAGTTGTGTGAAACTTGCCTATGCTTGTTGTTGTGAAACTTGCCTATGCTTGTTGTTGTGAAACTTGCCTATGCTTGTTCTTTGTGAAACTTGCCTATCTTTGTGATGATAGCCTTTGTTGTGCAAGTGTGGTATTTACGTGTTCTGGCGTCTCGATAGAGGCGGTCGACTTGTTGAGAACTTACTTGGACGTCTTTGGCGGTGATGGAGAATTCCACGGGTATGTTTCCATTTTGATTCTTGTCTTGTTGTTGATGTCACATGGGCGTATCTGCCGATCACGATGTTAGGGGCATCGGCCGTGCGGTCGGGTTGATTACCGATATATTGTTATTGTGGTTACATGGACATGTCTACAGGGTAGAATTCGGGCATGTGGCCGTGCGGCGAGTTGATCACGCGGTATATTATTGTTGATGTCACATGGGCGTGTCTACAGGTAGAATTCCGGCATGTGGCCGTGGGGCATTGGTATTATTGTTGCATCATGGACATGTCTACACCGTCACGTAAGTCGGGCATGCGGCCGTGATGCGAACATGATTGATGTTGTGGGCGTGAGACCCATAGTTATATTTGAGTGATGGCTTGAGGCGTGAGTCACATTTGGATATTTGCTTTTATGTTGTGATCGTAGTTTGGTCATCATACATGTCTCCGCTTTATATAGACTAGTATGATTTCATTCTGATATTTCTGATTTCACATACTTGGTACTGTTGTCGACCTCCTTCGGGGGTTGCGTTCATGCCGCGGTAGAGGTACATCGGTCGTGGATCCTCGCTCTTAGGATCTCGGTTCACGTTTTGGGAAGCTCCGTTTCTCGGAGGCTTATCTTTTGGTATGTGTTCCACTGAGTTGTAGGTTCTTGTACATTCGGGGTATGGCGAGACCTGTCCGTCATAGTTGTTGTAAATCTTAAGTGCGTAGTCTTTGTTGTGGGCGGGGTTTGTAAAAGGATTAAAGCTGCGTTTTGAAAGAGTTGTATGTATACATGTTATTGGAAGGTAGCAGTTGGGTTGCTTTGTTTATGATCATATATCTTGTTTCTTGTTTAAAGTTTTATTTTCCATTGGTTTTCTCGATGTTGTGTCACTAGGGTGCGGGATAAGGCACGATGCAGCCCAGGCAGTCGTTACAAAAGTGGTATCGAGCGATTAATCCTCGGAAAGTGTCTGCACCGTGTCTAGTAAGTCTTGATTATCGATGTGTTGTGCACCACATCTATAATCGGGAGGCTGAGACATTTAGGATTAGTTTCCATTCTTCTCATTCGAGATCGTGCCTTAGAGTGTGTTGTAAGTTGGACCCCTCAGCGTATCTCGTTTTTACGATTATGCCTCCGCGGCAAAGCAGCGAGCCGAAGGGCAAGGCGGCCGAGGTCTTTGCTAGTGAGATCTGAGAGTATGCGGCGCAGTCGGACAGCACGAGTTGTGCTTGACGGCGGGTTTTGTAGCGCCGCCAGCCAGTGAGTTTAGAGCGCAGCGGTGCTGCTGAGACCGCGATACACGAGCCTCAGGTCCACGATGCAGGCGGAGGAAATGGGTTACAAGGAGATGGCGATTCTTGGCGAAGTCGTGGCCGATATGAGGATAAATTTGGATCTGGCGATTCAGTTCAGCGGCATGTGGTGCACCAGAGCGAATAGTTTGAGGCTACGGGACTTTCGAGTTGTAGCCCGCAGTTTTATGGGTCGAGGCACGAGGATGATCCGCAGGAGTTCATCGCGATTCTGACGGATCGTCACGGGTGATCAAGGCCTCGAGACCGAGTCTGTGACCTTTGGTTCGCATCGGTGCGTGATCTGCGATCGATTGGTTTGATTCATAGGAGCTTTCGGGAGAGCATGCACCTCAGCGGTATGGGATGAGTTTTGGGGCTTTCCTCACGCACTTCTTGCCTCCGCGGATGAGGAGAACGCGGTAACGATTTTTATGCTTAGACGAGCGGGCGTACGGTTCGGGAGTACAATGTGAGTTCGACTCATTGGCGTGCGTCAGCGTTGGTAGCTAGTATGGAGGATCGAGTGCACCGATATGTTCTGAGCTCGATGATTACATGTCGAGGCATGTTCGGAGTAGCTCTTGGTAGGGCATGGACATTGCCCGCATGCAGCTCATGCTGGGATGTGAGGCACGGAGAGGTCGACGGAATGACGAATCGGCGAGAAGAGGGCGAACAACGAGGTCCTGGTGACTTTCGAGGCGGACCGCCTCGGCGAGATACTAGTTTTGTACCTCCGCCCGGTGCAGTGGTCCTCCGATCTCCACAATCTCCAACCTCGAGTATTCGGGAGCGGTCGGAGCTCGAGGTTCAGTTTCGAGAAGTAAGGGTGTTGGCGGATGCGGTCACCCTGCCTCGGTGTGGTCGATGTGGTAGACCGCATTTGGAGTGTCGTGGTGCGGGGAGCTTGTTATTTTTGCGGCCAGCGGGGCCATTTGCGAGCTTGTCAGGCCAAGGTAGCACGGATGTTACGACTCGGCCTAGGATCGATGGTGGTTCATCGCGCCTACGATTATCGCCTGCCAGTGTGAGCCTATGATTAGAGTGGAGCGGTAGCCGGTATATCCTTAACCCTCTAGAGTTTTGGTATGCTTGTTATGATGGTCTCATTATTATGTGCTATATACGAATAGCGTTGTGTTAATTGTGAGTTAGAAAACATGCTTAGTTGGGAGGATACGTATGGGGCATGGTAAGTGTGAACCTTAGACTATGTCACGATCGAGACCTTAGGGGTAAGGTCGTCTTGAGTTAAAGATTTATTTTGTGTTTGACCCTTATCGGAGTAGTGGTATCGTGGGATTTATTTGTGTGATAAGTCCGTGGGTAGTGTGAGATGGAAGTGGTAGCTTTCATGATGTGAATTAGTAAGATTGTTAGGATCGGGAACAAGAGTTTAAGCGCGGTTGGGGTCGGGTTGAGGACCATTTGCGGGTCAACCGTAACCCGGTTTGGGGTGGGGTCAGTTCTGGGTGGTCCCGCCGGTGGTAGGATCACGAGGATGCTAGGCCCAAGTTTGTATGATCATCGTATGAGTTCGTGGGCGCGTTCGACCGAGCGGTTCGTAAAGGCGGGAATGGCCTTAAGGAAGTTTGAGGTTAGTAAGATGACCAAGTTTGGAGGTAGTGACTCCGGAGATTTTCGGAGCGGAGTAATGGTGAAGTATGGTGCGTCTTGGGAGAGTTCGAGTGTTCGAGAAGGGTACAACGAGTTAGGGGAGAAGAGAACGTGTGATTAGTTCGTGGCCAAGCTGTGGCGTCGGCTACTTGTTAGAGAAACTTTATCGTGATCCGACTTGAGAAGGAACATTCGGGACGAATGTTTCTAAGGAGGAGAATGTTATACCCGTAGTTGCGGGTATGTATGTGAGGGCGTGCGTGCGAGTCTGAAATTTTGAAAGAAGAAAGATGTGAGTTTTTAGTGGAAAAGTTTAGGTTATTTGTGAAGAAAAGGTTCGTTAATGGGGTGGATTCCCAGTTTGGTATTTGGACTTCATAGATTATATTAGAATTTTGAGATTTTATTTTGGAAATGGTCACGTGGGGCCACGGAGAAATTCTGGTTTTGTAGAGCCACTTTGTTTTGAGATTTTGGCCATTGTGGATATTTTTGGAAGAGCGTTTTTGATGGCCAATAGGAGGGTGACACGTGTCACCCCGCTAGGTGGCTTGGCCGAATGACATTTGTGCACAACACGGTTAAGTCGTTTTTCGGCGAAGCGTTTTTGCGTAACTGCGAGGAAAATTCCGGCTATGTCGTTTTGTATTTTTGCGGATTTTTCCGGCGGCGAAACATTTTGGACCAACGAGAGGTGACACTTGTCACCTCTGTGGGCAGTAAGTGAAGCTCAGTGGGGCCAATCCATGCCTTGTTTTGGCCTTGTTTTGTGCAATGTTTTGTGCAATGTTTTGTGGCTTGTTTTGTGGAGTAGGGTCTAGGGTGCACTTGGCTTGATCTTGGCCTTACACTTGCCTTGCACATGGCTTGATCTTGGCCATTGGTTGGCTTTTGGTTTTGCTATAAATACCCCCCTTATGTTGATGAACTCTTCATCCACAAATGAAACCTTCCAAGCCTAAAATCCCTCCCTCCTCTTGTGTTGAGTTCGTCCAACTCATCCCCCCCTCTTTTGAGAGTCTTGGCCGAGGGCCTCCTCCCTCCCCCTTTGTGGTGCCTTGGCCGTGGGGTACCCCCCCCCCGAGCCTAGTTGTTTTCGTATAATACCCCTCCCGGGTGGGATTGAAATACTTCTCCTAGTATTGTTATAATGCCCAAAATACCTTAGCCTTGTACCTTGTAGTATTCCAAAGATACCTCTTTACGTAGAGTCCGGAAATACTACCTTTTGTCCTTTTTAGTCTCAAACCGAAACCCTAAGGAAATCTTCATAGTTGGTTGAAGTATTTGAGTAGAAGTTGGGTAGAACTTCTAAGGGTTGTTTGGAGTGGTTTGGAGCGCACGGAGTAGGAGCTAAACCTTGCTCAGGATCGACATTATAACTTGGATAATTATGGGCTTATCGAGGTAATTATCTTGTCCCTCTATTGTAAATTGGAAATTACATGTTTGTTGAATATATAGTTGAAGTATACTATATATAGAACTGAACATTATTGTGCGGCAATGTCTTTTGACTTAAGCCTGAATGTAAAGAAAGAACTGAACTGTATTTACATAGGACTGTATTGCAGTAGACTTGTGTAGTATTACTGAGTAGAATTGTACACGTCCGGTTAGACGTGTAAACCCCCCCCTGGTTGGCTTGGTAGCCGGCCTCGATAGAGGAGGAGATTTCTGTTTGTTGCGGGGAGAGGTCTTCCGAATTTTACGTAGAAAGATAGAAACTTGTGTTTTGGGGTTAATAGGCGTTAGTGACCTTTATAGGTGAAAGTACTAAGAGTAGCGTATTTTACTCGAGGAGTGGAAAGGGCTAGCAAGGTTGTAGTACTTGGAGCATTTTGCTTATTGTCGATAAATCGTCGCGAGGTATGTGAACCTCTTCCTATCTCTTCTAGCATGATATGTGTGAACTATGTAGTACGGTAGACGTACATGTGCTAAGTGATTTGGTTGGTTTAAAACATAGGGTGTTATAATAGCTTTATGGGAAGTTAGTTATAACGACCTTATGTAGGTGAAAATGGTTTACTGATGTTAGAAGTTAAGAGACTTGATCTTATAAGATAAGAGACTTAACTTATTTGTTTTAATGTGGATGTTGTGTGAAACCTCATTCGTGAGTAATGAGTACTTGGTTTTAAAGGAATAATGTTTCTTGATTTGGAAATCGAATGTGTATCGACAGGACCAACTGCGGCGTTAATAAAGGAAAATGTATTGAATAATGATGTGTTGTATTAAAACCAGTAGAAACCTCCATCTGCATAGAAGCTAAGATGAGACAAAATGATATTACATTTTCTAGATCATGGCTGCTGTAATAAGATCGTTATAAACAAGAATAAACTACTCACATATATGACATATGTTACTCAATTGTTCTAAAAGGAATCAAGTGATTAAGTTTGGGAACTATGAAACCATTTGAAAATGAGAAGCTTGAGTAATTGAAACTAGGCAAACTGGAACTTAGGAAAAGAATGTTGTTACTTGATTTTGAAAAGGAATGTGGGTTGGTCATTCTAATACTACGGGTATCGGGTGACTTTTATAAGTAATGGATCTCTTTTAAAAGAACTTAACGTATGTAGTACTTTGGGGTTAAAACCCCGGACCTTGGCATAAAATGAAAGTACTTTGAGTTGTGTGAAACTTGCCTATGCTTGTTGTTGTGAAACTTGCCTATGCTTGTTGTTGTGAAACTTGCCTATGCTTATTCTTTGTGAAACTTGCCTATGCTTGTGATGATAGCCTTTGTTGTGCAAGTGTGGTATTTACGTATTCTGGCGTCTCTCGATAGAGGCGGTCGACTTGTTGAGAACTTACTTGGGCGTCTTTGGCGGTGATGGAGAATTCCACGGGTATGTTTCCATTTTGATTCTTGTCTTGTTGTTGATGTCACATGGACGTGTCTGCCGTCGCGATATTAGGGGCATCGACCGTGCGGTCGGGTTGATTACCCGATATATTGTTATTGTGGTTACATGGACATGTCTCTACAGGGTAAATTCGGGGCATGTGGCCGTGCGGCGGGGTTGATCACGCGAGATATTATTGTTGATGTCACATGGGCGTGTCTGCGAGGTAGAATTCGGGCATGTGGCCATGGGGCATTGGTATTATTGTTGCATCATGGACATGTCTACACCGATCTGCATTCGGGGGCATGCGGCCGTGATGCGAACATGATTGATGTTGTGGGCGTGAGACCCATAGTTATATTTGAGTGATGGCTTGAGGCGTGAGTCACATTTGGATATATTTGCTTTTATGTTGTGAGCTGTAGTTTGGTCATCATACATGTCTCTGCTTTATATAGACTAGTATGATTTCATTCTGATATTTTCTGATTTCACATACTTGGTACTGTTGTCTTGACCTCGCCGAGGCTGCGTTCATCTGCGCGGTAGAGGTACATCGGCCGTGGATCCTCGCTCTTAGGATCTCGGTTCAGCGTTTTGGGAAGCTCCGTTTCTCGGAGGCTTATCTTTTAGTATGTGTTCCACTGAGTTGTAGGTTCTTGTACATTCGGGGTATGGCGGGCCCTGTCCCGTCATAGTTGTTGTAAATCTTAGAAGTGCAGAGTCTTTGTTGTGGCGGGGTTTGTAAAAGGATTAAAGCATTCGTTTTGAAAGAGTTGTATGTATACATGTTATTGGAAGGTAACCGTTGGGTTGCTTTGTTTATGATCATATATCTTGTTTCTTGTTTAAAGTTTTATTTTCATTGGTTTTCTCGATGTTGTGTCACTAGGGTGCGGGATAAGGCACGATGCGGGCCGGGCAGGTCGTTACATATGCCACCTTTTTCAAGGCCGAATTCAATAACCAACGCCACATTTAAGGCTCAATTAATTCAGCAAATACAAGGGGATTACACGCCTAACAATACGTGTAAAATTCCGCCCCACAACAACACAAAAATAACCCAATAATTTCCATGCCATTCTTGGCCAACAATATAACCAATCCTAAATCCTTTCCAATTCTTTCCAATCCAAGTTCTTAGGTCTAACATGATATCTAGCCCTAGACATCTTCAACAACTACAATTTCCCCCTTTACAACATGTGACGACTAAATTAGTAATCCAATTGAAGTTACAATCTTAAGGCTAACATGCCCATTTCGGTTTTCAACAAGACAACAAGATCCAAATCTATTCAAACTTAAATATAACAGCCTCAGGCTCATTTCTAAACCACTATAACAAGTATTAACTCATATCCAAGAGAAGGGGAAACTTTTACCTTTTGGAATAGCCCACAAAAGCCCTTTTCTTCCACTTCTTTACCGTCAAATTTGTCCCCCCGCACTTCCACAAGTTCACCCACACTTTGCCTTCTTGCCGCCGCTCCAACAATTTCCTAAGGCTAGGTTTTCTTGAAAACTAGAGAGAAAGGAGAGGATTTCCTTGGGAGGGTTTTGAGATGAAATGGCCAAGTCTTCCAAGACTTAGCCTAAAATAGGTCCCTTTCTGGTCAAAGGATGGGAGGACACTTGTCACCCTCATAGGCTTTTAACAAAATATCCACGATTTTCGCCCTTTCTGCGAAAAATCCCGCCTTGGCGCGCGGTTACCGCGTTCGCGCCATGACCTGCATTCGGCGCGCGGCGCTGCAACCCTGCGAACCCCAGTACAACCGCGCGACCTGCATTCCGGCCAAGCACTGTACCTGAACCGAAACCAACTGCTTTGCACATTGCGCGCAAACTTGAAACTTCCATAACTTTTGACTCTGATGTCCTATCGATGAACGGTTTATTGCGTTGGGAACTAGATTTAACGGACTACACACTAGGCTTTTTAAACACCTTGAAATTCTTAACAACTGGGGTACAACACTCCAAGGTAGACTCAAAATCCGTCCAACACATGTTTGTCCACTTATCTTTCCACTTTCAAATCTTATATTCCTCGGTATGTTCTTATCTTATCTTCTTGAATTTACGGGGTGTAACACCACTGCAGCGCTAATAAAGGAAAATATATTGACTAATTAAGTATTATTAAAACCAGTAGAAACCTCCATCTGCATAGAAGCTAAGATAAGACAAAATTGTATTACATTTCCTAGATCATGGCCGCTTTAATAAGATTGTTATAAACAAGAATAACCTACTCACACATAAGGCATATGTTACTCAAATTGTTTTAAAAAGGAGATTACGTTGTTAAGTGTTTAAAACTATGATCTATGAATCTTTTGAAGATAAGAGACTTGACTTAATTGACTTGATATGAATTTTGTTAAAAAGTGTGAAACCTCATTCGTGAGCAATGAGTACTTGGTTTTTAAAGAGTTAATGTATGAAGTACTTTGGGGATAAAAACCCGAACTTGTTGACATGAAGTAGAAAGTACCTTGTGTGAATAACTTGACTATGTTGGTTTGTGATAGCCTTGTAATGCTTTCTTGTTGGTTTGATAAGTAAACATGTTATGATGCTACGTGTGTAAGTATCTTGTAACGTTTGTGTAAAGGGGGTTCCCTTGTTGTGCTTATGTTGTTTAACGATAAACCGTTATGTTAGTATTGTACCACTCACCTCTTGACATGATATCAGGGGTTAAGCGCCCGTCGAGGATGCCTCATGCGGGTCCAGGGACCTATGCGAGCTACGAGTTCGGTGTTAGTGTGCGGGGTAATTACCTCACGCGGTCTATGTGGCGTCACGGACTACGAGTCGGGGCGATCTTGGGAGTAGCTACCCTCGATGCGAGAATACCTCATGCGGGCCTAGGTGGCTATGCGGGCGGCGGTATGCTCGAGTTAGGCGGCATTGATACCGAGCGAGTGGCGGGCCGATCATGTGGCGGTCTAGAAAGACCTCGTGATACGATTTATGGCATTGTTGATGCGTGGGTTTTAGTAGTCGGCTATGCCTTCGTACTTACCGTCACGGTTTATTATGACACATTGGGACTGGTGTTCATATGTATTCCTTCGTGCTTTTATATCATATCGGATGCCGGCGGTGAGGAAGAATTCCACGGGCATGATTGATATTGTGGGCATGAGACCCATGGTTATATTTGAGTGATGACTTTAAGGCGTGAGTCACGACTTGACATATTTGCTTACATATTGTGCATCGTAAATTGGTTATCATATATGTCTTACATTTTATATAGACTATTATGATTTCATTTCTGATATTTTGATTTCACATACTTGGTACTGTTGTCTTGACCTCCTTCGGTGCGTTCATCTGCGGTAGGTACACCAGTTGTTGATCCTCGCTCATAGGGTCATAGTTCAGCGTTTTGGGAAGCTCCGTGTCTCTGGAGGCTTATCTTTGGTATAGTCCCTTGTCGTTGTAGGTACTTACATTCAGGGGTATGGCGGGGCCCTGTCCCGCCATTGTTGTTATAACATTCTTAGAAGTGCATGAAATCTTGTTGTGGCGAGTTTGTAAAAGGGATGTAACTGTTCGGATTCAAGTTTTTATATATATATGTGCCGAAAGGCAACTTTTCTCAGATAAATTGTTTCTCACTTCACATTATTTCATGTCTTGTTTTATATTCCGCTGGTTACTCTGATGTATGTCTACTTGGGTGCCCGGGTAAGGCACCAGTCATAGGCCCGGGTTCGGGTTGTGACAATTATGATGTGCAGTTTAAGCTCGTGCATCAAGGAGTAGTTTGGGAAAGAACTCCAATAATGTAAATGGCCTTCAAACCCTTTGTGATGCAACATTGTTGCACCAACTCTTGACGTTGGACTTTGTGATTTGATTTATGCTTATTTTTACCTTTGAAATTTGGCACTTCAAAGCTCTTTGATGCTTATGTCTTTTGTGAGAAATCAATATCCAAGTTTTACCGTCCTTGTTGATGGAGTGGTCAATCAATTTGAACGTGTTTAGAGTTTTCTTTAAGACTGAAACTTCAATTGGTTTAAAGCTCCCAAAATTATAGCACTGCTTTTCCTTGTCCAATCTTCGGAGACACAACAAAATGCTTTACATTTTCAAGTTTCTGGCATCGGGCTATTCTTGTCTTAAAGATAAGCACTAACATTGTGTGTCTCGGTTATGTCTTTATCGTCAATGATTATTTTTCATCCATGACCAACGTCATGATCTTTTCTTTCAAGATGAAATATTTTGCAGTTGGATGACTGATGACGTGATAGAATTTGCAATACTTGGAATCTTTGACTTTGTTGGATTCATTAGGTGGCTTTGATGGAGGAAGTTCAATGACATTCTTGGTCAAAAACTGCTCAAGAATTGAAGGGACATCAGAGTCGGGAAAAGGGTAAACTTTTGCTTCTAACTGCTTCAAAGGTGGATGTCGCTTTCCTCTGAAGGATGTTGACTTGTACATTTTTCGTTCATTTTTTGTTTAGCATCGAGTTTTGTAGATGTTTCTCCTACCATCATAGTTTATTATGTTTGGTGCTTTGATAGTCGCTTGAATTATTTTTCTTAATTCCTTGGAACGAAAACTGGTGAAGCCTTTTCATGAGTCGCAATGCTCAACTTCATGTCGTGTGCTAGTGTTGCCAATTCTTCAAAAGTTCATGACTTAAGTCCTTGGTTAATGTATGCAAGGCCCCAATGCATTCCTTGAATGCATATTTCAACATCTGACATTTCTGAGAGATGATCTTTGCAGTCCAACTCAATGCTTGCCAGCGGTTGATGTAGTCAAATACTAGTTCATCATTTCGTTGCTTGGTGGTCGTCAACTATATCATGCTTACCGTTCGATGTGTGTTGTAGAAGCGATTGAGGAACTCCTTTTCCAGTTGCTCCCAACTATCAATTGATTCTTGCTAGAGATCGATATACCAATCAAAGGCGTTTCCATTCAGCAAGCATACAAACTACTGAACCAAAAGATCATTGTGTGTACCAGCGTTATTATAAGTCTCCACAAAATGCGCAATATGTTGCCTCAGATTCCCTTTGTCGTCTAATTGTTGCAACTTTGGTGGTTGTTATCTAATTGTCATGGGTGACAATCGATCCTCTTGATATAAGGTTCGAAGTAGTATAACAAGTTTTGTGATGGTCCTCCATATTGAACCCTGATGGTGTTTATTATCATGTCTTGCAGTTGTTGGACAGACAACATTGCAACTGAAGAACCTTGCTTTTCACTTTGTACGTTGGGCAACTTGGTGGCAGATTCAACTTTTTTTTCTTGTGGTGTTGGGTTGTGACTTGACTCTCCACAGCTGTAGAGTTTCAACTTGTTCATAAGTTGGGCTATTAGAAGACTTTGTCCACCATCAACGCCTCAATAGTTTGCGTCATCGCAGCGAGTTGTTCCTCTGCGTTGGTAGCATTGGTCATCATGACTCTCACTACATTAGAAGTTGAAGAATCCATCAAGTTCTCGAACTTGTAGAAGTTAGAACATGCTTGAGAAACTTCTCCAGACGATGAAAATGAGGTGTTGCCCCCAAATCTTGCAGTCATCATTGTCGGTTTGTTTTTGTCTAGCGTCTCCAAGGAGATAAAACACTTCGATCCCTCCAAACCACCAGCCTTGGACATGTTATGAATCATTGGGCAAGCAACAACAATAACACTTCTCGATGGAACACCAAAGCTTTTCTCTGAGGCCATCACAACAGTTAATCTCAAAATTTGCAGATTTGATGTTGGAGATAAAGAGATGAAGGGTAGAGTTGGTCCCACAAGTCGTGCCAAAAAATTTGTTTGCACGACAAATTTTGTTAGTAGATAATAAATAACTGCAATCACAAAATAAATGTGAGAAAAAATCATTTTATTGATTATTTGTGAGTACAACTCTGGATATATCTCTCGATTATAATCTTTGTGTTGTTCGTCTTGATTCGAGGGCCGATGTAGCGTCTTTCTCGAATGAAGGATGAACTTCTATTGATGTGTTGAATTTTGGAAGAACTTTGAGCAGCACTTTGGATTATTCTTTAGGGAAGACATCTCTCGAACTCTCCTTCTTGTTGAAGACCTTTGGAGAAGACTTATGTAGATGTCGTTTCTCTCATTTGCCTCTAGTCAAGATGTTATGCAACTTTCAAGAAGATCATTTTAGAATAGGATGTGTGACCTCTTTATATAGGTGTGAACTAGAGCTTGAGCGTATTTTGGTCTACAAGTAACTCTAGCGGATCTTGGGCCAGAAAGACATGGGTTGGGCTTGTCTTGTAGACTCAATTTAATGGACTAACCCAAATGTAATTTCTTTTTTTTTAGGTAAATGCAAATATTATTACTAATAACGGAAATAAAGATGGCTACAATCAGTCATTGAGGGTTCTCAATCCTCAACGTTTATGCAAACAAGAAATGGGGGAGGAGCGTTGGTCACCAAAGGTGCCATTACAAGAGGATAAGATCATAATAGTTTTAAGTCCTTTTGATTCTAGACAAGGACTTGTAAAGATTCTGCTTAAGTTTCCTATGTTGAATTAAAACTCCTTGCGCTTAATGCGTGCATTAGAAGCATTGTTGGGGAATTCAAGAGTAGTGCACTGTTGGGAAAGGTTGCCATAAATGGCTTAAGTCGTTTGGCATTGAATGCTCCATTGGCCGAGACCAATTGTGAGATCTTAGGCGAATTGAAAGAGAGTGTCCCTTCGATTTCCACATAAGTTGATCTTCCAAGATTTGATTGAAGAGTAGTCCGCCGAATCTAGCCATCAAGTTTCCAAGCCTCTTTTGACGAGTTGCCCCTTTGGTTTCCGCAACCTTTGAATTCATTAGAATGGGTGACTCTTGGTTCTCACCTTATTAATTTTTGATGTCTCATTCAATGAGATGTTTCCTTGGTTCTCTCAGCAATTAAATGCCCCGAAATACCAAGTCTCGTTAGAAGGGTAGGTTGTTCGACTTCCACACGATTCATACTACCAAGAACCATGGGAAATGAACCAACATCGGTCTCTACATACTTTAACCGAAGACCGCAGTGCGGCCATGACCCACGACCACCAACGTGACCAATCAAAGAACCCATGACTACCCTCTAACCTCCTGACCGGAACCATCCTCTTGATCCTCCATAAACCCATTCCCACCCATGCGACCCGACATTCCCTCGAGAAGGGGTGGGGCTTCGGAAACCGCAACATTTGCCTTCTCAATGTCGCCAGGAAAAGAAGTCCCGGCGAAGCCAACCTTACACCGATGCCTCGTGGGCATGAACATCGACCATGACCACCGTCGACCGCCATCGACCCTGGATCATCCACAAGACCCGTTTCATCTCCGACCTTCATGTTGCCAGTCGGAAAACAACAAAAAACCACACCTTTATCCTTCATAAGATTACCCTCCATACCGTGACCCATGGATTCCATCCACAACCCATGACCACTATCACGACCCTCTTGCAACCCGGGACCCCCCACCATTCCACTTTGACCGGGATCTCTATCAAGATCCATGAGACCAAAGGTCAAAAGTCGTTTGAAGAGAAGCCCCTTCGAATCCCGTAGCCATCAAGTTTCTAAACCTCTTTTGACGAGCTGCCCCTTTGGTTTCCGTAACCTTTGAATTCATTAGGATAGATGACTCTTCGGTTCTCACCCTTTTCAAGTTTCGATGTCCCATTGAATGAGATGTTTCCTTGACCCAAATGTAATTTCGATTTCATCAAGTCATGTAATTTTGACTTAAATAATTAATCCAACTTTATTAATCAAAATTTGACTTGGTCAACATGTCAATGACTTAGAATTTAATCCAATTTTTGTATGAATTAATTCATTTAAAATTTTAATGTCTACAGTAATAAAAAATGATTAAAAGTTGCGAAGACAAATTTAAAAGGAGGTTTCTTAAATTTTACATTTCTTTCTTTTTTAGGTTTCTTATATATCCGATGAAATCATAGAATGAAAGTCTCAACTTTGTAAAGATAATGAGTCAAGTTAGGAGGGTTGAGTTATGATTTATCAGTTAGCTCATTTTAACCCAATTTTAGTTTTGCCACTTAAATTTGTGTTCTTTAATTTTTTTTACTTCATATTTTTGGCGCAACATAATTAGGATTTCACTAAGCATAGTTAGTGTTATGACATATGTATCATAACAACCCACGAATTATACCTGACAAGGCATAACTTTCACAACTCAACATAATCTGAAAAAGACATAATTCATATTTCAGCGAGCGTAGTTAGCGTTTAACTTCGACATATATGTATAATAACATCAACACAAATCATCCGAATAAGGCATAATTTTCAACACTCAACATAATCTAAAAAATACGAAATACAAAACTATGCCGCATGACTTAATTCCTACCTAACTTTTGCCGAGCGAGGCAAAAATTTAGTTTTCGAAAATAAAAATGTAACAGAAACAATGCCTTGCAAAATAAGCCTAGCTATTTTCATAAAATAAATAGTAGGGGCAAAAATTAAAGACCACAAATATAAAAGGCAAAAATAAAAAACCAGTGCGTTTGAAGGAAATCCGCGCAAAGAAAATGATCCATCTTTGCCAAAATAGACTTTGAGCAGGGTTGTGCAATAACCCCTTTTTTCATAAACTCATCGTAATCCAGCTCATGTTAGCTCAAATCGCTCATTTGCCCTAATAGCACCAAAATGATGAAAGATAGTTGCAGATTGCAATCACTCGTGAAAGATACTTGAAAAAGTTCTACTCATGTACGCTCTTTTTAATAAGTTATACCAAACGGAACCTAAATCACCAACAAACAAAACGCAATGTATAAGGCATGTAAACTTGATGCAAGACAACGAGAAGAAAATTTAGAAGTTTGAATTGGGCAGACATTAATAGCAAAAATCCTGAGCCACCCTGGAAAACCAAGGCACCTCAACAGAAGAAAATGAAAACAGACTCAAAATCATGCTCGCCACCGCCTGTCAAGTACCCAGTTCTGAGAATGGATACCTAACATACAAGGAAGAGAACTAGAACCTAATAAGTAAATCAAAGACCAAACTATAGCGGAACTAAATAAATCAGAGTCTACATAGCACATTTGACGATAATAGATAGCATTGGGAACATCAGCATTACACTGCACTGTTCACTTTCCCTTCTTCTGGGCAGCCTTGGTGACCTTGGCACCAGTTGGGTCCTTCTTGTCAACACTCTTGATGACACCAACAGCAACAGTCTGACGCATGTCCCTCACAGCAAAACGACCCAATGGTGGGTACTCAGAGAAGGTCTCAACAACCATAGGCTTGGTGGGAATCATCTTAACCATACCAGCATCACCATTCTTCAAGAACTTAGGCTCCTTCTCAATTTCCTTACCCGAACGCCTGTCAATCTTGGTCAAGATCTCAGCAAACTTGACGGCAATGTGGGAAGTGTGGCAGTCAAGCACAGGTGCATATCCATTTCCAATCTGGCCAGGATGGTTCATAATGATGACCTGGGAGGTGAAACTGGCTGCTCCCTTGGCTGGATCATCCTTGGAGTTTGAGGCAACAAAACCACGCTTGAGATCCTTAACAGCAACATTCTTAACGTTGAACCCGACATTGTCACCAGGGAGTGCCTCCTGGAGAGCTTCGTGGTGCATCTCTACAGACTTGACTTCAGTTGTCAGACCAGTAGGGCCAAAGGTCACAAGCATACCAGGCTTGATTACACCAGTCTCCACACGTCCAACAGGGACGGTACCAATACCACCAATCTTGTAAACATCCTGAAGTGGAAGACGGAGGGGCTTGTCTGTTGGCCTCTTGGGCTCGTTAATCTGGTCGAGAGCCTCAAGGAGGGTTGGGCCCTTGTACCAGTCGAGGTTGGTAGACCTCTCAATCATATTATCTCCTTCAAAACCAGAGATGGGGACAAATGGGACCTTGTCAGGGTTGTAACCAACCTTCTTGAGGTAGGAAGAAACCTCCTTCACGATTTCATCGTACCTAGCCTTGGAGTACTTGGGGTGGTAGCATCCATCTGTGGAAAAAATAACAGAATTAGCATGATATGTACTGTTTAAGATAACAATTAATTCCATCTATCCGTAAAAGCAAACCTTGTTGCAGCAGCAAATCATTTGCTTGACACCAAGGGTGAAAGCAAGCAGCGCATGTTCACGGGTCTGACCATCTTTAGAGATACCAGCTTCAAAACCACCAGTGGTGGAGTCAATAATTAAGACAGCACAGTCAGCCTGGGAGGTACCAGTGATCATGTTCTTAATAAAGTCCCTGTGTCCGGGGGCATCAATCACAGTGCAGTAGTACTTAGTGGTCTCAAACTTCCACAAAGCGATATCAATGGTGATACCACGCTCACGTTCGGCCTTGAGCTTGTCAAGCACCCAGGCATACTTGAATGACCTCTTGTTCATCTCAGCAGCTTCCTTCTCGAACCTCTCAATAACACGCTTGTCAATACCACCAAGCTTGTAGATCAAGTGACCAGTGGTTGTCGACTTTCCGGAGTCGACGTGGCCAATGACCACAATGTTGATGTGAAACTTCTCCTTACCCATCTTGAGTTACTAAGAAACTGCAAATAATACAAAACAGATAAAACATACTTAAAAGGCAAGTAAAATATTTCAAAAATTAACACAATCAACAATTAGAACTGAAATAAACCTGTTATTGAACCAAACGACGCTTCAATAACCTGATATACAACGAAAACAAAGAACTATTCCGTATCCACTTATCAACATAAATAGAAAATAAGAATAATAATTGAATTATTTTTAGTAAATGGAAGCTACAGCTATTATAGTGAGTGAAGGAAATCAAAAAGTTCATTTATATTATAAAAATTATTAAGTTAGTCCAAAAAGTAGCAAATGCAGTGTTGAAAATAGAGAGAACACGAACACTTTTTAGGAATAAGTTTTTGTACAGTGAACGGATTTAATTCCTGTAACGATGTGAAACTTGAATAAAACAGAATAATGTCAAGCATTTAGGACAAGATACTGGCAACATAAGAGTGAAAAAACTAATTACAAGTAATTTCAACTCACTGATTTATGTATAAACATAAAAGTATTTTAACAATCCATTATAAACATTTACAGATCTATGTTAACTGACTCGCATCTATATCCAAGATCGGCTGTGTAAACAATGGACACAAATCAAGCTAAATCATAGCAATAATCAAAATTTCGCAAGCAAGGTGTATTTCAACGTTAATAAACAAACCGAACAATCATAAAATAGCAATAACAGATGTTCGAAATACAAAAAAGTAAATCACGAATGTTGCTTCACATATGTATATAATCTTACACGAAGACACTGATAATCATGTAGCCGATTAATGAAAATATTGATTTACAGATCAACAACAAATTAGTGTAATTGATAGAGAAGTTGCATAGATCTGACCTTGGATAATAGAAATAAGAGATAAAGCTATGATAGGTCCCTTTGCGGCACAGCACAAGTGATGAAGGGTTGATTTTGAAGGGATAATAAGCTTTTATACTCGATATGGATGAGGACTAGGGTTCTCTTAGTGCAGCTCTTAGCTCTGTTTACGTAAATGCCCCTTACAATCTCTTCTTTTCTTTTTCATCCATTTACGTTAATTGTACTTTGACCTCTCAATAAATAAACGAAAACTGTCAAAAATACCCCTGGCGTATGAAAATGGCTCACAACTAGGAGTGGACAGTCGGTATTCGATTCGGTATTTTTAAAGTTCTGATTCGGCAATTGATAGTTGAAAATAGATATCAAATACCGAACTTTCAAACTTCGGTTCAATAATCGATAATTAAACTTCGATTTGATCAGATATCCAATAATACATGTATTAAAGTTGGACAACATAACTTGTAAACAAAAATTTCAAATCTTTCAGTCAATATAATGAATAGTTAAAAACCTTATACAAATACAACTCTGATTTTAGATCTAGACTCTCCGTAGTGAGGAGAACAAAGCCCACTAGAAATTGAAGCAATTAGAACCCTTCTTCTTCAAGACCCACTTGGGTGTTCTTTTGAAAGTCATTGAATGGTGGATGGTGCAAAACCTCTTCAAATCACTTGAAACTTCGTATATATGAGTTTTCAACTTCAACAAACTCAAATCTAACATCAAATCCAAGAAACAACAACAAAAAATTTAGGGTTTTGAATTTTTCATATTTTTTCAAAATAAGAACCTAAATTTTTATAGAGACAACCCTTTAGTTTAAGTTCTGATACCAAATGATATGATTTCGAAAGTGAAACTCTATGAATTCAATCACAAGATAAAATGCAGAATTGAATTGCAAGAAATTAAAGGATAGAAAGGAAGACACAAGGAAAGAAATCAACAAGTAACCAATGGTACATTAAATCAAAGACCTCAAATGGATTAATCTATCAAAGCACCTATCCTATGAGAAAATGATTCCACAAGTGAGTATATCTTATGTGAGAATCATGAACAAGGTTCAACCACAACTAAGAAATCACACTCTAAGTTACGATAATCACTAAGTCTATGAACTAAGTAGAAACTAAGAAATATATTTATCATACAAATTCAAGCTAAAAAGATGAAACGAGACTAAGGGTCCTATTTATAGGTTTTCTTATTATAAATTAGATCCAAAAGTGACCATAGTCTTCAAATTGTAATTATAGCCTAAATTGGGCTCTTTAAGCCTTCTTACAGCCCTAACACTTTTTGTGGAGGCCTCCAATTCCACGACCTTCTCTTTCCCTTCATTCCAAGCTATCTCCCACACATTGTAGACCCTTGATTAAATCTCCTTAAGTGCCTCCAAAGCTCCCATCTTCATGAACATAACTTGTAGGAATTGGAGCTCCATAGCTTGGCTTCTTGTGAAAGGCATTGCGCTCTTTAGGGTCATATTAATTAGGAACAAAGTTATATAGGACAAGGTGGGTGTGGCATCAATGGCAGACAAGCTGAGGGAAGCAATAATTAGGAGGGGTAGAGGTATGTCGAAGAAGAATTAGAGAGAGGTGATTAGACAAGATATAGCACAACTTTAGTTGACTGAGGACATTATCTTAGATAGAAAGATATGGAGGTCGAGGATTATGATAAAAGGTTAGTAGATAGCTAAGTGTTACTACACTCTGTGATAGGGGGGTCGGGCTAGTCTCTTATACTCATCTATTCCTCTTAGTAGTAATATTCAATTATCGCATAGTTCTTATTTCTTGATGTATATTACTATCTGCTCCCCCATTTGATTTATAGCTACTATTTCATTGTCTCTTCTCTTACTCTCATGTGTCAATTACTTTTCTTTTGAACTGAGGGTCTATTAGAAATATCTTCTCTACATCACAAAGTTACGGATAAGGTCCGTACATCTTATCCTCTCCAGATCCCACTTTGGTATCACACTAGGTTTCTTCTTGTTGTTATTGGTAGCCTTGTTTAAGAAATTATTATTCAAAGAGCATTTGGTCTATTATACATCTCTAATTTGTGACCACGAGATTCAAAAGTCTCTATTTTCCCCTTTGTACCTAGTCAAACTATGACACCTAGCTAGATTGAAAAAGGAGGAAGTCCGTAAGTTCACGCAAATCTGAAGAAGTTATCATGGACGATCCACATGCAGGGAAACTTGCACGTGTGGTTCTTATTTTTCAGAACAGAAGTAGAAGTTAAAGAATAAAAATAAAAAGGGATAATGCACTATTACCCCTTTAACTATACCCGAAGTTTCTACGACACACCTTACCTTTGTGAGGATCATATTTCCCCCTCCCCCCCCCAAACTTTTTAAAAGTGTGATTCTTTATACCTTTATTGCAGACGTGGCATAGAAAACCAAACATTTGGCATTAAATACACGTGCTGCCACGTGTAATTTCATATATATATTTAAAAAAATTATATCTATTTCATTTTCTTTT
Organism: Przewalskia tangutica; assembly: GCA_029844215.1. Classification (NCBI taxonomy): domain Eukaryota; kingdom Viridiplantae; phylum Streptophyta; class Magnoliopsida; order Solanales; family Solanaceae; genus Przewalskia; species Przewalskia tangutica. The sequence goes on from CM056729.1 coordinate 86,592,285, forward strand.
TTTATTCCAAAATGTAATGAAAATATTATTTTGTATTTAGAAAAATGAAAAGGATAATTATTTTTGTATGAACTTGAAAAATTGTTAGAGGTGTTGAGCATATTCGAAGGTTGTTAAAATTTTAAAGTTGAGAGTCAAGTGCTAAATTTATTTTAAATCCTTAGTTGTTGATGAGATCGAAAATGAAAAAAGAATTTTGAATCCACCATTATTGAACTTTGAAAAAGTTGAAGATAAAAAAATGGGTTTGTCAAAATTCATGGTCGTTGGCCAAATTGATTACTGGGATATGGTGATGATGTTGTTGTGAAGTTATAGTTGAAATTTGAGCTTGATTGATGCGTATTTAGCTGAGTTTTTGTTGAATTTTGATATCAAAAATCAAATTTGGAGCTCTTAAAAATGGGTGATAAAATGGGGATGAAAAGCTCATAAAATCAGCTTTGGAACTGACACGTGACTATTTCGTATAAGTTAGAGCCTTTTTTTAAGTTCTCACATGCTTGAAGGATTGCTCTCATGCAGTGCTCTACGTCGTCAATAAAGGTGCAAAGAACTACACTTTAAAAAAGTTTAGGGGGTTAATAGGATCCCCGCAATAGTAAGGTGTATCATAGTAACTTCGGGTATAGTTCAGGGGATAATAGCGTCTTATCCCAAGTAAAAATAAAAGACATGATGCTCTTCTTGATATCACGACCCAAATTTTAAGCCTCTTAACTGACAACCTAACAATCTTTCTGCTGAGCTAACCATAAATAAATATAAATCAAGTGAATGCAAGTCTAAAATAAGATCATTTAATGTAATTAAAAATAGATGTTCAAGTACAATACATAAGCGTAAACCTAAGCAACAGGACCGAGTACATTCTAGTCATGAGTGTTACACCACGTAATTACAGGACATGTCTTAAAGAACGTAAGTTAGAACTCACAAATGTTAAGATTTGAGACTTGTAAAAATTTATCGGAAATTATGGAATTGTCGGAAAATGTATTATTGTGACGAATGGGAGGGCGACACGTGTCACCCCCCCTTATGTGATGCCTTGGTCGAAATGTGCGAGGCGAGAGGTCATCGACCTTTGTTGCAAGACAAGTCTTGCACCGTGTGTAATGAGAAATTTGACTAAGTCAAAAGGTCAATAAGTCTTGATATTTTGTAAGATCACATCCAAGCCTCACATTTGTTTATATCTTGACCATCCAATTCACTAAATAATACTAGTAGCAAGAGAGGACTTAATACTTAGAAAAAAAATTGCACAAATTGAAGAACATAGGCATGTTGCTCTCGGGTTCCACACAAGAAAAAAAAAGAAAATTTTCGTTTCTTGTCCATTTGATTCCACACTTTAAACCAAGGGTCTTAGGTGTATTGTAAACATATCTCAATAGAAAAATCTTGGAAAAAGGTAGTTTGCGGGTTAGTCGCAAAACGAAAACCTAATGGTCTTTCTAGGTTTTGTTTGGAGTTTTGAAGGATAATTGTTGGTGTTGTTCTAAGGGTCTCAACAAGCGGATTGAAGTATCTTGGAGAGGCTCTAAACTACTAGGAGCGACTACGGATTTGGAATTGGATTAAAAATCGTTAAGGTATAATCTTGTCTTTTAAAGGTGTTACAAGATTATATATTTATATTGTTGTTGTTAGCTTTACTTGTTGCTAGCATGAAGTTGATATGTTGAAGTTATAAGTATTATGGATTGCTTGTAGCTAAATCCGAAATGTTATACAAGCCACTTGAAAATTGGATTACTATTTGGTCGTTTTTAGAAATCGTCGCATGTTACTTACTTAAAGATTATGGTTATTATAATCAAATGCGACTTGATATCATGTTATGCTACCAATTTGGATTGAAATGGAAATTGGATAAGAATTGGTATTGTTGAACTCAAGGTGGCCGAATTTGGACTTGTAGTTTGTATTAGTTTGTTATTCATTTGTATTGGACTACCTTCTAAATTGTGAGCCAAATGGGCTGTTTGGTTATTCATTTGTATTGGACTACCTTCAAATTGTGAGCCAATTGGGGCTGTTTGGTTATTCATTTGTATTGGACTACCTTCATATTGTTGTGAGCGATTGGGGCTTGGTTATTGTATTTCCTTGAAAAGGTGGCAAAGTGAGTAAAAACAAAGGAGGTCTTTGTCCGATTTTCCGTAGAATATAGAGACTTAACACTTATAATATTCTACGATTGAAGTAAGGCTTTAATAGACGTATTGTGAATATTATAGGTTGACATACTACGGGCGGGACTTTGTACTTGGCAAGTGGTTTGACCCGACGAGGTATGTAGAACTTTTTCCTATCTTTTGAGCATGACTAGTTTCGCGTATATAGTACGTTAGACGTACAAGACTTTGACATTCCTTACTAGCCTTATAAAATGCCAAGTCGGGTGAGTTAGGAAGTTAACTCACTTCTTTGAAAATATTAAGGATGTCTTGAGTCTTAGTAAAGTTAAGGGACTTGAAGGGATTTAAAGTATGTGATACTTGTGTCGTTTTAATCGTATAAGTCCCTTGGATAGGAAAAGGTACTTGGCTAAGGTATAAAGTGAATATAACGACTTTATGGGAAGTTGGTTATATTGACTTTATGCAAAGGTAAATGGCTTGTGTTAATGAAAGGCAAATTGATTTTAAGGTATCAATTGCCTAAGGTTTTAATAAAAAAAAAGAAGTCACTTGATTTAGAAACCTAACTTAAATTCTAAAGGTATTGTGACTTGCCTTGAAATGTAATTTGGACTTGATGCTATGGTTAATAGTGTCGTGGAAGCTTTCTTTTAAAAAGAGTCATTTGTTTAAAGAGTAGAAGTACGTAGTACTTTGGGTTAAATTCCCGGATTCTTATAAAAGACATATAAGTGCCTTAAGTAAACTAAAATGAGCATAGATGGAAAAGACTAATAAGAAGTTAGGGGGAATTCTAACTTGCTTATCTATTATATGATGGCCGGTTTTGAGACAGGTAAGAGTATCGGTGAGGCAGGCCCCAAGACGCTATACCGCTTCTCCGGGATAAGAGTATAAATGAGGTAAGCCCAAGACGTTATACCACCTGCGTTACTATCTTCTTCAGGGTAAGAGTATAAATGAGGGGCAAACCCCCAAGACGTTATACCACCTGCTTCAGGGTAAGAGTATAAATGAGGGGTAGGAACCCCAAGACGTTATACCACCTGTTATTATGGGTTCGCTACCCATGATATGATCGAGAAGCTGCTATTGTGATGTTGTACGTATTCTCTTGATGTACTCTCATTGTTAGTAAGGCACTGTGTACTGTAATTTTGTTATCATACATGTCTCCGACGTTCTTTTAAACTTATGTTGTAATTACGCACTTTCGATTTTACATACTTAGTACATATTGTGTCGACCCTTCCTCGGCTGCGTTCATCGCCAGGAAGGGTAAGCAGGTGGCGGATCCTCACTCTTAGGATCGCTTATCAGACGTCGGAAGCTCCATTCTCTGGAGGCTTGTCTTTCTTTTGGTACAGTTTTTCCCTGATATTGTAGATTTATGTACATTTAGGGGTATGGCGGGGCCCCGCCATACGCTTGTTATTCTAAGTGCAGTATTCACATATGTGGTTGGGCTATAAGAACTGAGTTGTAAAGTTGTACTTTTGACTTTGTTTATATTATGGAAGGTGGCCTTATCGGCTAGCTTGTGTTGTTATATTGTTTACACATGTGTTTATGTTGTGTATGTTCATTTGCTATTCTCGATGTATACAGGCAGGGTGCCCGGTAGGGCACGATCGCGGCCGGTCGGGTCGTGACAAAAAGTGGTATCGAGCGATTAGTCCTCGGAAAGTGTCTGAGGCGTGTCTAGTAGAGTCTTGATTATCGGTGTGTTGTGCACCACATCTATAATGTCGAGGCTGCGGGACATTTAGGATTGGTTTCCATTCTTCTCTCTTTGAGATCGTGCATTAGAGGTCGTCTTATTAGGTTGAACCCTCTCGACCTCTTCTTATGAAAGCTATGCCTCGCGGAGGCGACCGGGGCCCGAAGGCAAAGCGGCGGCGAGGCTGGCGGTACTCGAAGGGTTACAGGCTCGAGCACGCACTATGCACGATGTAGTAGGCGGTCGGCGAGTTCACCACGCTGCGATTTTAGAGGCCAGGCGGCGGTAGCTCGAAGGTTCTGTGCACCCTCGATTCCCGGCCGATTGCAGTATAGAGACTACGGGAAGCGGTCCGATTGTTGACGGTATAGTAGTCGAGCGGCCAAAGAGCAGTTACCACCAGAGCCGAGCGGTTTGCGGATTAGGGATTTTACGGGATGTCATCCACCGAGTTTTATGGTTCGAGGTGCGATGAGGATCACGGGAGTTCATTCGGCAGCTATAGCGGACCATGCAGGTTCTTAGGGCTTCAGAGACGGAGTCTGTTACACTAGCCTCTTACCGGTTACGCGATATATCGTTGAACTGGTTTGAGGCATGGTTGCTTTCGAGAGGTGATGATGCTCTTCCGGCTGTTTGGGAGGAGTTTCTGAGGCCTTCATGGATCACTTTTGCCTCCCGAGATGAGAGAGCCGGGTAGACAGTTCTTGACCTTGAGGCGAGCAGGAGGCTCGGGAGTATAGCAGAGTTTGACTCGCGCTGCATCACGCGTACTATTGTAGCTAGCATGGCGGATAGAGTTCATCGTTATGTGATGGGGCTAGGCCGTCATATGATTACTGACATGCTTAGGGGTGACTCTTGGCCGGTATGGACATCGCCGGATGCAGCTATCGCGAGGATGAGAGATAGAGAGAGGAGGACCGGTTTGATTGAGCGGCCCGAGGCGGAGACATCGTGGTCTCGGGGCGATTTTAGCGGGCGGCCTCGGCGTAGGTCACATTCCGGCCAGCGAGTGCTCGTCCGCAGTTTTACGGCGAAGTCGTCGGCCAGTCGATCGAGGCGGTCGTGGCTCGGGACTCTGAGATTTCGAGGCGAGGAACCGTCGCGATCGGGACCACACGCCTCGGTGTGCTCGTCGGTAGAGTTCCACGGCGAGTGTCGCGAGCGGGAGCTTGTTACTCGTGTGGCAGCGGGGCCATTTGAAGAGAGATTGTCCGTCTAGCGGCGTAGGTGGTGATGCAACACGGTAAGCGGGATCGATTCTTTGGTCTTCTCCTTCGTGGTTATGCGCCCGGAGCGTGGTACTCGCGGGCCGGCGGGCGCGGTAGAGGTCGAGTGGTGGTTCTAGTTCTAGCGGTCCTCGAACCGCATCTATTCATTAGCCACCGCCCGAGACGGGAGGCTTCCACGGCGTCGTCGCAGTGCATTCGCGATTTGGTGTGATGTTTATGCTTTGATAGATCGAGTTCTACGCTTGTCCTATGTGTCCCTCTTGTGCGGGTAGAATCGGGATAGAGCCCGTGTCGATAGAGCGTTTGAGGTAGCTACGCGATGGGTGATTCGGTGTTAGGCGGCGGGTGTATAGAGGTTGTCGGTATTCATTCTGATCGTCGGACCTTGCGAACTTGATAGAGTTAGAGATGACGATTTTGATGTCATTATGGGTATGGGGTTGGCTTCTTATTATGCCAACATTGGTAGGGACGAGTTGGTTCGGTTCGATTTCTGGCGAGCCGATTATCGAGTGGAGAAGCGACGGCGTCGCAGAGGTAGGTTTATTTCTTACCTCAAGGCTAGGAAGATGGTGCGAGAAATACATCTATCATCCAGTGCGGGTATTTGATACAGGTGAGGTACCGATTCTTGATCGATGCCGATGGTTAGGAATTTGCGGATGTGTTCCCGGATGATCTTGGTATCCTCCCGAGAGGAGATTGAGTTTTGTATTGACCCATTGCGGACACTCGACTATTTCCATTCCACCATGAGGATGGCACCGCCGAGTTGAGGAGTGAAGGACCGGTGAAAGATTTCTTTGGAAAAGGCTTTATCGAGCCTAGTGTATCTCCGCAGGAGGCCGGTGTTGTTTGTGAAGAAGAAGGATGGGGCCAGCTGCGTATGTGTGTTGACTACTGAGCGGTGAATAAGGTAACCATTAAGAATAGGTACCCACTCCCGGGATTGATGATTTGTTTGACGATTCTGCGAGTGCGAGTGTTTCTCAAAGATAGACTGCGATGCAGTTATCATCGAGTTCGAGTTCGAGAGCGGATATCCCAAAAGCGCATTCGGGACCGTATGGGCACTATGAGTTCGAGTTATGTCTTTCGGTTTGACCAACGCTCAGTGTATTTATGGATTTGATGAGCGGGTGTTCAAGCCATTTTGGATACATTTGTGATAGTATTCATTGGCGACATCTGGTTTATTCGCGACAAAGCGGAGCATGCGAATCGGCAGGGCGGTGCCAGGGTCCTCGGGCCGCGATTATTCGCCAAGTTCTCAGTGTGAGTTTTGGTTGGCCTCGTAGCATTCTGGGGCATATTATTGGGTGATGGTGTTGGGTAGATACGGCAAAGGTCGAAGCGATCAGTCTTGGCGAGACCTACTACTCCGGCCAAAGTGCGCGATTTCTTAGGGTAGCGAGGTATTATCGTAGGTTTGTGGAAGCGATTTGCTTGATTTCGCAGATTGACTAGTGACTCGGCGCGGCCAAGTTCCGATGGGCGAGGTCTTGCGGCGGGGTTTTGATTCTTTGAAGGAGAGGTTGACTACGACCCGATTCTTACTCTTCCCGAGGGTTAGGCGGCGTGATCTATTGTGATGCCTCGGGTATCGGGCTAGGGTGTGTTTTGATGCGGCAAGGTTATAGCCTATGCTTCCGGCGATTCTGGAAGCATGAGAGGAATTACCTACCCATGACTTAGAGTTGGCGCGGTTATACATGCCTTGAAGATTTGGAGACATTATTTATGCAGGGGTTCATGTGGATATTTATACAGACCACAAGAGCCTCCGTATATCTTCGAGCAGAGGAGTCGAACTTGAGACGAGGCGGTGGTTAGAGTTCTTTGAAAGACTATGATGTTGATATTCTATACCATCCGGGAAAGCCAACGTAGTTCTTGATGCCTTGAGTCGTAGATCGATGGGAGCACTGTCGGAGTGCGGCCAGAGAGGCGGACATGGTCGTCGAGATCCACCGATTAGCGAGCCTTGGGGTTCGATTGATCGATACCGACGATAGTGGGTGCGGGTTCGTGAGGTTGCGAGTCTTCCATCGTTGATGAGGTGAAAATCGGCGATTTGAGGACCCGGTGTTGATGCGGTATCGTGATGCAGCTCTTCGGGAGAGAAGAGTCTATTCGGTAGCGCTGATGGGGTCTTTGAGATTCGGCGGTTGTGTGTTCCGATGTCAGACCGTCGCCAGTCAGGAAGGCACCACGGTGCTCGATATTCTATTCATCAGGGTCGACCAAGATGTACCATGACCTCGAATGTTTGTATTGGTGGGATGGCACGAAGAGGGCGTGGCGAGTTTTGTTGCACGATGTCTAATTGCCCGGCGAGTTAAGGTCGAGCACGGAGGCCGATGGATTATTGCGATCTATCGAGATTCCGACTTGGAAGTGGGAGATGATCAACATGGACTTTATTCTGAGGTTACCTCGTACTCGGAGAAATGCGACTCCATTTGGGTTATTGTTGTGGTGTGAAATCAGCCCATTTCCTTCGATCGGGGCAGCGTTTTGGTGAGACTATGCGGTGTACATCGAGAGATTGTGAGGCGCGGTGTCGGTGTCGATTATTTACGATAGGAGCCAGTTCTGGCTAACTTCGAGGTCTTTCGAAGGGTTTGGGGACACGGTGAGTCTCGGACAACATTTCATCCTCGGGTAGCGGCGGCGCAGCGTACTATCCGAACAACGAGGATATCTGCGAGCTGCGTGATTGATTTTAGTGGTAGTGGGAGGACCATTTGCCTCTTGTGGAGTTTGCTTATAATATGCTACCATTCCAAGTATCTGAGATGGCGCCATACGAGGCTTTATATGGCGGAAATGTAGATCGCCGATTGGTTGGTTCGGCGTTGGCGAGTGCGATTAGTTGGCGGACTTGGTACGCAGGTGTGGATAAGGTGAAGCTTATCCAGAGAGGCTGATAGCGGCTCGAGTCGGCGAAGTCATATGCGGATAATCGGCGTCGGCATTTGGAGTTTCAGGTAGACGATTGGGTCTTCTTGAAGGTGTCACCTATGAAGGGTGTGATGAGATTCGGTAAGAAGGGGAAACTCAGCCCAAGGTACATTGGGCCCTACAAGATCGTTCGTAGAGTGGGCAAGGTTGCCTACGAGTTGGATCTGCCATCAGAGTTAGAGGCGGTACATCCGGTCTTCCATGTTTCTATGTTGCGGAAGTGTATCGGTGATCCAGCGAGAGTTTTTCCTACTAGTGAGGTCCAGTGTGAGAGGGGTTATCGTATGAGAGAGTCCCATAGCGATACTCGATCGCCGGTCGACTGCGGACCGAGGATGTAGCTTCGTCAAAGTCTGTGGAGGAATGATAGCAGAGAGATGACTTGGGAGGCGGAGGAGGACATGTTGAGGAAGTATCCTCACTTATTTCCTATACCTTCAGGTAATTCATCTTCCCTTACTTGTCAAGCTTTAATTGAAGTATCTCTTTTGCTTAAATGCTATTATGTGGCCATGTGTGACATTTTTGGTATGTCGGGGTTGTGAAAGGAACTATGTCGCTATTAAGTTTGACTCCAAAAGAACATTCGGGGACGAATGTTTCTAAGGGGGGAAGAATGTTACACCCCGTAATTACAGGACATGTTTTAAAGAACGTAAGTAAGAACTCACAAATGTTAAGATTTGAGACTTGTAAAAATTTATCGGAAATTATGGAATTGTCGGAAAATGTATTATTGTGACGAATGGGAGGGCGACACGTGTCACCCCCCCTTATGTGATGCCTTGGTCGAAATGTGCAAGGGCAAAAGGGTCATTGGACCTTTGTTGCAAGACAAGTCTTGCACCATGTGTAGCATGAGAAATTTGACTAAGTCAAAAGGTCAATAAGTCTTGATATTTTGTAAGACCACATCCAAGCCTCACATTTGTTTATATCTTGACCATCCAATTCACTATATAATACTAGTAGCAAGAGAGGACTTAACACTTAGAAAAAAAATTGCACAAATTGAAGAACATAGGCATGTTGCTCTCGGGTTCCACACAAGAAAAAAAAAGAAAATTTTCGTTTCTTGTCCATTTGATTCCACACTTTAAACCAAGGGTCTTAGGTGTATTGTAAACACATCTCAATAGAAAAATCTTGGAAAAAGGTAGTTTGCGGGTTAGTCGCAAAACGAAAACCTAATGGTCTTTCTAGGTTTTGTTTGGAGTTTTGAAGGATAATTGTTGGTGTTGTTCTAAGGGTCTCAACAAGCGGATTGAAGTATCTTGGAGAGGCTCTAAACTACTAGGAGCGACTTCGGATTTGGAATTGGATTAAAAATCGTTAAGGTATAATCTTGTCTTTTAAAGGTGTTACAAGATTATATATTTATATTGTTGTTGTTAGCTTTACTTGTTGCTAGCATGAAGTTGATATGTTGAAGTTATAAGTATTATGGATTGCTTGTAGCTAAATCCGAAATGTTATACAAGCCACTTGAAAATTGGATTACTATTTGGTCGTTTTTAGAAATCGTCGCATGTTACTTACTTAAAGATTATGGTTATTATAATCAAATGCGACTTGATATCATGTTATGCTACCAATTTGGATTGAAATGGAAATTGGATAAGAATTGGTATTGTTGAACTCAAGGTGGCCGAATTTGGACTTGTAGTTTGTATTAGTTTGTTATTCATTTGTATTGGACTACCTTCTAAATTGTGAGCCAATTGGGGCTGTTTGGTTATTCATTTGTATTGGACTACCTTCTAAATTGTGAGCCAATTGGGGCTGTTTGGTTATTCATTTGTATTGGACTACCTTCTATATTGTTGTGAGCCAATTGGGGCTGTTTGGTTATTGTATTTCGGCCTTGAAAAAGGTGGCAAAGTGAGTAAAAACAAAGGAGGTCTTTGTCAGATTTTCCGTAGAATATAGAGACTTAACACTTATAATATTCTACGATTGAAGTAAGGCTTTAATAGGCGTATTGTGAATATTATAGGTTGACATACTACGGGCGGGACTTTGTACTTGGCAAGTGGTTTGACAGAAGCGAGGTATGTAGAACTTTTTCCTATCTTTTGAGCATGACTAGTTTCGCGTATATAGTGCGGTGAGCGTCAAGACTTTGACATTCCTTACTAGCCTTATAAAATGCCAAGTCGGGTGAGTTAGGAAGTTAACTCACTTCTTTGAAAATATTAAGGATGTCTTGAGTCTTAGTAAAGTTAAGGGACTTGAAGGGATTTAAAGTATGTGATACTTGTGTCGTTTTAATCGTATAAGTCCCTTGGATAGGAAAAGGTACTTGACTAAGGTATAAAGTGAATATAACGACTTTATGGGAAGTTGGTTATATTGACTTTATGCAAAGGTAAATGGCTTGTGTTAATGAAAGACAAATTGATTTTAAGGTATCAATTGCCTAAGGTTTTAATAAAAAAAAGAAGTCACTTGATTTAGAAACCTAACTTAAATTCTAAAGGTATTGTGACTTGCCTTGAAATGTAATTTGGACTTGATGCTATGGTTAATAGTGTCGTGGAAGCTTTCTTTTAAAAAGAGTCATTTGTTTAAAGAGTAGAAGTACGTAGTACTTTGGGTTAAATTCCCGGATTCTTATAAAAGACATATAAGTGCCTTAAGTAAACTAAAATGAGCATAGATGGAAAAGACTAATAAGAAGTTAGGGGGAATTCTAACTTGCTTATCTATTATATGATGGCCGGTTTTGAGACAGGGTAAGAGTATCGGTGAGGCGAGGCCGACGCTATCTGCTTTCTCCGGGATAAGAGTATAAATGAGGGTAAGCCCCAGACGTTATACCACTGCGTTACTATCTTCTTCAGGTAAGAGTATAAATGAGGCAAACCCCAAGACGTTATACCACCTTGAGGTAAGAGTATAAATGAGGTAGGAACCCCAAGGCGTTATACCACCGTTATTATGGGTTCGCTACCCATGATATGATCGGAAGCGCTATTGTGATGTTATGCGTATTCTCTTGATGTACTCTCATTGTTAGTAAGGCACTGTATCGTAATTTTGTTATCATACATGTCTCACTTTCTTTTAAACTTATGTTGTAATTACAGTACTTTCGGTTTACATACTTAGTACATATTGTGTCGACCCCTTCTCGGCCGCGTTCATCTGCGAGGAAGGGTAGCAGGTGGCGGATCCTCACTCTTAGGATCGCTTATCAGACGTCGGAAGCTCCATTCTCCGGAGGCTTGTCTTTCTTTTGGTACAGTTTTTCCCTGATGTTGGAGAGTTATGTACATTCGTGGTATGGCGAACTCTGTCCCGCCACGCTGTTATTCCTAAGTGCGTATTCACATATGTGGTTGGGCTATAAGAACTGAGTTGTAAAGTTGTACTTTTGACTTTGTTTATATTATGGAAGGTGGCCTTATCGGCTAGCCTGTGTTGCTATATTGTTTACACATGTGTTTATGTTGTGTATATTCCGCTGCTATTCTCTGATGTATACCTGAACGGGGTGTCCAGGTAGGGCACCAGTCGCGGCCCGGGGTCGGGTCGTGACAATGAGCTACTAAGATGAATAGTACATAAAGTACAAGAAGAGATATAATGACTGAGCAAATTCGAATCAAGTAGACAGCTCACGAACAATACAACACCAACTCCGTAACTCACTCATACTGGATCCAAATTGACATTTTTAGGGAAAAGGGTAAAAAATATCCCTAAACTATTTGAAATACGTCAATTTTATCCCCTGTTACATTTTTGCTCAAATATGCCCTTACCATTAGTCAACTAGCTCAAAATGGTCCTTCAATCAGTGACACGAGTTTTGAAGTAGTTATTCGAAATATATAGAAAAAAATTCAAGCAATATTACTCTTTGATGCAATAAAACTAGACAACAATCTTTATAAACATAAATTCATAAAATTCAATAAGTTTTTACACCGATAATAAAATATTAACAATCTTACAATTCATGTTTTCTTGTGCTTATTTTTTTGAAAATGATCTAAAATTTCTCGAGAATCTATACTCATGAATATATCTCTCTCAACAAAAGTTACAAGACGATCATTTAACCATTGATCCCCCATCTTGTTCCTCAGCTCACTCTTAACATGCTTCATCGCTGAAAAAACTCCTTCAACGCTTGCAGTTGCTACATGTAACACCAAAACAAGTTTCACAAGCTTAAAAACAGCTGCATATATCCTAGACTTTCCGGTTGCCACAAGTTGCTTACAAAGATCAACAATCCCTTTCAATTCTGAAAAACGAGGGTTATCTCGTACATCCTCTATATAGTTACACAATTGATTGCGTAAAGAGGACTCAACTTCATCCAGAAAATCATTTGAATAGAGCACTGTCATCCTTAACAACTTCTCCACATCAAAAGACTCAAATTTGGAGATAGGACTTAAACACGGCACACAATGTAGAAGTCCAGTGTTTTCCACATCAAACCTCTCATTAAGTTCTTTCATCTTGACATCTAGAATATTAAAAAAACACCCATTCTTGTAATGGTGCAAATTAGTAATAGTTGAAGCTTTGACGTCTAGACTTTTTGAATTGATAATATGGTTCACTCATATCAGGAACATCAATATTAAATTTGATACAAACGTCAACAACTCTTATTACCAGAGAATCCCATCTATCATCCCTTATCTTCTGAAGTCGTAGCTTGCTAAGTCTTACAAGGTTCAAGGCATTCAACAAGTCCTGATCACATCTTTGTAGAGCCAAGTTCAATTCATTGGTCACCTCTAATATATCAACCATCAAATATAGCATGAAAATAAAACCAAAAGAAAGTAACCCATCTAACAAAGTAGTCGCTTCTCCTAGAATTTGACAAGACACATCTTCAAGAATTGTTTCAAGAACACTAATCATTGGACCAAACAAACTAGCAATACTTGTAAGAGTCTTGTAGTGAGACCCCCAACGAGTATCACCGGCCTTAGAAAGAGAAGATTGTTGGTTCAAACCTTTACTAGTTTCCACAGAACCATCCTCTATTAGTTAAGCTAGATGAACAAGTTGTGTGTCCCGAAGTAACTCTTGTCTTTTATTACAACAACCAATGATATTAACAATTAAATTAACTAGACCAAATAAAGCACTCACATCCACATGACACCTCACAGCAGCAACAAGTGCCAATTGAAGCTGATGGTCAAAACAATGAACACAAAAGGCATATGGATTCTCGTTTTAGATTAATGTTTTTAATCCACCAAGTCTACCTGACATGTTATGTCACGACCTGAGCCGACGGGCCGCGATTGGTGCCCTACTTGGGCACCCTTATACTGACCTGATACATATAATCACATTGATACCGAGGACAATATATAAAATCTATAATGAACCTGTCTCATGAGGAGTCACATCAAATCAACATAACAAAATAGGCAAGCCGACAAGGCTGTCACTATATACGAGAATATCCAAAATGGAGTACAACAGTGCAGTTGACCCAAAACACGTCGACAACCCATACATGTCCAACCCACACATGTCCACAGACCTCTAAGAGTATGATAATGAAATATGACGGGACAGGGCCCCGCCGTACCCCTGAATATGCATAAGTCTATATCAAAGGATCTGTATCAAAATGACTAGGTTCCAGAACAATGTAGCTCTCCAAAAAGCTGAGCGGAAATCCTAAGCTGGAGGATCACCAAACTGAGTGTATGTACATGCGGGCATGAAACGCAGCCCCTCGGAGAAAGGGGGTCAGTACGAAAAAATATACCGAGTATATAAAATATAAAGTACTATAAAGAAGATCCTAACTGGCCAAAAGATGATAGGAGACAAGTATAATAATCAAAAATACCAATGCAACTGTGCCTTATGAAATGAGAGTCATGTATATCCATATAATATACCGTACCTGGACCATCATGGGACTTGGTGAATGAAGTCATATATATATATATATATATATATATATATATATATATATATATATCGATCCGGCCCCCTAGTGAGGGTCTCGGTGAAATGATCATGTGTACACATACGGTACCCGACCCATCATGGGACTCGATGAATGAAGTCATATCCATGGATGTCTGTCCATGTATATCGTACCCGACCCATTCTGGGGCTCGGTAAAATTATCATATATATACATACCGTACCCGACCCTCTAGTGAGGGACTCGGTGAACAATGCAAAGCTGTGCACGAACATACCCGGCCCGGGACTCGGTGAAATGATATAATCACATCAAACACGAATAGAATATCATGAGTAACCATATGCAAATTAAATCATCATTTGACTCTCAATGGAATAAATAGAATGAGCTATCACTGGAAAATCAAAGACAACTATCATATCAAGTATCACTAGGAATTAGGATTCATTGGGATTACGTACGTCCGTCGTATTCTCATTTTATGTAAATCATGCCAAAAATAAGGAAGGGATAACTTCACATACCGCTTGTCGTCTATACCAACTCAATAACTTAGATTCGTCTTGATTAGCACTTCAACCTATAACAATAGTAACATGTCCGTCAACTCTATGCTTACTAGTATACGTTATATATGTCGGATGATGACTCTCTTTTTATAAAGAAAAATTGGGCAGCACTTCCCCTGCTTATACACACATCCACAATTCACACACAAGTTCAACAACCAACGATAACAAGTCACAACGCAAGGACATACAAAATTAGTCTCGTATACCCCATATACACCATCATTATACATTCTTTATGTTACACCCCGTAATCCCAGGATATGTATATAAGAACGTACGTATGAAATCAGGATGTTAAGATTTGAGACTTGTAGAATTTATCAGAATTATAGAAATGCCGGAAAACAAAATATTACGACGAATGGGAGGGTGACACGTGTCACCCCCCTAGTATGGTCTTGGTCGAAATTGACCAAGGGCAAAGAGGTCAATTGACCAAAGCTAAGATGATCAAGTCTTGCTACGCTAGAGCTTGATATATTTGACTAAGTCAATGAGCCACTAGACTAGATCTTTTTAAATGAAATTCATCCAAGACACACAAATGGTTTAATCTAGACCCTCCATTGCCTTATATAATCATCCTAAGTAGCAAGACTAGCTCAACACTTAGAAAAAATTTCAAGAAAATATTGTTCTTGTTCTTGAGCTCTCGGGTTAGGCTCCCTTTGTAAGACAAAAATTTTCGTTTGATGTTCATAATTCACGATACTTAAACCCAAGGTTTCTAAGGATATTGTAAGGATATCTCAATAGAAAGATCCCGGAAAAGCTTCATTTTTACATTAGTCGCAAGGTGAAAACCTAAGTCGTTTTCATAGTTTTGTGTGTAAATTGAAGGAAAGTTGTTTGTGAACTTCTAAAGGCTTCAGATAGCGGATTGGAGCGTGAAGGAAAGGAGCTAAGTTGCTAAGGAGCGACTTTGAATCTTGGAGTTGGATTAAGGCTTGTCAATGTAACAATCTTGTCCTCTTAGTGTTATAAGATTTCATGTTGTTGTAGTTATACATTTTAACAAGCATGAGATATATGTATTGGAGATTTATAAGTGTTATGGATATTGGGAGCCTAAATCCGAAAATGACCTTGTTAGCCATTGAAATTGAAATACATTTGGTCGATAGTTATAAATTGTCGCATGTTATCTAATAGAAGATTGTAGTTGTTATAATCGATTACGGCTATATAACATGTTAGACTAAACAACTTAGATTGAAAAGAAATTGGATAGGACTTTGCATTGTTGAATATTATGGCCGAGAATGGCATTGGTTATTGAATTACTTGGTATTAATTGTGGGACAAAATTTTACACGTCTTGTAAGGCGTGTAATCCCCTTTGATTGGTTGATGTGTTGAGCCTTAAATGTGGCATGTTTGGTTATTGAATTCGGGCCTTGAAAAATGTGGAAAAGTACGTAGAAACAAAGGAAGTGTTGTCCGATTTTCCGTAGAATAAGTGACTTTACACTTAGAATATTCTACGTTTGAAGCTAGAAGTTAATAGACGTATTATGGTCATTATAGGTTGACATACTACGTACGACATATTGGACTTAGCACGTGGATTGAACCGAAGAGGTATGTAAAACTTTTCCTATCTCTTGAGCATGAGTTTTATAAATGTATAGTACGGTAGGCGTACGAGTTTTAAAGAAATTCGGTTTTGTTTTGATATCATTAACTTGACATAAGAATGTCTAAGTTGGGTTGAGTTAGGTAATTAACTCATTTGATTTTTAGGAATGAAAATGTCTTAGTTCCTAAAGCATAAAGTTATTATAACGGCTTTATGGGAAGTTGGTTATAACAACTTTATGGAAAGTTAAAGGGATGGTTTTCTCTAGTAATGTAAACAAAGATAAATGACTTGAAATGAAGAAGGACAAATATTGATTTAAAGGCATCAATAGCTTAAAGTTTTACAGTAAAAGTCACTCGGTTTAGAAGCCTACAAATGTATTTCTAAAAGGTATTGTGACTTGTCTTGAAAAGTAAATATGACTTGATACTAAGGGTATTAGTATCTTGGGGTTTTTATATGAAAATGAGTCATTTTAAAAGAATAGAAGTACGTAGTACTTTGGGTTAAATTCCCGGATTTTTCATGATATGATAGTACCTTAAGTTGAATAAAATGAGAGTGCATGCTAATTAAGTCTAATGAGAAGTTAAGGGGTTTCTTAACTTGCTTATGTTATTTATGGTAGCCGGTTGTGCTTGTGTTATATTGTTCATTACGGGGTCATTCCCCGGGCTTGTTGCATTTGTATATTTCGTGGATTTGCTCCCCACGATGCGAGGAATACCTCATGCGAGTCTGTAGGGCTCATGCGGGTGAAATAGTCCTATGCGGGGCGAACCAGTCCTATGCGATGAAGTTACCTCATGTGGGTTCACTCGGCCTATGCGGGTGAAATAGTCTCAGGAGTAGGATTGCGTGATAATACTACGGGCGGATGGCCCTAGGTTAATCACATGCTTCCTATTTTAAGAACCGAAAATGTTTTATTTTGATTACTCTCATTGTTAGAAAGGCACAGTTACTGTTAATTTGATTATCATACATGTCTCCAACTTTATTTTAGACTTATGATGTAAATTACAGTATTTTCAGTTTTACATACTTGGTACATATTTTGTACTGGTCCCCTTTCCTCGGGGGCTGCGTTCATGTCGCAGGTAGGGGTAAGCAGGTGGTGGATCCTCACTCTTAGGATCACTGATCAGTTGTCAGAAGCTCCATTTCTCCGGAGGCTTGTCTTTTGGTACGGTTTCCCTGATGTTGTAGATTTATGTACATTCAGGGGTATGGCGGGCCCCGTCAATCCAGCTTATTATTCTTAGAGGCCTGTAGTCATATCTTGTGGATTGGGTTGTAAGAACAAAGATGTAACTGTTTTTTTTGGGGTTATGTATATTTCACGGAAGGTGGCCTTATCGGCTAGCCTGCTGATATTTACTGTCTAGCATTTTATGAGTTATGTATGTTCCGCTGTTATTTTCTGATGTATACCTGTAAGGGGTGCCCAGGTAGGGCACTAGTCGCGGGCCCGGGGTCGGGTCGTGACACTTTCTTTTTTACGTTCATGGAAGACAATAACCATAGCAACCAAGGTGATTAATACACCTATTTCTCATGTTAATCCAGCCCCTTTAACCATATCAAAACAGCCACTAAAACAATCCATACTCTAGCAACAACAACAAGAGTGCAAGTCTTATAGTTTGCAACATAACACCTTTCTACACTTTAATTCATTTAAGACATATATCCACAATTACAACAATGTATATGCATGTTCATAGCTTATAATTCCAGCATTATAACTAAACAAAACAGCCCCTAAATTCGACACAACAATACCCCACAATTTCATGAAGGTCTCGGCCCACACAACATAATACCATAGCTCTTCTCATAGTTCCTAAAATCCAATTCATATTTCAACACTTTCATATAAACAACTACACATCAATACAACCACATGCATTTTCTTACTTCCAATTTCTCTTAACACGAGTTCATCTCTTAACTACAACATCATTTAACTCCAATTACTTTATAATAAGAAGAAATCTTACCTTAAGTTAGCTAAAACAGTCCCGTCTTGCATTCGGTATCCACTGCTCCAATTTACACAATTTCTTCAACTTTCAATGACATGCATGCATTCCTTATGAGCTTAAATCCATCTTACTTATATGTTTTTCTTCCAAATAGTTCATCTCCAATTCTAAAGTTTCTTAGAGCAGTTTTCGGCCCAGTCACTGCCGAATCACTGTGGTGAGGGATTTACAATGACTTAGAAATTAGTAGAAGAATTTAATCTTGGAAGAGGGGGTTGTTTTAGACTTTTCATGGCTATGGAAGATGGGGAGAAATCTGAAAATCCGTGGGAGGAGAAGAGAGAAGGGATTTTGAAGGTGTAATTTTCAAAATGGAGAGGAGAAATGAGAGACACATGGATTTAAGTGGGCTGAAAATTATTTTGCATGTCTGCCACTTGTTCCACGTGTGGGGGAGGGTACAAGTTCCCACGATTTTTGTCTACTAGTTCCCACTTATCATCCTCTCCACTAAAATTAATCCCACAATTAAATAATCTTAGACCCCACTTTATTTATATACTGAAAATTCAATGTCCTAATTCTCGATGACAACATTTTATAACACGACACTAATCCATAACCCCATTGTCACATTGGTTGTATCCAAAATTATTCCAGGATTACATTCTTTGTATACTAATTTCCAATACTCGAATCTTACTTCCTTAATTACGTTCTCAAATTATCGCCCCAAAATTACGAGGTGTAACATCCTTCCCCCCTTAGAAACATTCGTCCTCGAATGTTCATAATATGTCTCATGCTATAAATTTTTTGGCATAGTCTCCTTTATAACTATACCTATCAACCTATATTCAGCAAACTCAAAGATGCCTCACAGGGCCACAATATATCACATACATTATTTACCAATCAATATAGTCAAGTAAGGAATTGAATTACCTGCAGGCATAGGAAATAAGTGAGGATACTTATTCTTCATCTCGTTTTCTGCTTCCCAAGTTACCTTTTCCCTATTATTATTTCGCCATAATACTTTGACGGAAGACACATCCTTAGTACGCAACCTTCTAACCTGGCGATCAAGTATAGCTATGGGGCTCTCCTCATAAGGCAACTCCTCTGTTACTTGGACATCATCTACAGGGAACACTCTAGAAGGGTCACCAATACATTTACGTAGCATCGATACATGAAAGACTGGATGTACCGCTTCTACAGATGGTAGATCCAACTCATAGGCAACCTTGCCTACCCTACGAATAATTCGATAAGGCCCAATGTATCTCGGGCTAAGCTTCCCCTTCTTACCGAATCTCATCACACCCTTCATGGGTGGAACCTTCAGGAATACCCAATCACCAATCTAAAACTATAAGTGTCGACGTCGATTAGCTGCATAAGACTTCTGTTGACTCTGGGCTGCTAATAATCTCTCTTGAATAAGCTTTACCTTATCAACAGCTTGCTGAATCATGTCTGGGCCAATTAATTTAGTCTCACCTATATCGAACCAACCGATAGTGACATGCACTTCCTCCCATATAAGGCCTCGTACGGTGCCATCTGGATACTAGAATGGTAGCTATTATTATAAAAAAAACTCAACAAGTGGTAAATGATCATCCCAGCTACCTCTGAAGTCAATAATACAGTCTCGCAACATATCTTCTAGTTTCTGAATAGTACGCTCAGCCTGCCCATCAATCTGAGGATGAAATATCGTGCTAAGACTCACCTGTGTCTCCAATCCCTTCTGGAACGACCTCCAAAAGTTAGCTGTAAATTGAGCTCCTCTGTCCGATATAATAGATGTGGGAACCCCATGAAGTCTCACTATCTCCCTGATGTATAACCTCGCATAGTCTTCAGCTGGATAAGTAGTCCTGACTGGAAGAAAATGGGCTGATTTCGTCAGCCTATCCAGAACAACCCATATAGAGTCATACTTCCGTTGAGTACGAGGTAAGCCTGTAATGAAGTCCATATTATCACTTCCCATTTCCAAGTTGGGATCTCCATCTCCTGTAGTAATCCACCAGGCTTCTGATACTCGACCTTAACCTGTTGACAATTCGGGCATTGAGCAACAAACTCCGCTATGTCCCTTTTCATGCCATCCCATCAATACAAGCATCTGAGGTCATGCTACATCTTCGTTGACCCTGGATGAACAGGATAACGGGCATAGTGTGCCTCTCCCATAACCTGCAGTCGTAGCCCTGCAACATCAGGTACATACAACCTGCCACCATACCGTAGCACCCCTTCAGGTGCAACCTCAAATAGGGTCTTCTCCTTTCGTAGAGCTGCATCTCTATACTGTGCCAAAACTGGGTCCTCGTACTGATGTCTCTTTACCTCTTCTATGATATAAGACTCAGCAACTCCTAGAACAAAAACTCCACTATTACCAGAATCATCCATACGGACTCCAAGGTTAGCTAGCTGGTGTATCTCACGAACCATCTCCTTTCTTTGTGGTTGCACATCCATCAAGCTAGCCATTGATTTACGGCTAAGAGCATCTGCTACAATATTTGCTTTCCCTGGATAGTATAGAATATCAACATCATAATCCTATAGTAACTCTAGTCACCGTTTCTGTCGTAAATTTTGCTCTTTCTGCTTAAAGATTTATTGGAGACTCTTATGATCCGTATAAATATCAACATGAACACCATATAAATAATTCCTCCATATCTTCAAAGCGTGAATCACTGCCGCTAACTCCAGATCATGAGTAGGATAATTCTTCTCATGCTTCCTGAGCTGTCGGGAAGCATAAGCTAAAACCCTGCCATGCTGCATCAACACACAACCTAGTCCAACACTTGAAGCATCACAATAAATAACCTAACCATTTGGTCCCTCAGGAAGAGTTAGAACTGGAGCCGTAGTTAATTTGTCTTTCAACAACTGGAAGTTTCGTTCACAAGCATCAGTCCATTGGAACTTAGCTGCCTTCTGAGTTAGTCTTGTTAAAGGCGCTGAAATCGAGACAAACTTTTCTACGAATCTCCTGTAATATCCTGCTAGCCCCAAGAAACTGCGTACCTCAGTAGGTGTCGTAGGTATGGGCCACATCTTTACTACCTCAATCTTCTATGTATCTATCTGAATACCGTCGGCTCCGATAATATGCCCCAAGAATGCTACTGAAGTCAACCGAAATTCTCATTTAGAAAATTTGGCATACAACTTTTGGTGCTGGAGTACCCTAAGTACCGCCCTCAAATGGTATGCATGCTCCTCTTCTGAACGTGAATAAACCAGAATATCATCAATGAATACAATCACAGACATATCTAGGAATGGCTTGAATACTTGGTTCATCAAATTCATAAATACGGCTGGGGCATTGGTCTGCCCAAAAGACATCACTCTGAATTCATAATGTCCGTATCGGGTCCTGAATGCTGTCTTCGGAATATCTGCCTCCTTTACCCGTACCTGATGATAACCTGACCGCAAGTCTATCTTCGAGAAACACTTAGCACCATACAACTGGTCAAATAAATCATCAATCCTGGGGAGGGGATACCTGTTCTTTATTATTACTTTATTCAGCTTTCTATAATCAATACACATCCACAGTGACCCGTCTTTCTTCCTCACAAATAGTACCAGTGCTCCCCAAGGTGATGTACTAGGCCTAATGAAGCCTTTTTCCAACAAGTCTCTCAATTGCTCCTTTAATTCCTTCAGCTCTACAGGTGCCATTCTATAAGGAGAAATGGATATGGGTCGGGTATCTGGTAGTACATCTATAGTGAACTCTATCTCCCGCTCTGGAGAAAGACCTGGAAGTTCATCTGGGAATATATCTGGGAATTCATTAACTACCGGAACTGACTGAAGAGCCGGTACCTCTGCTTCTATATCATGCACCCGAACCAAACGATAAATACAACCCTTTCTAACCATCTTCATTTCCTTGAGGTATGAAATAAACTTACCCCTCGGCGATGCTGTATTCTCCCTCTACTCTATAATTGGTTCGCCTGGAAACTGAAATCGAACCATATTTTCTCTACAATCGACATTAGCATAAAAAGAAGTCAACCAATCCATACCCATAATAACATCAAATTCAGTCATTTCTAACTCTATTAAATCTGCTATGGTAGGACGACTATATATAACCACCGAACAATTTTTATATACCCGCTTAGCTATAACAGAATCTCCTACCGGTGTAGCTACATCAAATGGTTCTATCAACTCAGGTTCTATTCTGATTCTACTAGCAACAAAGGGAGATATATATGATAAGATGGAACCTGGATCTATCAATGCATATACGTCTCGGAAAATGATCGATAATATACCTGTAACCACATTTGGTGACGCCTCCTGATCCTGCCTACTAGCCAAAACATATATGCGGTTCGAGGGACCGCTAGAACTGGAAACTCCGCCATGACCTCTACCGCGGCCTGCTGGAATATGAGCACCCTGCCCTGTAGGACGCATAGCTATAGAAGAAGATGAACCAGCAACCGATCCAGTAGGCTGAGCCATACCACCAGTACCACTTCTATAAGGACATTCTCTCATCATATGGCCTTGACGGCCGCAAGAAAAACAAACACCTATAGTAAGGCGGCATTCCCCAACATGGGACCTACCACACCGAGAACACCAAGGCAAAAGTGGTCTCGACTGACTAGAACCCCTGTCATCTCGCGAACTGAAGCCCGGAGCTCGACCAGCCGAATACCTCGTGATCAAATCTCCTACCCGAATCGTGGGGTGCACTCTGTCTTTGGTGGGAAGAATGTCTAACATGCTGCTGGGGTTGACTGCCTCGAAACTAACCAGAATATCCAGTCGACCTAGCCTCTTATCTTTGGCCTCTGCGTGATCCCTATCGATGACATCCTGCGTGTCGGTCTCTACCCCTCTGCGTATGCTGTCAGAGCAATATTCATACGATCAAGAGACACTGCCATACAACCATCAGTCAAATAGTGATCTAGTCTCATCACATAACGATGCACTCTATTCGTCATCTCAGCTACAATAGTAGGCGCATATCTAACCAACGAATCAAACTCAAGACTATACTCTCGAATACTCCTGCCATTCTGCCTCAAATGTAAGAATCTATCGACTCTAGCTCTCCTCATCTCTGGAGGCAGGAAGTGTGTCACGACCCGACCTCGGGCCCGCGACTGGTGCCTTACCCCGGGCACCCTAGTGATACAACATCAGAGAAAATCAGCGGAAATAAAAACTTAAACATGAAACAAGATATAAAATAAGAAACAGGCTAACCAAAATGGTCACCTTTCTGCATATATATATAAATATACCTGAACAGTTACATCCTTTACAAACCCTGCCCACAACAGTACTACAGACCTCTAAGAATTTTTATAACAACTATGACAGGACAGGGCCCCGCCATACCCCTGAATGTACAAGAACCTACAATCTCAGGGAATCATACCAAAAGATAAGCCTCCGGAGAAACGGAGCTTCCCAAAACGTTGAACCGTGATCCTATGAGCGAGGATCAGCAATCGGTGTACCTCTACCTGCGGCATGAACGCAACCCCGGGCGAGGTCGATCTAACAGTACCAAGTATGTGGAACTGAAAATATTGTAATGAAATCATAATATTTCCAAACCAAATCCACAGATATGTATGAAAAACCAATTAACCGCACATAGTGCCACAGCATAAACAAGAGCAAATAGGTGTAATCGCAACCGGTCTTTTCTAGGCCGCTAATGATCGAAGCAAGGCCATTCGCCCATAGTATCATTATGCGAGCCTAATCCTGGACTTCCGTAGTCCGCATAGGCCACCTGGGCCCGCATGAGGAACTCCTCGCATCGGGGGTAGCTAACCCGTGACATTTCCCTGGACTACCGTAGTCCGCATGGCCACTTGGACCGCATGAGGTATTCCTCGCATCGGCGTAACACACCCGGAGTGATTCCTGGACTACCGTAGCCCGCATAGGTCACATGGACCCGCATGAGGTATTCCTCGCATCGGGGGTAGCTAACCCGCGGCTCATGTATCAAGTCAGGGGGGTAAGTGATATAATACCAGCACAACAGGCTTATCGTAAACCACATAAGCACAACAAGAAAACCCCCTTAATACAACAAGTCTCAGATACTAACGCCCGTAGTATCATAACAGTCTATATATAAGCAGTCATGTCAAGTCAGGGACTCATGCCCTCAAGTCATCACTCAAATATAACCATGGGTCTCACGCCCGCAAAATCAATCATGCCCGTGGAACTCATTCCTCACTGCCGGCAGTCTATGATATGATATAACACCAAAAAGTACACATGAACACCAGGTCCCACCTGGTTCATAAAACATCCGTAATAACCGGCCCTCCATCGAGAGACACGGTAGCATAAAAGTAAAACACTTGCACAACAAAGGCTATCACAACTAGCATAGGCAAGTTTAACATACTTTTAGACTCTCATTTTATGCCAAAAATCCGGGTTTTAACCCCAAAGTAATACATACTTCAACTCTCTTAAAAAGAACTCTTTTTAAGTACAAAATCACGCGATACTAATACCCGTAGTATCAATCATACAGTAACTATCATTTTAAGTAAATCAAAACAATATCATGCCTTCTTTTTAAACCAAAACAAGACAATACCCTGCCTTCTTTTTAAACAAAGACACTTCTCTTTTTTAAAGTCAAGTAGCAATATACTTTTTAAACCAAGTGGCTTACACTTTTTAAAACAACGTCAAGTATACTTTTTTAAAAACCCAAGTAACTTACTCTTTTCAAAACAAGTAACCTATACCTTTAAATCAAGTTACTTCTCCTTTTCCAAAATCACGTTGTTTATAAGTCAAGTCTCTTTACTTTCAAAATCAAGTCTCTTAACTTTCAAAATTAAGTCTCATAATCTTTTAAGGAAACCAACCTCCTAACTTTTAAAATGTCAAGTTATCATTTTAAATCCAATAATAAAACCATTCTTTCGTTTTCATAAAGTCATTATAACTAACTTCCCATAAAACTATTATAACACTTTATGTTTTAAACCAACCAAGGGCAACTACTTCTCATTTCCGAAATCAAGATAACTTTATTCTTTAAAAGACCAAGTACTCATTACTCACGAATGAGGTTTCACAACTTTTTAACACAATTCAAGTTCTTAACATTTCATATCAAGTCACTTAACTTTAGACTCAAGTCAAGGACACAAAAGGAAAATCAAACTCCTTTAACACACGTGCGTCTACCGCACTATATATATTTCACAAATATCATGCTCAAGAGAATAGGAAGAATCACATACCTCTTCGGCTTAATCCATAGCCAAGTCGAGTATGTCGCGCGTAGAATATCCACCTATAATAACCAAACACGTCTATCAACGTCTAGACTTCTTCGTAGAACATTCTAAGTATACAGTTCCTTATTCTACGGAAAATTGGGCAGCACCTCCCCGCAATCACATAAATACCCTTCTATCTCAAGGCCTGCTACCAAGCCAACAACTCCAAGGATTACATACTGCGGGCGTGTACAATTACGCCTTACATTAATAGTACATAAGACTCACATAAATACAGTCAATGTAAATCTGATTCAATTCTTTTTAATCATCCTTCCATATATCTTATACTCAATTCTAAACGACTACAATATGTAATCTCCAATTACAAAAGAAGGACATAGATCATTACCTCGATAAGCCCAAATTTATCCAAGATTAATAAGTCGATCCTAAGCAACGTTTAGCTCCTATTCCTTACGCTCCAATCCGCTCCAAGTAACCCTTAGAAGTTTCTAAACAACTTCTCTTAACACTTCATCCAAACCTATGAAGATTTCCCTAGGGTTTCACTTTGCGACTAAAGGAATAAAGTAGTATTTCCGGGCTCTTAGTGTCGGGATTACTTTAGAATACTACTAGGGACACAAGGCTAAGGTATTTGGGATTATACAACAACATATGAAGTATTTTCTACAAAAAGTGGGGGGGGGGGGGGGATGGACGAGAGCACTACAAAGGGAGGGAGTATTTTGTGACTTAGAAATCTTTAAGTAAGTGATGAAGAAGTCTTGCAACTTAAGGGGTATTTTTAGGCCAACCAATGGCTAGGATCAAGGCAAGTGTGTGGTGAGATTGGGGAACAAGTGTGTGTGCCACAAGCCACTTGTCACACCCCGAATTCGGGCCCGTGACTGGTGCCTTACCCCGGGCACCCTAGTGATACAACATCAGAGGAAACCAGCGGAAAATAAAACATGAGTCATGAAACAAGAGATATAATAATAAACAGGCCAACCAAAACGGTTGCCTTCAGTATATACATAAAACCTGAACAGTTTAATCCTTTACAACCCTGCCCACAGCACTACATGCACTCTAAGATTTACAACGACTATGACGGACGGGGCCGCCATAACCACAGAATGTACAAGAACCTACAACTCGGGAAACACATACAAAAGATAAGCCTCGGAGAAACGGAGCTTCCAATACGCTGAACTGTGATCCTATGGCGAGGATCCACGGCCGATGTACCTACTGCGGCGTGAACGCAGCGGCCAAGGAGGTCGATAACAGTACCAAGTATGTAATCGAAATATCAGAATGAAATCATACTAGTCTATATAAAGCGGGAGACATGTATGATAACCAAACTACGATTCACAACATAAAAGCGATCATGTCGATCGGGGACTCACGCCTCAAGTCATCACTCAAATATAACTATGGGTCTCACGCCCACAACATCAATCGTGTTCGCATCACGGCGCGTGCCGGGTCTGCATCGGTGTAGACATGTCCATGATGCAACAATAATACCAATGCCCCACGGCCACACGCCCGAATTCTACCTCGGTGTGACATCGCCCACGTGACATTAATAACAATATCTTGGGTGATCAACCTGCGCGTAGCCACATGCCCCGAATTCTACCTCGGTGTAGACATGTCCATGTAACCACAATAAGACAAGAATCAAAATGGAAACATACCCGTGGAATTCTCCACACCGCCAAAGACGTCCAAGTAAGTTCTCAATAAGTCAACCGCCTCTATCGAGACGCGGTAACGTAAATACAACACTTGTACAACCAAGGCTATCATCACAAGCATAGGCAAGTTTCACACAACTCAAAGTACTTTCACATAAGTCACACAATACGTAGTATAAAAATCGTGACTATCTTTTTAAGTAAACAAGACACTTCCCTTTGTAAAATCAAGTAACAACATTATTTTCCAAACGTTCAAGTTTGCCTAATTTCAAATGCTCAAGTCACTTATTTTGGAAAGGTTTCATAACTCATAGTCTTAATCTCTTTTAAAACAATTGAGTAACATATGTCATATATGTGAGTAGTTTATTCTTCTTTATAACGATCTTATTACAAAGACCATGATCTAGAAAATGTAATATCATTTTGTCTCATCTTAGCTTCTATGCATGGAGGTTTCTCTTGGTTTTAATACAACACATCATTATTCAATACATTTTCCTTTATTAACGCCAGTTGGTGCTGTCGATACACATTCGATTCGAAATCGAAGAAACATTATCCCTTTAAAAACCAAGTACTCATTACTCACGAATGAGGTTTCACACAACATCCACATTAAAACAAATAAGTTAAGTCTCTTAACTTCTAACATCAGTAAACCATTTTCTTACCTACATAAAGCTGTTATAACCAACTTCCCATAAAGCGTTATAACACTTTATGTTTAAACCAAACAAATACACTTAGTACCGACGCCCACCGTACTACATAGTTACACACATATCATGCTAGAACAGATAGGAAGAGGTTCACATACCTCGCGCGAGTATCGACAATAAGCAAAATGCTCCAAGTACTACAACGCTAGCCCTTTCCACTCCTCAAGTAGAATACGCTACTCTTAGTACTTTCACCTAAAAAGGTCACAAACGTCTATTAACTTCAAAACACAAGGTTCCATTTCTCTCTGGAAAATTGGCGACACCCGCAACAGCGTAAATCTCCTCTCTATCGAGGCCGCTACCAAGCCAACCGGGGGTTTACACGTCTAACCTGGCGTGTACCATTCTACTACACAACAATGCTACACAAGTCTCATGTCTGATCCCATGTAATTACTGATTCGATTCTCTTCTTTAAATTCGGGCTTAAGTCAAAAGACATTGCGACAATAATGTTCATTGATTCTATATAGTATACCTCAACTATATATTCCTACTACATGTAATCTCCAATTACAATAAGGGACAAGAATATTTACCTCGACAAGCCCAAAATTATCCCAGTTATAATGTCGATCCGAGCAAGGTTTAGCTCCTACTCAGTGCGCTCAATCCGCTCCAAACAACCCTGAAGTTCTAACTAACTTATACTCAAATACTTCAACCAACTATGAATATTTCATTATGGTTTCGGTTTTAGACTAAAAGGACAAAAGTTAGTATTTCCTGCTCTACGTATAGAGGTAACTTTTGGAATACAATAAGGTAAAGGCTAAGGTATTTTGGGCATTATAACAATACTCGGAGTATTTCTACCAAGAGGGGTGTATTATACGAAACAACTAGGCTAGGGGTACCCACGGCTAGCACCTGAGGGGAGGAGGCTCTCGCCACAAGGCCACTCGAGGGGAGGGGACGGCTTAGGACGAGAACACACTCGAAGGGAGGGAGAGGGACTCAAGACTGGGAAGATGTTAGGAATGGATGAAGTCTTGAGCTTAGGGGGTATTTATAGCAAAACCAAAGGCAACCAATGGCAAGATCAAGCCATGTGCAAGGCAAGTGTAAGGCCAAGATCGCCAAGTGCACCCTAGTCCCTACTCCTTAAAACCCTCACAAATATCTACACAAATATCTACCATCAACTTGCCCTTCATCGGCCAAGTCGCCCACTTGTTTCCATTGTGAGGGTGACACATGTCACCCTCCCGTTGGTCCAAAATGTTTCGCCTCTCGGAAAAATCCGCAAAATAAGAAAAGACATAGCGGAATTTTCCCTCGCAGTTATGTAAAGCGTTTCGTCAAAAACGACTTAACCAAGGTGTTGTGCACAAATGTCATTCGGCGAGCCACCTGGCGGGGTGACACGTGTCACCCTCCTATTGGCCCTCATAAAACGTCTTCAAAAATATCCACAATGGCCAAAATCTCAAAACAAAGTGGGCCCCAAAAACAGTAAATTTCTCCGTGGGCCCACGTGACCATTTCCAAAATAAAATTCCATAATTCTAATATAATCTAAGAAGCCCAAATTCCAAATCACTGGGAACCCAATTCCGCTTCAACGAACATTTTTCCTTACAAAAAGCGGAAACTTTTCCGTGGAAGAATCACCTCTTTCTTCCTTTCCAATTTTTCTCGTGCTCTCGCACGACGTCCTCGCATACATACCACGAGAATACGGTATAACATTCTCCTCGCCAGAAACATTCGTCCGAATGTTCCTTCTCAAGACGGATATCGATGAAGTTCCTCTAACAAGTTGTCAACGCCACAGCTTGGCCACGAAATAACACACGTTCTCTTCCTTCCTTACTCGTCGTGCCCTTCTCGAACACTTGAACTCTCCCAGTACGTACCATACTTCA
Organism: Przewalskia tangutica; assembly: GCA_029844215.1. NCBI lineage: Eukaryota > Viridiplantae > Streptophyta > Magnoliopsida > Solanales > Solanaceae > Przewalskia > Przewalskia tangutica. The sequence continues at coordinate 86,622,025 of CM056729.1, forward strand.
TTACTGCCGCTCCCAAAAATCTGCAGTCACTACCTCCAAACTTGGTCATCTTACTAACCTCAAACTTCCTTAAGGCCATTCCCGCCTTCTGAACCGCTCGTCGAACGCGTCCACGAACTCATACGATGATCATACAAACTTGGGCCTAGCATCCTCGTGACCCTACCACCTGGCGGGACCACCCAGAACCGACCCCACCTTAATCCGCTCACGGGTTGACCGTATCACGTCCTCAACCCGACCACAATCGCGTCAAGCCTGCGTTCCCGACGGAACAATCCTGCTAAATCACATCATGAAGGCTACCACTTCCATCTCACACTACCCATGGACTTATCACACAAATAAAACCCACGTATACTACGCACTCTGATAAAGGTCAAACATAAAACGAATCTTTTACTCAAGACGACCTTACCTCTAAGGTCTCAATCGCGATCTAGGGTTCACACTTACCATGCCCCATACTTACCCTTCTACAATAACGTGTGTCTAAATCACATTTAGCACAAAGCTATCCGAACATAACACTAAAACACATCAAGATACAAAACTCTAGAGGTTAAGGATATACTGTCTCTACCGCTTAATCACGATCCACTGCCTGCAGTGCGCATTAGTGAAGGTGATGAACCACCCGATCGATCTGAAGGTGAGTCGTAACAACAGTGCTACCATTGGTCGGAAAGTTACTCGCAAAATGGCCCGCTGTCGCAAAAATAGCAAGCTCCTTGGCCACGACACTCCCGAAATGCGGTCTACCACATCGACCACAACGAGGTAGGGGTGACCGTCTCGCCAACACCCTTACTTCCCGAAACTCAACCCTCGAGCCACGACGCTCCGAATACTCGATGCTCACGAAGGTTGTGGAGGACCACTCTGCATGGCGGAGGTACAAAACTAGTATCTTCTTGGCGGTCCGCCTCGAAAGTCACCAAAGGACCCTGTTGTTCGGCCTCTTCGCGATCTTGGTCATTCCGTCGACCTCTCCGTGCCTCACATCCCGGTCGTGAGCTTGCGTGCGGGCAATGTCCATGCGGTGAAAAGAGCTACACTCGAACAAGCCTCGTCAAGCAATCATCTAATCCGATGACGTAGCGGTGCACTCTATCCTCCATGGTTGCCACTAAAGCGGGGACATACCGAGCCAACAAGTCAAACTCCACGTTGTACTCGAACTGTCGCCTCTGCGTCTCGGATCACAAATCTGCCGGCGTGCCCTCGCCATCTGCGGAGGCGAAGTGAGTGAGAATGCCTCGAGAACTCGTCCCATACTGCTGGGCGCATGCTCTCCCGGGACAACTCCACGAATCAAACGATCATCGCGGTATCACGCGGCCGATGCGAACCTAAGACCACCGACTCGGTCTCGAAGCCTTGATCACTCGCGGACCACAGTAACTCTGGGATGAACTCCTGCGGATCATCCTCGTGCCTCGACCCATTAAACTCGCGGGCTCTGACTCGAAAGTCCGCGACCTCAAACTATCTGCTCGGGGGTGAACGGCTGGTGCTAATCGAATCGAACCAGGCTGATGCAAATTTATCCTCATATCGGCCACGACCACGACCAAGCAATCGCCATCTCCTTGTAACCCATCTCCTCGCCCCTGCATCGGTGGAGGCTCGAGTGCATGTGGTCTCAGCAGCTGCTGCGGCTCTAAACTTCTTTGGGTGGCGGCGTCCACAAAACCGCCGTCAAGCCTGACCTCAGTCTTGTCGGGCTGCGCCTCGTGTACTCCTCAGATCTCACTAGCAGCACCCTCGGTGCCTTGCCTTCGGGCTCTGGTTGCACTACGCGGGCATAATCGGTAAAAGCGAGATACGTCGGAGGGTCCAACTTACAACACAGCTCTAAGGCACGATCTCGTAATGAGAAGAATGGAAACCAATCCTAAATGTCCTATAGCCTCACGATTATAGATGTGGTGCAACACACCGATAATCAAGACTACTGAACACGGTGCGTAGACACTTTCCGAGGACTAATCGCTCGATACCACTATGTCACACCCCGTCGGGCGTGGATCGTGCGCTACCGGCGCACCTAGTGATACAACATCGAGGAAACCGGAAAATAAAACATGAGTCATGAAACAAGAGATATAATAATAAGCAGGCCCCAAAGCGGTTGCCTTCAGATATACATAAAACTCGAACAGTTTAATCCTTTACAACCACACTTGCGATGCTACAGCACTTAAGATTTACAACGACTATGACGGACAGGGGCCGCCATACCCCAGATGTACAAGAACCTACAACTCGTGGAAACATACAAAAGATAAGCCTCGAGAAACGGAGCTTCCCAATCTGTTGGCGTGATCCTATGAGCGAGGATCCACGGCCGATGTACCTCTACTGCGGCGTGAACGCAGCCGAAGGAGGTCGATCTAACAATTATCAAGTATGTGAAACTATAAAATACTGTAAATGAAATCATACTAGTCTATATAAAGCAGGAGACATGTATGATAACCAAACTACAGTTCACAACATAAAAGCGATCATGTCGATCGGGGACTCACGCCTCAAGTCATCACTCAAATATAACTATGGGTCACGCCCACAACATCAATCGTGTTCGCATCACGCGGCGCGTGCCGGAATTGCGCCGGTGTAGACATGTCCATGATGCAACAATAATACCAATGCCCGTGGCGCATGCCGGAATTCTACCTCGGTGTGATCGCGTCCACGTGACATTAATAACAATATCTTTGGGTGATCAACCTGCGCGTAGCCACATGCCCCTAATTCTACCTCGGTGTAGACATGTCCATGTAACCCACAATAAGACAAGAATCAAAATGGAAACATACGTGGAATTCTCGTCACCGCCAAAGACGCGTCAAGTAAGTTCTCAATAAGTCAACCGCCTCTATCGAGACGCGGTAATACGTAAATACAACACTTGTACAACCAAGGCTATCATCACAAGCATAGGCAAGTTTCACACAACTCAAAGTACTTTCACATAAGTCACACAATACGTAGTATAAAAATCGTGACTATCTTTTAAGTAAACAAGACACTTCCCCTTTTGTAAAATCAAGTAACAACATTATTTTCCAAACGTTCAAGTTTGCCTAATTTCAAATGCTCAAGTCACTTATTTTGGAAAGGTTTCATAACTCATAGTCTTAATCTCTTTTAAAACAATTGAGTAACATATGTCATATATGTGAGTAGTTTATTCTTGTTTATAACGATCTTATTACAACAACCATGATCTAGAAAATGTAATATCATTTTGTCTCATCTTAGCTTCTGCGGATGGAGGTTTCTTGGTTTTAATACAACACATCATTATTCAATACATTTTCCTTTATTAACGCTGCAGGTGGTCCTGTCGATACATTCGATTCGAAATCAGTAAAACATTATCCCTTTAAAAACCAAGTACTCATTACTCACGAATGAGGTTTCACACAACATCCACATTAAAACAAATAAGTTAAGTCTCTTAACTTCTAACATCAGTAAACCATTTTCTTACCTACATAAAGCTGTTATAACCAACTTCCCATAAAGCCGTTATAACACTTTATGTTTAAACCAAACAAATACACTTAGTACCTGTACGTCCACCGTACTACATAGTTACACACATATCATGCTAGACGGATAGGAAGAGGTTCACATACCTCGCGAGTATCGACAATAAGCAAAATGCTCCAAGTACTACAACCGCTAGCCTTTCCACTCGCCAAGTAGAATACGCTACTCTTGTACTTTCACCTAAAAAGGTCACAAACGTCTATTAACTTCAAAACACAAGGTTCCATTTCTCTACAGAAAATTCGGCACCTCAACAGCGTAAATCTCCTCTCTATCGGAGGCCACTACCAAGCCAACCAGGGGGTTTACGTCTAACCGGACGTGTACCATTCTACTACACAACAATGCTACACAAGTCTACTGTAATACAGTCCTATGTAATTACAGTTCAGTTCTCTTCTTTAAATTCAGGCTTAAGTCAAAAGACATTGCCGCACAATAATGTTCAGTTCTATATATAGTATACCTCAACTATATATTCCTACTACATGTAATCTCCAATTACAATAAGGGGACAAGAATATTTACCTCGACAAGCCCAAAATTATCCCGCTTATAATGTCGATCCCGAGCAAGGTTTAGCTCTACTCGTGCGCTCCAATCCGCCTCCAAACAACCCTTAAGTTCTAACCAACTTCTACTCAAATACTTCAACCAACTGAAGATTTCCTTGGGTTTGGTTTGAGACTAAAAGGACAAAAGGTAGTATTTCCTGCTCTACGTATAGAGGTAACTTTTGGAATACAACAAGGTAAAGGCTAAGGTATTTTGGGCATTATAACAATACTCGGAGTATTTCTACCAAGAGGGTGTATTATACGAAACAACTAGGCTAGGGGGTACCCAGGCTAGCACCACAAAGGGGAGGAGGCTCTCGGCCACAAGGCCACTCGAGGGAGGGAAGGCTTAGGGCGAGAACACACTCGAAGGGAGGAGAGGACTCAAGACTTGGAAGATTTTAGGAATGGATGAAGTCTTGAGCTTAGTGGGTATTTATAGCAAAACCAAGGCAACCAATGGCCAAGATCAAGCCATGTGCAAGGCAAGTGTAAGGCCAAGATCAAGCCAAGTGCACCTAGTCCCTACTCCTTAAAACCCTCACAAATATCTACACAAATATCTACCATCAACTTGCCCTTCAATTCGGCCAAGTGCGCCTTGCTTCCATTGTGAGGTGACACATGTCACCCTCCGTTGGTCCAAAATGTTTTGTCTCTCGGAAAAATCCATAAAAATAAGAAAAGACATAGCCGAATTTTCCCTCAAGTTATGTAAAACGTTTCGTCAAAAACGACTCTAACAGGGTGTTGTGCACAAATGTCATTCGGCCCGAGCCACGAGGCGGGGTGACACGTGTCACCCTCCTATTGGCCCTCATAAAAGCGTCTTCCAAAAATATCCACAATGGCCAAAATCTAGAAAACAAAGTGGGCCTACAAACCAGTAAATTTCTCCCGTGGGCCCCACGTGACCATTTCCGAAAATAAAATTCCATAATTCTAATATAATCTAAGAAGCCCAAATTCCAAATCTGGGAACCCAATTCCCTTCAACGAACATTTTTCCTTACAAAAACCGGAAACTTTTTCCGTGGAAGAATCACCTCTTTCTTCCTTTCCAATTTTTCTGTCGTGCTCTCGTACATACGTCCTCGCATACATACCCTGAGAATACGGGGTATAACACCACTTGTCCAAGCAAGACAAGTGGCTAGCCACATGCCAACACAATTCGGCCAAGAGGCCACATGGCATGCCAATTCGGCCAAGGCCACCTAAGGGGGTGACACGTGTCGCCCTCCTACTCGTCCAAAATATTTCATCTTCCGAAAATATCCGTAATGCCAAAAATCTCGAAAACTAAGTGGGCCCCACAGAACCGTAAATTCCTCCCGTGGGCCCCACAGAACCGTAAATTCCTCCCGTGGGCCCCACGTGACCAATTCCGAAAAATAAAATCTATAATTCTATTATATTCCAAGAAGTCCGAATACCAAATCTGGGAATCCAATTCCCATTAACGAACCTTTTTCCTTCACAAATCCGAACCATTTTCCGTCGGAAAATGAAAATCAAATCTTTCTTCCTTTCCAATCTTTATGTCGTATTCTCGTACATACGTCCTCACATTCATACCCTGGAACTACGGGGTGTAACATTCTTCCCCCCTTAGAAACATTCGTCCCGAATGTTCCTTCTAAGTCTCCAAACATACCTGCGCCGGTATAGTCTTCACTACTATACTTACATAACCAATTATGCCACACCTGGCCATAATATAACACATGCGCAAAACTCAAGTCCAAGCCAACGAGGAATCACCTCTAAAGCGTACAACAACACTATTAGCTCCACCCATGGTCTAAAGGATACTCTCTTCACATATTTACTTCACAAAATGATCACTTCCATACTCTTAACACACGTTCGCTTCTTTTCTTACTCGACGTACCCTTCTCGTATACCCAAACTCCTAATAGTACATGTACCACACTTCAGTCATCTCTTCAGTTTCCAAAACCTTGGAGTTACTACCTCCAAACTTGGTCATCTTACTAGCCTCAAATTCCTTTAAGGCCATTCCCGGCCTTCACGATCCGATTCTGGTCGAACACATCCGCGAACTCGTACGATGGTTACCTAAACTTGGGCCTAGCACCCACGTGACCCTACCACTTAGCGGGACTACCTCAAACTGACCCCACCTCATTTCGGGCTGCGGGTTGACCCGCGATCTTGCCTCAACCCGACCCGTCTCGTACCAAACTCTTGTTCCCGGTCCAGAATATCTCACTATTCAAGTCACGAAAACCTAGTGGTCTTCTTAGCTCAACTACCCACTTTCATTTTTATATCACTCATGGACTTATCACACAAATATACCCCACGTATACTATGTATCTCGACAAGGATCAAAAACGTAAAATCTTTTACTTAAGACGGCTTTGCATCTAAGGTCTCCACGTGTAATATTCTAAGGCTCACACCTTCCATGTCCCCATACTTACCTTTTCAACTACCCATGTTTTCTAATCACAATTTACACAATGCTATCCGAACATAACACTTAATATATAATCATCTTATCACGTATACTAATCTCTTAGAGGGTTAAGGATATACATGAGATTAAAATAGGCGGTTCAAAGGGCCTCTAAAACTGGGAATTCCCACCACGATCTCTGTCATGGCCTGCCGGTGTATGAACATCCTGCCTAGGTAACGGGTTCAGTAGACTGTGCTATCCCACCAGTGCCACCTCTGGTTGGACAGTTTCTCACCATATGGCCCTGCTGGCCGCAAGCATAACAAGCTGTCGAAGTAGTACGACACTCCCCACAATGACACCTACCACAACGGCCACGCCGAGGTAGGGGTGGCCTCCTCTGGCTAACATCCCTTCTCCTCCGAACCACTAAACCCGCAACTGACCCGGTAGGCTGAGTCATCCTACCTGTATCCCTCCTACTAGGACATTCTCTCCTCACATGGCCCTGACGGCCGCAGGTAAAACAAGCACCAGTAAAAAGACGACATTTCCCGGGATGACGCCTACCACATTGTGAACACTAAGGGAAAATAAATCCGGCTGGCTAGAACCTATGTATATCTGTGAACCAGAAACCCTGGAGCTCTGACCAACTCCTGAATACCGAACGCCCGAAGCTCAGAGGACCACTGCATCGGGCGGGCGCATATCAATCTGCCGAGGAGGTTCGCCTCGAAAGTTACCAAAGGACCTGCTTACGGCCTCTTCTCGATCTTGGTTATTCCGCCGATCTACGTTCCTCGGTATCTTTGCATAAGCTCTGTGACGGCAATGTCCATGCCGATCAAGAGCTACTCTTGTACAACCCTTTACTAGATAATCATCTAGGCCCGTGATATATCGGTACACTCTATACTCTCTGTTTGCTATAATCCTAGCTAGTAACAGGGCGATATCTTTGTAATCCATATTCTCTGCTCCCGGTCGTGGGCGAAGGCTCGAGATATCATGGCGCAGATGAATGCTTCTTGTGCTAAACTCTGCTTTGGCGGCGTCGTGAACTCCCGAATGAAGCACCACCGGTGATGATGGGCACGTGCCGCTTGTAACCCTCGTGCTCTACTCGCGGCTCCGCCTGTTTGCCTTGCCTTCGGGCCACGGTTGCCTTGCGTAGAGGAATAAGCGGTATAAAAGAATACGTCGGAGGAGTCCAACTTATAAAAAGCGACTCTAAGGCACGATCTCGAGTGAGAAGAATGGAATCAATTTCTAAATATCCTATTGCATCCTGATTATAGGTGTTGTTCAAAACACGCATATATCAAGACTACTAGATACGGTGCGTAGACATTTTCCGAGGATTAAGCGCTCGATACCACTTTTGTCATGACCGACCTCGGGCGCATCGTGCCTTACCGGGCACCACTAGTGATACAACATCGAGAAAATCGGAAATAAAAACTTAAACATTAAACAAGATATAAAATAAGAAACAAAGCTAACCAAAACGGTCACCTTTCTGCGTATATATATAAATATACGAGCAGTTACATCCTTTACAAACCACCTTACAAGATTACATGCACCTCTAAAAGTTTTTATAACAACTATGACAGACAGGGCCCGCCATACCACAGAATGTACAAGAACCTATAATCTCGTGGGAATACAAAAGATAAGCCTCCGGAGAAACGGAGATTCCCAAAACACTGAACCGTGATCCTATGAGCGAGGATCAGCAACCGGTGTACCTCTACCTGCGGCATGAACGCAGCCCCCCGAAGGAGGTCAGTACAACAGGTACCAAATATGTGAAACTGAAAATACTGTAATGAAATCATAACATTTCCAAACCAAATCCACAGATATGTATGAAAAACCAATTAACCGCACATAGTGCCACAACATAAACAAGAGCAAATATGTGTAATCGCAACCGGTCTTTTCTAGGCCGCTAATGATCGAAGCAAGGCCATTCGCCCATAGTATCATTATGCGAGCCTAATCATGGACTTCCGTAGTCCGTATAGGCCATCTGGGCCCGCATGAGGTACTCCTCGCATCGGGGGTAGCTAACCCGCGGCATTTCCCTGGACTACCATAGTCCGCATGGCCACTTGGACCGCATGAGGTATTCCTCGCATCGGCGTAACACACCCGGAGTGATTCCTGGACTACCGTAGCCGCGATAGTCACGTGGACCCGCATGAGGTATTCCTCGCATCGGCGGTAGCTAACCCGCGACACATGTATCAAGTGAGGGGGGTAAGTGATATAATACCAGAACAACAGGCTTATTGCAAACAACATAAGCACAACAAGAAAAACCCCTTAATACAACAAGTCTCCGATACTAACGCCCGTAGTATCATAACAGTCTATATATAAGCAATAATGTCAAGTCAGGGACTCACGCCCTCAAGTCATCACTCAAATATAACCATGGGTCTCACGTCCGCAAAATCAAACCTGCCCGTGAAACTCCTTCCTCACTGCCGGCAGTCTATGATATGATATAACACCAAAAAGTACACATGAACACCAGGTCCCACCTGTGCCATAAAACAACTGTAATAACCGACCCTCCATCGAGAGACACGGTAGCATAGAAGTAAAACACTTGCACAACAAAGGCTATCACAACTAGCATAGGCAAGTTTAACATACTTTTAGACTCTCATTTTATGCCAAAAATCCGGGTTTTAACCCCTAAGTAATACATATTTCAACTCTCTTAAAAAGAACTCTTTTTAAGTACAAAATCACGCGATACTAATCCCCAGAGTATCAATCATAGAGTAACTATCATTTTAAGTAAATCAAAACAATATCATGCCTTCTTTTTAAACCAAAACAAGACAATACCCTGCCTTCTTTTTAAACAAAGACACTTCTCATTTTTAAAGTCAAGTAGCAATATACTTTTTAAACCAAGTGGCTTACACTTTTTAAAACAACGTCAAGTATACTTTTTTAAAAACCCAAGTAACTTACTCTTTTCAAAACAAGTAACCTATACCTTTAAATCAAGTTACTTCTCCTTTTCCAAAATCAAGTTGTTTATAAGTCAAGTCTCTTTACTTTCAAAATCAAGTCTCTTAACTTTCAAAATTAAGTCTCATAATCTTTTAAGGAAACCAACCTCCTAACTTTTAAAATGTCAAGTTATCATTTTAAATCCAATAATAAAACCATTCTTTCGTTTTCATAAAGTCGTTATAACTAACTTCCCATAAAGCTATTATAACACTTTATGTTTTAAACCAACAAAGGGCAACTACTTCTCATTTCCGAAATCAAGATAACTTTATTCTTTAAAAGACCAAGTACTCATTACTCACGAATGAGGTTTCACAACTTTTTAACACAATTCAAGTTCTTAACATTTCATGTCAAGTCACTTAACTTTAGACTCAAGTCAAGGACACAAAAGGAAAATCAAACTCCTTTAACACACGTGCGTCTACCGCACTATATATATTTCACAAATATCATGCTCAAGAGAATAGGAAGAATCACATACCTCTTCGGCTTAATCCACAGCCAAGTTGAGTATGTCGCGCGTAGAATATTGTTACACCCCGTAATATCAGGGCTACTAATTGAGAACGTGATTAAGGATTTAAGATTTGAATTTTGGAAGGAAAGAATAATTACATTTTCTTAAGGAAAATTTTGGAAAAAAATGTGACGACGGAAAAATTATTAACTTGGAGTATAATACTTCTAATTGGACTTATGGACTTAGTATTGGATTATAAGGTGTTGGAATTGATAATATGGAGTCCGTCGAGAATTTCACAATTTCGCGGGGACCTTCGAAAAATTATAATATTTTGGACCAATCGAAGGGCGACACGTGGCACCCCTCCACTTGTCTTGCTAAGATGACAACAAATTAGATATTTTGAGAGGGGACAAGTGGATATGGGTCCCACTCCACTTGGCTATACATATCTAAGTCTTGCAAGACTTGGATCACTTTACACTTAGACCAAAAAATAAGCTCTCATCTTCTCCCCTTTAGCTCCATAATTTCGAGAGCCCCTTGGCTAAGAACAACCATTGTTGATCAATTTATTTCTCCAAGATTATGCCCTTAAACCAATTGCTAAGCCTAGATTAATATTCTACACGTTTTTACTTGTCTTGGCCGAAAGTTGATGCCAAAACCCTAGGGGTTCCATGACTTTTGGAAGTGAGATTCAAAGAGAAGTTGCTCCTAAGGTTGTAGGGGTACATATATGTGATTGTAACTTGAAGAAGTGGGCGAAGCAGCTGCGCACAATAAAACAATTTGTTTTGGGGCGTTTTTGAAGCGAAAAATGAGGTAAAAGTCCTTTTTAAAGTAATTGGATATTACTTATTGTTATTATGTATGGATGAACTTGTGTTAGAAAATAATGAAGAATAAAAAGTGTTTGAGCCATTTTTGGGGCTAAAACCGATTTGGTGCAAATGGAATTCGTTGGTTATTGTCGTTGTTATCTTCACCTATTGCATGTTATAATGGATTAATATTGTTGTTAATAAGTTGTTATAACTTATGTAGAAGTTTTGGAACTCGAATTGGAATAAAATGGATTAAGGAACGAGTTATCGGGTTGTAGTTGTTGTGGTAGAAACCGCCCAAAACTGTTAGACGTTGTTGTGTCGTTTAGTGGACTGTTTTGAGGTATTAAATTCTGGAAATTTAGTTGTTGTTATGCATGTTTAAGTGTAGTAGTTGCTAATGAAATTCCTAAGGGAATAAGGGTGTGGAAAGGCGTTAAAAGGCCTCACATTTTACCCTCGTTATGGTTAGATTGCGGATCGTTTTATGGGCTGATTTGTGGTATTTTGTATAACTGGGGCAGAATTTTACGTCCAGTTAGGCGTGTAATATCCTTTGGCTAACTGTTGGTTGTGCCTTAAATGTGGCTTGTTGGTTGATGAATACGCCTTGGAAAAGGTAGAAAAGTGCGTAGAAACAAAGGAAGTCGCCAATTTTCCGTAGAATTAGGGACATTATTTGGTATAAGTCCTACACTTGATAGCTTGTAGTTGATAGAAGTGCTATTGTCATTTTAGGTTGAAGTACTACGTATAACGTATTCTACTTAAATGATGGAATAGCTATCAAAGTTAAGGTACTTTGGAGCATTTTGCTACTTGTCGATAATCGTCGCGAGGTATGTGAACCTCTTCCTTCTTTTGGCATGATTCTATGTATGAAATATACATGTGGTGTTATTTCATGATTCCTTCTACTCTTAGAAGTTAAGAGGTATGTATGTTGATTTACTTTATGTAAAAGCTACGTCTAAGTTATCCTAAGTTCTTACCAAAGTCTTATGGGGGATGTTGGTAAGAGTCGTTAGGAAGTATTTGGATTCGAGTTGACTTTGCTAAGTTACTGCACGAATAAGAATAAGTATCGAACAAGCCATTGCAGCGTTAATAAAAGAAAATGTATCGACAATCAATTAAATTAAAATGAGTAGAATTCTCCATCTACATAGAAGCTAAGATAAGACAAAATTGTATTACATTTTCTAGATCATGGCTGCTTTAATAAAATCGTTATAAACAAGTATAACCTAGTCACAACACACAAAAGTATATGTTACTTAATTTAAAGAGTTTACGTTATGAATTTTTAAGACTATGAACCTTAAATTCTTAAAAGGTTAAGAGACTTTATTTTTCAAGTTATGGGACTTGATTCTTAAAGGAAGGAATGACTTGATTTAAAAGTATAGAATACTTGATTTGGAAAGTATTGATTTCTTGATATTCTAAAGATAAGAGACTTGATTTCTAAAGTTAAGAAACTTGATTTCTTAAAAGTTAAGAGACTTGAAGTATTTTTTTGAAAGCTATGTAACTTGAGTTTTTAAAAGAAGAAGTTTATGGATTTAAGAAGAGAAGGAGTTTTATGATTCTTTTTAAGTATGTATGTACGTAGTACTTTTGGGTTTAATTTTCCCTAATGTAAAAAGAAATAAAAGTGCCTTAAGTTCTCTAAAGTGAAAGGTTGTTATAATAGCTTTATGAGGAGTTGTTATAACGACTAATGAAGAAGTGAAAATATTATTTAAAATGTTATGTAAAGTGACATTATCGCGTCCCAGGAATGGGTCGGGCAGTATACCTTTATGGGAAGACTATATGACATTATCGCGTCCCAGGAATGGGCCGGGCAGTATACCTTTATGGGCAGACTATATGACATTATCGCATCCCAGGAATGGGTCGGGAAGTATACCTTTATGGGCAGACTATATGACATTATCGCGTCCGTGAATGGGCCGCAAGATATCTTTATGAGCAGACTATATGACATTATCGCGTCCAGAATGGGCCGCAGATACCTTTGTGGCGGACTTATGTGACTTTATCGCGTCCCAGATTGGGCCGGGCAGTATAGACGTCCCTCCATAAAGGGCCGGATTATGTTATGCAAGGTAAGTAAGTTATATGATAATGAACTTGACGATTTTTCCTAAGTATGTACGTAAGAAAGTGACTATAACTTTTATTAAAAAATGGGAAAAGATAATAAGGTACGATTAAGTTCACGAGATGGTAATGACACGGTAGGATCTGGTATGTACCCTTTTTATACTTGCCCCTGTCATTCTTTTATACAGTTATGCTTTGTTTAATGTACCTTATTTTCCGTTCCATATTCGGTACCTGTTGTACTGACCCCCTTCGGGGGGCTGCGTTCATGTCCGCAGGTTTAGGTACACAGTTGTGGATCCGCGAGCTTAGGATCCTGGTTCAGCATTTTGATATGGCTCCAATGTTCCGGAGCTTGTCGTCATGGTTATGTATATTCAGGGGTACGACGGGGTCTTGTCCCATCATAGTATTTGTCCAAATCTTAGAGGTCTGTATTCATCTGTGGGATGGACTGGCTAGAGTTGTTTTTACATTGTTAAACAGTGTAGACCCTTTCGGGTAATTTTTATGTTATGGCAGCCTTATCGGCTTGGCCTTAGTTTTGAAAAAAAAAAAGTGTTATTTATCTTCCGCAGTTTATTATGTTGTATGAATAGAAGGGTGCCTGTAGGCACCGCGCCCGGGTCGAAGTCGTGACAAAAGTGGTATCAGAGCAGTTAGTCCTCGGAAAATGTCTACAGACCGTGTCTAAGTAGAGTCTTGATTATCGATGTGTTGTGCACCACATCTATAATCAGGAGGCTGCAGGACATTTAGGATTGGGTTCCATTCTTCTCACTCTGAGATCGTGCGATAGAGCTGTGTTGTTAGGGTAGTCTCTCCCTAACGTGTTATTTTGATTGCAGATATGAGAAAGGCAACAGTGACCCAGAAAGGATTATATGGACTTCGTATCCAAGTTGGTAAAACTATTGTACAGTTGGTATAATGATGATGTGTATCTGTACGAGCGTATTTATTTGGGGTCATATGTAAGTTGCCTAGAATGATTATGAGTTACCATGGGTTGGTTAAGCCTTAATAATTACTTGGAAGGTGTGAAACTGTTTATGTAATCCACACCTAGGCTTTATATATGTACTTATTTGGAATAGTCAAGGGGTAATGAACTGACTAATATTGTGATAGGCTCTTGAAAGATCAGGTTTAATTGACTTATGGACATACCATGTTATTAGATTAAGCTGTGTTGTATGCTTAAGTGAGATGCACGAATAATATTTTTAAGGAGTAAATATGGTTTTTGTGATTAGGACAACATGATATTGAGATTATGAGAAACTATGATATTGAGATTATGAGAAACTATCTTACCCGTATGAGGGGAGAGATAATGTAAGATTGGGACATGGAATAATCGAGAATCGTGGAATACTAGCTAACTATTGAGACCTTAGATGAACATTCGAGGACGAATGTTTCTAAGGGGGGAAGGATGTTACACCCCGTAATATCAGGGCTACTAATTGAGAACGTGATTAAGGATTTAAGATTTGAATTTTGGAAGGAAAGAATAATTACATTTTCTTAAGGAAAATTTTGGAAAAAAATGTGACGACGGAAAAATTATTAACTTGGAGTATAATACTTCTAATTGGACTTATGGACTTAGTATTGGATTATAAGGTGTTGGAATTGATAATATGGAGTCCGCCGAGAATTTCACAATTTCGCGGGGACCTTCGAAAAATTATAATATTTTGGACCAATCGAAGGGCGACACGTGGCACCCCTCCACTTGTCTTGCTAAGATGACAACAAATTAGATATTTTGAGAGGGGACAAGTGGATATGGGTCCCACTCCACTTGGCTATACATATCCAAGTCTTGCAAGACTTGGATCACTTTACACTTAGACCAAAAAATAAGCTCTCATCTTCTCCCCTTTAGCTCCATAATTTCGAGAGCCCCTTGGCTAAGAACAACCATTGTTGATCAATTTATTTCTCCAAGATTATGCCCTTAAACCAATTGCTAAGCCTAGATTAATATTCTACACGTTTTTACTTGTCTTGGCCGAAAGTTGATGCCTAAACCCTAGGGGTTCCGCCGACTTTTTGGAAGTGAGATTCAAAGAGAAGTTGCTCCTAAGGTTGTAGGGGGTACATATATGTGATTGGAACTTGAAGAAGTGGAGCGAAACGAAAACTGCGCACCAATAAAGAACAGACTGTTTTGGGGCGTTTTTGGGCGAAAAATGAGGTAAAAGTCCTTTTTTTAAAGTAATTGGATATTACTTATTGTTATTATGTATGGATGAACTTGTGTTAGAAAATAATGAAGAATAAAAAGTGTTTGAGCCATTTTTGGGGCTAAAACCGATTTGGTGCAAATGGAATTCGTTGGTTATTGTCGTTGTTATCTTCACCTATTGCATGTTATAATGGATTAATATTGTTGTTAATAAGTTGTTATAACTTATGTAGAAGTTTTGGAACTCGAATTGGAATAAAATGGATTAAGGAACGAGTTATCGGGTTGTAGTTGTTGTGGCCGAGAAACTGCCCAAAACTGTTAGACGTTGTTGTGTCGTTTAGTGGACTGTTTTGAGGTATTAAATGCTGGAAATTTAGTTGTTGTTATGCATGTTTAAGTGTAGTAGTTGCTAATGAAATTCCTAAGGGAATAAGGGTGTGGAAAGGCGTTAAAAGGCCTCACATTTTACCCTCGTTATGGTTAGATTGCGGACTGTTTTTATGGGCTGATTTGTGGACTGTTTTGTATAACTGTGGGGCAGAATTTTACACGTCCAGTTAGGCGTGTAATCTCCTTTGGCTAACTGTTGGTTGTGCCTTAAATGTGGCTTGTTGGTTGATGAATACGGGCCTTGGAAAAGGTGGAAAAGTACGTAGAAACAAAGGAAGTGCTGCCCAATTTTCCGTAGAATTAGAGGGACATTATTTGGTATAAGTCCTACACTTGATAGCTTGTAGTTGATAGAAGTGTTATTGTCATTTTAGGTTGAAGTACTACGTATAACGTATTCTACTTAAAGGATGGAATAGCTATCAAAGTTAAGGTACTTTGGAGCATTTTGCTACTTGTCGATAATCGTCGCGAGATATGTGAACCTCTTCCTTCTTTTGGCATGATTCTATGTATGAAATATACATGTGGTGTTATTTCATGATTCCTTCTACTCTTAGAAGTTAAGAGGTATGTATGTTGATTTACTTTATGTAAAAGCTACGTCTAAGTTATCCTAAGTTCTTACCAAAGTCTTATGGGGGATGTTGGTAAGAGTCGTTAGGAAGTATTTGGATTCGAGTTGACTTTGCTAAGTTACTGCACGAATAAGAATAAGTATCGAACAAGCCATTGCAGCGTTAATAAAAGAAAATGTATCGACAATCAATTAAATTAAAATGAGTAGAATTCTCCATCTGCATAGAAGCTAAGATAAGACAAAATTGTATTACATTTTCTAGATCATGACTGCTTTAATAAGATCGTTATAAACAAGTATAACCTAGTCACAACGCACAAAAGTATATGTTACTTAATTTAAAGAGTTTACGTTATGAATTTTTAAGACTATGAACCTTAAATTCTTAAAAGGTTAAGAGACTTTATTTTTCAAGTTATGGGACTTGATTCTTAAAGGAAGGAATGACTTGATTTAAAAGTATAGAATACTTGATTTGGAAAGTATTGATTTCTTGATATTCTAAAGATAAGAGACTTGATTTCTAAAGTTAAGAAACTTGATTTCTTAAAAGTTAAGAGACTTGAAGTATTTTTTTGAAAGCTATGTAACTTGAGTTTTTAAAAGAAGAAGTTTATGGATTTAAGAAGAGAAGGAGTTTTATGATTCTTTTTAAGTATGTATGTACGTAGTACTTTTGGGTTTAATTTTCCCTAATGTAAAAAGAAATAAAAGTGCCTTAAGTTCTCTAAAGTGAAAGGTTGTTATAATAGCTTTATGAGGAGTTGTTATAACGACTAAAGAAGAAGTGAAAAGATGATTTAAAATGTTATGTAAAGTGACATTATCGCGTCCCAGGAATGGGTCGGGCAGTATACCTTTATGGGAAGACTATATGACATTATCGCGTCCCAGGAATGGGCCGGGCAGTATACCTTTATGGGCAGACTATATGACATTATCGCATCCCAGGAATGGGTCGGCGAGATACCTTTACGGGCGCACTATATGACATTATCGCGCCCCGTGAATGGGCCGGGCAATATACCTTTACGGGCGACTATATGACATTATCGCGCCCCAGAATGGGCCGGCAAGATACCTTGTGGCAGACTTATGTGACTTTATCGCGTCCCAGATTGGGCCGGGCAGTATAGGCGTCCCTCCATAAAGGGCCGGATTATGTTATGCAAGGTAAGTAAGTTATATGATAATGAACTTGACGATTTTTCCTAAGTATGTACGTAAGAAAGTGACTATAACTTTTATTGAAAAATGGGAAAAGATAATAAGGTACGATTAAGTTCACGAGATGGTAATGACACGGTAGGATCTGGTATGTACCCTTTTTATACTTGCCCCTGTCATTCTTTTGTACAGTTATTATTTGTTTAATGTACCTTATTTTCCGTTCCATATTCTGCACTGTGAATCGATTTCTGGGCTGCGTTCATGTCCGTAGGTTTAGGTACACAGTTGTGGATCCGCGAGCTTAGGATCCTGGTTCAGCATTTTGATATGGCTCCAATGTTCCGGAGCTTGTCGTCATGGTTATGTATATTCAGGGGTACGACGGGGTCTTGTCCCGTCATAGTATTTGTCCAAATCTTAGAGGTATGTATTCATATGTGGGATGGACTGGCTAGAGTTGTTTTTACATTGTTAAACAGTGTAGACCCTTTCGGGTAATTTTTATGTTATGGCAGCCTTATCGGCTTGGCCTTAGTTTTGATTAAAAAAAGTGTTATTTATCTTCCGCAGTTTATTATGTTGTATGAATAGAAGGGTGCCCAGGTAGGGCACCAGTCGCGGCCCGGGGTCGAGTCGTGACAAATATCCACCTATAATAACCAAACACGTCTATCAACGTCTAGACTTCTTCGTAGAACATTCTAAGTATACATTTCCTTATTCTACGAAAAATCGCGTAACCTCCCCGCAATCACATAAATACCCTCCTATCTCAAGGCCCGCTACCAAGCCAACAACTCCAAGGGGATTACACGCCTACCCGGACGTGTACAATTCTGCCCCACATTAATAGTACATAAGCCTACTGTAAATACAGTCCAATGTAAATACAGTTCAATTCATTTTAATCATCCTTCCATATATCTTATACTCAATTCTAAACTACTACAATATGTAATCTCCAATTACAGTAGAAGGACATAGATCATTACCTCGATAAGCCCAAATTTATCCAAGATTAATAAGTCGATCCTGAGCAACGTTTAGCTCCTATTCCTTACGCTCCAATCCGCTCCAAGCAACCCTTAGAAGTTTCTAAACAACTTCTCTTAACACTTCATCCAAACTTATAAAGATTTCCCTAGGGTTTCATTTTGCGACTAAAGAAATAAAGTAGTATTTCCGGGTTCTTAGTGTTGGGATTACTTTAGAATACTACTAGGGACACAAGGCTAAGGTATTTGGGATTATACAACAACATATGAAGTATTTTCTACACAAAGTGTGTGGGGGGGGGGGGGGGTGGACGAGAGCACTACAAAGGGAGGGAGTATTTTGTGACTTAGAATCTTTAAGTAAGTGATGAAGAAGTCTTGCAACTTAAGGGGTATTTATAGGCCAACCAATGGCTAGGATCAAGGCAAGTGTGTGGTGAGATTGGGGAACAAGTGTGTGTGCCACAAGCCACTTGTCCAAGCAAGACAAGTGGCTAGCCACATGCCAACACAATTCGGCCAAGAGGCCACATGGCATGCCAATTCGGCCAAGGCCTCCTAAGGGGGTGACACGTGTCGCCCTCCTACTCGTCCAAAATATTTCATCTTCTGAAAATATCCGTAATGCCAAAAATCTCGAAAATTAAGTGGGCCCCACAGAACCGTAAATTCCTCCCGTGGGCCCCACGTGACCAATTCCGAAAAATAAAATCCATAATTCTATTATATTCCAAGAAGTCCGAATACCAAATCTGGGAATCCAATTCCTATTAACGAACCTTTTTCCTTCACAAATCCGGAAAATTTTCCGTCGGAAAATCAAATCTTTCTTCCTTTCCAATCTTTATGTCGTATTCTCGTACATACGTCCTCACATCCATACCCTGGAACTACGGGGTGTAACATTCTTCCCCCCTTAGAAACATTCGTACCGAATGTTCCTTCTAAGTCTCCAAACATACCTGCGCCGGTATAGTCTTCACTACTATACTTACATAACCAATTATGCCACACCTGGCCATAATATAACACATGCGCAAAACTCAAGTCCAAGCCAACGAGGAATCACCTCTAAAGCGTATAACAACACTATTAGCTCCACCCATGGTCTAAAAGATACTCTCTTCACATCTTTACTTCACAAAATGATCACTTCCATACTCTTAACACACGTTCGCTTCTTTACTTACTTGACGTACCCTTCTCGTATACCCAAACTCCTAATAGTACATGTACCACACTTCAGTCATCTCTTCAGTTTCCAAAACCTTGGAGTTACTACCTCCAAACTTGGTCATCTTACTAGCCTCAAATTCCTTTAAGGCCATTCCCGGCCTTCACGATCCGATTCTGGTCGAACACATCCGCGAACTCGTACGATGGTTACCTAAACTTGGGCCTAGCACCCACGTGACCCTACCACTTAGCGGGACCACCTCAAACTGACCCCACCTCATTTCGGGCTGCGGGTTGACCCGCGATCTTGCCTCAACCCGACCCGTCTCGTACCAAACTCTTGTTCCCGGTCCGGAATATCTCACTATTCAAGTCACGAAAACCTAGTGGTCTTCTTAGCTCAACTACCCACTTTCATTTTCACATCACTCATGGACTTATCACACAAATATACCCCATGTATACTATGTATCTCGACAAGGATAAAAAATGTAAAATCTTTTACTTAAGACGGCTTTGCATCTAAGGTCTCCACGTGTAATATTCTAAGGCTCACACCTTCCATGTCCCCATACTTACCTTTTCAACTACCCATGTTTTCTAATCACAATTTACACAATGCTATCTGAACATAACACTTAATATATAATCATCTTATCACGTATACTAGTCTCTTAGAGGGTTAAGGATATACCTGAGATCAAAATAGGCGGTTCAAAGGGCCTCTAAAACTGGGAATTCCCACCACAATCTCTGCCATGGCCTGCCGGTGTATGAACATCCTGCCTAGGTAACGGTTCGGATCGTGCTATCCCACCAGCCACCTCCGTTGGGCCACCATATGGCCCTGCTGGCCGCAAGCATAACAAGCTGTCGAAGTAGTACGACACTCCCCACAATGACACCTACCACAACGGCCACGCCGAGGTAGGGGTGGCCTCCTCTGGCTAACATCCCTTCTCCTCCGAACCACTAAACCCGCAACTGACCCGGTAGGCTGAGTCATCCTACCTGTATCCCTCCTACTAGGACATTCTCTCCTCACATGGCCCTGACGGCCGCAGGTAAAACAAGCACCAGTAAAAAGACGACATTTCCCGGGATGACGCCTACCACATTATGAACACTGAGGGAAAATAAATCCGGCTGGCTAGAACCTATGTATATCTGTGAACCAGAAACCCTGGAGCTCTGACCAACTCCTGAATACCCCGAACGTCCTGAAGCCTGTGGAGGACCACTCTGTACTGGCGGAGGCGCATATCCAATCTGCTGCTGAGGCGGTTCGCCTCGAAAGTTACCAAAGGACCCTGCTGTTCTGGCCCTCTTCTGCTGATCTTGGTTATTCCGTCGATCTCTACGTTCCTCAGTATGCTGCGCATAAGCCTGTACGCGGGCAATGTCCATGCCCGACTGAAGAGCTACTCTTGTACAACCCTTTACTAGATAATCATCTAGGCCCGTGATATATCGGTACACTCTATACTCTCTGTTTGCTATAATCCTAGCTAGTAACAGGGCGATATCTTTGTAATCCATATTCTCTGCTCCCGGTCGTGGAACTGAAGGCTCAGATATCATGGCCGCAGTAGGAACTGCTGCCGCTGTGCTAAACTCTGCTGGGGCTGGCGACGTCGCAGAACTCCCCGAATGAAGCACCACCTCAGGTGATGACTGGGCCTGTGCCCTTGTAACCCTCTGTGCTCCACTCGCAGCTCCCTCTGCTGCCTTGCCCTTCTGGGCCCTGGTTGCCTTGCGTAGAGGCATAACTTGTATAAAAGAATACGTCAGAGGGAGTCCAACTTATAAAACAGCTCTAAGGCACGATCTCAGAGTGAGAAGAATGGAAATCAATCCTAAATATCCTATAGCCTCCTGATTATAGGTGTGGTGCACAGCACGCCGATAATCAAGACTCTACTAGATACGGTCTATAGACACTTTCCGAGGATTAACTGCTCTGATACCACTTTTGTCATGACTCGACCTCGGGCCCGCGACTGGTGCCTTACCCCGGGCACCCTAGTGATACAACATCAGAGAAAATCAGCGGAAATAAAAACTTAAACATTAAACAAGATATAAAATAAGAAACAGGCTAACCAAAACGGTCACCTTTCTGCATATATATATAAATATACCTGAACAGTTACATCCTTTACAAACCCTGCCCACAACAGTACTACAGACCTCTAAGAGTTTTTATAACAACTATGACAGGACAGGGCCCCGCCATACCCCTGAATGTACAAGAACCTATAATCTCAGGGAATCATACCAAAAGATAAGCCTCCGGAGAAACGGAGATTCCCAAAACACTGAACCGTGATCCTATGAGCGAGGATCAGCAACCGGTGTACCTCTACCTGCGGCATGAACGCAGCCCAAGGCGAGGTCAAGATAACAGTACCAAGTATGTGAAACTGAAAATACTGTAATGAAATCATAACATTTCCAAACCAAATCCACAGATATGTATGAAAAACCAATTAACCGCACATAGTGCCACAACATAAACAAGAGCAAATAGGTGTAATCGCAACCGGTCTTTTCTAGGCCACTAATGATCGAAGCAAGGCCATTCGCCCATAGTATCATTATGCAAGCCTAATCATGGACTTCCGTAGTCCGTATAGGCCACCTGGGCCCGCATGAGGTACTCCTCGCATCGAGGGTAGCTAACCCGCGGCATTTCCCTGGACTACCATAGTCCGCATGGCCACTTGGACCGCATGAGGTATTCCTCGACGGCGAATACACCCGAGTGATTCTGGACTCAGAGTCCGTGATAGTCACATAGACCCGCATGAGGTATTCCTCGCATCGGGGGTAGCTAACCCGCGGCTCATGTATCAAGTCAGGGGGGTAAGTGATATAATACCAGCACAACAGGCTTATCGTAAACCACATAAGAACAACAAGAAAACCCCCTTAATACAACAAGTCTCAGATACTAACGCCCGTAGTATCATAACAGTCTATATATAAGCAGTCATGTCAAGTCAGAGACTCACGCCCACAAGTCATCACTCAAATATATCCATGGGTCTCACGCCCGCAAAATCAATCATGCCCGTGGAACTCCTTCCTCACTGCCGGCAGTCTATGATATGATATAACACCAAAAAGTATACATGAACACCAGTCCCACCTGGGCCATAAAACAACCGTAATAACTGGCCCTCCATCGAGAGACACGGTAGCATAGAAGTAAAACACTTGCACAACAAAGGCTATCACAACTAGCATAGGCAAGTTTAACATACTTTTAGACTCTCATTTTATGCCAAAATCCGGGTTTTAACCCCTAAGTAATACATACTTCAACTCTCTTAAAAAGAACTCTTTTTAAGTACAAAATCACGCGATACTAATACCCGGAGTATCAATCATAGAGTAACTATCATTTTAAGTAAATCAAAACAATATCATGCCTTCTTTTTAAACCAAAACAAGACAATACCTTGCCTTCTTTTTAAACAAAGACACTTCTCATTTTTAAAGTCAAGTAGCAATATACTTTTTAAACCAAGTGGCTTACACTTTTTAAAACAACGTCAAGTATACTTTTTTAAAAACCCAAGTAACTTACTCTTTTCAAAACAAGTAACCTATACCTTTAAATCAATTTACTTCTCCTTTTACAAAATCAAGTTGTTTATAAGTCAAGTCTCTTTACTTTCAAAATCAAGTCTCTTAACTTTCAAAATTAAGTCTCATAATCTTTTAAGGAAACCAACCTCCTAACTTTTAAAATGTCAAGTTATCATTTTAAATCCAATAATAAAACCATTCTTTCGTTTTCATAAAGTCGTTATAACTAACTTCCCATAAAGCTATTATAACACTTTATGTTTTAAACCAACCAAGGGCAACTACTTCTCATTTCCGAAATCAAGATAACTTTATTTTTTAAAAGACCAAGTACTCATTACTCACGAATGAGGTTTCACAACTTTTTAACACAATTCAAGTTCTTAACATTTCATATCAAGTCACTTAACTTTAGACTCAAGTCAAGGACACAAAAGGAAAATAAAACTCCTTTAACACACGTGCGTCTACCGCACTATATATATTTCACAAATATCATGCTCAAGAGAATAGGAAGAATCACATACCTCTTCGGCTTAATCCACAGCCAAGTCGAGTATGTCGCGCGTAGAATATCCACCTATAATAACCAAACACGTCTATCAACATCTAGACTTCTTCGTAGAACATTCGAAGTATACATTTCCTTATTCTACGGAAAATTGGGCAGAACCTCCCCCCCCCCCCCCGCAATCACATAAATACCCTCCTATCTCAAGGCCCGCTACCAAGCCAACAACTCCAAGGGGTTTACATGCCTACCCGGACGTGTACAATTCTGCCCCACATTAATAGTACATAAGCTCATCAGAATACACCCAATGTAAATCTGATTCAATTCATTTTAATCATCCTTCCATATATCTTATACTCAATTCTAAACTACTACAATATGTAATCTCCAATTACAGTAGAAGGACATAGATCATTACCTCGATAAGCCCAAATTTATCCAAGATTAATAAGTCGATCCTGAGCAACGTTTAGCTCCTATTCCTTACGCTCCAATCCGCTCCAAGCAACACTTAGAAGTTTCTAAACAACTTTTCTTAACACTTCATCCAAACTTATAAAGGTTTCCCTAGGGTTTCATTTTGCGACTAAAGAAATAAAGTAGTATTTCCGGGCTCTTAGTGTTGGGATTACTTTAGAATACTACTAGGGACACAAGGCTAAGGTACTTGGGATTATACAACAACATATGAAGTATTTTCTACACAAAGTGGGGGGGGGGGGGGGTGGACGAGAGCACTACAAAGGGAGGGAGTATTTTGTGACTTAGAATCTTTAAGTAAGTGATGAAGAAGTCTTGCAACTTAAGGGGTATTTATAGGCCAACCAATGGCTAGGATCAAGGCAAGTGTGTGGTGAGATTGGGGAACAAGTGTGTGTGCCACAAGCCACTTGTCCAAGCAAGACAAGTGGCTAGCCACATGCCAACACAATTCGGCCAAGAGGCCACATGGCATGCCAATTCGGCCAAGGCCACCTAAGGGGGTGACACGTGTCGCCCTCCTACTCGTCCAAAATATTTCATCTTCCGAAAATATCCGTAATTCCAAAAATCTCGAAAACTAAGTGGGCCCCACAGAACCGTAAATTCCTCCCGTGGACCCACGTGACCAATTCCGAAAAATAAAATCTATAATTCTATTATATTCCAAGAAGTCCGAATACCAAATCTGGGAATCCAATTCGCATTAACGAACCTTTTTCCTTCACAAATCCGGAAAATTTTCCGTCGGAAAATCAAATCTTTCTTCCTTTCCAATCTTTATGTCGTATTCTCGTACATACTGTCACGACCCGAACCCGGGCCCGTGACTGGTGCCTTACCCCGGCCACCCTAGTGATACAACATCAGAGTAATCAGCGGAACATAAAACAAGACATGAAAATATTATGAAGTAAGAAACAATTTATCTGAGAAAACTTGCCTTTCGGCATATATATAAATCAACTTAAAACCGAACAGTTACATCCCATTACAACTCTGCCCACAACAGTACTACAGACCTCTAAGAAGGATATGACAACAATGGCGGGACATGGCCTCGCCATACCCCTGAATGTAAATACCTACAACGACAGGGGACTATACCACTGATAAGCCTCCGGAGAAACGGAGCTTCCCAAAACGCTGAACTGCGATCCTAAGAGCGAGGATCAACACTGGTGTACCTCTACCTGCGGCATGAACGCAGCCCCGGCGAGGTCGATCTAACAGTACCAAGTATGTGAAATCGAAAAATCATAAATGAAATCATAGTAGTCTATATAAAACAGAGACATGTATGATAACCAAACTACGTCACAATAAATAGCCATGTCAAGTCGTGACTCACGCCTCAAAGTCATCACTCAAATATCACTATGGGTCTCACGCCCATAACATCAATCATGCCCGTGGAATACCTTCCTCACCGCCAGCCTATGATATCAAAGCACGAGAATACACATGAACACGAGTCCCACGTGTCATACTAAAACCGCACGGTAAATGCGAAGGCATAGCCGACTACTAACACCTACAGCACCAACAAGGTCATAAAGCGTATCACGAGATCTGCTTGCACCGTCACATGATCAAAGCCGGTCACTCGCCGCAGATCAAATGCGCGTCTAGCCCCGAACTTCCCGCACTCGCATAGGCTAACCTCATAGGCCCGCATGAGGTATTCCCGCATCGGTGGTAGCTACTCCCGGCATCGCCTGGACTCGCGCCCGCGTGGCCACATGCACCGCATGACCATAAAGGCCGCACACTAACCGGAACTCTCGTAGCTCGCGTAGGTCCGGGACCCGCGTGAGGTATTCTCGAATCATGGTCCTGCATCGCTGAGTCTACCCCGACGGAGGCAGCAACCTCCGGGATCATGTCAAGGTGAGTGGTACAATACCAACATATCGGCTGATAGTTAAACAATTTAAGCGCAATCGAGGGGAAACCCCTTTACACAAACATCACAAGATACTAACACACGTAGCGTCCTAGCATGTTTACTTATCAAATCAACAAGAAAGTATTACAAGGCTATCACAAACCAACAAAATCAAGTTATACACACAAGGTACTTTCTACTATATGTCAACAAGTTCAGGTTTTTATCCCCAAAGTACTTCATACATTAACTCTTTAAGAGATCTGTTTCTTTCACAAAAGTCACACAATACCCGTAGTATAAAAATAGAGTGACTATCTTTTGAAGTAAATCAAATACTTCTCTTTGTAGAATCAAGTAACAACATTCTTTTCCAAACGTTCAAGTTTGCCTAATTTCAAATACTCAAGTTTCTCATTTTTCGAAAGGTTTCGTAGTTCATAGTTTTAATCCTTTAAAACAATTTTGAGAAACATATGCCTTATGTGTGAGTAGGTTATTCTTGTTCATAACAATCTTATTACAGCAGCCATGATCTAGGAAATGTAATATCATTTTGTCTCATCTTAGCTTCTATGCAGATGGAAGTTTCTACTGGTTTTAATAATACTTTATTAGTCAAAACATTTACCTTTATTAGCGCTGCTGTGGTTTGTTCGATACTTATTTCGATTTCAAATCAAGAAACATTATTGCTTTTAAAAACCGAGTACTCATTTCTCACGAATGAGGTTTCACACAAAATTCATATTAATTTAATTAAGTCAAGTCTCTTATCTTTTAAGATCAAGTCTTCTAAAATCAGTAAACCATTCCTTTTACTACTCTTAAGTCGTTATACCTAACTTCCCATAAAGCTAGTATAACTCTTAAGCTTTTAAAACCAAGTGTTACTCTTCTTTCAAAAAGGTTACTTAATTCTTCTGAAATACTTCAGATTCTTTTTATTCAGGCTTAAGTCAAAAGACATTGCCGTAAAACTACGTTCAGTTAACACACGTACGTCTACCGTACTATATATATTCTTTAAAATATCATGCTCAAGAGTATAGGAAGAATCACATACCTCGCGACGATTATCGACTATTAGCAAAACGCTCCACGGCTAAAACCAAGCTAGCCTTGTCCACCTTTCAAGTAGTACATGCTACTCGCAGAACATTCAACCTATAAAGGTTATACAGTCTATCAATGTCTAGACTACTCGGTAGAATAAATCTAGATACAAGTTTCTAAGGAAAATTGGGCAGCCCTTCCCTACCCGTCAAACTTCACAAGTCTACTGTAATACAGTCCTATGTAAGTACAGTTCAATTCCCTTCTTATATACCTTCCTTGTATATAACTTATACTTAATTCTTATACTTCAATAGTATGCAAACTCAATTACAATAGGGAGACAAGATAATTACCTCGGTAAGCCCATAATTATCCAAGTTTAAATGTCGATCCTGAACAACGTTTAGCTCCTACTCCGTGCACTCCAAACCGCTCCAAACAACCCTTAGAAGTTCTACGCAACTTCTACTTAACACTTCAACCAACTATGAAGGTTTTCCTTAGGGTTTCGGTTTGAGACAAAAAGGACATAAGGTAGTATTTCCGGGCTCTACGTATAGAGGTAACTTTTGGAATACTACAAGGTATAAGGCTAAGGTATTTTGGGTATAGTAATAATACTTGGAGAGTATTTATACCAAGAGGGGGGGTACCTCTCGGCCACACCACTAGGAGGGGGGGTGTACCCCTCGGCCAAGGCCTTCTCGAAGGGGGAGGGGGGACGAAACCAACAAGAAGGGAGGGAGGATTTCAAGACTTGGAAATTATTGTGGATGAAGAAGTCTTCAAAGGGGGGGGGGGGTATTTATAGGAAGATCAATGGCCAAGATCAAGCCATGTGGGGGGCAAGTGGAGGGCCAAGATCAAGCCAAGTGCACCCTAACCCTACTCCACAAAACAAGGCACAAAACAAGGCACCAAACATGGCACAAAATAAGGCACAAAACAAGGCCAAATCCGTGACCCAAATCGTCCACTAGGACGCCACTTGAGGGTGACAAGTGTCGCCCTCTCGTTGGTCCAAAATATTTCGTCTCTCGGAAAAATCCGCAAAAAATATAAATGACATAGCCGTATTTTTCCCCTTGCAAGCTTTGTAAAACGTTTCGTCGAAAAACGATTCTTTACGGTAGTTGTGAACAAAAATTTCGATCCTTGCCTAACTAAAGTTCAAACTTTTCTACGTACGTCCCCGCGTACATACTCTGGAAAATACGGGGTATAACACATACGTCCTCACATCCATACCCTGGAACTACGGGCTGTAACAAAGTGGCCAAGAAAGGCCTCTGTAAACTCATCTCATACTGCTAGAGGAGCACCCTCGCCCCTAGATAACTCTCAAGACTCATACCAATTAGTAGCTACATCTCGCAATCGATATGAAACCAACTCAACAGACTCCATCTCAGAAGCCTTGATTATCCTCAATGTACGCTGTAGCTGCCGAATTAACTCATGCGGATCATTCTCAGGCTTTGTGTTATACCCCGTATTTCCAGAGTATGTACGTGAGGGCGTACGTAGAAAAGTTTGAGCCTTAAATTAGGCAAGGGACGAAAATTTTGTTCACAACCCCCGAAAAGAATTGTTTTCCGACGAAACGTTTTCCAAACTTTGCGAAGGGAAAAATACGGTTGCAACATTTATTATTTTTGCGGATTTTTCCGAGAGACGAAATATTTTGGACCAACGAGAGGGCGACACTTGTCACCTCAAGTGGACGCATTAATGGCGTTCTTGCACGATTTCTAGTCAAGGAGTTGGTAGGATATTTTGTGATATTTTGTGTGGTAGATGGATAAGGCACACTTGTCCAAATCTTGACCCTCCACTTGCCCACCACTTGTCTTAATCTTGGCCATTGATTGGCCTATAAATACCCCTCTTGAGTTGAAGACTTCTTCATCCCTAAAACATTTCTAAGTCTTGAAAATCCTCCCCCCCCCCCTCTTAGTAGAAGCTCTCGTCCCAAGAGCAACCCCTCCCCCTTTGAGAAACCTTGGCTGAGAGTACCCCCCCTCTTGAGAGTTGCTCTCGTCAAAACATACCCCCCCCCCCCCCCTTGGTAGAAAATACTCTCCAAGTATTGTTACTATTCCAAAATACCTTGACCCAAATACCTTGTAGTATTCCAAGGTTACCCCTATACTAAAAGCCCAGAAATACTATTATACTTTCCTTTAGTCACAAAACGAAACCCTAAGGAAAATCTTCACAGTTGGTTGAAGTATTAAGAAGAAGTTGCGTAGAACTTCTAAGGGTTGTTTGGAGCGGGTTGGAGCGCCCAGAGTAGGAGCTAAACGTTGCTCAGGATCAACATTTAAACTTGGATAATTTTGGGCTTATCGAGGTAAATACTCTTGTCCTTCTATTGTAATTGGATATTACATACTGTAGTAGTATAGAAATGAATATAAGATACATAGAAGGATATTACAGAAGAGAATTGAACTAAAATCACATCAGAAGAATATTAAAGAAGAAGATTGAATCAGATTTACATAGAATTTGATTTACAGAGACTTGTATAGTTTAACTGTAGGAAGTCGCCCGATTTTCCGTAGAATAGAGAACCCTCTGCTTAGAATATTCTACATAGTAGTCTAGACGTTGATAGACGTATATGGCCTTTATAGGTTGAAAGTTCTGCGAGTAGCATGTTCTACTTGAAAGGTGGACAAGGCTAGCCGGGTCACAACCGTGGAGCATTTTGCTATTAGTCGATAATCGTCGCGAGGTATGTGATTCTTCCTATCCTCTTGGGCATGATATTTTAAAAGAATATATATAGTACGGTAGACGTACGTGTGTTAACTGAACGTGGTTTTACTGCGATGTCTTTTGACTTGAGTCTAAATAATAAGAATCTTGAAGTATTTCGAAAGAATTAAGAAACCTTTTGAAAGAAGAGTAATACTTGGTTTTAAAGCTAAGAGTTATACTAGCTTTATGGGAAGTTAGGTATAACGACTTAAGAGAGATAAAAGAATGGTTTCTTGATTTTAGAAGTTAAGAGACTTGATCTTAAAAGATAAGAGACTTGACTTAAATAAATTAATTTTGTTAAAAAGTGTGAAACCTCATTCGTGAGTAATGAGTACTTGTTTTTTTAAAAGGAATAATGTTTTACTGATTTCGGAAATCAGAATAAGTATCGAACAAACCACTGCAGCGTTAATAAAGGGAAATGTTTTGACTAATTAAGTATTATTAAAACCAGTAGAAACCTCCATCTGCATAGAAGCTAAGATGAGACAAAATGATATCACATTTCCTAGATCATGGCTGCTTTAATAAGATTGCTATGAACAGGAATAACCTACTCACACCTAAGGCATATGTTTCTCAGATTGTTTTAAAAGAGAATTATATTATTAAGTGATTAAGACTATGAACTACGAAACCTTTCGAAAATAAGAAACTTAAGCATTTGAAATTAGGCAAACTTGAACGTTTGGAAAAGAATGTTGCTACTTGATTTTACAAAGAGAAGTGTTTTGGTTTACTTAAAAAGATAGTCACTCTATTTTTATACTACGGGTATTGTGTGACTTCGTGAAAGAAACGGATCTTTTAAAGAATTAATGTATGGAGTACTTTGGGGATAAAAACCCGAACTTGTTGACATAAAGTAGGAAGTGCCTTGTGTGAATAACTTGATTGTGTTGGTTTGTGATAGCCTTGTAATACTTTCTTGTCGATTTGATAAGTGAACATGTTAGGATGCTACGCGTTAGTGTCTTGTGATGTTTGTGTAAAGGGGTTTCTTGTTGTGCTTATGTTATTTAACGATAAGTTGTTATGTTAGTATTATATCACTCACCTCGACATGATACCGGGGTTGTCGCCTCCGACGCTGGTATACCTCGTGCGATTGTGTGACTATGATTCGAGAATACCTCACGCGTCCAGGGACCTATGCGAGCTACGAGTTCCGTGTTAGTGTGCGGTCTATATGGCCATGCGGTCTATGTGGCCACGCGGATCGCGAGTCCAGGGCGATGCCGGGAGTAGCTACCCTCGCGGGAATACCTCATGCGGGCCTATGTGGGTGGCCTATGCGGAGTCATGGAAGTTCCGGGACTAGACGCGCACATTTGATATCATGCGGCGAGTGGCGGCCGATCATGTGGCGGTCTAGAAAGACCTCATGATACGATTTATGACTTTGTTGGTACTGGGTTTTAGTAGTCGTACGCCTTCGCATTACCCCGCACGGTTTTATTATGACACGTAGGACTCGGTGTTCATGTGTATTCCTTGGATGTTTTTATAGCATGGATCGCTGGCGATGAGGCGAATTCCACGCATGATTGATATTGTGGGCATGAGACCCATGGTTATATTTGAGTGTTAACTTTAAGGCGTGAGTCCACGACTTGATACGATCGCCATATTGTGTATCGTGAATTGGTTATCATATATGTCTTCTGTTTATATAGACTATTATGATTTCATTTACCGTATTTTCAGTTTCACATACTTGGTACCTGTTGTACTGACCTCCTTCGGGGGGCTGCGTTCATGCCGCAGGTAGAGGTACACCAGTTGTTGATCCCCGCTCTTAGGATCACAGTTCAGCGTTTTGGGAAGCTCCGTTTCTCCGGAGGCTTATCTTTGGTATAGCCCCTGATGTTGTAGATATTTATGTTCATTCAGGGTATGGGCCCCGTCCGCCATAGTTGTTTTGTTTCCTTAGAGGTCTGTAGTCCCGCTGTAAAGTTGGGATATAACTGTTCACTTTGGGTTTATATATATATGCCGAAAGGCAACTTTTCTTCAGATAAACTGTGTCTCTTTTACATTGTTTCATGTTGTGTTTTATATTCCGCTGATTACTCTGATGTATGTCTACTTGGGTGCCCGGGTAAGGCACCAGTCACGGGCCCGGATTCGAGTCGTGACAAAAGTGGTATCAGAGCAGTTAATCCCCGGAAGGTGTCTACAGACCGTATCTAGTAGAGTCTTGATTATCGGTGTGTTGTGCACCACACCAATAATCAGGAGGCTATAAGATATCTAGGATTGGTTTCCATTCTTCTCACTCTGAGATCGTGCCTTAGAGCTGTGTTATAAGTTGGACCCCTCTAACGTATTTCTTCCCGTACCAGTTATGCCTCCGTGCAAGGCAACCCGCCGAGGCGGCAAGGCACAGGCGAGCTGCGAGTAGAGCACAGAGGGTTACGAGGGCATAGGCCCAATCATCACCTGGGGTGGTGCTTCATTCGGGGAGTTCTGCGACGTCGCCAGCCCCAGCAGAGTTTAGCACAGCGGCAGCAGTTCCTACTGCGGCCATGATATATGAGCCTTCAGTTCCACGACCGGGAACAAAGAATATGGATTATAAAGAAACGACCCTGTTACTAGCTAGGGAGTTAGCAGCCAGTTAGTATATTATGTATCGATTTATCACGGGTCTTGATGACTATCTAAGAGAGGGTTGTGCAAGAGTAGCTCTTCAGTCAGGCTTGAGCATGGCCTGTGTACGGGCTTATGCGCAGCAGGCCGAGAAACGTAGGGATCGACGGGTTAACCAAGATCAGCAGAAGAGGGCCAGATCGGCAGGGCCCTTTGGTAACTTTCGAGGCGGACCTTCTCAGCAGCAGACTGGTTATGCACCTCCGCCAGAGCAGAGTGGTCCTCCACAGACTTCAGGACGTTCGGGGTATGCAGGAGTTGGTCAGAACTCCAGGGCTTCTGGTTCACAGATACACGTAGGTTCCAACACCGATTGATTTTCCCGGTGTTCATCGCATGACAGCGTCATCCCGAGGAATGTCGTCTTTTTGTTGGTGCTTGTTTTACCTGCGGTCGTCAGGGCCATGTGTTGAAAGGATGTCCTAGTAGGAGGGATGCAAGTAAGAGGACTCAGCCTACCAGATCGGGCCATGATTCGTGAGTTCGGAGAGGAAGGGGTGTTAGCCAGAGGAGGCCACCCCCACCTCGGTGTGGCCGTTGTGGTAAGTATCATCGTAGGGAGTGTCGTACTTCTTCGACAGCTTGTTATGATTGCGGCCAGCAGGGCCATTTTGCGAGAAATTGTCCGACCAGAGGTGGCGCGAACGTAGAGACTCAGCCTTCAGGATCAGTGGCTAGTTCATCACCTTCCCTAGCTATGCGCCCAGCAGGGCAGGATTTATTAGAACGACAAAGGGGAGTGAAGCAGTAGATACAGGTATATCCTTAACCCTCTAGAGATGGGTATGTGTGATAAAATGAGTATATCTTAAGTGTTATGTTCAAATAGCATTGTGTTAATTGTGATTAGAAATCATGGTTAGTTAAAAGGGTAAGATTGGGGATAAGGGAAAGTGTGAGCCTTAGAATGTTATACGTAGAGACCTTAGAGGCGAGGCCATCTTGAGTAAAAGATGTATTTTTTTATGTTTGACCCTTATCGGAGTGCATAGTACACGTGAGATATGTTTGTGTGATAAGTCCCTAAGTGGTATGAAATGAAAGAGGGTAGTTGAGCTAAGAAGACCACTAGGTTTTCGTGACTTGATTGTGAGATTGTTCCGGATCGGGGAACAAGAGTTTTTGCGCGATAGCGGGTCGGGTTGAGGGCCGATCGCGGGTCAACCCGCGGCCTGTAATGTGGTGGGGTCAGTTCGGGGTGGTCCCGCCAGGTGGTGGGGTCACAAGGGCGCTAGGCCCAAGTTTAGTTAACCAGCGTACGAGTTCGTGGATGCGTTCGACCAGTAGTCGGGCCGATGAGGTCAGCCCATCTTGTCTTTTAGTCAAGACCGTTTACTCGGCAGAGGGTTATGCGAGATGTTATATCGGGAAGGTTGTAAGGCTGCACGAGGTGCCTACTTTCACCTTATGTCAGGAAGTGGAGCCCAGGTTACGGCTATTTCTTTTTCTGGAAGTTTTACCAGGCAGGGTTAGGAACTCAGGGAGTCTCAGTATCGCATTCCCCTCAGGCCAGTGTTTGGGTGTCAGAGGTAGCTGTGAGGATTGTTGCCTCCTGTTGAGGGAGTGTTTTATAGCTACCATTTCAGTATTCGGATATCGCCTTATGACGCCTTGTAGGGGCGGAAGTGTAAGTTGCCGGTCGATTGGTTCGATGTTGGCAAGGTTCAGATAGTTGGTTCATACTTGTTTCAACAGACTGTGGATAGGGTGAAGCTTATCCAGGAGAGGTTATTGGCAGCTCAGAGTCAACAGAAGTCATGCGGATAATCGGCGTCGACACTTGGAGTTCAGGCTGACGGTGGGTTTTCTTGAAGGTACCACCCCGGAAAGGGTGTGACGAGTTTTGGAAAACAGAGGAAACTTAGCCCGAGGTATTTTGAGCGTTTTCAGATCAATTGAAAAGTAGGCCAGGTTGCCTATAGTTAGCATCGCCGTCCGACGTAGGAGGCAGTACGTCCGGTCTTTCATGTTGTTATGTTCGGAAAAGTATCGGAGATCCATCCAGAGTGTTCCCAGTTAATGATGACCAAGTTGGAGGTAGTAACCCAGAGATTTTGGAAACTGAAGCAGTAACAGAAATGTGGTAAATTATGAGAAAGAGTTCGAGTATACAAGAAGGGTATGACGAGTAAGAGAATAGAAGTGATCATTTCGTTTGTAAAGAAAAGGTGCGAAGGGAGTATATTTTAGACCTCGGGTGGGAGCTTTTGTGATGCTAGAGGTGATTCCTCGTGGACTTGGATTAAGTATTTGCGCGGGTGTTTTCTGTGGCCAGGTGTGGCATGATTGTTTTTGTAAGTATAGTAGTGAAGACTATACGGGCGCATGTGTGTTTTGAGACTTAGAAGGAACATTCGGGACGAATGTTTCTAAGGAGGGGAGAATGTTATACCCCGTATTTCCAGAGTATGTACGTGAGGGCGTACGTAGAAAAGTTTGAGCCTTAAATTAGGCAAGGGACGAAAATTTTGTTCACAACCCCCGAAAAGAATTGTTTTCCGACGAAACGTTTTCCAAACTTTGCGAAGGGAAAAATACGGTTGCAACATTTATTATTTTTGCGGATTTTTCCGAGAGACGAAATATTTTGGACCAACGAGAGGGCGACACTTGTCACCCTCAAGTGGACGTTATTGTGGGCGTTTCTTGCACGATTTCTAGTCAAGGAGTTGGTAGGATATTTTGTGATATTTTGTGTGGTAGATGGATAAGGCACACTTGTCCAAATCTTGACCCTCCACTTGCCCACCACTTGTCTTAATCTTGGCCATTGATTGGCCTATAAATACCCCTCTTGAGTTGAAGACTTCTTCATCCCTAAAACATTTCTAAGTCTTGAAAATCCTCCCCCCCTCTTAGTAGAAGCTCTTGTCCCAAGAGCAACCCCTCCCCCTTTGAGAAACCTTGGCCGAGAGTACCCCCTCTTGAGAGTTGCTCTCGTCCAAACATACCCCCCCCCCCTTGGTAGAAAATACTCTCCAAGTATTGTTACTATTCCAAAATACCTTA
Source organism: Przewalskia tangutica (assembly GCA_029844215.1). NCBI lineage: Eukaryota > Viridiplantae > Streptophyta > Magnoliopsida > Solanales > Solanaceae > Przewalskia > Przewalskia tangutica. Next base: position 86,657,497 of record CM056729.1, read on the forward strand.
GCCCAAATACCTTGTAGTATTCCAAGGTTACCCCTATACTAAAAGCCCAGAAATACTATTATACTTTCCTTTAGTCACAAAACGAAACCCTAAGGAAAATCTTCACAGTTGGTTGAAGTATTAAGAAGAAGTTGCGTAGAACTTCTAAGGGTTGTTTGGAGCGGGTTGGAGCGCCCAGAGTAGGAGCTAAACGTTGCTCAGGATCGACATTTAAACTTGGATAATTTTGGGCTTATCGAGGTAAATACTCTTGTCCTTCTATTGTAATTGGATATTACATACTTTAGTAGTATAGAAATGAATATAAGATACATAGAAGGATATTACAGAAGAGAATTGAACTAAAATCACATCAGAAGAATATTAAAGAAGAAGATTGAACTGTACTTACATAGGACTGTATTTACAGTAGACTTGTATAGTTTAACGGGTAGGGAAGTGCTGCCCGATTTTCCGTAGAATAGAGAACCCTCTGCTTAGAATATTCTACATAGTAGTCTAGACGTTGATAGACGTATATGGCCTTTATAGGTTGAAAGTTCTGCGAGTAGCATGTTCTACTTGAAAGGTGGACAAGGCTAGCCGGGTCACAACCGTGGAGCATTTTGCTATTAGTCGATAATCGTCGCGAGGTATGTGATTCTTCCTATCCTCTTGGGCATGATATTTTAAAAGAATATATATAGTACGGTAGACGTACGTGTGTTAACTGAACGTGGTTTTACTGCGATGTCTTTTGACTTGAGTCTAAATAATAAGAATCTTGAAGTATTTCGAAAGAATTAAGAAACCTTTTTGAAAGAAGAGTAATACTTGGTTTTAAAAGCTTAAGAGTTATACTAGCTTTATGGGAAGTTAGGTATAACGACTTAAGAGAGATAAAAAGAATGGTTTACTGATTTTAGAAGTTAAGAGACTTGATCTTAAAAGATAAGAGACTTGACTTAAATAAATTAATTTTGTTAAAAAGTGTGAAACCTCATTCGTGAGTAATGAGTACTTGTTTTTTTAAAAGGAATAATGTTTTACTGATTTCGGAAATCAGAATAAGTATCGAACAAACCAATGCAGCGTTAATAAAGGGAAATGTTTTGACTAATTAAGTATTATTAAAACCAGTAGAAACCTCCATCTGCATAGAAGCTAAGATGAGACAAAATGATATCACATTTCCTAGATCATGGCTGCTTTAATAAGATTGCTATGAACAGGAATAACCTACTCACACCTAAGGCATATGTTTCTCAGATTGTTTTAAAAGAGAATTATATTATTAAGTGATTAAGACTATGAACTACGAAACCTTTCGAAAATAAGAAACTTAAGCATTTGAAATTAGGCAAACTTGAACGTTTGGAAAAGAATGTTGCTACTTGATTTTACAAAGAGAAGTGTTTTGGTTTACTTAAAAAGATAGTCACTCTATTTTTATACTACGGGTATTGTGTGACTTCTGTGAAAGAAACGGATCTTTTAAAGAATTAATGTATGGAGTACTTTGGGGATAAAAACCCGAACTTGTTGACATAAAGTAGGAAGTGCCTTGTGTGAATAACTTGATTGTGTTGGTTTGTGATAGCCTTGTAATACTTTCTTGTCGATTTGATAAGTGAACATGTTAGGATGCTACGTGTGTTAGTGTCTTGTGATGTTTGTGTAAAGGGGTTTCCCTTGTTGTGCTTATGTTGTTTAACGATAAGCTGTTATGTTAGTATTATATCACTCACCTCTTGACATGATACCGGGGGTTAAGCTGCCCTCCGATGCGGGGTATACCTCAGGCAGTCTGTGTGACTATGATTCGAGAATACCTCATGCGGGTCCAGGGGACCTATGCGGAGCTACGAGAGTTCCAGGTTAGTGTGCGGTCTATATGGCCATGCGGTCTATGTGGCCATGCGGACTGCGAGTCCAGGACGATGCCGGGGAGTAGCTACCCTCGATGCGGGGAATACCTCATGCGGGCCTATGTGGGTGGCCTATGCGGAGCTGCGGGAAGTTCCAGGACTAGACACACACATTTGATACTGCGGGCGAGTGGCCAGCTTCGATCATGTGGCGGTCTTGAAAGACCTCATGATACAATTTATGACTTTGTTGGTACTGTGGGTTTTAGTAGTCGCCACGCCTTCAGACTTACCCGTGACGGTTTATTATGACACAGTGGGACACGGTGTTCATGTATTCCTTCGATGTTTTTATAGCATGGATCAGGCGGTGAGGAAGGAATTCCACGCATGATTGATATTGTGGGCATGAGACCCATGGTTATATTTGAGTGTTAACTTTAAGGCGTGAGTCCCCGACTTGACATGCTTACATATGTGTATCGTGAATTGGTTATCATATATGTCTTCGCTTTATATAGACTATTATGATTTCATTTACCCGTATTTTCACATACTTGGTACTGTCGACTTCCTCGCCCGGCTGCGTTCATGCCGCAGGTAGAGGTACACCAGTTGTTGATCCCCGCTCTTAGGATCACAGTTCAGCGTTTTGGGAAGCTCCGTTTCTCCGGAGGCTTATCTTTGGTATAGCCCCTGATGTTGTAGATATTTATGTTCATTCAGGGTATGGCGGGGCCCTGTCCCGCCATAGTTGTTTTATTTCCTTAGAGGTCTGTAGTCCCGTTGTAAAGTTGGGATATAACTGTTCACTTTGGGTTTATATATATATGCCGAAAGGCAACTTTTCTTCAGATAAACTGTGTCTCTTTTACATTGTTTCATGTTGTGTTTTATATTCCGCTGATTACTCTGATGTATTTCTACTTGGGTTCCCGGGTAAGGCACCAGTCACGGGCCCGGGTTCGGGTCGTGACACTTTGACCCAAAAAACTCTGGAGGATTACAACTTAAGAAGTCACGAACCCTCAAACTATCAAATATATTGTCAACTCCTAGTCCATGTCTGCGAGTCTGCCCTGCCACTAGTCTGGTCAGCAGCTGAATTGCATCTCTCATGGCGCTATCCTCCGCCCCTAGCTGAGGAGCTGGAGGCTCAGATGTTGGGTCCTCGGGAACTGACGGTGATGCTGCCCCCTGAACTAGAGCCTCTGGAGGTGGCGGTGTAGCAGAACTCACCGACTAGAGTTCAACCTCAGGCGTAGACTGGGCACGGGCCCTAGTAACTCTCCAGATCTGACTAGTATCTTCTGCTACTGATTTGCCCTTCTGGGCAGCTGTTGCTTTTTTCGGAGGCATAACTGAAAAACACAATGATTCGTTAGAGGGGGATTATCCTAATAACATAACTCTATCGCACGATCTAGAGTAAGAAGAAAATATGTGTTACACCCCGTATTTCCAAGGCAATGAGATAAGAACGTGAGTAAGAATTTAAGATTTGAAATTTGGAAAGAAAGAAGAATTACTTTTTCTTAAGGAAAAATCTCGGAACCTCGTGAAGAAAAAATGTTTATTATTTGGAATTTGATTCTCATATTTGGTATATGGGATTAGTATAGTACATTGAGGTTTGGAATTTTTAAGTCTCGAATTTGGTCATGTGGGGCCCACCTGGGAATTTTACGATTTTGTGGGGCACACAATATTTTGAGATATTTTGGTCAAATATAGATATTTTGGGGGAAGAAATAATTTGGACCAATCGGAGGGCGACACGTGTCACCCCCACTTGGTCTTGGAAGACTTGACTTAGATATTTTGGAGACAAGTGGACAAGTGGGTCATATGGGTCCCACTCAACTTGTCTTGCTACTTGGATATACATATATATATATATATATTAGAGAGGATTGCAAGACTTGTTCTATACTTAGCCAAATATCACAAAATATCTCCCTCATCTCTTAGGGTGCTCTCGGCTTAGGCCATGGTTGGAAGACCAAAATTCATTAATCATCCTCCATGATAAATCCTCTAATCTTAGACTAAGCTCCCTAATGGAGTACTAAGCCAAGATAACCCCTTAAACCCCAAGAACATGGTGTTGGGCCAAGAAATGAGGATGAAACCCTAAGGTTCTGTCGACTTTTTGGAAGTGAAATACAAAGTGAAGTTGTGTATAAGCTCATAGGGGTCACATATATGTGATTGGAACTTGAAGAAGTAGAGCGAAACAAAAACTGCGGACATTGTAGCCCGGACTGTTTTGGACGTTATTTTTGGCAAATTTGAGGTAATGATTCTTCATCTTTTAAAGTAATTGGATATTACTTATTGTTGATATGTATATATGAGCATGTGCTAAAAATAATGAAGACTAGAAAGTGTTTGGGCCAAAAATGGGTGGTGAGGCCGAGAGTTAGCCATATTGTCGTCGTTGGATTCGTTGGTTATTATTGTTGTTAATAACACTTGTTGCATGTTATATAATGAAGGAAATATTGTTTTTGATAGTTTATATAACTTATATAACACGTTGGAATGAAAATTGGATTAAAAGGAATTAAGGAAAAGGACATTGGATTGTTGTAGTTATTGTTGGACGAAAATTGCCCAAAACTGTTAGACGTTGTGATGTCGTTTTATGGACTGTTTTGGGGTGTATATATGCTGGAAAAATCAGCCCCTAACATGCATGATTAATGTGGTAAAATGACTAATGAAAGTCCTAAGGGATAAGGGTGTTAAAGGCTTCACATTGTACCCTTAACATGGATTAATTGTGGACTGTTTTTATGGATTGTTTTGTATAGATTGTGGGGCAGAATTTTACATGTCAAGTTAGGCGTGTAATACCCTTTGGTAAATGTTGGTTGTGCCTTAAATGTGGCTTGTTTGTTGATGAATTCGGGCCTTGGAAAAGGTGGAAAAGTACATAGAAACAAAGGAAGTGCTGCCCAAATTTCCGTAGAATTAGAGGGCTATTATTTGGTATAAGTCTTACACTAGTAAGCTTGAAATTTATAGAAGTGTTATTGTCATTTTAGGTTGAAGTACTACGTGTAGCATATTCTACTTGGCTAGAGGAATAACCGATAAGGTTGAAGTACATTGGAGCGTATGCTACTTGTCGTGTTGGTTAGTCGTCAATGAGGTATGTGAACTTCTTCCTTCTATCGTCATGATTGATTATTAGAGTATACATGACTTGTTTCTTGAATTATACTTGCCTCGTTATTAGAGTATTCATGTTATTGATTCTATGCTAAAGGCACGTCTAAATTATTCCTAAGTCCTTATCAAGTCTTATGGGAGATATTGGTAAGAGTGTTTAGTAAGCATTGGAGTCGAGTTGATCTTGCTAAGTTACAACACTAATGAGAGGGGCTTGTTGGTTGTTGAATTTGGGCCTTGGAAAAGGTGGAAAAGTACGTAGAAACAAAGAAAGTGCTGCCCAAATTTCCGTAGAATAAGAGGGCCATTATTTGGTATAAGTCTTACACTTGGGAGCTTGAAGTTGATAGAAGTGCTATTGTCATTTTAGGTTGAAGTACTACGTATGGCATATTCTACTTGGCATGTGGAATAGCCGACAAGGTTGAAGTACATTGGGGCATATTCTACTTGTCGTGTTGGTTAGTCGTCAACGAGGTATGTGAACTTCTTCCTTCTATCGGCATGATTGATTATTGGAGTATAGATGATTTGTTTCTTGAAGTATACTTGCCTTATTATTAGAGTATTCATGTTATTGATTCTATGCTAAAGGCATGTCTAAATTAATCCCTAGTCCTTACCAAGTCTTATGGGAGATGTTGGTAAGAGTGTTTAGTAAGCATTGGAGTCGAGTTGATCTTGCTAAGTTACAACACTAATGAGACTTGATTTATTTGAAAGTCATGAGACTAGATTTATTTGAAAGTTATGAGACTTGATTTATTTGAAAGTCATGAGACTAGATTTATTGAAAGTTATGAGACTTAGTTGAAAGTATATGAGACTTTACTTGAAGGTATATGAGACCTTACTTGAAAGTATATGAGATTTGATTAGACGAAGTATAAGAGACTTGATTTATATGAAGTATAAATGACTTGATTTTGAGAAATAAGAAGCAACTTGATTTAAAGGTATAGGTTACTTAAGTTTACAAGTGTAAGTAACTTGATTTTGATAGTAAAAGTATTTTGGGGTTCAACTCCCTAATATTGCATGAAGTGATTCTTTTTTATAAAGAATAGACGTACATAGTACTTTTGGGTTTATTTCCCTAATATCACATGATTTGAGTCTTCTTGTAAAGAATGGATGTACATAGTACTTTGGGTTCATTTACCTAATGTTACATGACATGATAATGTCTTGGTTGTATTAAAATGAAAGATGTGGTAGTGCTTTAGTTTTCTAAAATGAAAGTTGTTATAATGGCTTTATGTAAGTTTGTTATAATAGTTTCATGGAAAGTCAAGAGATGGTTTAAAATGTTACATGGAAATCATGTGAGAATGTCCATGATTAAGTATAGTACATGAAATGAAAGTGCCTTGAGTTTATAAAGTGAATGTACGGCGGACGTACATTGTTGTAATGGATCTTAATCCTTAATGAACTATGTGATAGTGCCTTGGTCTTATAAAATGAAAGACTTGTTAGTATCTTGGTTTTTCTAAAAATGATAGTTCATTCTATTTGTGTTAATAAGAGTCGGAGATGATTTAAATTGTACATAGTTACTTGTGATAGCTATATGTGTACAGTCTTGATATTGGGACCATGTCCCTCATTGGAGGGCCGGCAATGTTATTGTGTTATTTACATGGACGTGCTTACATGATAGAAGAATTCCATGGGCATGCTTCCACTATATTGTTCCATGGACATGCTTTCACGATGAAGGAATTCTGTGGGCGTGCGGCCATGATGCGGGTTCAATCCCCGGGTGATATTATTATTCCATAGACTAGCTCTCCATGATGACATGCTCCTGAGATGCAGGAATTCCACGGGCATGTTATATATTATACTTTGTGCATGCCGACAGTGATGCAGGAATTCCACAGGCATGTTATATATTATACTTTGTGCATGCCGACAGTGATGCAGGAATTCCACGGGCATGTTATATATTATACTTTGTGCATGCCGACAGTGATGCAAGAATTCCACGGGCATGTTATATATTACACTTGTTACACGCTGACAATGATGGAGCAATTCCACGGACATGCTTTTATATTGCGGGTTTAAGACCCATGGTTAGAATTGCATAATGATTCTGAGGGCAGGTGTCCCTGATTTTGACATGACTTGCATATCTTGAAAAAGTACAGTTGACTCTCGGTGATATAGTAGTACAGTGGTATAGTGATACAGTGATATTGTAGTATAGTGGTACAATGATACAGTGGTATAGTAGTAAAGTGGTTCAGTGGTACAAGGGTATAGTGATACAAGATACAGTTGGCTTTTATTTTTATATGACACGGTTGAATCTGGTATTTGATTATTTTACTTGTCCCTGTCATTTCTTGGCCATCTATGATTTTAATACTGTACTTTATTTCCGTTCCATACTTAGTACCTGTTGTACTGACCCCATTCGGGGGGCTGCGTTCATGCCTGCAGGTATTAGGTACTCAGTTGGGTGATCCGCGAGCTTAGGATCTCCACTCAGCTTGCAGTGAGACAACTTCACTACTACGGAGTCTTGTCATGTTGGTACGGAGTTTGTATTAGAGTCTTGTACAATTATGGGTACGGCGGGGCCTTGTCCCGTCATAGTAATTGTCCAAACTCTTAGAGGTCTATATTCTTATGTGGGCTGGACTAGCGTGAGTGGTATTTACATTGTTGTACAGTTGTAGTCCCATTTGAGTGTTATATATTATGGCAGCCTTGCTGGCTTTGCCTTTGTTAAAAAAAAAGAGTGTTATTTATCTTCCGCGGGTTACTTGTGTTGTATGGGTAGTAGGGTGCCCAGGTAGGGCACCAGTCGCGGGCCCGGGGTTCGGGGCGTGACAATATGACATCCTAAATGTCTGGTAGCCTCCTGCGTATAAGTATGGTGCACAACATATCCATACACAAGACTCTACTAGACACGGTCTGTAGACTTTTGTCACGACCCGAACCCGGGCCCGTGACTGGTGCCTTACCCCGGGCACCCTAGTGATACAACATCAGAGAAAACCAGCGGAAATAAAAACTCATGAAAGAAAACAGTGAAATAAGAAAACAGACTAACCCATCGGTTACCTTTTTGTACATAAATTAAAACTTGAACAGTTACATCCTTACAAACTCTGCCCACAACAAAGCTGCACTTCTAAGAATTTTTGAAACCATAATGACGGGACAGGGCCCCGCCATGCCCCTGAATAAACAAAAGTCTACTACTCCAGGGAACCGTACCACAGGACAAGCTTCCGGAGATATAGAGCTTTCCGAGAACCGAACAACGATCCAAGAGAGCGGATCAGCAAGCTATGTACCTCAACCTGCGGCATGAACGCAGCCCGGCGAGGTCGGTCAACAGTACCAAGTATGTGAAGCAGAAATATCAGAAATGAAATCATAATAGTCTATATAAAGCAGGAGACATGTATGATAACCAAACTACAGTACACAACATATAAGCAGTCTAGTCAAGTCAGGGACTCATGCCCGTGGAATTATCACTCAAATACAACCCGGGAATTTAACCCGCACAATGGCCACATGCCCCGGCATCTCACCTCGGTATAAGCATGGCCATGGAACCACCCTAGTGGGCCCATACCCGTGGACCATCCAACGTGTCGGTATGCCCAAAGGAGTCAACAAGATAACAATCCTCGGAAGCATACTGGTGGGCTACCCAACGCGTGTCGAGATGTCCAAACAACTAACAAAACAATACTCACTGTGGACGCATACCCGTGGGCTACCCAACGTGTCAGTATGTCCAAACAAGTAACCAGATAACACTCCTAATGGAAACATACCCGTGGGCTACCCAACGTGTCAGTATGCCCATCAATCAACCAGATAGCCGACCTCATCGAGAGACTCGGAGCACACAACCAAACACTTGTACAACAAGGCTATCACAACAAAGATAGGCGCTTACCCACAACTCAAGGTACTATAATTACTTCTTAACACAACGTCAAGTATACCATTTAAAACCCAAGTATTTAACCCCTTAAAGATCAAGGTACTCCTAACTTTTATAAACAAGTCACTTATGTTTTTCCATCGCAAGGAGTTCAATATTTGAAAACGAGTTACTTCCTTTTTCCCAAAATCAAGTTACCATTTTAAGTCTAATAATGAAACCATTTCTTTATCTTCATAAAGTCGTTATAATTAACTTCCCAAAAAGCCGTTATAACACTTTATATTTTAGGACAAGTCAAGACAGAACCATGCCTTCCTTTTAAACCAAAACACTTTCAATTCTTAAATCTCTTTTCTTTTAGAAATCGAGTTCCTTACTTTGGAACTTTTAGGAAAATCAGAACTTGATTTCAATAATTCTTATTCGAGCAGCCATGATCTAGGAAATGTAATACAATTTTGTCTTATCTTAGCTTCTATGCAGATGGAGGTTTCTACTGGTTTTAATATAATTAATTGTCATTACTTTTTCCTTTATTAACGCTGCATTGGCTCGTTCGATTCTTATTTCCATTTCCGAAATTTATGTAACATTACTCTTTTTTTTTTAAAAACCAAGTATTCATTTCTCACGAATGAGGTTTTATACTTTTCAACACCGTTTAGGTCAATTACAAGTCACGTCTCTTATCTTTTGAAAACAACAAACCATTCTTTTAGCTACATAAAGTGGTTATAACAACTCCCCATAAAGCCGTTATAACACTTTATGTTTTAAACCACCCAATTACCACTATAACATTTATGAGACCAATAGGGCTCATTCTTTAACCACCGAGTACCCGTTACTAACGGATAAGACTTTACTACTATTTCCACACAATGAAGCCCTTAACACTTCATATCAAGTCAAGACACAAAAGGGAAATCAAAGTCCTTTAACACACGTGCGTCTACCGCACTATATATTTTACAAATAGTCATGCTGAAGAGGATAGGAAGAATCACATACCTCGCGACGACTGTCGACAATAAGCAAAATGCTCCACAGTATTATCGCCCTTAAGTAGAATATGCTACCGTAGTACTTCAATCCTATAAGGGTCATAAAACGTCTATCAAACTCTAGCTTCGAACGTAGAATAACTAAGTGCAAAGTCCCCAAATTCTACGACAATTTGGACGACACTTCCTTTGTTTCTACTAACTTGCCACCTTTGTCAAGGCCGAATTTCAATAACCAACGCCACATTTAAGGCACACAATTAAGCTAACCACAAAGGGGATTACACGCCTTTACAGGACGCGTAAGCTTCCGCCCCTCAAAAATAAAACAAAACCAATACTTCCATGCCATTCTTGGCCAACAATAAACCAAACCTAAACCCCTTAACTCTTTCCAATCCATTTTCTTAGGGCTAACATGATGTCTAACCCTAGGCATCTCAACAATTACAATCTCCCTTTACAACATGCGACGTCCCAATTAGAAATCCAATTGAAGTTACAATCTTAAGGCTAACATGCCCATTCATTTTTTAACAAGACAACAAGATCCAAATCTATACAATATAAAACAGCCTTAGGCTCAACTCTAAACTACTAAAATAAAACAGCCTCAGGCTCACATCTATACTACTAAAATAAAACAGCCTTAGGCTCAAACCAAGAGAAAGGGGAAACTTTTACCTTAAGGAATAGCCCACAAAAGCCCCTTTTTCTTCCACCTCTTTCCGTCAAAATCGCCCACCAGCGTTACCCACGAGTTTACCCACACTTTTTCTTCTTGCCGCCGCTCCAACAATCTCCTCTAAAGCTAGGTTTTCTTCCAAAAACTAGAGAGAAGGGAGAGGGTTTTTCTTAGGAGGGTTTTGAAATGAAATGAAATGGAATGGCCAAGTCTTCCAAGACTTGGCCCTAAAATAGGACCACTTACTGATAAAAAGGATGGGAGGGACACTTGTCACCCTCCCATAGGTTATAAACGAAATATCCCCTGTTTTGCTTTTTCGCTTCAAAAATCGCGCCAGCGCTGCCGGCCAAGGGCGCTCCACTTCCAAAATAAATCTTCCGCATGTCGGCCATGGCGCGCTGCAACCCTGCGACCCCGTAACAACCGGCGCCATGCTCAGATTCGCCAGCGCGCTGTACTTCAATCAAAATCTGCCGCTCGATTGCGCACCAAACTTGAAACTTCCATAACTTTTGACTCGATGTCCAATCGACGAACGGTTTGTTGCGTTGGGATCTAGATTTAACTGCTACACATTAGGCTTTTAAACACCTCGAAATTCTTAACAACTGGGGTACAACACTCCAAGGTAAACTAAAAATCCGTCAACACATGTTGTCAACTTATCTATCAACTTTTCACATCTTAATTTCTGGTACATCCTATCTTACTTCCTTGAATTTACTGGTGTAACATTCTTCCCCTTAGAAACATTCGTCCCGAATGTTCCTTCTAAGTCTCCAAAACGCAGACGCCTAGTCTTCACTACTCCACTCACAATGTAAAACAGCTTAGGCCACTCATGAACTTATCACCCGAAACATACTCCCCGCATACTATGTACTACCGACAAGGATCACTGTAAAATCTTTTACTCTAGCCGGCCTTACCTCTAAGGTCTCGATTGTTATAAATTCTAAGGTTCAAATCTTCTCATCCCCAGACTTACCCCTTTCCACTAACTGTGCTTCTAAATCACATTTTTACACGGTTATCCGAACATAGCACTTAACACATCACCATAACAACAATGCATACTAGTCTCTAGAGGGTTAAGAATATACCTGTAACTATTACTTTACTGTCCCTTCATGCCGTTCTACTCATGTTCCTTCCCTGCACGACGCACAAAAGGAGGAGATGAATCAGCCACCGATCCCGGCGTCGAGTCTCTACATCCGCGCTATCTCTCGTCGACAATTCCTCGCAAATGGCCCTGCCGCCGCATGCAAAACAAACCCCATTCCAGACGACACTCCCCACCATGGAGCCTACCACAACGCCACAACGAGGTAGGGTGGTCCCATCCGACTAACGCCCTCGCTCCCCAAAACTCGAAACTCGGGAGCCCCGACCGCCTCGAATTTCTGAACGCCCCAAGATCGCGGATGGAGCACTCGATCGGGCCGAGGTAAATAACTAGCTCGCACAGGTCGTCTGCCTTGAAGGTCACCGAGGACTCTACCGCCCCGCCTTCTTCTGGCTGATCTTGGTTATTCCGCCGACCTCACGTTCTCACCACTGCTGATAGGCTGGATGCGCAATGTCCATGCCGGTGAAGAGCTACTTTGTGCACCCTCCGCTAAATAATCATCGAGTCCGTGACATAACGGTGCACTCTATCCTCCATATTGGTCACCAAAGCGGGACATACCGCCAATGAGTCAAACTCTACATTGTACTCGAATCGCACCTCATTTGCCTTAGCATCAAAAATCTTTACCCGAGCCCTCCTCATCCGCGAGGCAAGAAATCGCCAAGGAAAGCCTCCGAGAACTCACCACAACCAGCCGGAGGTGCATGCTCCCCGACGGCTCCCACGAATCAAAACCCGATCGCAGTATCACGCGCCGATGTGAACCCAAAACCACCGCCTCGGTCTCCAAGCCTTGATCACTCATGATCCGTCAGAATCGCTTGATGAACTCCTCGCGATCATCTTCGTGTCTCGACCGTAGAACTCGTGGGCTACAACTCGTAAAATCCCGTAGCCTCAAACTATCCGACCTCGTGAATCCATGGGTACTACTGGAATCGCCAGATCTGCGTATCCTCGTGCCTGGCCACGATCCTGGCCAATAACTGGGCTATCTCCTTGTAACCCATCTCCTCTCGCCTGTGCCGCGGATCGAGGCTCAGTGCCGTAGTCTCGTGAGAGACCGCTGCTGCTCTACTCGCAGCCTCCTTCGCCGCTTTGCCCTTCGCTCTTGCTCACTTGCGCGAGGCATAATCGTATACAAAGAATACGCGGAGAGTCCAACTTATAACGCCGCTCTAAGACACGATCTCGAGTGAGAAGAATGAAACCAATCCTAAATATCCTATAGCCTCGATTATAGATGTGGTGCACAACACACCGATAATCAAGACTTCATCTGATACGGTTCAGACACTCTCCGAGGATTAATCGCTCGATACCACTTTTGTCACGACCAACCGGCCCGTGATCGTGCCTACCGGGCACCCTAGTGATACAACATCGAGAAAACCAAATAAATAAAACTCATGAAAGAAAAAAGGAAATAAGAAAATGCACTAACCCATCTGTTACCTTTTTGTACATAAATTAAAACTTGAGCTATATCCTTACAAACTCGCCACAACAAAGCATGCACTCTAAGAATTTTGAAACCATAATGACGGACAGGCCCCGCCATGCCCTGAATAAACAAAAGTCTACTACTCCAGGAACCGTACCACGTGACAAGCTTCCGAGATATGGAGCTTTCCGAGAACCGAACAATGATCCAAGAGAGCGGATCGCCAGCTATGACCTCAACCTGCGGATGAACGCAGCCCGGCGAGGTCAAGACAACAGTACCAAGTATGTGAAATCAGAAATATCAGAAATGAAATCATAATAGTCTATATAAAGCGAGAGACATGTATGATAACCAAACTACAAGACACAACATATAAGCCTAGTCAAGTCGTGACTCATGCCCGTGGAATTATCACTCAAATACAACCGAATTTAACCCGCACAATGGCCACATGCCCAAGATCTCACCTCGGTATAAGCGTGGCCATGGAACCACCCTAGTGGGCCCATACGTGGACCATCCAACGTGTCGGTATGCCCAAAGGAGTCAACAAGATAACAATCTCGTGGAAGCATACTCGGCTACCCAACGTGTCGATGTCCAAACAACTAACAAAACAATACTCATCGTGGACGATACCCGGCTACCCAACGTGTCGGTATGTCCAAACAAGTAACCGATAACACTCCTAATGGAAACATACCCGGCTACCCAACGTGTCGATGCCCATCAATCAACCAGATATAGCCCTCCATCGAGAGACTGAGCACACAACCAAACACTTGTACAACAAGGCTATCACAACAAGCATAGGCCGCTTACCCACAACTCAAGGTACTATAATTACTTAACACAACGTCAAGTATACCATTTAAAACCTAAGTATTTATGTAACGACTCGCCCGGTTCTAGCATCGTGCCTTACCGGGCACCCTAGTGATACAAACATCGAGAAAATCAGCGAACACAAAACAAGAGTCATTTAACAAGAGATAAATGAATAAACAGAGCAACCAAAATAGCTTGCCTTCAAGATATACATAAACCCGAATAGCTTTAATCCTTTTACAACCCCGCCACAACAAGATTACATGCACTTCTAAGATATACAATGACTATGACGGACAGTGGCTCGCCATACCCCGAATGTACAAGAACCTACAACTCGGGAACACCTACTAAAAGATAAGCCTCCGAGAAACGGAGCTTCAAATGCGCTGAATCGTGATCCTATGAGCGAGGAACCACGATCGATGTACTCTACTCGCGGATGAACGCAGCCCGGGCGAGGTCGATAACAGTACCAAGTATGTGAAATCGCATAATATCAGAAATGAAATCATACTAGTCTATATAAAGCGAGAGACATGTATGATAACCAAACTAAGCTCACAACATAAAACGATCATCACTCCGATATAACTACGGGTCTCACGCCCACAACATCAATCGAGTTCGCGATATGGCCGCGTGCCCCTAATCTCAGACGGTAGACATGTCCATGATGCAACAATAATACCAATGCCCCATGGCCACATGCCCCCGGAATTCTGCATCGGTGTAGACATGTCCATGTGACATCAACAACAAGACAGCAATCCAAATGGAAGCATACCCGTGCGCTACGCATCGTGTCAGTATGTCCAAAGGGAAAAATAAGACAACATTCCGAATGGACGATACCCGCGCGCCACGATCGTGGTCAAGATGTCCAAAGGGAAATCACAAGGCGATAATCAAAATGAAACATACCCGTGCGCTACGATCGCGGTCGATATATCCAAAGCGATTAACTACAAGACCTTAACTAAAATGGAAGCATACCCGCGCGCCACGATCGTGTCGTATGTCCAAAGCGATTAACAACAATAATACTATCAGCAGAACGCATTGCGGAATTTCTCCACATCACGCAAGACGCCCAAGTAAGTTCTCAATCACCAACCGACTCTCTATCGAGAGACGCAGAATACGTAAAACACAACGATTGTACAATAAAGGCTATCATCACAAGCATAGGCAAGTTTCACAACAACAAGCATAGGCAAGTTTCACACAACTCAAAGTACTTTCATTTTATGCCAAAGTCCGGGTTTTTAACCCCAAAGTACTACATACGTTAAGTTCTTTTAAAAGAGATCCATTACTTTTATAAAAGTCACCCGATACCCGTAGTATTAGAATGACCAACCCACCTTCCTTTTCAAAATCAAGTAACAACATTCTTTTCCTAAGTTCCGGTTGCCTAGTTTCAATTACTCAAGCTTCTCATTTTCAAATGGTTTCATAGTTCCCAAACTTAATCACTTGATTCCTTTTGAGAACAATTGAGTAACATATGTCATATACGTGAGTAGTTTATTCTTGTTTATAACGATCTTATTACAGCAGCCATGATCTAGAAAATGTAATATCATTTTGTCTCATCTTAGCTTCTATGCAGATGGAGGTTTCTACTGGTTTTAATACAACACATCATTATTCAATACATTTCCTTTATTAACGCTGCAGTGGTCTGTCGATACACATTCTGATTCCCAAATCAAGAAACATTATCCCTTTAAAACCAAGTACTCATTACTCACGAATGAGGTTTCACACAAACATCCACATTAAAACAAATAAGTTAAGTCTCTTATCTTATAAGATCAAGTCTCTTAACTTCTAACATCAGTAAACCATTTTCACTTACATAAGGTCGTTATAACTAACTTCCCATAAAGCTATTATAACACCCTATGTTTTAAACCAACCAAATCACTTAGCACACGTACGCTCACCGCATTACATAGTTCACAACAATCATGCTAGAAAAGATAGGAAGAGGTTCACATACCTCGCGACGATTTATCGACAATAAGCAAAATGCTCCAAGTACTACAACCTTGCTAGCCCTTTCCACTCCTCGAGTAGAATACGCTACTCTTAGTACTTTCACCTATAAAGGTCAAAACGTCTATTAACCCCAAAACACAAGTTTCTATCTTTCTATAGAAAATTCGAAGACTCTCCCGCAACAACAGAATCTCCTCCTCTATCGAGGCCGACTACCAAGCCAACCAGGGGGGGGGGGTTTACACGTCTACCCGGACGTGTACAATTCTACACAAGTCTACTGCAATACAGTCCTATGTAAAAACAGTTCAGTCCAGTTCTTTATTCTTCAGGCTTAAGTCAAAAGACATTGCCGAATACTAAGTAGTTCCATATATAGTATACTTCAACTATATATTCAACAAAACATGTAATTTCCAATTACAATAGAGGGACAAGATAATTACCTCGATAAGCCCAAAATTATCCAAGTTATAATGTCGATCCTGAGCAAGGTTTAGCTCCAAGCGGCGCTCCAAACCACTCCAAACAACCCTTAGAAGTTCTAACCAACTTCTACTCAAAAATACTTCAACCAACTATGAAGATTTCCTTAGGGTTTGGTTTGAGACTAAAAGGACAAAAGGTAGTATTTCCAGACTCTACGAAAGAGGTATCTTGGAATACTACAAGGCACAAGGCTAAGGTATTTTGGGCATTATAACAATACTAGGAGTATTTCTATACCACAACAAGGGTATTATACGAAAATAACTAGGCAGTGGGGTACCCCACTACCAAGCCTCACTCAAAGGGGGCCTCTCGGCCAAAGCTCCACAAGTGGGGAGGGCTTTGGACGATTTCAACTCACAAAGGAGAGATTTCAAGACTTGGAAAATGATTTTGATGAAGAAAGTTCATCAACTAAGGGGTATTTATAGCAAACCCAAAGGCCAACCAATGGCCAAGATCTAGCCAAGTGCAAGGCAAGTGTAAGGCCAAGATCAAGCCAAGTGTACCCTAGCCCCTACTCCTTAAAACCCTCACAAATATCTACACAAATATCTAGCACCACAAGCCCTCAATTCGGCCAAGTCGCCCACTTGTCTCCGTTGTGAGGTGACACGCCACCCTCCCGTTGGTCCGAATGTTTCGTCTCTAAAAATCCGCAAAAACAAAACGACATAGCCGAATTTTCCCTTCGCAAGTTACGCAAAACGCTTCGTAAAACGACTCTAACCGGTGTTGCACAAAGGTCATTTCGGCCAAGCCACTAGGCGGGGTGACACGTGTCACCCTCCTATGGCCCTCAAAAACGTCTTCGAAAAAAATCCACAATGGCCAAAATCTCAAACAAAGTGGCGTACAAAATCGTAAATTTCTCCCAGGCCCCACGTGACCATTTCCAAAATAAAATTCCATAATTCTCTAATATTCCAGAAGTCCGAATACCAAATCGGGAATCCAATTCCCATTAACGAACCTTTTTCCTTCACAAAACCGAAACTTTTCCGTGGAAAATCACCCTTTCTTCCTTTCCATCTTTCTGCCAGATTCTCGCACGCACGTCCTCGCATACATACTCTGGAAATACGGTATAACATTCTCCTCCTTAGAAACATTCGTCCGAATGTTCCTTCACAAGACGGATATCGATGAAGCTTTTCTAACAAATTGCCAACGCCATACTGGTCACGAAATAACACACGTTATCTTCCTTCCTTACTCGTCGTGCCCTTCTAACACTTGAACTCTTCTAGTATATGTACCACACTTCGTCATCGCTCAGTTCCCAAAACCTTGGAGTCACCACTCCAAACTTGGTCATCTTACTAGCCGTAATATCCCCTAAGGCCATTACCGCCTTCACGAACGATTCTGGTCGAACACATCCACAAACTCATACGATGGTCGTCTAAACTCTGCCTAGCACCCTCGTGACCCTACCACCGCTGACCACCCGAACTGACCCCACCTAAAACCGGGTTACGGTTGACCCGCAAATGGTCCTAAACCCGACCCCAACCGTGCAAACTCTTGTTCCCGATTCTAACAATCTTACTAATTCACATCATGAAAGCTACCACTTCCATCTCACACTACCCACGGACTTATCACACAAATAAATCCCACGTATACTACTCACCCTTAAAAGGTCAAACATAAAACGAATCTTTTACTCAAGGCGACCTTACCTCTAAGGTCTCGATCGTGAAATAGTCTAAGGTTCACACTTACCATGCCTCCCTACGTATCCTTCCAACTAACCATGCATTCTAACTCACACATATCACAATGCTATCCGTAAATAGCACACAATAATGAGATCATCAGAACAAGCATACCAAAACTCTAGAGGTTAAGGATATACGAAGCTACCGCTCCACTCTAATCATAGGCACATACTGCAGGCGCATAGTAGGCGTGATGAACCAGCCACAGATCCCCGGGCGTCGAGTCGTAACATCCGCGCTTCCTTGGTCGGACAGTTCCTCGCAAAATGGCCTGCTGGCCGCATGCAAAACAAACTCCCAATCTAGCACGACACTCTCCAAAATGGAGTCTACCACAATAGTCACAACGAGGTAGGGTGGCTTCACCGTTAACACCCGCTTCCCGAAAATCAACCTCGAGCCACGACCGCCTCAAGACGGTGGAGGACCACTGCATGCCGGTGGGGTATATAACTAGCTCACTTCTGAGGCGGTGCGCCTCGAAAGCCACCAGGACTCGCCGCCCCGGCCTCTTCTGCGATCCAGTGTCATTCCGCCGACCCTCCGTGCCTCACATCCTAGCGCATGAGCTGCATGCGGGCAATGTCCATGCCCAACAAGAGAAACACCCGCACAAGACTCACCATATAATCATCTAGCGGTGGCGTGGCGATGCACCCTATCCTCCATATCTGCAACTAGCGCAGGACATATCGAGCCAAAGAATCGAACTCGACATTGTACTCCCGACGGTCGCCTCTCTGTCTCGATGAATAAAATCGTACCGCGTGCTCCTCATCTGCGGAGGCAAGAAGTGCGTGAGGAAAGCCCCAAAACTCATCCCATACTGGAGGTGCATGCTCTCCCGAAAGCTCATGAATCAAACCAATCGATCAGGTATCACGCACCGATGCGAACCAAAGGTCACAGACTCGGTTTCAAGCCTTGATCACCCGCATGATCCGTAGAATCGCCGAATGAACTCGCGGATCATCCTCGTGCCTCGACCCATAAAACTCGCGCTACAACTCGTAAAGTCCCGTAGCCTCAAACTATCTCGCTCGGGGTGAACCATCGGTGCATCGAACCGAATCGCCAGATCCACTGCCTCATATCGGCCACAACTCGCCAATAATCGCCATCTCTCGTGACCGTCTCCCGCCTGCATCGCGGACCGAGGCTCGTGCATCAGTAGTCTCATCGCCATCGCTGCGCTCTAAACTCTTTGGTGCCGGCGTCAGCTAAACCCGCCACGAAGCACAACTCGTGTATCCTCGGCTGCGCCTCGCATTTCTCTCAGATCTCACTAGCAAGACTCCATTGCCTTGCCCTTCTGGCTCTGGTTGCTCTGCGGAGGCATAATCGTAAAAACGAGATACGCTGTAGGGTACAACTTACAACATGACTCTAAGGCACGATCTCGAATGAGAAGAATGGAAACTAATCCTAAATGTCCTATAGCCTCGATTATAGATGTGGTGCACAACACACCGATAATCAAGACTCTACTAGACACGGTCAGAGACACTTTCCGAGGATTAATCGCTCGATACCACTTTTGTAACGACTGCCCGGGCCGCATCGTGCCTTACCACGCACCCTAGTGATACAAACATCGAGAAAATCAGCGAACACAAAACAAGAGTCATTTAACAAGAGATAAATGAATAAACAAAGCAACCAAAACAGCTTGCCTTCAGATATACATAAAACTCAATAGCTTTAATCCTTTTACAACCCCGCCTACAACAAGATTTCTGCACTCTAAGATATACACGACTATGACGGGACAGGCCCCGCCATACCTCAATGTACAAGAACCTACAACTCGTGAACACCTACTAAAAGATAAGCCTCCGAGAAACGGAGCTTCAAATGCGCTGAATCGTGATCCTATGAGCGAGGAACCACGACCGATGTACCTACTGCAGATTGAACGCACCCAAGGAGGTCGATAACAGTACCAAGTATGTGAAATCAGCATAATATCAGAATGAAATCATACTAGTCTATATAAAGCAGAGACATGTATGATAACCAAACTACGCTCACAACATAAAAATACCATCACTCCAATATAACTATGGGTCTCACGCCACAACATCAATCGAGTTCGCATTATGGCCGCATGCCTATACGCGACGGTGTAGATGTCCATGATGCAACATTAATACCAATGTCCTCACATGCCCCTAACTCTGCATCCGGTGTAACATGTCCATGTGACCTCAACAACAAGACAAAGAATCCAAATGGAAGATACCCGCAGCGCTACGCATCGCGGTCGAGATGTCCAAAGGGAAAATAAGACAACATTCGAATGGACGATACCCGCAGCGCTACGATCGTGCAAGATGTCCAAAGGGAAATCACAAGGCGATAATCAAATGGAAACATACCCGCGCGCTACGCGATCGTGTCGAGATATCCAAAGCGATTAACCACAAGACCTTAACCAAAATGGAAGCATACCCGCGCGCTACGATCGTGTCGAGATGTCCAAAGCGATTAACAACAATAATACTATCAACAGAACGCATCTGCGGAATTTCTCCACACGCCAGACGCCCAAGTAAGTTCTCAATCACCAACCGACTCCATCGAGAGACGCGGTAACACGTAAACACAACGATTGTACAATAAAGGCTATCATCACAAGCATAGGCAAGTTTCACAACAACAAGCATAAAAGTTTCACACAACTCAAAGTACTTTCATTTTATGCCAAAGTCCGGTTTTTAACCCCAAAGTACTACATACGTTAAGTTCTTTTAAAAGAGATCCATTACTTTTATAAAAGTCACCCGACAATTCGTAGTATTAGAATGACCAACCCACCTTCCTTTTCAAAATCAAGTAACAACATTCTTTCCTAAGTTCCGGTTTGCCTAGTTTCAATTACTCAAGCTTCTCATTTTCAAATGGTTTCATAGTTCCCAAACTTAATCACTTGATTCCTTTTAGAACAATTGAGTAACATATGTCATATACGTGAGTAGTTTATTATTGTTTATAACGATCTTATTACAAAGCCCATGATCTAGAAAATGTAATATCATTTTGTCTCATCTTAGCTTCTATGCAGATGGAGGTTTCTACCGTTTTAATACAACACATCATTATTCAATACATTTCCTTTATTAACGCCGCAGTGGTCCGCCGATACACATTCTCGATTCCCAAATCAAGAAACATTATCCCTTTAAAACCAAGTACTCATTACTCACGAATGAGGTTTCACACAAACATCCACATTAAAACAAATAAGTTAAGTCTCTTATCTTATAAGATCAAGTCTCTTAACTTCTAACATCAAGAAACCATTTTCACTTACATAAGGTCGTTATAACTAACTTCCCATAAAGCTATTATAACACCCTATGTTTTAAACCAACCAAATCACTTAGCACATGTACGCGTCACCGTACTACATAGTTCACAACAATCATGCTAGAAAAGATAGGAAGAGGTTCACATACCTCGCGACGATTTATCGACAATAAGCAAAATGCTCCAAGTACTACAACCTTGCTAGCCCTTTCCACTCCTCGAGTAGAATACGCTACTCTTAGTACTTTCACCTATAAAGGTCAAAACGCCTATTAACCCCAAAACACAAGTTTCTATCTTTCTATAGAAAATTGGCAAAGACCTCCCCGCAACAACAGAATCTCCTCCTCTATCGAGGCCGGCTACCAAGCCAACCAGTGTGGTTTACACGCCTACCCTGACGTGTACAATTCTACACAAGTCTACCGCAATACACCCATGTAAAAACAGTTCACCAGCTTTATTCTTCAGCTTAAGTCAAAAGACATTGCGAATACTAAGTAGTTCCATATATAGTATACTTCAACTATATATTCAACAAAACATGTAATTTCCAATTACAATAGAGGACAAGATAATTACCTCGATAAGCCCAAAATTATCCAAGTTATAATGTCGATCCCGAGCAAGGTTTAGCTCCAATTCGCACGCTCAAACCACTCCAAACAACCCTTAGAAGTTCTAACTAACTTCTACTCAAAATACTTCAACCAACTGAAGATTTCCTGTGGTTTCTGGTTTGAGACTAAAAGGACAAAAGGTAGTATTTCCTGACTCTACGTAAAGAGGTATCTTTGGAATACTACAAGGTACAAGGCTAAGGTATTTTGGGCATTATAACAATACTAGGAGTATTTCTATACCACAACAAGGGTATTATACGAAAATAACTAGGCTAGTGGGTACCCCACGCCAAGCCTCACTCAAAAGGGGGCCTCTCTACCAAAGCTCCACAAGTGTGGGAGGGCTTTGGACGATTTCAACTCACAAAGGGAGAGATTTCAAGACTTGAAAATGATTTTGACGAAGAAAGTTCATCAACTAAGGGTATTTATAGCAAACCCAAAGGCCAACCAATGGCCAAGATCTAGCCAAGTGCAAGGCAAGTGTAAGGCCAAGATCAAGCCAAGTGCACCCTAGCCCCTACTCCTTAAAACCTCACAAATATCTACACAAATATCTAGCACCACAAGCCCTCAATTCGGCCAAGCGCCCACTTGTCTCCATTGCGAGGGTGACACACGCCACCCTCCCGCTGGTCCGAATGTTTCGCCTCTCGGAAAAATCCGCAAAAAAACAAAACGACATAGCCGAATTTTCCTTCGCAGTTACGCGAAAACGCTTCGTAAAAACGACTCTAACCGTGTCACAGACAAAGGTCATTTCTACTGCCACGCAGGCGGGGTGACACGTGTCACCCTCCTATTGGCCTCAAAAACGCTCTTCAAAAAAATCCACAATGGCCAAAATCTCAAAACAAAGTGGGCCTACAAAACCGTAAATTTCTCCCGTGGGCCCCACGTGACCATTTCCAAAATAAAATTCCATAATTCTCTAATATTCCGGAAGTCCGAATACCAAACTGGAATCCAATTCCATTAACGAACCTTTTTCCTTCACAAAACCGGAAACTTTTCCGTGGAAAAATCACCTCTTTCTTCCTTTCCAATCTTTCTGCCGTATTCTCGTACGTACGTCCTCGCATACATACTCTGGAAATACGGGGTATAACAATTTAACCCCTTAAAGATCAAGGTACTCCTAACTTTTATAAACAAGTCACTTATGTTTTTCCATCGCAAGGAGTTCAATATTTGAAAACGAGTTACTTCCTTTTTCCCAAAATCAAGTTACCATTTTAAGTCTAATAATGAAACCATTTCTTTATCTTCATAAAGTCGTTATAATTAACTTCCCAAAAAGCCGTTATAACACTTTATATTTTAGGACAAGTCAAGACAGAACCATGCCTTCCTTTTAAACCAAAACACTTTCAATTCTTAAATCTCTTTTCTTTTAGAAATCGAGTTCCTTACTTTGGAACTTTTAGGAAAATCAGAACTTGATTTCAATAATTCTTATTCGAGCAGCCATGATCTAGGAAATGTAATACAATTTTGTCTTATCTTAGCTTCTATGCAGATGGAGGTTTCATCGGTTTTAATATAATTAATTGTCATTACTTTTCCTTTATTAACGCTGCATCGCTCGCTCGATTCTTATTTCCATTTCCGAAATTTATGTAACATTACTCTTTTTTTAAAACCAAGTATTAATTTCTCACGAATGAGGTTTTATACTTTTCAACACCGTTTAGGTCAATTACAAGTCACGTCTCTTATCTTTTGAAAACAACAAACCATTCTTTTAGCTACATAAAGTGGTTATAACAACTCCCCATAAAGCCGTTATAACACTTTATGTTTTAAACCACCCAATTACCACTATAACATTTATGAGACCAATAGGCTCATTCTTTAACCACCGAAAATTCGCATTAACGGATAAGACTTTACTACTATTTCCACACAATGAAGCCCTTAACACTTCATATCAAGTCAAGACACAAAATGGAAATCAAAGTCTTTTAACACACGTGCGTCTACCGCACTATATATTTTACAAATAGTCATGCTGAAGAGGATAGGAAGAATCACATACCTCGCGACGACTGTCGACAATAAGCAAAATGCTCCACAAGATATCGCCTTAAGTAGAATATGCTACCGTAGTACTTCAATCCTATAAGGGTCATAAAACGTCTATCAAACTCTAGCTTCGAACGTAGAATAACTAAGTGCAAAGTCCCCAAATTCTACGACAATTTGGACGACACTTCCTTTGTTTCTACTAACTTGCCACCTTTGTCAAGGCCGAATTTCAATAACCAACGCCACATTTAAGACACACAATTAAGCTAACCACAAAGGGGATTACACGCCTTTACAGGACGCGTAAGCTTCCGCCCCTCAAAAATAAAACAAAACCAATACTTCCATGCCATTCTTGGCCAACAATAAACCAAACCTAAACCCCTTAACTCTTTCCAATCCATTTTATTAGGGCTAACATGATGTCTAACCCTAGGCATCTCAACAATTACAATCTCCCTTTACAACATGCGACGTCCCAATTAGAAATCCAATTGAAGTTACAATCTTAAGGCTAACATGCCTATTCATTTTTTAACAAGACAACAAGATCCAAATCTATACAATATAAAACAGCCTTAGGCTCAACTCTAAACTACTAAAATAAAACAAATTTCTGTGCTCACATCTATACTACTAAAATAAAATTCTTAGGCTCAAACCAAGATAAAGGGGAAACTTTTACCGTAAGGACTAGCCCACAATAGCCCCTTTTTCTTCCACCTCTTCCACAAAATCGCCCACCAAGTACTCCACGAGTTTACCCACACTTTTTCTTCTTGCCGCCGCTCCAACAATCTCCTCTAAAGCTAGGTTTTCTTCCAAAAACTAGAGAGAAGGGAGAGGGTTTTTCTTAGGAGGGTTTTGAAATGAAATGAAATGGAATGGCCAAGTCTTCCAAGACTTGGCCCTAAAATAGGACCACTTACTGATAAAAAGGATGGGAGGGACACTTGTCACCCTCCCATAGGTTATAAACGAAATATCCCCTGTTTTTCGTCACTTATCACAAAATCCGCCGGCGCCGCGTTCACCGGGCCATGGCGCTTCCACTTCCAAAAATAAATCTTCCGCATGTCGGCGCCGCGGCGCTGCAACCCCTGCGACCCCCCAGAACAACCGGCGCCGCGGCCCTGCATTCCGTGGCCGCGCTGCACTTCAACCGAAATCTGCCGCTCGATCAAGCGCACAAACTTGAAACTTCCATAACTTTTGACTCCGATGTCCAATCGATTTAACGGTTTGTTGCGTTGGGATCTAGATTTAACGGGCTACACATTAGGCTTTTTAAACACCTCGAAATTCTTAACAACTGGGGTACAACACTCCAAGGTAAACTAAAAATCCGTCCAACACATGTTGTCAACTTATCTATCAACTTTTCACATCTTAATTTCCTTGGTACATCCTATCTTACTCCTTGAATTTACGGGGTGTAACAACATTCGAGGACGAACTGCTCTGATACCACTCTTTGTCACGACCCGAGCCGACGGGCCGCGACTGGTGCCCTACTTGGGCACCCTTATACTGATCTGTTACATATAATCACACTGATACCGAGGACAATATAGAAAATCTGTAATGAACCTGTTTCCTGAGGAGTCACAGCAAATCAACATAGCAAAATAGGCAAGCCGACAAGGCTGCCACTATATACGGGAATATCCAAAACGGAGTACAACAGTACAGCTGACCCAAAACACGTCGATAACCCATACATGTCCAACCCACACATGTCCAATCCACACATGTCCACAGACCTCTAAGAGTATGATAATGAAATATGACGGGACAGGGCCCCGCCGTACCCCTGAATATGCATAAGTCTATATCAAAGGATCTGTATCAAAATGACTAAGCTCCGGAACAATGGAGCTCTCCAAAAAACTAAGCGGAAATCATAGGCTGGAGGACCACCAAACTGAGTGTATGTACCTGTGGGCATGAAACGCAGCCCCCCGGAGAAAGGGGGTCAGTACGAAAAAATGTACCGAGTATATAAAACATGAAGTACTGTAAAGAAGATCCTAACTGGCCAAAATATGATAGTAGAAAAGTATAATAATAAAAAATATCAATGCAACTGTGCCTTATAAAATGAGAGTCATGTATGTCCATATAATATACCGTACCCGGCCCATCATGGGACTCAGTGAATGAAGTCATATACATATATATACCGTACCCGGTGTTACACCCCGTAATTATAGGACATGTTTTAAGAGCGTACGTGAGAATCCCAAATGTTAAGATTTGAGACTAGTAAAAATTTATCGGAATTATGGAATTGTAGGAAAACGTAATATTGTGACGAATGGGAGGGAGACACGTGTCACCCCCCCTTAAGTGGGCTTGGACGAAATTTAACATGGGTACAAGGGTCATTTGACCATTATTAAGATGACAAAGTCTTGCAAGTAGTAGAGCTTGATAAAATTGACTTAGTCGATGGGACCACTTAGCTTGATATTTAAAAGATTTTCATCCAAACCACACATATATATTAATATTAGCCCTTCATGTTAGTATATAAGGATACTAGTAGTGAGACAAGCTTTCCATACTTAGAAAAATTTCAAGAAAATTGGATGAACAAGAGTGAGGCTCTCGGGTTCACCAACTAGAAAAGAGAAAAAAATTTGTTTGTTGTCCAATAAGCTCCACACTTTAAACCAAGGTTCATGAGGGTATTGTAAGGGTATCTCAATAGAAAGATCCCGGAAAAAGATTGTTTTCGTATTAGTCGCAAGGTGAAAACCTAGTTGCTTTCCTAGGTTTTGATTGGAAGATTAAAGGAAAGTTGTTTGTGATATTCTAAGGGTCTCAAGTGGCGGATTGAAGTGTCAAGAAGAGGCTCTAAGTTGCTATGGAGCGACTTCGGATTTGAAGTTGGACTAAGGCTCGTTGAGGTAACAATCTTGTTCTCTTAAAGTGTTACAAGATTATATATTGTTGTTAGCCTTACATTTTTACTAGCATGAAGTATATGTGTTGAAGATTTATAAGTGATATGGATTGTTGTAGCCTAAAAATCCGAAATGTCATATAAGCCATTTGAAGTTGGATTACAAGTTGGTCGTTAATTAGAATCGTCGCATGTTACTTACTTGAAGATTGTAGTGGTTATAATCAATTGCGACTTGATATCATGTTATACTAAACAACTTGGATTGAAAAGGAAATTGGATAAGAATTGGTGTTGTTGTATCTCAAGTTGCCGAATTTACACTTGTAGTTTGTACTAGTTTGATATCAATTGTGAGGCGGAATTTTACACGTCTAGTAGGCGTGTAATCCCCTATTGTTAACTACATTGTTGGGCCTTAAATGTGGCGTGTTTGGTTATTGAATTCGGGCCTTGAAAAAGGTGGTAAAGTATGTAGAAACAAAGGAAGTGTTGTCCGATTTTCCGTAGAATTTAGTGACTTTGCACTTATTATATATTCTACGTTTGAAGTAAGAAGTTAATAGACGTATTATGGTCATTATAGGTTGACATACTACGTGCGGTATATTGGACTTAGCGAGTGGATTAACCCGAAGAGGTATGTGGAACTTTCCTATCTCTTGATCATGAATAGTTGTACTTATATAGTACGGTAGACGTACAAGACTTTGGTATCCTTTACTTGTTTTAAGAATGTCCAAGTCGGTTGAGTTAGGAGATTAACTCACTTGTTTTAAAGTAGTAAGGATGTCTTAGTTTTCAAAGTTAAGGGACTTGAAGTGTTTTAAAGTATATGATACTTGTTTCGTTTTAAACGTATAAGTCCCTTGGATATAGGAAAGTGTAATTGACAAAAGTATAAAGTTAATATAACGACTTTATGGGAAGTTGGTTATATTAGCTTTATGGAAAGTTAACAAAAGAAAGATTTACTCTAAGTAAAATAAGTAAGGATAAATGATTTGAATTTATGAAAGGCAATTGATTTTAAGGCATCAATTGCCTAAGGTTTTAAGAGAAAAGAAGTCACTTGATTTAGAAGCCTAATTACATTTCTAAAAGGTATTGTGACTTGTCTTGAAAAGTAGTTGTGACTTGATACTATGGTTATTAGTATCTTGTAGTTTGTATATGAAAAAGAGTCATTTTAAAAGGATAGAAGTACGTAGTACTTTGAGTTAAATTACCGGATTTTTAAAAATGACATGTTAGTGCCTTAAGTAAACTAAAATGAGAGGGTATAATAATAATGTTAATAAGAAGTTAGGGGATTTCTTAACTTGCTTATATTATGATAAGTTCTGGCGCTTATGTTATGTATGATAGCCGGTTGTGCTAGTTTAAGTTATTCTTACGGAAAGCCCTGTTACTACTAATTCCATGGATTTGCTACCCATGACGCGAAAGTGCGTTTGTACTCATTGCGGGCCCACCGGGCCCAAGCGGGTGAAATAGTCCTGTGCGGGTGAAATAGTCCCATGCGGAGCGTATCGCTCCATTGCGGGTCCGTAGGACCTATGCGGGTGAAATAGTCCCAGGAGTAGGATTGCTTAATGATACTACGGGCAGGTGACTCTACTTTGATCATGAGCCTCCTATTTTTATGCAGTAAAGTTTATACTTGTTACTCTCATTGTTAGTAAGACACAATGTACTGTAATTTGATTATCTTACATGTCTCCAACTTTATTTAGACTTATGATATAATTACAGTATTTTTCCAGTTTTACATACTTGGTACATATTGTGTACTGACCCCCTTCATCGGGGGATGCGTTCATGCCGCATGTAGGGGTAAACAGGTGGTGGATCCTCATTCTTAGGATCACTGATCAGGTGTCGGAAGCTCCATTTCTCCGGAGGCTTGCCTTTTGGTACGGTTTTCCCTGATGTTGTGGATATTATGTACATTCAGGGGTATGGCGGGGCCCTGTCCCGCCACAGTTATTATTCCTAGAGGTCTGTAGTCACAGTTGTGGTTTGGGCTGTAAGAACAAAGTTGTACTGTTTTACCTTTGGTTATGTATATTTTATGGAAGACGGCCTTATCGGCTAGCCTGTGATGTTTATTGTCTAAACATGTTTATGTGTTGTGTATGTTCCGCTGCTATTCTCTGATGTATACCTGAAAGGGGTGCCCAGGTAGGGCACCAGTCACGGCCCGGGGTCGGGTCGTGACAAAAGTGGTATCAGAGCAGTTAGTCCTCAGAAAGTGTCTACAGAACGTGTCTAGTAGAGTCTTGATTATCGGTGTGTTGTGCACCACATCTATAATCAGGAGGCTGCAGGACATTTAGGATTTGTTTCCATTCTTCTCTCTCTGAGATCGTGCAGTAGAGCTGTCTTATTAGGTTGAATCATCTATGACCTATTCTTATGTATCAGTTATGCCTCCACGGAAGGCGACCAGGGCCCAGAAGGGCAAGGTAGCAGCAGAGGCGCTGGCACGCGTGAGGGTTACTAGGACTCGCATACGCACTATGCACGAGGTGTAGGCGGGTCGGCGAGTTCAGCCACGCCGACAAGTATTTGAGGAGCCGAGAGCGGCGAGCTCCGCAGGTTCCGGTGCACGAGCCTCCAGCCCACGCCCGGGCCGAGTATAGAGATTACGGGAGCGGTCCGTTATTGACCAACATAGTAGCAGGCACGATGTGAGCGGTAGCTAACCCTGTGAGCCGAAGCTTACTGGTTGGGATTTTCTGGGTTGTCATCCACCCGAGTTCTATGGTTCGAGGTCTGAGGAGGATCCTCAGGAGTTTATTCGGCAGTTACAGCGGACTATGCAGGTGCTTAGGGCCTCGGAGACAGAGTCAGTTATGCTAGCCTCTTACCGGTTACGCGATATTGCGTTGAACTGGTTTGAGTCATGGGAGCTGTCGAGAGGTGAGGGTGCTCTTCCAGCTGTTTGGGAGGAGTTCACAGAGGCCTTCCTGGATCACTTTTTGCCTCCTGAGATGAGGAGAGCCCGCGTGGATAGATTTTTGACCTTGAGGCAGAATGGGAGGACTATAAGAGAGTACAGCCTGGAGTTTGACTCATTGGCCAGGTATGCAACACCATTGTAACTGATATGGAAGACAGAGTTCATCGCTATGTGATGGGGCTAGACCGTCATATGATTACTGCATACTTAGGGGTGGCCCTTCAGCCAGGTATGGATATTGCCAGGATGCAGACGTATGCGCAGGGGATAGAGGATAGAGAGAGGGAGGATCAGCTTGACTCAAAGCCACCCAAGAGGCCAGACAACAGAGGTCTCGAGGCGATTTTCGAGGCGACACTCAGCAGCGAACTAGTCCACAGCTCGGCCAGACAGAGTGCTCCTTCTCGGTTTTCTCGCGAGGTTTGATCGGTCGGGTTATTCAGGCGGGAGTGGCTCCGTGGCTTCGTTCCCGGAGGAACGAGTTCCAGCGATGAGGCCACCTATACCTCGGTGGTCGATGTGGTGATTGCCATCGCGAGGTGTCGTGTTCCTCCGGAGCTTGTTACTCTTGTGGCGCAGGCCATTTGAAGAGAGATTGTCCGACTAGAGCGCATGGGTGGTATGGTTCACCGAGATCGATTCTTTGGGTCTTCCTCTCCTTATGTGGTTATGCGCCCCGGAGGGCAGGGTGTTCACGGACCGGCAGGCCGTGATAGAGGTCGTGGTGGGGGTCCCAGTTCTAGCGGTCCACAGAACCACATATATTCCTTAGCCAGCCGCCAGGATCAGAAGGCTTCCGACGCCGCCATAGGTACATTATTGATTTCATCTTTGGACGTTTATGCCTTGATAGATCCAGGTTCTACCTTGTCCTATGTGTCCCCTCTTATTGCTGGTAGAATCGGGATAGAGCCGGTGTCGATAGAGCCTTTTGAGGTAGTTACGCCAGTGGGTGATTCGGTGTTAGCTGAGCGGGTGTACAAAGGTTGTCCGGTGTTCATTTACAGTCGTCAGACCCTAGCAAACTTGATAGAGATGAAGATGACAGATTTTGATGTCATTATGGGTATGGACTGGTTGGCTTCTTGTTATGCCAACGTTGACTGTAGAGACAGGTTGGTCCGGTTCCGCCAGTGAGCCGCTTATCGAGTGGAAGGGCAACACAATGGCCGCCGGCGGTAGGTTTATTTCTTACCTCAAGGCTAGGAAGATGGTGCGAGAAAGGGTACATCTATCATCCGTTCGTATTCGATCTGAGGCCGAGGTGCCGCTTCTTGATCGATTCGATGGTTAGGAGTTTCGGATGTGTTCCCAGACGATCTCCCGGGTATCCCTCCTGAGAGGGAGATTGAGTTTTGTATTGATACGTTGCCAGACACTCGACCTATATCTATTCCGCCATACAGGATGACACCTGCTGAGTTGAGGGAGCTGAAGGACCAGCTGAAAGATTTGCTGGAAAAAGGCTTTATCAGGCCTAGTGTTTCTCCCTGGGGAGCACCGATTTTGTTTGTGAAGAAGAAGGATGGGGCAGATGCAAGCGTGTTGATTACAGTACCAATAAGGTAACCATCAAGAATAGATACCCTCCCGTGATTGATGATTTGTTTGACCAACAGCGGTGCGAGGTGTTTCTCAAGATAGACTCGCGGTCCGTTATCATCAAAGTGCGAGTTCGAGAGACGATATCCCAAAGATCGCATTCGTGACCCGGTATGGGCACTATGAGTTCTTGGTGATGTCTTTCGGTTTGACCAACGCCCAATGGTATTTATGGATCCGATGAACCGTGTTCAAGCCATTTTGGATACATTTGTTATAGTATTCATTGATGACATCTGGTTTATTCGCGTCAGAGCGCGAGCATGCAGATCACTGAGGACGGTACTTGGGTCCTCCGAGCCGGCGATTGTTCGCCAAGTTCTCCAAGTGTGAGTTTTGGTTGGCCTCGCGGCATTTCCGGGCACATTATCGGGTGATGGTGTTCAGGTTGATACGCAAAGATTGAGAAGCCAAGTCTTGGCGAGACCTACTACTCCGGCCGAGTGCGCAGCTTAGGGATGGCGAGTTATTATCGTAGGTTTGTAGGCGCTTTGCTTCGATATCGGCCGCTGACTAGCCGACTCGTAAGCGGCTAAGTTCCGATGGACGAGGTCATGAGAAGGGCTTTCGCCATCAAGGAAAAGTTGACGACGACTCCAGTTCTTACTCTTCCTGAGGGGTTAGAGGGATACGTGATTTATTGTGATGCCTCGGGTATCGAGCTAGGGTGCGTTTTGATGCAGCACGGAAAGGTTATAGCCTATGCTTCCCGACAGTTACGGAAGCATGAGAGGAATTACCCTACTCACGACTTAGAGTTGGCCGCAGTTATTCATGCCTTGAAGATTTGGAGACATTATTTATATGGGGTTCATGTGGACATTTATACAGACCACAAGAGCCTCCAGTATATCTTCAGGCAGAGGGAGCTGAACTTGCGACAGAGACGGTGGTTAGAGTTGTTGAAAGATTATGATGTTGATATTCTATACCATCCGGGGAAAGCCAACGTGGTTGCAGATGCTTTGAGTCGTAGCGATGGGAGTCCGCCGAGGTACAACGCAGAGACAGACACGGTCCGTCGATCCATCCCAAGCGAGCCTTGGGGTTCGATTGATCGATACCGATGATAGTGGGGTACGGGTTCGTGAGGTTGCCGAGTCTTCCATCGTTGATGAGGTGAAGAGGCGACAGTATGAAGACCCAGTGTTGGTACGGTAGCGAGATGCAGCTCTTCGGGAGGAGAAGAGTCTATTCGAGGTAGCGCCTGATGGGGTGCTAAGATTTGAGGGCCGGTTGTGTGTTCCCGATGTGACAGGACTTCGTCAGCAGATTCTGAGGGAGGAACACAGTGCTCATTATTCTATTCATACGGGGTCGACCAAGATGTACCATGACCTCAGGGGTATGTATTGGTGGGATGGCCTGAAGAGGGACGTGGCAGGTTTTGTTGCACAGTGTCCTAATTGCCAGCAGGTCAAGGTTGAGCAGCAGAGGCCTAGTTGACTATTGCAGGCTATTGATATTCCGACATGGAAGTGGGAGGTGATCAACATGGAATTTGTTACATGGTTACCTCATACTCAGAGGAAGTATGACTCCATCTGGGTTATTGTTGACAGGCTGACGAAATCAGCCCACTTTCTTCCAGTCAGGACTACGTATTCGGCTGAGGATTATGCCAGATTGTATATCAGGGAGATTGTGAGACTGCACGGAGTCCCTATATCGATTATATCAGACAGAGGGGCCCAATTTACAGCTAACTTCTGGAGGTCTTTCCAGAATGGATTAGGGACACAGGTGAGTCTCAGTACAACGTTTCATCCTCAGACTGACGGGCAGACAGAACGTACTATCCAAACACTTGAGGATATGTTGCGAGCCTGTGTGATTGATTTCAGGGGTATCTGGGAGGATCATTTGCCTCTTGTGGAGTTTGCTTATAACAACAACTACCATTCTAGTATACAGATGGCGCCATACGAGGCTTTGTATGGGCGGAAATATAGGTCGCCGATTGGTTGGTTCGACGTGGGCGAGGTGCAGTTAGTTGGCCCAGACTTGGTTCAGCAGGCTGTGGATAAGGTGAATCTTATCCAGGAGAGACTGTTAGTAGCTCAGAGTCGGCAGAAGTCTTATGCAGATAATCGGCGTCGACATTTGGAGTTTCAGGTAGACGATTGGGTCTTCGCGTATCGCCTAAGGGTGTGATGAGATTCGGAAAGAAGGGGAAACTTAGCCCAAGGTACATTGGGCCCTACCAGATCATCCGTAGAGTAGACAAGGTTTTCTATAAGTTGGATCTGCCATCAGAGTTAGAGGCGGTACATCCGGTCTTCCATGTTTCTATGTTGCGGAAGTGTATCGGAGATCCATCTAGAGTTTTCCCAGCTAGTGAGGTCCAGGTGACAGAAGGGTTATCGTATGAGGAGAGTCCCATAGAGATACTCGATCGCCAGGTCAGGCGACTGCGGACCAAGGATGTGGCTTCCTTCAAAGTCTTGTGGCGAAATGATAACAGGGAGGAGATGACTTGGGAAGCGGAGGAGGACATGTTGAAGAAGTATCCTCACTTATTCCCTACACCTTCAGGTAATTCATTTTCCCTTACTTGTCAAGTTTTAATTGAAGTATTTTTGCTTAAATGCTATTATGTGGTCATGTGTGGCATTATTGGTATGTCGGGATTGTGAAAGGAAACTATGTCGCTAATTATAAGTTTGACTCCGAAAGAACATTCGGGGATGAATGTTTCTAAGGGGGGAAGAATGTTACACCCCGTAATTATAGGACATGTTTTAAGAACGTACGTGAGAATCCCAAATGTTAAGATTTGAGACTAGTAAAAATTTATAAGAATTATGGAATTGTCAGAAAACGTAATATTGTGACGAATGGGAGGGCGGCACGTGTCACCCCCGTTAAGTGGGCTTGGACGAAATTTAACATGGGTACAAGGGTCATTTGACCATTATTAAGATGACAAAGTCTTGCAAGTAGTAGAGCTTGATAAAATTGACTTAGTCGATGGGACCACTTAGCTTGATATTTAAAAGATTTTCATCCAAACCACACATATGTATTAATCTTAGTCCTTCATGTTAGTATATAAGGATACTAGTAGTGAGACAAGCTTTCCATACTTATAAAAATTTCAAGAAAATTGGATGAACAAGAGTGAGGCTCTCGGGTTCACCAACTAGAAAAGAGAATTTTTTTGTTTGTTGTCCAATAAGCTCCACATTTTAAACCAAGGTTCATGAGGGTATTGTAAGGGTATCTCAATAGAAAGATCCCGGAAAAAGATTGTTTTCGTATTAGTCGCAAGGTGAAAACCTAGTTGCTTTCCTAGGTTTTGATTGGAAGATTAAAGGAAAGTTGTTTGTGATATTCTAAGGGTCTCAAGTGGCGGATTGAAGTGTCAAGAAGAGGCTCTAAGTTGCTATGGAGCGACTTCGGATTTGAAGTTGGACTAAGGCTCGTTGAGGTAACAATCTTGTTCTCTTAAAGTGTTACTAGATTATATATTGTTGTTAGCCTTATATTTTTACTAGCATGAAGTATATGTGTTGAAGATTTATAAGTGATATGGATTGTTGTAACCTAAAAATCCGAAATGTCATATAAGCCATTTGAAGTTGGATTACAAGTTGGTCGTTAATTAGAATCGTCGCATGCTACTTACTTGAAGATTGTAGAGGTTATAATCAATTGCGACTTGATATCATGTTATACTAAACAACTTGGATTGAAAAGGAAATTGGATAAGAATTGGTGTTGTTGTATCTCAAGTTGCGGAATTTACACTTGTAGTTTGTACTAGTTTGATATCAATTGTGGGGCAAAATTTTACACGTCTAGTAGGCGTGTAATCCCCTATTGTTAACTACATTGTTGGGCCTTAAATGTGGCGTGTTTGGTTATTGAATTCAGGCCTTGAAAAAGGTGGTAAAGTATGTAGAAACAAAGGAAGTGATGTCCGATTTTCCGTAGAATTTAGTGACTTTGCACTTATTATATTCTACGTTTGAAGTAAGAAGTTAATAGACGTATTATGGTCATTATAGGTTGACATACTACGTGCGGTATATTGGACTTAGCGAGTGGATTGACCCGAAGAGGTATGTGGAACTTTCCTATCTCTTGAGCATGAATAGTTGTACTTATATAGTACGGTAGACGTACAAGACTTTGGTATCCTTTACTTGTTTTAAGAATGTCCAAGTCGGTTGAGTTAGGAGATTAACTCACTTGTTTTAAAGTAGTAAGGATGTCTTAGTTTTCAAAGTTAAGGGACTTGAAGTGTTTTAAAGTATATGATACTTGTTTCGTTTTAAACGTATAAGTCCCTTGGATATAGGAAAGTGTAATTGACAAAAGTATAAAGTTAATATAACGACTTTATGGGAAGTTAGTTATATTAGCTTTATGGAAAGTTAACAAAAGAAAGATTTACTCTAAGTAAAATAAGTAAGGATAAATGATTTGAATTTACGAAAGGCAATTGATTTTAAGGCATCAATTGCCTAAGGTTTTAAGAGAAAAGAAGTCACTTGATTTAGAAGCCTAATTACATTTCTAAAAGGTATTGTGACTTGTCTTGAAAAGTAGATGTGACTTGATACTATGGTTATTAGTATCTTGTAGTTTGTATATGAAAAAGAGTCATTTTAAAAGGATAGAAGTACGTAGTACTTTGGGTTAAATTCCCGGATTTTTAAAAATGACATGTTAGTGCCTTAAGTAAACTAAAATGAGAGGGTATAATAATAATGTTAATAAGAAGTTAGGGGATTTCTTAACTTGCTTATATTATGATAAGCCGGTAGCGCTTATGTTATGTATGATAGCCATTGTGTTAGTTTGTTATTCTTACGGGGGAAAGCCCCGGGTTACTACTAATTCCATGGATTTGCTACCCATGATGCGAGTGCGGCGTTTGTACTCATTGCGGGCCCACCGGGCCCAAGCGGGTGAAATAGTCCTGTGCGGGTGAAATAGTCCCATGCGGAGCGTATCGCTCATCATGGTCCGTAGGACCTATGCGGGTGAAATAGTCCCGCGAGTAGGATTGCTTAATGATACTACGCGGTGACCCTACTTTGATCATGAGCCTCCTATTTTTATGCAGTAAAGTTTATACTTGTTACTCTCATTGTTAGTAAGGCACAGTGTACTGTAATTTGATTATCTTACATGTCTCCAACTTTATTTAGACTTATGATATAATTACGATTTTTCCGATTTACATACTTGGTACATATCATAATCGACTTCTTCCTGGCTGCGTTTATGCCGCAGTGGTAGGGTAGCGGTGGTGGATCCTCATTCTTAGGATCATCGATCGTGTGTCGAAGCTCCATTTCTCCGAGGCTTGCCTTTGCACGATTTTCCATGATGTTGTGGATATTATGTACATTCAGGTATGGCGGCCCCGTCCCGCCACGATTATTATTCCTGTGCAGAGTCACAGTTGTGGTTTGGGCTGTAAGAACAAAGTTGTACTGTTTTACCTTTGGTTATGTATATTTTATGGAAGGCGGCCTTATCGGCTAGCCTGTGATGTTTATTGTCTAAACATGTTTATATGTTGTGTATGTTCCGCTGCTATTCTCTGATGTATACCTGAAAGGGGTGCCCAGGTAGGGCACCAGTCGCGGCCCGAGGTCGGGTCGTGACACCCGGCCCCCTAGTGAGGGTCTTGGTGAAATGATCATGTGTACACATACCGTACCCGACCCATCATGGGACTCGGTGAATGAAGTCA
Organism: Przewalskia tangutica; assembly: GCA_029844215.1. Classification (NCBI taxonomy): domain Eukaryota; kingdom Viridiplantae; phylum Streptophyta; class Magnoliopsida; order Solanales; family Solanaceae; genus Przewalskia; species Przewalskia tangutica. The sequence continues at coordinate 86,694,913 of CM056729.1, forward strand.
TATCCATGGATGCCTATCCATATATATCGTACCCGGCCTATTCTGGGACTCGATAAAATCATCATATATATACATACCGTACCCGGACCTCTAGTGAGGGACGCGGTGAACAATGCAAAGCTGCGCACGAACATACCCGGCCCGGGACTCGGTGAAATGATATAATCACATCAAGCACGAATAGAATATCATGAGTAACCACATGCAAATTAAATCATCATTTGACTCTCAATGGAATAAATAGAATGAGCTATCACTGGAAAATTAAAGGCAACTATCATATCAAGTATCACTAGGAATTAGGATTCATTGGGATTACGTACGTACGTCGTACACTCATTTTATGTAAATCATGACAAAAATAAGGGATTGTCGTCTATACCAACTCAATAACTTATATTCGTCTTGATTAGCACTTCAACCTATAATATTAGTAACATGCCCGTCAACTCTATGATTACTAGTATACGTTATATATGTCGGATGATGACTCTCTTTTTATAAAGAAAAATTGGGCAACACTTCCCCTACTTATACACACATCCGCAATTCACACACAAGGTCAACAACCAACGATAACAAGTCACAACTCAAGGACATACAAAATTATCCCCGTATACCCCATATACACTATCATTATACATTCTTTCTTTTTTACGTTAATGGAAAACAATAACCATAACAACCAAGATGATTAATACACCTATTTCTCATGTTAATCCAGCCCCTTTAACCATATCAAAACAGCCACTAAAACAGTCCATACTCTAGCAACAACAACAAGAGTGCAAGTCTTATAGCTTGCAACATAACACCTTTCTACACTTTAATTCCTTTAAGACATATATCCGCAATTACAACAATGTATATGCATGTTCATAGCTTATAATTCCAGCATTATAACTCAACAAAACAACCCCTAAATTCGACACGACAATACCCCACAATTTCATGAAGGTCTCGGCTCACACAAAATAATACCATAGCTCTTCTCATAGTTCCTAAAATCCAATTCATATTTCAACACTTTCATATAAACAACTACACATCAATACAACCACATGCATTTTCTTACTTCCAATTTCTCTTAACACGAGTTCATTTTCTTAACTACAACATCATTTAACTCCAATTACTTTATAATAAGAAGAAATCTTACCTTAATTTAGCTAAAATAGTCCCATCTTGCATTCGGTACCCTGTTGAGTGTATTTCGGTACACTCTTTTGAGTCATTTTTAGTTAGTATTTTACTCTTTTCGTTTGTGTTTAGTATAGTATTAGGGTTCTTTTGAGTCACATCCGTTCCAAAGGAGGAAATACAGAATTGAGGATGAAATGAGCTCAATGAAGATGAAATTTGCACAAGCACGAATGAAGCCTAAAATGTCCCAAGAAGAATAGAAGAAATCAGGTGAAATCCTGACGAAAACAGGTCAAGGGCCGCGGCGCAAGACAAGGAAGGGTCGCGGCGTTGATGAGTCGCGGCTGAAGGAATTAGGGTCGCGGCGCAAGACAAGGAAGGGCCGCGGCGTTGATGAGCCGCGACTGAAGGAATTAGGGCCGCGACGTGAAAATTACAGAGAGCAAGAAAAATATTCACCGTGCCAAGAGCCGCGACGCCTGGACGAAGGGCCGTAGAAGCAGAATGCTCCAGTGATTTTTGCCGATTAAGGGCCGCGGCGCCGACACACATAATTTCCAGATTTAAGTTGAATTTGGTCAAGGGTAAAAGGGTCCGGAGCAAGGTTTTTCTCAGATATATATACCCTAAACCCTATCATACTTTAGAACATACTTTGGAGAGGAGAACGGGGGCTACAAGCTACACAATTGGAGACTTTTGTTCAAGTTCTTTCTCTTTTCTTTACTTTAATTCAGTTTATGTTGGATTGTAATTTAGTTCTTAGCATGACAATATTTAGGAGCTAATTACTTTATTAGGGTTTTCCGTCGAATCGCTTGAAACTCTTTCATATAGTTAATCCATTAGTTATTGATTTCTTCCTCAAACATATTAAGATCTATTCAATAATTGCTTTGATTGCTTGATAATTAACTGATCACTAATTGTCATCACATATATGATTTCAAATCAAAATTCGGAAAGGTGAGATTTGAATATGCTGTAGTTGAATAGACATATGTTAAAATCGTGGACGAAAGTACCCCGATACTTGGGTAGTGTTTAGGGTTATTGATCTTAATCCTCATGTGTGGTAAAATCTATCATAGAAATATAGAAGGTTTCTGCACATGATTGAGCTCTTATATGTCCTAACCGGAATATAATGACAGATTAGTTAACATACTATCTTAATACGAAGAAAAATCATTAGCATTGCATTAACGCGTGAAAGAGTGGATATTTGAGGAGATTGGAAGCCCTATCTCCATCATAACTGTTTTAAATCCCAAAGTATTTTCAATATTAGTTTAATTTCTGCACTTTATTTTAATTCGTAGCTATAATTGTCAAACAAAATAACGTTAACCAAATAGATACCATATAATAGATAATCGGTACTTGATAACCAGTCTCTGTGGATGATATTCGGTCTTACAGATTATATTACTTGAAGCGATACGTACACTTGCGTAAGCACGTAGAAATAGCGCAACAAGTTTTTGGCGCCGTTTTCGGGGACTGTCGTACTTTCAATATCGATTTATCTATTCTTATTTCTAATTTGGTTTTTATTTTCAGTTTTTATTTTTGTTTTTTTTATTTTGTTTTAGTGCTGTTTGCCATGATCTGTTTGTTGTTTTTGATTAGTCTCAGGAACTTAGTTTGTGCGAAGTAGGAGAAGAGCAACCACTGTTATCCCCCTGAACCATGAGATTAAAAGATTGTGCAGACAGACCAAAAAAGATAAAAGAGAAGCTGATCCCTTAACAATGGGAGATCAGCGAAACAACAATGAGGGGAATGATGAGTTACCGGCTTTGATGAGACAAGTCCCACATCCTGCAGAAAAGAGCTTAGGGGACTATGTGTTGCCTACTATTACAAGGGTGCAGACTTCCATCAGGCTTCCAGATGTTGAAGCCAATAATTTTGAAATCAAACCAGCGATCTTGCACATGGTCCAAGGTTCAGTCCAATTTGGAGGATTACCGACAGAAGATTCCCACTTGCATCTTGCAAATTTCCTGGAGATGTGTGCAACGTTTAAATATAATGGTGTTACTGATGATACCATTCGGTTGAGGCTCTTCCCATTCTCACTCAGGGAGAGAGCAAAGTGCTGGTTGAATTCATTATAGGCGAACTCCATCACTACATGACAAGACTTATCCCAGAAGTTCCTTGTCAAGTTCTTCCCTCCATCCAAAGCAGCAAAGATCAGATGAGAGCTTAATAATTACTATCAGATGGATGGAGAGTCACTCCACGATGCATGGGAGCGTTTCAAAGATCTGCAGAGAAAGTGTCCCCATCATGGGATTGAGAAGTGGATGTTAGTCCACATATTTTACAATAGGCTGTGTGGTACAACTCGTACCATTATTGATGCTGCAGCATGAGAAACGTTCATGAAAAAAACTGTCAATGAGGCACATGATTTTCTAGAGGACATGGCCACAAACAACCATCAGGGGGCCAATGAGAGAGCAGTGAATGGTAGGAAAATAGCTGGGATTCATGAGCTAGATGCTATCACTGCATTGACTACGCAGGTGGCCACTTTGATAAAGCAGATGTAGCAGAATACCATGTCCGTCAAAGCTGTCCAGACACCTGTGAGTTGTGAAATTTGTGGGGGTCCCCATACCTTTGATAGGTGTACAACTGTGGACCTAAATAATGTGCCTATGGAGAAGGTTCAGGCAGTGGGGAATTTTCACAGGCCCTACAACAATGCATTCTCCAACACATATAATCCGAGATGGAGAAATCACCCAAATTTTTCATGGAAGAATGACCAGGGGCAACAACCACTGTTTCAAGCCTCATCTCACAACAGTTCAGCCAACCAGCACCACAAGAGAAACTAGATAACTTGGAAGCAGCAGTGTTAGCCATGGCCAAAACCCAGAACCAATTCATGGTAGAGACCGAATCCTCACTTTCGACCCTGACCAACTCCCAGAATCAGTTCATAATGGAAACAAGATCATTGATTAAAAATCTGGAAGTTCAAATGGGACAACTGATGAACACACTGAACAAAAGAGAGCAAGGTAATCTCCCTAGTAATACAGTGATGAACCCAAGGGAGCAATGCCAGACAGTTAACTTGAGAAGTGGGAGGCAGTTAGAGCAGGTGGGATCTCAACCAGTGAGGGAGAAGGAGAATGAGGTAGAGAAGACAACAAAGGGAGAAAAGGAGGGGGTTACTGATGACCGCCCTATTTTAGAGAAGGCTCCGCCCGCTGTTATGAGGGAATACACAAATAAAATCCCTTAACCTCAAAGGCTGCAGAAGAAGTCCTTAGATAAGCAGTTTTCAAAATTTTTGGAGGTATTTTAAAAACTGCACATTAACCTTCCCTTCATTGAAGCATTGGAGCAAATGGCAGCATATGTAAAGTTTATGAAAGACATACTGTTTAAGAAGAGAAAGCTGGCAGACTATGAGACAGTGGTGCTCATCAAGAATGCGATCTATTTTACTGAAGCTCCCACCAAAGTTGAGAGATCCGGGGAGTTTCACCTTACCTTGCACTATAGGGAAGGTGACATGTAAAAGGGCTTTGTGTGACTTAGTATCAACTTGATGCCTCTCTCCATATTCAAAAGACTTGGGTTGGGAAAAGCAAAGCCGACCACAGTCAACTTGCAGCTAGATGATCGCTCATTCGTGCATCCCAAAGGTATAATTGAAGATGTGTTAGTAAAAGTGGGCAAATTCATCTTCCCTGCTGATCCTCATTCTTGATATGGAGGAAGATGAAAATATGCCCATTATCCCTGGGAGACCATTTCTAGTGACAGGGAAAGCTTATTGATGTTGAAAAGGGAGAATTGAAGCTCCGAGTCCAAGATGAGGAGATAACATTCACTGTTTTCAAACATTCAACTGATCCACAATTCAATGATAAATGCTTTGCTGTTGGTGTAGTTGACAAAAAGATTCCTCATGAAATTTCCAAGAGTACTGACGCCCTTGATGGCAAGAATTTTGGACTTGTGAATGATGCTGTGAATTATGAAAAAGGAACAAAGACCACTGAACTCAACCTTGTGAAAAAGAAGAGGAGGAGAAAGCGAATGGTGCTGAAATGGATATGTGGAGGGGATAATCTACCCCCTTGAGTGAACATGTATTTGCGTCCAGCTAAAAGACGTTAAAAACAACGCTACTTGGGAGACAACCCAATGTTTTAATTATGTTATTTCAATTTTCATTTTAGTTTATTTTAATTTTGTCTTGAACAGTCTCACGATCTGGTATGTTTAGTGTTTGTGGATGACAGATAAAGAGTAGGGACAACTCTGAGGAGAAAAGGGCGAAAAATGCTGAAAATTGGAAAAATCGAAACTTCAGGGAATTAGAGCCACGACGCAAGAGAGGCAGTAGCCTCAGTGAATTCTTCCAGGAAATTAGGGCCGCGACGCACGTTCCAAAGGCCACGGCTCCTCCGTCGGCTTTGTGCACAGTGATTTTTCCATCAACCCAGACCTCCATTGTGACCGTTATGTTGTGTCTATAAGTGTCCATTTATTTTTTGTCTTTACACATTTGGGACAATGTGCCAATCAAGTTTGGGGGGATCCTACTTTGTTTTGTGTTTTGTTTTGAGTCTATTTGTTTGTTTTATGTGTTCGTGAGTCATAATTTTTTTTATGGATCAAGCATGATGTAGTTGCTAAAGATATTGAGTGAATAAAGTGGGATAATGTAATGAAATTGAAAGAAAAAATTTGTGTGCTTAAGTTAGTGCCAAAGATTCATGACATCTAATTATTTGGGGTATTTGTGCTTAGCCTATGTGTTGTCAATTATGGAAAGAAAAGTTGAAAAATGTCTAGAAAACTTGTTTGCTTGTTATTTGAGGTGCAATAGTTAAGATATACATGTTTAGGGAGATGATTCAGGCATTCATTGATAGCCCTTCTGACCGTTCACTACCTACCCTGACATAAATTGTACCCTTAGTCAGCCCATTGAGCCTGAAATAAGATATTTATTTGACACCCTATGATTCTCATTTTTTGTGCCATAAGTAATTATTGAAAAGTAGTGGGATGAAAAGTGTTGAAAAAGAAACAAGAAGAGAGTGAAAATTTGATGCACCCCAATAAAAAATATGCAAAAAAGTAAGTTTGGGGGTGCTTGTTAATTATAATACATCTCATTCTCTCAAAAGAAAAAGAGGGGAGAAAAATGGGTATGTGATTGAAAAGAAAGTCAAAAAGAAGGACAAAGAGTTGAATGAAAAATGCTTATGGTACGTAATTTGAGCCTAAATGCCCACTTTTACCTACCCATGTCTAAGCCTACATTACAACCCTTGAAAGTCCTGAAAATCCTTAATGTGTATATCTATGATTAGTGGAGAATAGCAAGTAAACATATCTATAGCATTTTGGGAAAGATGGAATGAAATTGACATGCATAGGTTAGGTGTTTATGTTTCCATTAATTATGATCTAAGTGAATCTGCGAAATATCTAACTTGAAATTTTAGATTGCTATATAGTCATGCTATATGTTCTAACATATTATCCTATCTTTCATCCATGATGTTGAAGAAGCATTGCTACAACTACTTGATCCAGTTTATAGAGTCATTGTTTTTGTTTTTTTGTTTTGTTTTTTTGTTTATTGCTTTACTCGAGGGCGAGTAAAGTGTAAGTTTGGGGGTGTTTGTTGAGTGTATTTTGGTACACTCTTTTGAGTTATTTTTAGTTAGTATTTTACTCTTTTCGTTTGTGTTTAGTATAATATTAGAGTTGTTTTTCTTTCTTTTGAGTCACAGCGGTTCCAAAGGAGGAAATACATAATTGAGGATGAAATGAGCTCAATGAAGATGAAATTTACACAAGCACAGCCCAAGGAATGAAGCCTAAAATGTCCCAAGAAGAATAGAAGAAATCAGGTGAAATCCGGATGAAAACAGGTCAAGGGCCTCAGCGCAGGACAAGGAAGGGACGCGGCGTTGATGAGCCGCGACTGAAGGAATTAGGCCCGCGACGCAAAACAAGGAAGGGCCGCGGCGTTGATGAGCCACGGCTGAAGGAATTAGGGCCGCGATGTGAAAATTCCAGAGAGCAAGAAATATATTCACCGTGCCAAGAGTCGCGGTGCCTGGACGAAGGGCCGCGGCGCTGCAGAAGCAGAATGCTCCAGTGATTTTTGCCGATTAAGGGCCGCGACACCTGGGCGAAGGGCCGTGGCGCCGACGCGCATAATTTCCAGATTTGAGTGGAATTTGGACAAGGGTAAAAGGGTCCGAAACAAGGGTTTTCTCAGATATAAATACCCTAAACCCGTCATACTTTAGAACACACTTTGGAGAGGAGAACGGGGGCTACAACCTACACAATTGGAGACTTTTGTTCAAGTTCTTTCTCTTTTCTTTACTTTAATTAAGTTTATGTTGGATTGTAATTTAATTCTTAGCATGACAATGTTTAGGAGCTAATTACTTTATTAGGGTTTTCCATCGAATCGCTTGAAACTCTTTCATATAGTTAATGCATTAGTTATTGATTTCTTCTTCAGGCATATTAAGATCTATTCAATAATTGCTTTGATTACTTGATAATTAACTGATCACTAATTGTCATCACATATATGATTTCGAATCAAAATTCTAAAAGGTGAGATTTGAATATGCTGTAGTTGAATAGACATAGGTTAAAATCGTGGACGAAAGTACCATGATACTTGTGTAGTGTTTAGGGTTATTGTTCTTAATCCTCCTGTGTGGTAAAATCTATCGTAGAAATACAAAAGGTTTCTACACATGATTGAGCTCTTGTATGTCCTAACTGGAATATAATGACAGATTAGTTAACCTGCTATCTTAATACGAAGAAGAATCATTAGCATTGCATTAACGCGTGAAAGAGTGGATAGTTGAGGAGATTGGAAGCCCTATCTCCATCATAACTGTTTTAAATCCCAAAGTATTTTCAACATTAGTTTAATGTCTGCACTTTGTTTTAATTCGTAGTTATAATTGTCAAACAAAATAACGTTAACCAAATAGATACCATAGAATAGATAATCGGTACTTGATAACCAGTCTCTGTGGACGATATTCGGTCTTACAGACTATATTACTTGAAGCGATACATACATTTGCGTAAGCACGTAGAAATAGCGCAACATAACCACTGCTCCAATTTTCTCCATTTCTTCAACTTTCAATGACATGCATGCATTCCTTATGAGCTTAAATCCATCTTACTTACATGTTTTTCTTCCAAATAGTTCATCTCCAATTCTAAAGTTTCTTGGAGCAGTTTTCGGCCCACTCACTGCCGAATCACTGTGGTGAGTGATTTACCATGGCTTAGAAATTAGTAGAAGAGTTTAATCTTGGAAGAGGGAGTTGTTTTAGTCTTTTCTTGGCTATGGAAGATGAGGAGAAATCTGAAAATCTGTGGGAGGGGAAGAGAGAAGGGATGTTGAAGGTGTAATTTTCGAAACGAAGGGGAGAAATGAGAGACACATGGATTTAAGTGGGCTGAATTTTTTTTTGCATGTGTGCCACTTGTTCCACGCGTGGGGGAGAGTACAAGTTCTGACAATTTTTGTCTACTAGTTCCCACTTATCATCCTCTCCACTAAAGTTAATCCCACAATTAAATAATCTTAGACCTCACTTTATTTATATCCTGAAAATTCGATGTCCTAATTCTCGATGACAACATTTTATAACACGACACTAATCCATAACCCCATTGTCACATTTGTTGTATCCAAAATTATTCCGGGATTACATTCTTTGTATACTAATTTAAAATACTCGAATCTTACTTCCTTAATTATGTTCTCAAATTATCTCCCCAAAATTATGAGGTGTAACATGTTAGATACCCCGTCATACCTTGACCTCGAATATTGGATAAACTCAATTAGTAAGGAGTCAATATGTCTAAAAGTGCATTCTTCAGTGATAAGGCATTTGTTTCTTTAACGTGTACAATCCCAAGAAATCATTCCAAAACTACCTGTTGAATCAACATAACGCACACAAACTGCCATTTGTTCCTTCCCCGAACAAATCTCCAGATTCATCAATTAACACAACAAAGAAGTGATTCCCAATATTGCTCACAATCTTTGATGTTACTAAAAAAACAGAAGCACAACAAAGGTCCCTTTGAATCGATGGACTAGCCATTTCACGAAAATCTGATATACCATAAGCTTTTCTCAACTTTTTCACATATTCAAGAAAATGACCCTGGTATGATGAGTCGAGCTTCTCATCATGTGCTCGAAATTCCTGTCCACCCCTCATAAGTAATTTAGCAGCTTCAAACGATGTTTTTAGCTTACTTGCATACTCAGAATCCACTATCTCAGTTTGTTTCCTTATACAAGTTTGTATACTTTGCTTTTCTTTCATTAAATTTCTACCTTTTGTTATACATAATTTATGACAATCAATTGAAGGTAGAACCTTTAATAAGATAGAAATAAAGGATGAGGATTATCTAGTTACCAATATAGGATTAACTAGATAATCCTCATCCTTTATTTTTGGACGGTGTGAACCTTTAATAAGAAATGCTCTCCTTATGCTATCTTGAAGATTTGGGTGAAATTCACCAATTGGTTTTCTTAGTGCAGGATCAATTTCTAATGACTCCATTACATTGTGTTGTAAAACTTGAGTACTAATTGGAGTACCAGTGGTCTCTGAAAATTTAGGTGTGTTTGGAAAATATCTTTTCATCCTATTGTCACGACCCGACCCTGGGCCCGCGACTGGTGCCCTACCTGGGCACCCTTACAGGTATACATCAGAGATAATCAGCGGAACATACATGAAACTTATTAAAATAAAACAACAGTAATAAAACAACAGTAATAAAACAACAGGTTAGCCGATAGGGCTACCTTCCTGGACGTACATACATAAACGAAGCAGTTGCCTCCTTTTTTTTACAAACTGACCCACAATATGTGACTACAGACCTCTAAGAGTTTTAACATAACAACTGTGGCGGGACAAGGCCCCGCCGTACCCCTGAATAAACATAAACGTGACAACTCCTAACACGGAGCCATCTCGACTTCGACCGGATCCTAAGCGCGCGGATCCACCACGGTGTACCTAAACTGCGGGCATGACGCGGCCCCAGAAGAAGTCGATGCAACAGTGCAAGTATGGAACAGAAATAAGGTGCAACAATCATATCATAACTGCATAAAAGAATGTCATAGAAACTCCTGAAATCAATCGTATACTAACCGTTCCTTTCCTTCTTCCAATAAGATTTAACAACATGTTCTTACGTACATACTTAAGAGTCCAATCAAGTTTTTCCACATAACTTACTTATCTTACATAACATAATCCGGCCCATTTGCGGGACACGGTGTACTGACGAATCATGTGACATAATCCGGCCCGCCTGTGGGGCTCGGTGTACTGTGGAATCATGTAGCATAATCCGGCTCGCCTGTGGAGCTCGGTGTACTGTGGAATCATGTAGCATAATCCGGCCCGCCTGTGGAGCTCGGTGTACTGTGGAATCATGTAGCATAATCCGGCCCGCCTGTGGAGCTCGGTGTACTGATGACATAACCCGGCCTATGTGTAGGCTCGGGGTAATATGGCGTAATCCGGCCTATGAGTAGGCTCGGTGTATCTCATAACGTAATCCGCCTATTTGTAGGCTCGGTGTATTTCATAACGTAATCCGGCCTATTTGTAGGCTCGGTGTATTTCATAACGTGTCCGCCTATTTGTAGGCTCGGTGTATTTTATTACGTAATCCTGCCGATTTGTAGGCTCGGTGTATTTTCCTTACATAATCTTTTAAATCGTATTATTACTTCTTCTTAAGTCGTCATAACAACTTCCCATAAAGCTATTATAACGTTCTTTCATATTAAAGAACTTAAGGCACTTAATTCTTGCAACATTAGGGAAACTAAACCCAACCATACTACGTACATACGTACTTAAAAGAATTATCAAACTTCAAGTCACATACTCTTTGAAATCATGTCATCAATACTTTAGAAATCAAGTCCACAATTTAAAAAAAAATAAAGTTTCATAATCCTTAGAAGACAACCAAAGTTCATAGTCGTAAAACCTTATAACGTACATTCTTTAAAATCCACTTACTTATACTTATAAACAAATATACAAAGTTCCATACACTTCCAAAACCAAGTAACTTCTTCTCTTAAAACCATATAACTTTCACTTTTAAAATAAAACCCCTTTTCACATATAAATTCTAGTCATTTTCGAACATAAAATCCACTTACTTACTTTAAACAAATCAAGACACATAGCCTTTAAATCAAAGCTCATAACTTCCTAACCGTTCTTACCAACGTCTCCCATAAGACCTAGTAAGGACTTAGGACAATTTAAACATACTCTTAACTTAGATTCAACAATGTAAATACTTCTTAACTTCTAAGAGTAGAAGAAATCTTGAAATACTATCACGTGGATATTTCATACGTAGGATCATGCCAAAGAAAGAAGGGGTTCACATACCTCGCGACGACTAGCGACAAGTAGCAAAATGCTCCAAAGTACTTCAACCTTGAGCTATTCCATTCTTCAAATAGGATACGCTAAACTTAGTACTTCAACCTATCATGGCCACAATACGTCCATTAACCTCTTACTTTAAACGTAGAATATCCTAAGTGCCAAGTCACTAAATTCTACGGAAAATCGGACAGCACCTCCTTTGTTTCTACTTACTTTGCCACCTTTTTCAAGGCCGAAATACAATAACCAAACAGCCCCAATTGGCTCACAACAATATGGAAGGTAGTCCAATACAAATGCATAACTAAACAGCCCCAATTGGCTCACAATTTAGAAAGTAGTCCAATACAAATGAATAACAAACTAAAAGTCCAAATTCGGCCACCTTGAGTTCAACCATACCAATTCTTATCAAATTGTTAACATAACATGATATCAAGTCACATTTGATTAAAACTACCACAATCTTCAAATCAATAACATGCGACGATTCTAATAACGACTAAATTGAAATCCAACTTAACATGGCTTATATTACATTTTCGGATTTCCAAGGCTACAATCAATCCATAATCCTTATAAACTTCTACATACCAACTTCATGTTGTCAACATGTAAAACTAACAACAACAAAAATATATAATCTTGTAACATCTTAAAGGAAAAGATTATACCTTAACGATTCTCAATCCAATCTTCAAATCCGAAGTCGTTCCTTAGCAACTTAGAGACTCTCCAAGATACTTCAATCCGCTACTTGAGACCCTTAGAACCATACCAACAATTTTCCTTCAAACTTCCAACCAAAACCTAGAAAAACCATTAGGTTTTCACCTTGCGACTAATACGAAAACTCTCTTTTTCCGGGATTTTTCTATTGAGATATACTCACAATACACTTAGGAACCTTGGTTTAAAGTGGAGAGATTATTGGACAACAAACAAATTTTTTCCCCCTTATGGATGCCCAACCCGTGAGCCTCCCTCTCTTGTTCTTCAATTTATGAATTTTAGCTAAGTGTGGAACTCTTGTCTTGCTACTAGTATTATATAGGGACATGGAGGGTCAAGGTGTGCACAAATGGTTGGCTAGGATGAGGTCTTAACAAAAATCAAGACTAATTGTCCCCTTGACTAAGTCAAACATGTCAAGCTTTCAAGTTGCAAGACTTGTCTTGCTAACAAAGGTCCAATGACCCTTTAGCCCTTGCAAAAATCGTCCAAGGCATCATCTAAGGGGGGTGACACGTGTCACCCTCCCATTCGTCATAATAATACGTTTTCCGACAATTTCATAATTCCGATAAATTTTTTTTACAAGTCTCAATTTTCCACACTTTCGAGATCTTACGTACGTTCTTAAAACATGTCCTGTAAATACGGGGTGTAACACCTATAGAATCAAAACAAACTTAACTTAATAAACAAACTGTAGCAATTCTGCCAATTAGCAAACTGTAACACACAGATACAACAAATTCATATCAAAACACAACAACAAGAGAGTATACCTTAAGAAATGATTATTATGTTATGACAAAGCAGAGTAGGACTAGGAGAAGTGGCGATTGGCGATGGCGAACAGGCGAAACAGAGTAGGAGTAGCGATCAGGGGCAACGCGACTACGCGAGTCGTGGTGGAATGGAACTGTGGAAGTCGGAAGAACTGTAGAAGAACGAAGTCGCGGTTCTCCCATGATGGTAGTGACGAAGAGATTCTTGCTGGTGAGAATTGGGAGTTGCCTTGCTCTATTCGAAGTCTTAGAATAAGCAATATGAAAACATTAAGCAGCAAGTTCTCAAAAGCCTCACCTCTCTTGAATATCTATATACTGATAATTTACTACAAATTCAGTCACTGCTGGAAGAAGGGCTTCCCTCATCTCTTTCTTAGCTATATTTATCTTACCATTATGAGCTCAATTTACTACCGACCGAAAGTCTTATGCGCCTCACTTCTCTTCAATGTATAGATATATGTGACTGCCCTAATCTCTATCTCTGTTTTGTTAATTGTTATGTTTCGTTTTTATTTCTAAACACAAAACGACATCGTTGTGGTGTATTGGCAAAACGATGTCGTTTTGATGTTTTGGCAAAAATTCTGCTTGTTCAACTGAACAAGTTTGAACATTGGGCGTCCGCCCCTGCCTTCAACTAGCCAAATAGCTCAAAAATATCCTTCCTACCAACGGTTAAAGTCACTTGGAAATCGTAGACAACATTGATAAGCATTATAATAAAAATATTTGAATTGAATTTGAAAGATAAAGTTTTATATTTGTAACGACCCGTTTAATCGTTTTGATCATTTTTACTCTTTTCCCCGAAATACCCTTCTCATAAAGTTTTATGGGATTTATGACTTCGGACATGGGTGATGCGATTCCCAAGGCAATTGAGAGAGTATCATATCAGATTTAGCAAAATGAAAAAGTTCTTAAGTTAAGAAAATGAGAAAGTTTGACCAGTGGCAACATTGAGGATAGATGTGTTTGTATCGGAGTTTCATCGATTCCATCATGTCACGACCCGAACCGACGGGCCGCGACTGGTGCCCTACCTGGGCACCCTTATACCCACACATCACATATAACCAGCGGAAGCTTAAAAAAACTCATAATCTCATAACAAAGGGATCTTGTCCCCTGAACTGTCATATAACATCATAGGCAAGCCGGAAAGGCTGCCATTATATACACAATAGCCAACATGAACTACAACTGTACATGTCCAGCCCACACATGACTATAGACCACTAAGAGTAAGACAGTGAATTATGACGGGACAAGGCCCCGCCGTACCCCTGAATATACATAAGCCTATAATCAAAGATCTGTACCAAAATGATAAGCCTCGGAACAATGGAGCTATCCCAAAACGCTGAGCAAAGATCCTAAGCTCGCGGATCACCAAACTGAGTACTTATACCTGTGGGCATGAACGCGGCCCCCCGGAGAAGGGGGTCAGTACAATAATGTACTAAGTATGTAAAAATAAAGTACAGTAAATAAGATCATAACTGGCCAAAAGATGACAGAGGACAAGTATGATAATCAAAATACTAGATCCACCCGTGCCATATAAAATAAGAGTCAATTGTACCTTGTACAAATAGAGAGACAACTGTACCTTTTAAAAATAGAGAGTCAACTGTGCCTTTTTTAAAAATAAGAGTCATATCAAGATCACGAATGTCTGTTCATATAATCATATACTGTCATGGGAATCTATACCCACATCATGGATACATGTCCATGGAATCATATACATACCGTACCCGGCCCCCTAGTGAGGGTCTCGGTGTTCATGGGTATCTATACTCGCATCATGGATACATGTCCATGGAATCATATACATATACTGCCCGACCCTCTAGTGAAGGACGCGATGAACATAATAAGAGACTGTGCACGAATCTGCCCAGCCCATTATGGGACGCGGTGTAATCATATACTGCCCGACCTCTAATGAAGGACGCGGTGAAGTGGAATAATAACACTTTGCACGAATAGCTATCATGAGCAACCATGTGCAATTTAAATCATCTTTTGACTCTCAAGGGAATAAATAGAATGACTTTCATTTTAGAAAAACCAAGACACTTTCATATCATGTATCAAATAGAAAGTATGACTTAATGGAATTACGTACGTCCGCCGTACACCCATTTCATATAATGTCATGCCAAAAGAAGGAAAGATAGTTTCACATACCTTATCGGCTATACCAACACGATAAGTAGAATACGTCTCAATTAGTACTTCAACCTATAATAATAATAACACGTCTATCAACTTCATGAATACTAGTATACATTATACCACATAATGACTCTCCTTTCATATAAAAAATTGGGCAGCACTTCCCCTATTTATATGCCATCCACAACTTATAAACAAGGCCAATAACATCAATAACCAAGTACCAATTAAGGGTAGTTCAAAACAGTAACCAAGGTGATTCACACGCCTACTTCTTATGTTAATCTGACCTCTTAATCCATATAAAAACAGTCCATAAAAACAGTCCATACTTCCACAACAATGAAGGTGAAATGTGAAGCTTTTATACACCTTTCTACACCCTTATTTCTTTAGGACATGCATTAGCAATTACCACATTAAACATGCATAATGGTAACTAAATTTCCAGAATTATACACGCATAAAACAACCCCTAAAACAGTACAACTATATCCAACAGTGTCATGAAGTTTCGGCCAACAACCACAACCAAAGCCCTTTCCATAACTCCTTAAAATCCAATTCATATTTCATCACTTTTATATAAACCATATAAACTTTCAATAACAATATTCCTTCATTTTAATATGCAATAAGTGATGATAACAACAACAAAAACCAACGAATCCAATATAACAACACAGTCCTACAATTCGGCTAACTTGCCAAAACTGTGACATGCACTTCTTATTCTCCATTTCACTTAATACAAGTTCTGTTATACCCCGTATTTCCAGAGTATGTACGTGAGGGCGTACGTACAAAAGTTTAAGAATTAAAGAAGACTAAGGTTCGAAATTTTGTGCACAAGTACCGAAAAGAATCGTTTTTCGACGAAACCTTTTACAAGACTTGCGAAGGGAAAAATACGGCTATGTTATTTCTAATTTTTGCGGATTTTTCCGAGAGACGAAACATTTTGGACCAACGGGAGGGTGACATGTGTCACCCTCATATTGGACGTGAGATTGGGGTGGCAATGGACGATTTGGAGCTTGTGGTTAGGTAGGATATTTGTGATAGTTGGTGTGGTAGATGGATAAGGTACACATGGTTAAATCTTGACCCTACACTTGCATAGCACTTGGCTTGATCTTGGCCATTGGTTGGCCATTGGTTGGCCTATAAATACTCCCCTAACTTGAAGACTTTCTTCATCCCTAAATATTTTCTAAGTGTTAAAATCCTCCCCCCTCTTTGAGTGAGCTCTCGTCCAAGAGCCTTCCCCCTCCCCCCCCCTTGAGAAAACTTTGGCCGAGAGGGTCCCCCCCTCTTTGTAGTGTTCTAGCCGAGGGGTACCCCCCCCTACCTTGAGTTGTTCTCATAAAATATACCCCCCCTTGCCTAGTTGTCTCGTATAAATACACCCCCACCTTGGTAGAAATACTCTCCAAGTATTGTTGTAATGCCAAAATACCTTGGCCCATATACCTTGTAGTATTCCAAGGTTACCCCTATACGAAAAGCCCAGAAATACTATTATACTTCCCCTCAGTCACAAAAACGAAACCCTAAGGAAAACCTTCATAGTCGGTTGAAGTGTTAAGTAGAAGTTGCGTAGAACTTCTAAGGGTTGTTTGGAGCGGGTTGGAGCACCCGGAGCAGGAGCTTAACGTTGCTCATGAGCGACTTATAAACTTGGATAATTTTGGGCTTACAGAGGTAAATAATCCTATCCTTCTAGTGTAATTGGAAATTACATACTGTAGTAGTATAGAAATGATTATAAGATTTTAAAGAAGAAGATTAAACTGTACTTACATAAGACCGTATTTCTGATGAACTTATAACCTTTCTTGGTTGAATGTTCTGCGAGTAGCATGTACTACTTGGAAGGTGGACAAGGCTAGCCGGGTTATAGCCGTGGAGCGTTTTGCTTATAGTCGATAATCGTCGTGAGGTATGTGATTCTTCCTATACTCGTGAGCATGATATTTTAAAAGTATATATATATATATAGTACGGTAGACGTACGTGTGTTAACTGAACGTAGTTTTACGGCAATGTCTTTGACTTAAGCCTGAAATAAAGAATCTTGAAGTATATATATATATATAGTACGGTAGACGTACGTGTGTTAACTGAACGTAGTTATTGGCAATGTCTTTCGACTTAAGCCTGAATAATAAAGAATCTTGAAGTATTTCAAAAGAGATAAGAAACCTTTTTGAAGAGAAGAGTAATGCTTGGTTTTAAAAGTTATACTGACTTTATGGGAAGTTAGGTATAACGACGTAAGAGAGATAAAAAGTATGGTTATTGATTTTAGAAGTTAAGAGACTTGATCTTATAAGATAAGAGACTTGACTTAATTGAATTAACATGAAGTTTGTTAAAAAAAGTGTGAAACCTCATTCATGTGTAATGAGTACTTGGTTTTTAAAGAATAAATGTTTTACTGATGTCGGAAATGAGAATGAGTATCGACGAACCACTGCAGCGTTAATAAAGGAAAATGTATTGAATAATGAAGTATTATTAAAACCAGTAGAAACCTCCATCTGCATAGAAGCTAAGATGAGACAAAATGATATTACATTTCCTAGATCATGGCTGCTTAAAAAGATTGATTATGAACAAGAATAACCTACACTCATATAAGGCATATGTTTCTCAAATTGTTTAAAAGAGAATTATATTCTTAAAGTGATTAAGACTATGAACTACGAAACCTTTCTAAACTAAAAGACTTGAGTATCTGAAATTAGGCAAACTTGGAACTTTTGGAAAAGAACGCTGTTACTTGACGTTGTTCTAAAAGTATAAAATACTTGATTTTAAAACATGAACGTAACTGGTACGACGGATAATAGTATCGAGTTATTTTTACGTAAAAAGAGGCCTTTTTAAAAGGATAACTGTATGTAGTACTTTGGGGTTAAAACCCGGATTTGTTGTAATAAAATAGGAGTCTATAAGTATGTTGAACTTGCCTATGCTTGTGGTGATAGCCTTTATTGTGCAAGTGTTGATATCAGGTGACTTCTTGAGAAAGAATGGATCTTTTTATGAGAGTCTAGAAGTATGGTAATTTGCTTGTGCTTGCTTGTGATAGCCTGGTTGTGCGATATATTGTTATTGTTGTTACATGGACATGTCTGCACCGATGAAGAATTCCGGGGGCATGCGGCCATGCGGCGGGCTAATCACCCGATATATTGTTATTGTTGTTACATGGACATGTCTGCACCGATGCAGAATTCCGGGGGCATGTGGTCATGCGGAAGGGTTGATTACCCGATATATTGTTATTGTTGTTACATGGATATGTCTGCACCGATGCAGAATTCCGGGGGCATGTGGCCATGCGGCAGGGTTGATTACCCGATATATGGTTACTATTGTTACATGGACATGTCTGCACCGATGCAGAATTCCGGGGGCATGTGGCCATGCGACATTGTCATTATTGTTGCATCATGGACATGTCTGCCGTCTGAAATTCCGGCACGCGCCATGATGCGAACATGATTGATGTTGTGGGCGTGAGACCCATAGTTATATTTGGGTGATGATTTTGAGGGCGTGAGTCCCTGACTTGACTGCTTTTATGTTGCGTACTGTATTTTGGTTATCATATATGTCTCCTGCTTTATACAGACTGTTATGATTTAACTACAGTATTTTCAGTTTCACATACTTGGTACCTGTTGTACTGACCTCCTTCGGGGGGCTGCGTTCATGCCGCAGGTAGAGGTACATCGGTTGTCGATCCTCGCTCTTAGGATCACAGTTCAGCGTATTGGGAAGCTCCGTTTCTCCGGAGGCTTATCTTTTGGTATGTTTTCCCTGAGTTGTAGGTTGTTGTACATTCAGGGGTATGGCGGGGCCCTGTCCCGCCATAGTTGTCATTTTATTCTTAGAGTGCAGTAATCTTGTTGTAGGCGGGGTTGTAAAAAGATTAAACTGCTCGGGTTTTTATGTATATATCTGACAAGGCAACCGTTTTGGTTGCTGTTTATTTATCTTATCTCTTGCTTCATGTCTTGTTTTATTTCGCTGATTTTCTCGATGTTGTATCACTAGGGTGCCCGGTAAGGCACGATCCAGGCGGGTTCGGTCGTGACAAAAGTGGTATCGAGCGATTAATCCTCGGAAAGTGTCTCTGACCGTGTCTAGTAGAGTCTTGATTATCGGTGTGTTGTGCACCACATCTATAATCAGGAGGCTATAGGACATTTAGGATTGGTTTCCATTCTTCTCATTCTGAGATCGTGCCTTAGAGTTGTGTTGTAAGTTGGACCCCTCTGACGTATTTCGTTTTTACCAGTTATGCCTCCGCGCAAGGCAACCCGGGCAGTGGGCAAGCGGCCAGGAGGCTGCTAGTGAGATACTGAGAGCACGAGCGCAGCGGCCATTACCTGAGATAGTGCTTCAGACGGCGAGTTTTGCGACGCCGCCCGGCCCAACGAGTTTAGAGCGCAGCGATGGTCGATGAGACCACGATACTGCATCTCGGTCCCGGCTGAGGCGAGAGGTTGGGTACAAAGATGGCCCGATTCGCCGTGATCGTGGCGAACGTGAGATAAATTTGGATCACGCATTCAGTCCAGTAGCACCGTAGTTCACCCCGAGCGGTTTGAGGCTACGGGATTTTCGAGTTGTAGCCGCGAGTTTTACGGGTCGAGGCACGAGGATGATCGCAGGAGTTCATTCGACGATTCTGACGGATCATGAGTGATCAAGGCGGAGACCGAGTCGGTGGTCTTAGAGTTCGCATCATCGCGTGATCTGCGATCGGTTTGATTCGTGGGAGCCGTCGGGGAAGTATGCACTTCCGGCCATTTGGGACGAGTTTTGGGGCATTTCTTGCACATTTCTTGCCTCCACGGATGAAGAGGGCTCGGGTAAACAAATTTTTGATGTTGAGGCGAAGCGGGCGTCTGATTCGGAGTACAATGTGAGTTCGACTCATTGGCTCGGTATGCCCCATTGTAGTAGCGATATGGAAGACGAGTACACCGCTACGTTACGGATTAGATGACTACTTGGCGGAGGCTTGTTCGTGTAGCTCTTCACCGGCATGGACATTGCCGCGTGCGAGCTTATGCACTTGGGTGTGAGGCGGAGAGGTCGGCGGAATGACGAATCAGCGAAGAGGCGAGAACAACGAGATCTTTTGGCAACTTTCGAGCGGACCGCCTCAGCGGCGACTAGTTATGCACCTCCGCCCGGTCGCAGTGGTCCTCCACAACCTTGTGGCATCGAGTATTCGGGAGCGGTCGAGCTCCATGGGTTGAGTTTCGGGAGTAGGGGTGTGGGCGGATGCGATCACCCTACCTCGGTGTGGTCGATGTGGTAGACCGCATTTCGGGGAGTGTCGTGGTGCCAAGGGAGCTTGTTATTTTTGTGGCCAGCAGGGCCATTTTGCGAGGAACTGTCCGACCAAGGGTAGCACGGATGTTACGACTCAACCTTCAGGATCAGTGGCTGGTTCATCACCTTCACTAGCTATGCGCCCTGCAGGGCAGGACTGTGATTAGAAAAGCGGTAGAGACAGGTATATCCTTAACCCTCTAGAGTTTTGTATGCTTGTTATGATGATCTTATTGTATGCTATGTACGGATAGCGTTGTGTTGTTTGTGAGTTAGGAAACATGGTTAGTTGGAAGGATAAGTATGGGGGCAGGGAAAGTGTGAACCTTAGAATATTTCACGATTGAGACCTTAGATGTAAGGCCGTCTTGAGTAAAGGATTTTGCAAATGATCCTTGTCGAAGTGCATTATATGCCTAGGGTGTATTAGTGTGATAAGTCCATGGGTAGTGTGAGATGGAAGTGGTAGCTTTCATGATGTGAATTAGTAGGATTATTCCGGATCGAGAAACAAGAAAGTTCGGCACGATGGAGGGTCGGGTTGAGGGCGTATTGCGGGTCAACCCGTAGCCCGGTTTAAGGTGGGGTCAGTTTTGGGTGGTCCCGCCAGGTGGTAGGGTCACGAGGGTGCTAGGCCCAAGTTTAGATGACCATCGTATGAGTTCGTGGATATGTTAGACCAGAATCGAATCGTAAAGGCCGGGGAATGGCCTTAAAGGAATTTGAGGCTAGTAAGATGACCAAGTTTGGAGGTAGTGACTCCAGAAGTTTTAGAAACTGAAGTATGGTACGTATACTAGAAGAGTTCAAGTGTTCGAGAAGGGTACGACGAGTAAGGAAGGAAGAGAACGTGTGTTATTTTGTGGCCAAGTGTGGCGTTGGCAACTTGTTAGAGGAACTTTATCGTTATCCGTCTTGAGAAGGAACATTCGGGACGAATGTTTCTAAGGAGGGGAGAATGTTATACCCCGTATTTCCAGAGTATGTACGTGAGGGCGTACGTACAAAAGTTTAAGAATTAAAGAAGACTAAGGTTTGAAATTTTGTGCACAAGTACCGAAAATAATCGTTTTTCGACGAAACGTTTTACAAGACTTGCGAAGGAAAAAATACGGCTATGTCATTTCTAATTTTTGCGGATTTTTCCGAGAGACGAAACATTTTGGACCAACGGGAGGGTGACATGTGTCACCCTCATATTGGACGTGAGATTGGGGCGGCAATGGACGATTTGGAGCTTGTGGTTAGGTAGGATATTTGTGATAGTTGGTGTGGTAGATGGATAAGGTACACATGGTTAAATCTTGACCCTACACTTGCATAGCACTTGGCTTGATCTTGGCCATTGGTTGGCCATTGGTTGGCCTATAAATACTCCCCTAACTTGAAGACTTTCTTCATCCCTAAATATTTTCTAAGTGTTAAAATCCTCCCCCCTCTTTGAGTGAGCTCTCGTCCAAGAGCCTTCCCCCTCCCCCCCCTTGAGAAAACTTTGGGCGAGAGGGTCCCCCCCCTTTGTAGTGTTCTAGCCAGGGTACCCCTACCTCTTGAGTTGTTCTCATAAAATATACCCCCCCTTGCCTAGTTGTCTCGTATAAATACACCCCCACCTTGGTAGAAATACTCTCCAAGTATTGTTGTAATGCCAAAATACCTTGGCCCATATACCTTGTAGTATTCCAAGGTTACCCCTATACGAAAAGCCCAGAAATACTATTATACTTCCTCGACCACAAAAACGAAACCCTAAGGAAAACCTTCATAGTCGGTTGAAGTGTTAAGTAGAAGTTGCGTAGAACTTCTAAGGGTTGTTTGGAGCGGGTTGGAGCACCCGGAGCAGGAGCTTAACGTTGCTCATGAGCGACTTATAAACTTGGATAATTTTGGGCTTACAGAGGTAAATAATCCTATCCTTCTAGTGTAATTGGAAATTACATACTGTAGTAGTATAGAAATGATTATAAGATTTTAAAGAAGAAGATTAAACTGTACTTACATAAGACCGTATTTACAGTAGACTTATAACCTTTCTTGGTTGAATGTTCAGCGAGTAGCATGTACTACTTGGAAGGTGGACAAGGCTAGCCGGGTTATAGCCGTGGAGCGTTTTGCTTATAGTCGATAATCGTCGTGAGGTATGTGATTCTTCCTATACTCGTGAGCATGATATTTTAAAAGTATATATATATATATAGTACGGTAGACGTACGTGTGTTAACTGAACGTAGTTTTACGGCAATGTCTTTGACTTAAGCCTGAAATAAAGAATCTTGAAGTATATATATATATATATGATGCAGACGACGTGTGTTAATCGAACGTAGTTATTGGCAATGTCTTTCACTTAAGCTGAATAATAAAGAATCTTGAAGTATTTCAAAGAGATAAGAAACCTTTTGAAGAGAAGAGTAATGCTTGGTTTTAAAAGTTATACTGACTTTATGGGAAGTTAGGTATAACGACGTAAGAGAGATAAAAAGTATGGTTATTGATTTTAGAAGTTAAGAGACTTGATCTTATAAGATAAGAGACTTGACTTAATTGAATTAACATGAAGTTTGTTAAAAAAAGTGTGAAACCTCATTCATGAGT
Organism: Przewalskia tangutica; assembly: GCA_029844215.1. Taxonomy (NCBI): domain Eukaryota; kingdom Viridiplantae; phylum Streptophyta; class Magnoliopsida; order Solanales; family Solanaceae; genus Przewalskia; species Przewalskia tangutica. The sequence goes on from CM056729.1 coordinate 86,718,215, forward strand.
AATGAGTACTTGGTTTTTAAAGAATAAATGTTTTACTGATGTCGGAAATGAGAATGAGTATCGACGAACCACTGCAGCGTTAATAAAGGAAAATGTATTGAATAATGAAGTATTATTAAAACCAGTAGAAACCTCCATCTGCATAGAAGCTAAGATGAGACAAAATGATATTACATTTCCTAGATCATGGCTGCTTAAAAAGATTGATTATGAACAAGAATAACCTACACTCATATAAGGCATATGTTTCTCAAATTGTTTAAAAGAGAATTATATTCTTAAAGTGATTAAGACTATGAACTACGAAACCTTTCTAAACTAAAAGACTTGAGTATCTGAAATTAGGCAAACTTGGAACTTTTGGAAAAGAACGCTGTTACTTGACGTTGTTCTAAAAGTATAAAATACTTGATTTTAAAACATGAACGTAACTGGTACGACGGATAATAGTATCGAGTTAGTTTTACGTAAAAAGAGGGCTTTTTAAAAGGATAACTGTATGTAGTACTTTGGGGTTAAAACCCGGATTTGTTGTAATAAAATAGGAGTCTATAAGTATGTTGAACTTGCCTATGCTTGTGGTGATAGCCTTTATTGTGCAAGTGTTGATATCAGGTGACTTCTTGAGAAAGAATGGATCTTTTTATGAGAGTCTAGAAGTATGGTAATTTGCTTGTGCTTGCTTGTGATAGCCTGGTTGTGCGATATATTGTTATTGTTGTTACATGGACATGTCTGCACCGATGAAGAATTCCGGGGGCATGCGGCCATGCGGCGGGCTAATCACCCGATATATTGTTATTGTTGTTACATGGACATGTCTGCACCGATGCAGAATTCTGGGGGCATGTGGCCATGCGGAAGGGTTGATTACCCGATATATTGTTATTGTTGTTACATGGACATGTCTGCACCGATGCAGAATTCCGGGGGCATGTGGCCATGCGGCAGGGTTGATTACCCGATATATGGTTACTATTGTTACATGGACATATGCACCGTCTGCATTCGGGCATATGGCCATGCGACATTGTCATTATTGTTGCATCATGGACATGTCTGCACCGATGCAGAATTCCGGGGGCATGCGGCCATGATGCGAACATGATTGATGTTGTGGGCGTGAGACCCATAGTTATATTTGGGTGATGATTTTGAGGGCGTGAGTCCCTGACTTGACTGCTTTTATGTTGCGTACTGTATTTTGGTTATCATATATGTCTCACCTTTATCTGATCGTTATGATTTAACTACGATATTTTGATTTCACATACTTGGTACTGTTATCGACCTCCTTTGGGGGGCTGCGTTCATGCCGCAGGTAGAGGTACATCGGTTGTCGATCCTCGCTCTTAGGATCACAGTTCAGCGTATTGGGAAGCTTCGTTTCTCCGGAGGCTTATCTTTTGGTATGTTTTCCCTGAGTTGTAGGTTGTTGTACATTCAGGGGTATGGCGGGGCCCTGTCCCGCCATAGTTGTCATTTTATTCTTAAGTGCATGTAATCTGTTGTGGGCAGGGTTGTAAAAAGGATTAAACTGTTCGGGTTTTTATGTATATATACAGAAGGCAACTGTTTTGGTTGGCCTGTTTATTTATCTTATCTCTTGCTTCATGTCTTGTTTTTATTTCCGCTGATTTTCTCTGATGTTGTATCACTAGGGTGCCCGGGGTAAGGCACCAGTCACGGGCCCGGGTTCGGGTCGTGACAAGTTCATCCCTTAATTATAACATCATTGAACTTCCATTATTCTCAAAGAGAAAGAAGAAATCTTACTTTAACTTTAGCCCAAAACAGTCCCAAGTTCTCGGCCACTGCTTCACTTTCACACCACTTCTTCACGTTACAATAACACACACATATCCTCTATAAGATTGTAACCATCTTGCTTTCATGTTTTCCTTCCATAAAGTTCATCTCCAAGCTTAGGGTTTCAAGGCAGTTTTGAAGCCAAAAACTGTGACCCACTGTTTTGGAGAATTAACTTGGCTTAGAACTTAGTTAAGGAGCTTAATCTTGGAAAATAAGTTAACTTGTCTTCTCTTGGCTATGAATTTCGAATCTTGTAGGTGAAGGAAGAGATAGGAGAGGTTTGAAGGAGAAAGATATTTGTGAGCTAAGGCAAAAAAGTCTTGCAAGCCTTGTATATAATTGGTGCTTGTAGGACAAGTGGAGGGGGGGGACCCATGAACCCCACTTGTCCACTTGTCTTTCTCTTCACAAAATATCTCCCACACTTAGCCAAATATTGTGAAATTTTCGATGGAGTCTTACTTCATGATGCAAGACTTAATAATTTAACACTAAGTTCATAACTCTATTGGAAAGAATTCAACTACTAGCATTACTTCTCGTCGTCACATTTGTAGTATCCAAAATTATTCCATTTAGAAAATGTAAATATACTTTCTTTTTAACGTTCAAATCTTATTTTCCTTAGTTACGTTCTCACTTATATGCCCTGGAATTACGGGGTGTAACATTCTTCCCCCTTAGAAACATTCGTCTCGAATGTTCATAAAAGGTCTCAAGCTATACAAATTTCGGCATAGTCTCCTTTAACTATACCTACCAACCTATACTCAGCAAACACAAATATGCCTCACATGGCCACAATATAACACATAGTCTCATTCATAAATCAAAATAATCAAATAGGGAATCGAATTACCTGTAGGCATAGGAAACAAGTGGGGATACTTCCTCTTCATCTCATCTTCTGCTTCCCAAGTAATTTCTTCCCTATTATTGTTTCGCCACAACACCTTGACGGAAAACACGTCCTTAGTGCGTAACTGTCACGACCCGACCCCGGGCCGCGACTGGTGCCCTACCTGGGCACCCTTCTAATCATACAACATAATAAACTGCGGAAGATAAATAACACTCTTTTTTTTTTATCAAAACTAAGGCCAAGCCGATAAAGCTGCCATAACATAAAAATTACCCGAAAGGGTCTACACTGTTTAACAATGTAAAACAACTCTAGCCACCCCATTGATGAATACGCACCTCTAAGATTTGGACAATTACTATGACGGACAAGGCGCGTACCGTAATATACATAACCATGACGACAAACTCCGGAATATTGGAGCCATCTCAAATTGCTGAACCAGGATCCTAAGCTCGCGAATCCACAACTGTGTACCTAAACCTGCGGACATGAAAGCAGCCCCCCGAAGGGGGTCAGTACAACAGGTACCGAATATGGAACGGAAAATAAGGTATAGTAAACAAATCATAACTGTACAAAAGAATGACAGGGGCAAGTATAAAAAGGGTAAATACCAGATCCTACCGTGTCATTACCATCTCGTGAACTTAATCGTACCTTATTATTTTTTCCCATTTTTACATAAAAGTTATAGTCACATTCTTACGTACATGCTCAGGAAAAACCGTCAAGTTCATTACCATATAACTTACTTACCTTGCATAACATAATCCAGCCCTTTATGGAGGGACGCCTATACTGCCCGACCCAATCTGGGATGCGATAAAGTCACATAGTCTGCCCATAAAGGTATACTGCCCGGCCCATTCCTGGGACGCGATAAAGTCACATAGCCTGCCCATAAAGGTATACTGCCCGGCCCATTTCTGGGACGCGATAATGTCATATAGTCTGCCCATAAAGGTATACTGCCCGGCCCATTTCTAGGACGCGATAAAGTCATATAGTCTGCCCATAAAGGTATACTGCCCGGCCCATTTCTGGGACGCGATAATGTCATATAGTCTGCCCATAAAGGTATACTGCCCGGCCCATTTCTGGGACGCGATAAAGTCATATAGTCTGCCCATAAAGGTATCGCCGGCCCATTTACGGGGCGATAATGTCATATAGTCCGCCCATAAGGTATCCGCGGCCCATTCCTGGGACGCGATAATGTCATATAAAATCCGAGAATTTAACCCAACGTACTACGTACGTCTACTCCTTTAGAATGACTCTTTTTCAAATGAAACTTCCAAGATACTAACAACCGTAGTATCAAGTCATATCTACTTTTCAAGACAAGTCACAATACCTTTTTAGAAATACATTTACCGGCTTCTAAATCAAGTGACTTCTTTCTTAAAAACCTTAAGCAATTGGTACCTTTAAAACAATTTGCCCTTCTTTATTTCAAATCATTTCTTTGCTTACATTACTGAAGAAAACCATTCTTTTAATCTTCCATAAAGTTGTTATAACCAACTTCCCATAAAGCCGTTATAACTCTTTATGTCTTAGACAAATTCATTCCTTTTATAACCAAGAGACTTATACTTTCAAATCAAATCACATAGCTTTCAAAATACTTCAAGTCTCTTAACTTTTAAAAAAACAAGTTTCTTAACGTTAGAATGGCAAGAAATCAATACTTTCCAAATCAAGTATTCTATACTTTTAAATCAATTCATTTCTTCCTTTAAGAATCAAGTCCCATAACTTGAAAAATAAAGTCCCTTAACCTTTTAAAAATTTGAGGTTCAAAGTCTTAAAACTTCATACGTAAATTCTTATAACTTAAGTAACATATACTTTGGTGCGTTGTGAATAAGTTATACTTATTTATAACGATCTTAATCAAGTAGCCATGATCTAGAAAATGTAATACAATTTTGTCTTATCTTAGCTTCTATGCAGATGGAGAATTCTACTCATTTTAACTTAATTGATTGTCATTACATTTTCCTTTATTAACGCTGCAGTGGCTTGTTCGATACTTATTCTCATTTGTGCTGTAACTTAGCCAAGTCAACTTGGCTCCAAATACCTCCTAACGACTCTTACCAACATCCCCCATAAGACTTGGTAAGAACTTAGGATAATTTAGACATAACCTTTACGTAGAGTAATCAACATACATACCTCCTAACTTCTAAGAGTAGAAGGAATCATGAAATAGTACCACATGTATATTCCATACATAGAATCATGTCAAAAGAAGGAAGAGGTTCACATACCTCGCGACGATTATCGACAAAAAGCAAAATGCTCCAAAGTACTTCAACTTTGATAGCTATTCCATCCTTCAAGTAGAATACGCTATACTTAGTACTTCAACCTATAATGGCCACAATACGTCCATTAACCTTTAGCTTCAAACGTAGAATATTCTAAGTGCAAAGTCACTAAATTCTCTGAGAAAATCTGACAAAGACTTCCTTTGTTTCTACATACTTTTCCACCTTTTTCAAGGCCGAATTCAATAACCAAACACGCCACATTTAAGGCTCAATACAACAACCAATCAAAGGGGATTACACGCCTTACAATACGTGTAAAATTCCGCCCCACAATTAATACCAACTAAGTCCTTAATCAAGGCCATTCACGGCTAACTTATTCAATAACACAAAGTCCTTTCCAATTCTTTTTAAATACAACTTCTTAGGTCTAACATGTTATATAGTCATAAACAACTTAACAATTATAATTCCTTCTTTATATAACATGTGACGACTTAAACTAATAATCCAATTGAATTACAATCTTAGGGGCTAAACATACTAGTTTTCGGATTAGGGTTCCAATATCCATAACACTTATCAACTTCATAATATATATCTCATACTTGCTAATATCTATATCTACAACAACAAGTAATCATAATTACTAAAACGACAAGAATTTTACCTTTACAAGCCCTTATAATTTCCAAGATTCAATGTCGCTCCTTAGCAATTCTTAGCTCCTTTACTTTATGCTCCAATCAGCTATTTGAAGCCTTTAGAAGCTCACAACCAACTTCTCTTCCATTTCCAATCAAAACCTATGAAAATGCCTTAGGTTTTCGCCTTGCGACTAACGTAAAAACGCCGTTTTTCCGAAATATTTCTATTGAGATATCCTTACAATACCCTTAGGGACCCTGGGTTAAAGTCTTGTGGCTAATGGATCAAAACTACAAAATTTTTGTGTGGGAAACACACTAAAGCCGAGAGCACAAGAACATACACAAAGTCTCTAAATTTTTCTAAGTGTTAAAAGAGCTAGTCTTGCACTAGTTGTGTATATATAATACAATGGAGGGTCAAGATATCAACATATGTGTGGCTAGGATGAAGGAATTAATTAAATGGCCAAGTGGACAAGTTGACTAGTCAACAATCTGAAGCTTTGAAGACTTGTTCATCAACCATGGTCAATGACCATTTTAACCTTGCATAATTTCGTCCAAGACCATGTGGGGGAGGTTCCACGTGTCGCCCTCCCATTCGTCCATAAGATTCTGTAACCCTCGTGGGTCCCACTAAACGTAAAATTCCTCGGATGGGCCCCACGTGACCAAATCCGTAAAAATAAATTTCCATAATGATAATACATTCCATAATCCTCAATTAATGCATTTTGAGAATCCAATTCTCCTCAACGAACATTTTTCCTTTCCGACGTTCGGAAGATTTTCCGTCGGAAAAACTATTCTTCCTTTCGTATCAATTTCAAGTCTTGTGCTCCTTACGTACATTCTATTAAACATGTCCTTGAATTACGGGGTGTAACAGTAACCTTCTCACCTGACGATCAGGTATAGTTATAGGACTCTCCTCATAAGTCAACTCCTATATCACATGAACATCATCTGTAGGGAATACCCTATAAGGATCACCAATACACTTACGCAGCATCGATACATGAAAAACCGGATGTACTGCTTTCAAATCAGAGGGTAGATCCAACTCATAGGCAACCTTGCCTACCCTGCAAATAATCTGGTAAGGCCAAATGTATCTCGGGCTGAGCTTCCCTTTCTTACCGAACCTCATCACACCCTTCATGGGTGATACCTTCAAGAATACCCAATCATCAAGCTGAAACTCTAAGTGTCGACGTCGATTATCTGCATAAGACTTCTGTCGACTCTGGGCTGCTAATAATCTCTCCTGGATAAGCTTCACCTTATCAACAGCTTGCTGAATCATGTCTGGGTCAAGTAACTTAGTCTCGCCTACCTCAAACCAATCAATAGGTGACCTGCACTTCCCCCTATATAAGGCCTCGTATGTGGCCATCTGAATACTAGAATGGTAGCTATTGTTATACGCAAACTCTATGAGTGGTAAATGATCATCCCAGCTACCTCTGAAGTCAATAGTACATGCTCTCAACATATCCTCTAGTGTCTGAATAGTATGTTATGTCTGCCCATCAGTCTGAGGATGAAATGATGTGCTAAGACTCACCTGTGTCCCCAATCCCTTCTGGAATGATCTCCAAAAGTTAGCTATAAACATAGATCCTCTGTCTGATATAATAGATATAGGAACCCCATGCAGTCTCACAATCTTCCTGATGTATAGCCTAGCATAGTCCTCAGTTGAGTAAGTAGTCTTGACTGGAAGAAAATGGGCTGATTTCATCATCCTATCCACAATAACCCATATGGAGTCATACTTCCTCTGAGTACGAGGTAAGCCTGTAACAAAGTCCACATTAATCACTTTCCACTTCCAAGTCGGGATCTATATCTCCTTCAATAATCCACCAGGCTTCTGATGCTCAACTTTAACCTGTTGACAATTCAGGCACTGCGCAACAAACTCCGTTATGTCCCTTTTCATGCCATCCCACAAATATACGCATATGAGGTCATGATACATATTTGTTGGCCCTGGATGAATAGAATACCTAGCATTGTGTGCCTCTCCCATAACCTGTTGTCGTAGTCCTGCAACTTAATGTACACACAACTTGCCTTCATACCGTAGCACCTCATCAGGTGCAACCTCAAATAGAGTCTTCTCCTTTCGAAGAGCTGCATCACTATACCATGCCAGAACAGGATCCTCATTGTTACACCCCGGAATTTCAGGATATGTTTATAAGAACGAAGGTAAGAACCCAAAATTTTTAAGATTTGAGACTTGTAAAAATTTATCGGAATTATGGAATTGTCGGAAAACGTAATATTATGACGAATGGGAGGGTGACACGTGTCACCCCCCCTTATGTTGTCTTGGATGAAATTTAGCATTGACAAAAGGGTCATTTGACCATTGTTAGGAAGGCAAGTCTTGCTAGGCTAAGAGCTTGACAACATTGACCAAGTCAATGAGCCCACATAGCATGATATTTAAATAAAATGCATCCAAGCCACCCATTTGTTTTAATATAGACCTTCCATTTGGTTATATATGCATCCATTGAGCAAGACAAGGCTATTCTTACACTTAGAAAAAATTCAAGAAGCTTGTGCTTCAATATTGCTCTCGGGTTTGTGGGTTTTGGGAAGACAAAATTTTTTGTTTGTTGTCCAATAAGCTCCATACTTTAAACCAAGGTACCTAAGGGTATTGTAAGTGCATCGCAATAGAAAGATCCCGGAAAAATGGTGTTTTCGTATTAGTCAAGGCGAAAACCTAAGGAGTTATTCAACTTTGAAGTTGGAACTTGAAGAGGGGTTCTTCATAAGCTTCTAAGGGTTGCTTGGAGTGGATTGGAACGTCGAAAGGAGGAGCTAAAGTTGCTAAGGATCGACTTGTAATCTTGGATCATATTTGGGCTAAATGAGGTATAACCTTCGTCTTACTTTTGTAATTGAAGATTCCGTGTTATTATAAGTTAGAAATGATCATGTGATATGTGTTATGAAGATTGTTAAGTGTTATGGAAATTTGGAAGCTCAAATCCGAAAATGACATGTTAAGCCATTTGAAATTGAAATACAATTTGGTCGATAATTAAAATCGTCGCATGTTTACCTACTTGAGGATTGTAGTAGTTATAATCAATTGTGGCTAGATATAATGTTATATTAAACCACTTGGATTAAAAAGGGATTGTAAACGAATTTGTATTGTTGTCCCTATTTTGCCGAATGGACCTTATATGTTGGACTAGTTTGATATTTATTGTGGGGCGGAATTTTACACGTCTTGATTAAGCGTGTAATCCCCTATTGTTAACTACTTTGTTGAGCCTTAAATGTGGCGTGTTTGGTTATTGAATTCGGCCTTGAAAAAGGTGGCAAAGTATGTAGAAACAAAGGAAGTGCTGTCCGATTTTCCGTAGAATGTAGTGACTTTGCACTTGGAATATTCTACGTTTGAAGTAAGAAGTTAATAGCCGTACTATGGTCATTATAGGTTGACATACTACGTACAGCGTATTGGACTTAGCAAGTGGATTAAACCGAAGAGGTATGTGGAACTTTCTTATCTCTTGAGCATGAATAAGTTGTAAATGTATAGTACGGTAGACGTACAAGATTTTGACAATCTAGTCTATTTGATATCCTTGGCTTATTTTAAGAATGTCCAAGTTGGTTGAGTTAGGGAATTAACTCACTTGTTTAAATATTAAGGATATCTTGGTTTTCAAAAGTAAAGAGACTTTAAGTATGTTGAAAGTATTTTTGGTACTTGTTTTGTTGGAAAGTTTAAGCCTCTTGGTTATAAGGAAGAATGTAAGTTTCTAAGGTATAAAGCTAGTATAACGGCTTTATGGGAAGTTGGTTATAATAGCTTTATGGAAGGTTAAAAAGAGGGATTTACTCTAAGTAATTTAAGTATGATAAATGACTTGAAATAATGAAAGACAAATTGATTTACACATCCCCCCGGAGAAGGGGGTCAGTACAACAATGTACTAAGTATGTAAACATAAAGTACAGTAAATAAGATCATAACTCGCCAAAAGATGATAGGGGACAAGTATGATAATCAAAATACCAGATCCACCAGTGCCAAATAAAATAAGAGTCAATTGTACCTTGTACAAATAGAGAGTCAACTGTACCTTTTAAAAATATAGAGTCAACGGTGCCTTTTTTAAAATAAGAGTCATATCAAGATCACGAATGTCTGTTCATACAATCATATACTGTCATGGGAATCTATACCCGCATCATGGATACATGTCCATGGAATCATATACATACCGTACCCGGCCCCCTAGTGAGGGTCTCAGTGTTCATGGGTATCGATACCCGCATCATGGATACATGTCCATGGAATCATATACATATACTGCCCGACCCTCTAATCAAGGACGCGATGAACATAATAAAGGACTGTGCACGAATCTGCCCGACCCATTATGGGATGCGGTGTAATCATATACTGCCCGACCTCTAATGAAGGACGCGGTGGAGTGGAATAATAACACTTTGCACGAATAGCTATCATGAGCAACCATGTGCAATTTAAATCATTTTTTGACTCTCAAGGGAATAAATATAATGACTTTCATTTTAGAAAAACCAAGGCACTTTCATATCATATATCAAATAGAAAGTAGGACTTAATGGAATTACGTACGTCCGCCGTACACCCATTTCATATAATGTCATGCCAAAAGAAGAAATGATAGTTTCACATACCTTATCGGCTATACCAACACGATAAGTAGAATACGTCCCAATTAGTACTTCAACCTATAATAACAATAACACGTCTATCAAGTTCATAAATACTAGTATACTCTATACCACATAATGACTCTCCTTTCATATAAAAATTTGGGCAGCACTTCCCCTATTTATATGCCATCCACAACTTACAAACAAGGCCAATAACATCAATAATCTGGGTCCTAAACCAGTTTTAGGGGTTCGGAATTTCGGATCTTGAGATTCTGGAGAGAGGCGCCGCGGCGCTGTATGGATTTGAGATGGCACCGCGACTCAGTTCATGAGAGCCGTGGTGCTGCCCAGATGAAGCTAGAAGCACCGCAACGCTGTTCATCCAGAAAGTTTAAAAATGAATTTTCGGACTTTCGGCCTCTGAGGCACCGCGACGCCACTGCATAAGGCGCGGTCTTGACGAAAATTCCGAATATGCGCCTCGGTTTCGCGCCGCGACGCATGATGTTGCCGCGGCGCTGTCAACGAAGTTTGCTCTCTGTACTTTGGCGTCGCGGCGCTGTCGACGGTAATATTTAAAAAAAAAATTATTTTCAGAATCTGAAATTGAATTTTAATATTCTGTTTTTAACTCTAAAGAATCTGAATGTAAAGTTTTTAATTAAACAGATTTGGTCCTTTTGGGCAAATCTGCTATCAAACAAAGTTTCTGAAAATTGGATTTTAAGTTCTGGAAATTGCAAACAGGTCCCTGAAATTTGAAAATATTTTCTGAAGTTTAGAATTGTATTTTCTGAATTTATAGTGGTTCAGAATTGAACATTTAAATTCTTAAGGGACTAAAGTATAAATTCTAAAATTTTCAGAATATCCGAATTTTAAATCAAAAAATGTTTAAGGGACTGTTTGGCATTGACGTAGATTATAGAGTTTGGACAAATAGACTCATGATTATCATTAATAGTATATTATTATATAATATACAAGTGCTAAGTGTTTTTAAATGTGATGCATTTAAATTATTTGCATAGCGTCCGCAATTTTTGTGTGGGTAGGCGGTGCCCAGTAATTGTTTAATTTTAATGGCAGCGATAACTCTCTGGATAGGCGACATCTAATACTTGATTAAACCGTCTTATATCATGCATATTGAGTTGATGATTCCCATCTATATGCGCTTAGAAATTGCATGATAGGATGACATATGATGTATGACATATGGTTGTTGATCTTGGTTCAAATATGAAAATGTTCCCCAAACATCAAATACAAGCCTATTGAATGCGTCGTCCATTAGAATTGTTAGGGTTCTAAATCCTCTTCGGCGATATATGAGTATTTATGCCAAAACATTTGCTCTAAGTCTACGAGGACCAAGGCCCTTTCATAGATGTGTTAAAGTAGAGGTAGATGATAAACTTCTGTGGGTATTTACACTAAAGTGTTTGCTCGCAAAGGCTAAATTTACTTAGGTACTTAAATACAGTAGTGTAATGAGGTTGACTTGTTTAGATGAATCTTGGCGCCAAAGTGTCGGATTAATCTAAAGACGCATGATTAAAATGAAAGATATTTAATCAAACCAAGAGTTGCAAATTTAGTTTTGTAATTGGTTGAGAACCTACCAAAGTGTTCTATTGAAGTTATCAGCCAAAGCAAACACGAATATAGCATATGTTTGGATCTTGGCCCACTATGACCTTAATATGATCTAGGTCCATTTTCTACCTTGGGGTCGTAGAAGTATGCTAAAATAGTGGGAGCTAATTAAACAAAAGACCATGTTAATTAGTCTATAATGAATGTGTATATATTGGGAGAATGAACTGTTGATTGCATTTTCCTGATCTATCTATATCTTCAGATCATCAAAATGTCAAATTTTTCGTTGAAAATGCTCATGGAGTCAAACAGACTCACATGACCCAACTTCATCAACTGGCTTAGAAATGTTAGAATTGTTCTAAGACAGGAACAAATTGAATATACCTTGGATAAGGTATTCCTTACTGCACCAGCGGAGGATTCTGCGAAATATGCGACCTTTGACAAGGCCGCCTATGAGAAACATTATAGGGCCTGATGCTGTCTTCTATGTCTCCACAACTACAAATACAACATGAAACTATGGGTCCCAACGAAATGTTAGCCCACTTGAGGAGTCTTTATGACTCACAGTCACAGACTATGAAATATGATCTCCTAATAGATCTCTTCAAGTGTAGGCTAAATGAAGGGGCCAAGTTTCACCTCATGTGTTGAGGATGATTGAGCTGATTGAGAGGTTGGCCTCTATTGATATCAAGTTTCACGACAGAGTCTCTACCACCCTTATCCTCCACTCCCTTCCACGATCGTTTGAGAGTTTCATTGTGAACTACAACATGAATGGAACTAAGGCGACATTGCCGGAACTTCACAACATGCTAAAGACTTTCGAGTCTCAGACCTTCAGGGCAAAACTGTCCTTATGATAGGGTCTTCTTCTCAGCCCAATCCGAAAGGTAAAGGGCAAAAGAAGAAGGGCAAAACTGTCGCTGCGCCCGCGACAATGAAGCCCCAGGGAGGGGCTAAGAAGAAGAAGAAGTTCCCGGCACAGGATGTTTGCATGAACTGCAACAGGAAGGGACACTGGAGGAAGGACTGCACGGCTCCAGGAGGAGGTAGAGCACCCGGTGCTGCTGCTCCTGCTGGACAAGGTATATTTGTAATTGAAATTAATATGTCTATAAATGATTCTAATTCCTGGGTATTTGATACCTCTTTTGGCTCACACATTTGTACAAATGTGCAGGGGCTAACTTATAGCAAGAAGGTCAGGCCTCGGGAGGTGGACCTGCGCGTCGGAAATGGAGCACGAGTTGCTGCTGAGCGTGTGGGAACTTATAGACTAGATTTACCTTCCGACAGATTTTCCTCAAACATTAGTAATGGCAATATGATTTTGGCTTTTGATAATGTTGTGTATGGAATTGCGCCTCTTGTGAATGGATTGTATACCTTAAACTGCTGCAGGGAAATTTTCAATGTACAAAATAAAAGAGCAAAGTTAAGTGAAAGAAATTCTACCTACATGTGGCATTGTAGACTTGGTCATATCAATCAAACGAGGATAGAACGGTTGAGGAAGTTAAACTACCTTGAACCATTTGACTTACAATCTTATGGTAACTGTGAATCCTGTTTGAAGGATAAGATGACCATTAAACCCCTTACTGGAAAGGAGATCCGTGCCAAAGAGGTACTCGAGTTGGTACATACGGATGTATGTGGACCATTCCCGACTCAAGCTAGAGAGGGTTTCTCGTACTTCATTACTTTCACAAACGACTTGACGAGGTATGGGTATGTGTATCTTATGAGACACAAATCCGAGGCCTTCGAGAAGTTTAGCGAGTTTAAGTGTGAAGTTGAGAAACAGCTCTCAAAGAGTATCAAGACTCTCCGATCTGACCGTGGGGGTGAATACTTGAGTAAAGAATTTCTTGAATACTTAAAGCTACATGGAGTTCATTATGAATGGACACCTCCTGGAACACCACAGATGAATGGTGTTTCGAGAGGAGAAGCCGAACCTTACTTGACATGGTTCGATCCATGATGAGCTTTTCTGCTCTTCCGACATATCTTTGGGGATACGCTATTATCACGACCCGAACCCCGGGCCCGTGACTGGTGCCCTACCTGGGCACCCTATTATTCATACAACTTAATTAAAATGCGGAAGATAAATAACACTCATTTTTTTCTTAGACAAAGGCAAAGCCGATAAGACTGCCACCATAATATATATTGTCACGACGACTCGCTCAAGAATCGTGCCCTACTCCGCACCCTTTCGTATACATCGAGAATAGCAATGAACATACATAACTCCTAAAATAAAAATCATACTTAGACAGTAGACATCAACCGGCTAGCCGATAAGGCCGCCTTTCGTAACATATACATAATACAAAATTAAAATAGTACATCTCTGTTCTTACAAACCCAATCCACAAATGTGACTACAAACCTCTAAGAATAACAACATTGACGGGATAGGGCCCCGCCATACCCCTGAATGTACAACAACCGACAATACCGTGGATAAGCCTCCAAATAAAGCGAGCTTCTCAACAAACAATGTGATCCAAGAGTGAGGATCAAAGAATTTGTACTCTACCGCAAAGATGAACGCACTTCAAGGAGGTCGAGACAACATGTACCAAATATGTGAAATCAGCATCAGAGTGAAATCATAAGTCTAAAATAAAATCGAGACATGTATGATAACTCATATAACAAAGACATCGTGCCTTACTAACAATGAGAGTAAACAAGAGTATACTTTACTGCATAAAAATAGGAGACTCATGATCAAAGAAGGGCCACCCGCCCGCAGTATCATTAAGAAATCCTACTCCTGGGACTATTTCACCCGCAAGGGTCGTATGGACCCGCATGAGGTATTCCTCGCATAGACTGTATCCGCCCGCATAGGTCGTGTAGGCCCGCATGAGGTATTCCTCGCATAGGACTGGTCCGCCCCGCATGAGACTATTTCACCCGCATAAGCCCTTTCGGACCCGCATGAGGTATTCCTCGCATCATGGGTAGCAAATCCACGGAATATGTAAATGCCACAAACCCGGGGAATGACCCCGTAATGCACAATAAATCACTAGCACAACCGGTTATCATACATAGCATAAGCACTACCGGCTTATCATACATAACATAAGCAAGTTAAGAAATCCCCCTAACTTCTTATTAGTCTTATTCATATACACTCTCATTTTAGTTTACTTAAGGCACTACCATGTCATTATAAAATCCGGGAATTTAACCCAAAGTACTACGTACTTCTATTCTTTTAAAATGACTCTTTTTCATATAAAACATCCAAGATACTAATAACCGTAGTATCAAGTCATAACTACTTTTCAAGACAAGTCACAATACCTTTTAGAAATACATTTAGGCTTCTAAATCAAGTGACTTCTTTCTTTAAAAAAAACCTTAAGCAATTGATGCCTTCAAATCAATTTGTCTTTCATTATTTCAAGTCATTTATCATACTTACATTACTTAGAGTAAACCACTCTTTTTAACTTTCCATAAAGCTATTATAACCAACTTCCCATAAAACCGTTATACTAACTTTATGCCTTAGATACTTACATTCTTCTTTATAACTAAGAGACTTAAATTTTCCAACAAAACAAGTATCAAAAATACTTTCAAAATACTCAAAGTCTCTTAAGTTTTAGAAACCAAGATATCCTTAATATTTTTAAACAAGTGAGTTAATTCCCTAACTCAACCAACTTGGACATTCTTAAAATAAGCCAAGGATATCAAATGGACTAGATTGTCAAAATCTTGTACGCCTACCGTACTATACATTTACAACTTAATCATGCTCAAGAGATAAGAAAGTTCCACATACCTCTTCAGTTCAATCCACTTGCCAAGTCCAATATGCCGTACGTAGTATGTCAACCTATAATGACCATAATACGTCTATTAACTTCTTACCTCAAACGTAGAATATTCTAAATGCAAAGTCACTAAATTCTACGGAAAATCGGACAACACTTCCTTTGTTTCTACATACTTTGCCACCTTTTTCAAGGCCGGATTCAATAACCAAACACGCCACATTTAAGGCTCAACAATGTAGTTAACAATAGGGGATTACACGCCTACAAGACGTGTAAAATTCCGCCCCACAATTGATATCAAACTAGTCCAACATACTATGTCACATTCGGCAAATTTGAGGTACATCACCACAAAGTCTTTTCCAATTCCTTTTTAATCCAAGTTGTTTAGTACAACATGTTATAAAGCCGCAATCGATTATAGCAACTAAAATCTTCAAGTAGATAACATGCGACGATACTAGTTAACGACCAAATTGTAATTCAATTTCAAACTACTCAACATGTCATTTTCGGATTTAGGCTACTTCAATCCATATCACTTATCAATCTTCAATACATATACTTCATGCTAGTTAAAATGTATAACTATAACAATAGAAATATTCAATCACTTAAGAGGACAAAGTGGTTACCTTGATAAGCCCAAAATAGTGTAACAATCTTGCCCACTTTAGCCCTATTTCCGAAATTCTTCTTCCCGCAAATATCATCTCTACGAACCCCCTACAAGCTTGCCAACGTATTTCCTTCTTGTTGCCTTTCTAAAAAAATCTCTTTTAGGCTTAGGGTTTCAACCATTTGAGAGAGAAGAGAAGAGAAGATTTGGGTGAAGTCTTGCAAAATGATTTTAATCTAGCAAGACTTGGTCAAATATAGCCTTTATCTTGTTCCACAAGTTGGGGGGACACTTGTCACTCACCCAGGGGTCCTCTACAACAAATATCTTCTATTTTTATCCTATTTCTGCAAAAAATCCCGCCTCGGCGTCGCGGCCCTGCAGACGGCGCCGCGATGCTGCAATTTCAGACAATTTCAGGCTTTTCGGCACCCCGGCGCTGCAGCCGGCGCCGCGGCGCCTGACCTTGTCTGTTCTGTCAGCCGATCTTGTAACGTACATAACTTTCTACTCCGATGTCCTATCGACGAGCTGTTTGTTGCGTTGGAAACTAGACTCAATGAAATTCATATTAGGCTTTTGAAACACCTAAAAACTTCAATTATACTAGGAGATATACGGCTCCCAAGTTTACTGAAAAACTGTCCAAAAATATTCTGCCAACTTTTTTTTTCTTTTTCCAACTTCGAATCTTATTTCCTTTCGTACATTATCATCTCATCCTCTTGGAATTACGGGGTGTAACATTCTTCCCCCCTTAGAAACATTCGTCCCCGAATGTTCTTTCAGAGTCCAATCTAAACGGATATTGGCATAGTCCCTTGACTACACCCAACATAATCACACTTGCCACACCTGGCCACATAACAATACTTATGCTACAACGTCAACCTGAACTTCAAGTGTCGACGTCGGTTATCTGCATAAAGCTTTTATCGACTCTGAGCTTTCTAATAATCTTTCCTGGATAAGCTTCGCCTTATCCACAACCCGCTGAATCAAGACCGGGCAAATTATCTGAACCTCGCCTACGTTGAACCAACCAATTGGCGAGTCTACACTTTCTTCATACAAAGCCTCATACAGGGCCATCTGGATACTGGAATGGTAGCTTTTGTTATACGCAAACTCAACAAGAGGTAAATAATCCTCCCAGCTACCCCTGAAATCAATAACATCGGCCCGTAACCTATCCTCAAGTGCCTGGATAGTACGCTCTGCCTGTCCGTCGGTCTGAGGGTGAAATGCCACACTGAGACTCACCTGTGTCCCTAATACCTTCTGGAACATCTTCAGAAGTTAGCCGTAAACTGAGCTTATCTGACTGACATCATAAATGTAGGAACCCCGTGCAGTCTCACAATCTCCCTGTTATATAAGCTATCATAATCCTCAGCCGAGTAAGTGGTCCCAATCCGGAAGAACACGGCTGGTTTCACCAGCCTATTTATCATGACCCCAGGGAGTCGCACTTCCTCTGAGTACGATGCTACCCTGTAACAAGGTCCATATTAATTACCTCTCATATCTAAGTCGGGATCTAAATCGCCTGCAATAGCCCATTGGGCTTCTGGTGTTCAACCTTGACCTGTTACTAATTCGGACATTAAGCAACAACTCTGCTACGTCCCTCTTCAGGCCATCTTACCAATACAAATATCTGAGGTCACGACACAACTTAGTCGACCCCGAACAATTAGAGCAATAAGCACTGCATGCCTCCCAAAACTCTGGATTAGTCCTACAAAGACCGGTACACACAATCTATCCTCATATCACAAAGACATCCGGTGCTACTCAAACAGGCTCTTCTCTTCTCGGAGAGCCGTATCTCGATACCGTATCATAACTGGATCCTCATACTGTCGCCTCTTTACCTCCTCAATGACGGAAGACTCGGCAACCTCTCGGACCTAAACTTCATTAACCTTGGAAACAAACAATCAAATCCCTCGGCTAGGTAGCTGGTGAATCTCACGGACCACGTCCTGTCTATCTGGCTGCCCACCTGGAAGACTACCCATAGATCCACGTCTAAGAGCATCTGTAACTGTTTTGGCTTTCCCCGGATGGTATAGGATATCAATATCACAATCCTTTGAGTAACTCTAACCACCGTCACTGTCGCCAATTCAATTGTCTCTGTCTGAAGATATACCGGAGGCTCTTGTGGTCTATACACATATCCACATGAAGTCTTATAGATACGTCATGCCTCAAAATCTTCAAGGCACGATTAACTGTCGCCTACTCTAAATCATGAGTAGCGTAATTTCTTTTCTTGCTTCCCTAACCGCCGGGAAAACATAGGCTCTAACCTTATCGTGTTGCGTCAGCATACAACCTAGCCCAACACCCAAAGTGTTACAATAACAACCTAACCCTTGAGTCTCTCAGGAGGGGTTAGAACTGTAGTCGTGGTCAACTTATCTTCTAGTACTGGAAGCATTTCTCATACCTGCGAAATATTCGAGTATTCTTAATCTCAATTATGGTTCCTGTTTCCCCTTTCTCTGTTGCAACTCAACTTGGTCACTAAGTTAGATTTGATTCCTTTGCTTGCCTCATGGCTAAGACTTCCTGTCGATCACAATTTAGGGGGGGGGGGGATTTCCTTGGTCTCGTCAAGTCGTAACCCGATTATTCTCTCCCAGCTCATAGAGCTTATAGTCAGGTGTTCAACCTCAATTCACGGTATTACATAATCCAATGACTTGTCAAGATTTCTTATCGTTCGCGTGTCTACTCGTCTTTCCTTTATAAGTTATTTCAAGTTGTCCTGGGGTCCCTTACCCCTCCGTATTTTCTTACTATCTTTCTTGTCAGTACCGATGCTACCACCTTCCCTCGAGGTGTTCTTACTGCCCATTATTTACTAATAGTCTTACACTAGTCCGGGGTAATCATATCTCGTGCAACTCACATAACCATAGTCGTATTCTCTTTTATCATTACAGTGTCATCGTCACGACCCGTTAGGGGCGATGTTGATGCCTTACCCGCACCCAGTAGTCATACATCAGAGTAATCAGCGGAATATAAAAACAAGACATGAAACAAATGTAAATTGAGACACAGTTTATATCTGAGAAAATGTCGCCTTTCCGCATATATATATAAAGAGTGAACAGTTACATCCCAACTTTACAACATGACTACAGACCTCTAGGAATGTAAACAACTATGGCGGGACAGGGACCCGCCATACCCTGAATGTACATATATCTACAACATCAGGGAGAACCATACCAAAAGTCGAGCCTCCGGAGAAGATGGAGCTCCTGACACCAAAGCAAAGATCCTAAGGATGCGGATCTAGCACCTGCTTGCCCTTACCTGCGGCATGAACGCAGCCCGAGGAGGTCGATAACAGTACCAAGTATGCGAAAGCGTAAAAATCAAGTAAAATCAAAGTAATTAAAACCATTTGCAAATACAACCAGTTCAAGCGCATAGTGCCAACATAAACAAGAGCAAAATAGATATAATGTAATCGGTCTTTTCTAGGCCGCGAATGATCGAAGCAAGGCCAATCGCCCATAGTATCATTATCGTGCCTAATCTCGACTTCCGCGATCGCATGGGTCACACGAGACCGCGTGAGGTATTCCTCGCGTCGGGGTAGCTAACCCCGGTACCCTCGACTCCGCGATCGCATAGTCTCATAGACGCGTAGTCACACGCACCGCATAGGGCATCCCGCGTCGGGATAAAACACCGGAATGATCAATCCACGGAACTCCGCACTCGCATAGTCACAGCGCATGCATAGGCGTATAGACCGCGCATCAAGGGTGGCAAGCCCTGTATAACAAGTCGAGGGTAGGTGATATAATAACGATTAACGGACTTACCGCTTAACAACGTAAGCACAACAAGAATAACAATATCACAAGACACTAACACACGTAGCATCTAACATGTTACTTATCAAACCATCTTACTACACTTTGCGAAATCAATACAGATTTTCATAAACAAATAAGTAAAAGCGTCCCTTTTATCTTTCTTAAGTCGTTATACCTAACTTCCCATAAAGCTAGTATAACTCTTAAGCTTCATTTAAAAATCAAGTATTACTCTTCTTTCAAAAATGATTATAATTCTTTTGAAATACTTCCAGGTTCTTATTATTTAGACCCAAGTCAAGTAAAACCATGTTCAGTTAACACACGTACGTCTACCGTACTATATACTTTAAAATATCATGCTCAAGAGGATAGGACGAATCACATACCTTCTCGTGAAAACCACGCCAAGTCGAATATGTCGCGCAGTATCGACTATAATATCAAATACGTCTATCAACGTCTAGACTATACTATATAAAGTTCTAAGCGGAGGGTTCTCTATTCTACGGAAAATTGGGCAAAGACTTCCCTACGCCAAGCTACACAAGTCTCAGTAAATACGGTCCTATGTGTAAATCTGATTCAATTCTTCTTCATTATACCGCCTACTGTGATTACAGTTCAATTCTATTCTTTAATATCCTTCTATATCTTATACTCAAGTCTTAACTATTCTTATATGTAATATCCAATTACAATAGAAGGACAAGAGTATTTACCTCGATAAGCCCAAAATTATCCAAGTTAAATGTCGATCTGAGCAAGGTTTAGCTCTAATTTGCACGCTCCGATAGCTCCAAGAAGCCCTTAGAAGTTCTACACAACTTCTACTTAAATACTATAAGGGATTTGGGCTAGGGTATTTAGGAATAGTAACTATACTTGGAAGACAACTTTCTACCAAAGGGGGGGGGGTTTCGTCTAGAGCTACTAGGCTAGAGGGGGAAGATGTTTCGACGAGGGCCTTCACAGGGGAGGGGAGTGTTGGACGAAACACTACTGAGAGGGGGAAGAATTTTCAAGACTTGGAGAAATGATTTGTGGATGAAGAAAACCTTCAAGTTAGGGGGGTATTTATACGGCTTTCAAGGGCCAAGATGAAGCCAAGTGGTAGGCAAGTGTAAGGTGGAGATTTAGGCAAGTGTCCTTATCCATCTACTACACAAAAATATCCTACCTATCCTTGACTAAGCAAGGCCACAAAAATCGTCCAAACAAGCCCAAGTTGCCGTCCATATGAGGGTGACACGTGTCACCTTCCCGTTGGTCCAAAATATTTCGTCTCCCGGAAAAATCTGCAAAAATTATAAATGACATAGCCGTAATTTTCCCTACGCAAGCTTTGTAAAACGTTTCGTCGGAAAACGATTCTTTTTGATAGGTGTGCACAATTTTTCGTCCCCCTATGCCTAACTAAGGCTAAACTTTTGTACGTACGTCCTCACGTACATACTCTGGAAATACGGGGTATAACATTCTTCCCTCCTTAGAAACATTCGTCCCGAATGTTCCTTCCCAAGACAGATAACGATGAAGTCTCTCACAACTTAAACAGTTTGCAAATGCCACACATGACCACAATACAGCACTTAAGCAAATATGTTAATGAAAAATTTACAAGTAGGAAAGTGAGTTACCTGGAGGTGTGGGGAATAGGTGAGGATACTTCTGCCTCATGTCCTCCTCAGCTTCCCACGTCATCTCCTCCCTGAGCTCGTTCCGCCACAAGACTTTGACGGAAGCCACGTCCTTGGTCCGCAGACGCCTAACCTGACGATCGATTATCGCTATGGGAATCTCCTCATATGATAACCCCTCGGTCACCTGGACATCGTCAATCGGGTGCACTCTAGATGGATCCCCGATACATCTCCTCAGCATAGAAACATGAAACACCGGATGTCGCCTCCGGATCGGACGGCGGATCAACTCGTAGGCAACCTTGCCTACCTCGCGGACAACTGATAGGGCCCAATGTACCTCGGCCGAGTTTCCCTTTCTTCGAATCTCATCACACCGCCATGGGTGATACCTTCAGAAAACCCAATTATCAACCTCGAACTCCGGATCCGACGACGATGATCTGCGTCGACTTACATCGACTACATTTGTCGAATCGCTCTGGATAAGCTTCACTTATCCACTGCGCACCAAATCTGGTCCCCTTCGCACCTCGCCACATCAAACCAGCCTATCGGCGATCGCACTTCCTCCCATACAAGGCCTCGTAAGGCGCCATCTCGAATCTGGAGTGGTAGCTATTATTATACGCAAACTCAACTAGAGGCAAATGATCCTCCCGGCTACCCACGAAGTCAATAACACGGGCTCGCAGCGTATCCTCGAGAGTGCGGATAGTGCGCTCGACTGTCTGCATGCGTGGATGGAATGCAGATTGCTCGCTCACTGCGTCCCTAAACCCTTCGGAAGGACCTCCGAAGTTAGCGTGGCGGGCTCCTGCATGCGATATGATCGAAATAGGGACTCCATGCGATCGACGATCTCTCGGATGTAAATGCGGCATAATCCTCGGTAGAAAAAGTCGTCTGACGGAAGAAAGTGGGCTGATTTTCGACACTGTCGACGATAACCCAAATAGAATCATGTTTCCTCGGAGTGCGAGGTAACCCTGTGATAAAGTCCATGTTGATCACCTCCCACTTCCAGGTCGGGATCTCTAAATGCGCAATAATCCACGGGCCTCGGTGCTCTATCTTCACTGCGACAACACGGGCCGAGCTACAAACTCGCAACATCCTCTTGAGCCATCCCACCAATACATAGATCTAAGGTCGTGGTACATCTTAGTCGACCGGATGGATAGAGTAACGCTTGTGTGTGCTTCCCGTAACTCTGCCAAGTCACGAAATATCTGGAACACACAACGCCTCAAACCTTAGCACCCATCGGTGCTACCTCAAAGGACCGCTTCCTCACGAAGAGCCGTATCACGATCGAATCAAAACGGATCCTCAAATGTTGCCTCTTCACCTCGCCGGCGATGGAAGACTCGGCAACCTCTCGAACTCGAACCCATGCTATCGGAATCAATCAAGCGGACACAAGGCTCGCTAAGCGATGCAAATCGCGAACCATGCCCCTCTCTCCGGCGCACATCCGATAGGCTACCCATCGACCTACGACTGGCGCATACGCCATAACATTGGCCTTCCCGGGTGGTACGGGATATCGACATCATAATCCTTAAGCAACTCTAACCACCGTCTGCAGTGTAAGTTCGGCTCCTCTGGCCGAAGATATCTTGGAGGCTCTTGTGGTGCGTATAAATATCCACATGAACCCCATACAAATAGTGCCTCGGATCTTGGCGTGAATCACCGCGACTCCAAATCATGGGTGGGGTAGTTCCTCTCATGCTTCTTAAGGCTGTCGGGATGCGTATGCTATAACCTTGCCTGCTGCGTCAACATCCCAACCCGATGCGGCGCGTCCACAATACACGACATAGCGTCTGGACCCTCGGAAGAGTAAAGCGAGCGGTCGCGATCTCTCCTTCGATGGCGGAAACCACCGCTCCACGCATCAGTCCATCAAACTTAGCGCCTTCGAGTCGGCCTAGTCAATGGTGCGAGATAGAAGCAAACTTCTCTGAACGCCGATAATAACTGCAAGGCCCGAAATCGCGAACCTCGCCGGAGTAGTAGGTCTAGGCCAACTCCTGACTGCCTCGATCTTGGCCGTATCCACCTGAATACCATCGGCCCCGACTATATGCCCAAGAAAAGCCACCGAAGTCAACCAGAACTCACACTTCGAAAACTTGGCGTACAACCGCTGGTCCTGGAGAACTCTCAACACAGTCCTCAAATGCTCCGCATGCTCCTGCTCTGAGCGAGAATAAACCAAGATGTCATCAATGAACACTATCACAAACGTGTCCAAAAATGGCTTGAACACTCGGTTCATCAAATCCATGAATACCGCCGGAGCATTGGTCAACCCGAAAGACATGACCCTGAACTCATAATGCCCGTACCGGGTCCGGAATGCAGTCCTAGGGACATCCGCCTCTCTGACTCGTACCTGATGATAGCCCGATCGCAGATCAATCTTGGAGAAACATCTCGCACCCTGCAGCTGGTCGAACAAATCATCAATCCTGGGAAGGGGGTATCTGTTCTTAATAGTCACCTTGTTCAGCTGCCTGTAATCAACACACATGCGCAGCGTCCCATCCTTCTTCTTCACGAACAATACCGGCGCTCCCCAGGGAGAAACACTAGGCCTGATGAAGCCCTTCTCCAAAGAAATCTCTCGGTGGTCCTTCAACTCTCTCAACTCGGCGGTGCCATTCTGTATGGCGGAATGGAAATAAAGTGTGCAAAGACATCGATACAAAACTCTATCTCCTCTCGGGAGGATACCCGGAGGTCATCCGAAACACGTGTGGAAACTCTCGACTCTGGGCCGATGAAAATCTGCGCTGCGGCCTCGGTATCAAACACCGAGCGAGATGGTAGATGTACCGCCTGCACCATCTTCCTAGCCTTGAGGTAGGAAATAAACCTACCGCCGGCGTCTGATGTTCCCTCGCTCGACAACCGGCTCGCCGAAACTGGAACCGTGCTACTCTCTCCTGCGGTCTACATTGGCGTAGCAAGAAGCTAGCCAATCCATACCCGTGATTACATCGAAATCGGTCATATCAACTCTATCAAGTCGGCTGAGTGCGACATCGCGTATAGTCTGGACAAGCCTATATATCCGCCGAGCTACCACCGAATCACCCGGCTGGCGTAGCTACCTCGAAAGGGTCTATGGACTCGGGCTCTATCCCTATCCTACTAGCAATAAGGGAGATATATAGGGAGTAGAACCGGATCTATCAGGCGCATACATCATAACCAGAACCGATAAAGTACACGTGACGGCGTCGACGCCTCACAGTCTGCCGGTGGACAAGGCATAAATGCGGTTCTGAGGACCGCTAGAACTGGGACCCGCGCCACGACCTCTGCCGCGACCTGCTGGTCCATGAGTACACTGCCCTCCGGGGCGAGTAATTGAAGGGGATGAAGACCGACAATGCACCTGCAGCGGTGACCCTACCATCGGCGCCTGAGTGGACAGACTCTCGCATAATGACCCTGCTGGCCACAAGTGTAGCAAGCTCCCGAAGTAGTACCACAACCTCCCGAATGAAATCTACCACATCGGACACACTGAGCGGACCTCGATCGGTTAGCACCCTTCTACCGAAATCAAGTCCCGGGGCACGACGCCCGAATGCTCTGTTGCATCAAAACGATGTAGGAGTGCTCTGAGCTGGCTGTGGTGCAAATCTAGACGTCTGCTGAGGTCGTCCACCCCGAGAGCTACCAAAAGATCCGGCCGTCTTGGCCTTCTTCTGCTGCTGATATCTGTCGACCCGTCGGTCTCTACGCTCCTCGCATCCAAGTGCATGAGCCTGCATGCGGGTAATGTCCATACGGTGAAGAGCAACACCGCAAGACTTCGGCCATATAATCATCTAGCCGGTGATGTAGCGGTGTACCACATCCTCCATATCTGCTACCAACGCGAGGACATATCGAGCCAAAGAATCGAACTCGACGTTGTACTCACTGGCGTGCGCCTCTATCTCAAAGAACAAAACTTATCGGCGTGCCCTCATTCTGCGGAGGCAAGTGAGTGAGAAAAGCCTCGAGAACTCGTCCCATCTCGCTGGAGGCGCGTGCTCTCCCGAAAGCTCCACGAATCAAACCAATCAATCATGCGGTATCACGCGCGGCGCGAACCGAAGATCACGGACTCGGTCTCAAGCCTTGATCACCGCGTGATCCTTCATGGCGACGGATGAACTCCTGCGGATCATCCTCGTGCCTCGACCGTAGAACTCGCGGGCTACAACTCGAAAATCCGTAGCCTCAGCGTCGATCTCGGGTGAACCACGTCTTCTTTGGGCTGAATGCTGCTGCATCCGGCCTATCCTCATGTTCGGCCTGATCACGGCCAATAATCGGGCCATCTCGCTTGTACCCTAACTCTTACGCGGTGTGGGGCGGGAGGTGCGGGCTTGTGGTCTCTTTGGCGGCGGCGTCATGGAACTCGCCGTCTCGGGTATAGGCGGGCACGAGCCCTCGTGACTCTCGGTGTCTACTAGCGACTCGCCGGCGCCTTGCCGCCAGGCGGGTTGCCTTACGTGGAGGCATAATCATTCTGAGAAAGGAATACGTTAGAGGTCCAACT
The DNA here is from genome assembly GCA_029844215.1 of Przewalskia tangutica. NCBI lineage: Eukaryota > Viridiplantae > Streptophyta > Magnoliopsida > Solanales > Solanaceae > Przewalskia > Przewalskia tangutica. Next base: position 86,744,616 of record CM056729.1, read on the forward strand.
TATAACACGGCTCTAAGGCACGATCTCGAGTGAGAAGAATGGAAACCAATCCTAAATATCCTATAGCCTCACGATTATTGGTGTGGTGCACACACCGATAATCAAGACTCTACTAGATACGGTCAGTAGACACTTTCCGAGATTAATCGCTCGATACCACTTTTGTCACGACTGCTCGGGGCGATGGGTGCCTTACCCGCACCCAAGTAGTCATACATCAGAGTAATCAGCGGAATATAAAAACAAGACATGAAATAAATGTAAATTGAGACACAGTTTATATCTGAGAAAATGTCGCCTTTCGGCATATATATATAAAGAGTGAACAGTTACATCCCAACTTTACAACATGACTACAGACCTCTAGGAATGTAAACAACTATGGCGGGACAGGGCCCCGCCATACCCTGAATGTACATATATCTACAACATCGGGAGAACCGTACCAAAAGTCGAGCCTCCGAGAAGATGGAGCTCACGACACCAAAGCAAAGATCCTAAGGATGCGGATCTAGCACTGCTTGCCACCTGCGGCATGAACGCGGCCCAGAGGTCGATCTAACAGTACCAAGTATGCAGCGTAAATCAAGTAAAATCAAAGTATTTAAAACCATTTGCAAATACAACCAGTTCAACTGCACATAGTGCCACAACATAAACAAGAGCAAAATATATATAATGTAACTGGTCTATTCTAGGCCGCGAATGATCGAAGCAAGGCCAATCGCCCATAGTATCATTATGCGTGCCTAATCACTGGACTTCGCGATCGCGCATAGGTCACATCTGAGACCGCATGAGGTATTCCTCGCATCGGGGGTAGCTAACCCCCGGTACCCTCCTGGACTCCCGCAGTCCGTATAGTCTCATAGACCGCATAGTCACACAAACCGCATAGGGCATCCCGCGTCGGGATAAAACACCGAATGATCAATCACGGAACTCCGCGACTCGCATAGTCACACAGATCGCATAGGCCGTATAGACCGCATCAAGGGTGGAAAGCCCTCGGTATAACAAGTCGAGGGTAGGTGATATAATAACGATAACGGACTTACCGTTTAACAACGTAAGCACAACAAGAATAACAATATCACAAGACACTAACTCACGTAGCATCGTAACATGTTACTTATCAAACCATCTTACTACACTTTGCGTAAATCAATACAGATTTTCATAAACAAATAAGTAAAACCGTCCTTTTATCTTTCTTAAGTCGTTATACCTAACTTCCCATAAAGCTAGTATAACTCTTAAGCTTTCATTTAAAAATCAAGTATTACTCTTCTTTCAAAAATGATTATAATTCTTTTGAAATACTTCCAGTTCTTATTATTTAGACTCAAGTCAAGTAAAACCATGTTCGATTAACACACGTCACGTCTAGTACTATATATATACTTTAAAATATCATGCTCGAGAGGATAGAAAGAATCACATACCTTCTCGCGAAAACCACCGCCAAGTCGAATATGTCGTTGCAGAGTATCGACCTATAACAGTCAAATACGTTTATCAACGTCTAGACTATACTGTATAAAGTTCTAAGCAGAGGGTTCTCTATTCTACGGAAAATTGGGCAGCACTTCCCTACCCGCCAAGCTACACAAGTCTGTAAATACAATCTATGTAAATGATTCAATTCTTCTTACATTATACCCTTCTACTGTGATTACAGTTCAATTCTATTCTTTAATAACCTTCTATATCTTATACTCAAGTCTTAACTATTCTTATATGTAATATCCAATTACAATAGAAGGACAAGAGTATTTACCTCGATAAGCCCAAAATTATCCAAGTTAAATGTCGATCCTGAGCAAGGTTTAGCTCCTAATTTGCACGCTCCGATAGCTCCAGAAAGCCCTTAGAAGTTCTACACAACTTCTACTTAAATACTATAAGGGATTTGGGCTAGGGTATTTTAGGAATAGTGACTATACTTGGAAGACAACTTCCTACCAAAGGGGGTTTCGTCTAGAGCTACTAGGCTAGAGGGAAGATGTTTGACGAGGGCCTTCATGAGGAGAGGAGTGTTGGACGAAACACTACAAGAGAGGAAGAATTTTCAAGACTTGGAGAAATGATTTGTGGATGAAAACCTTGAGTTAGGGGGGTATTTATACGGCTTTCAAGGGCCAAGATGAAGCCAAGTGGTAGGCAAGTGTAAGGTGGAGATTTAGGCAAGTGTCCTTATCCATCTACTACACAAAAATATCCTACCTACCCTTGACTAAGCAAGGCCACAAAAATCGTCCAAACAAGCCCAAGTTGCCGTCCATATGAGGGTGACAAGTGTCACCCTCCCGTTGGTCCAAAATATTTCGTCTCCCGGAAAAATCCGCAAAAATTATAAATGACATAGCCGTAATTTTCCCTACGCAAGCTTTGTAAAACGTTTCGTCGGAAAACGATTCTTTTTGATAGGTGTGCACAATTTTTCGTCCCCCTATGCCTAACTAAGGCTAAACTTTTGTACGTACGCCCTCACGTACATACTCTGGAAATACGGGGTATAACAATAACCTTACCTTATGCTTATTATTAACAAAAGTATTTCTATCTTGATCCGTAATCGTACAGTTTCATACATGCATACTACCTGTATTTTTTTATCCTTACGACACTTCCTCGACCACTTCGTAACGTCGTTCTTAATTACCCCGACACAATACTTTTCCCATGGTTATCTAAAACTGTAACCTATGGCATGACGATACCGAAGACCTTACCAGTCTCATATCCTTCGTATAACAACATGGGTACACGCAACCCCATAATATGTAAAACTATCCTTTACGTGGGGGAGAGAACTTATCTCCCTTAAATAAACTTTCCTTGGAGTCACAACCCTAATCAAAGGGTCCTCTCACGGTCCTGTAAATATCTAATCATCACGCCCCGCCTTAAAATCGTGTGGATTTTCAAAACCTACCAAAAATACCCTCAGCTTTCCGCCGGCAACACTCATACTTATTTTATTTTTGCCTTGCACATTTTCCTGAAATTATCCGGAAGGTCGTGGCCCTGACCGCCACACCAAACCAACTCCAAGGGCACTTAACATAAATTCCTTCAAATTCAACTATTACTTACTTTCTGCCTCAATTCATCTCAAATGAACAAGTCACACAGACTTATTAAAAACAATTATGTCAAAGAAGGAAGAATAATTCACTGGTTACCACCACTTCTCTTCCTTTCCACTCGATAACCGGTTTATCGGGAAACTGGTACCGAATCAATCTCTCTCTGTAGTCCACGTTGGCATAACAAGAGGCCAACTAGTCCGTACTCATAATGACCTCAATGTCTGTCATAAAAGCTCTGCTAGGTCTGCTAGGGTCCAACGACTGTATCGTTACCAATAATTATTATCTACCCGCTCAGCTACCACCCAACACTCACGGGTGTAGTCACCTCGAAAGGTTCTCATGGATTCAGGCTCCATTTCTTTACACTTGGTTGCTCTCTTTTTCATTGGTCGTACGCTTTCCGTACTTCCAAATTTATACTAACATATGTACATAACTTCCATACTACATTTGGCCTCCAATCTTTGGAGTTACTAAATTAAACAATATAAGGCCATATCCGGCTCTCACAACCTGGTTCCGGTGGAATGCGTCCACGAACCCGTAAAACGATTAACTAAACTTGGGCCCTGCACCCTCGTGACCCTGTCACGTAGCGGGACTACTACCAACTGATCCCATTCTATTTCAGGCTATAGGGCGACCCTTAATAGGTCCTCAACCCGACTCAGCGTCGCACTTAACTCTTATCATTGGTCTGACTTAACTTTTTACTACCCGAGAAAGCCTTATGTGTCTAAGGTCTCGGCGGTTATCAATATTCTTAGGCTCGCAATTTCCATGCTCCAAGCCTACCTTATCAGTCCCCCCGTAAACGGGTACAATAACTTCTCATAATACTATAATTGTGTTGTCTTGATCACAACAACCATACTTACTCCATACGGATCTCATCCATACCATTTTCTTAATCATACCACGTAGCTTAATCTGTTAACATAGTCTTCCATTAAGTCCCTTAATTAAACTTCTTAAGGGTCCATTTCCTTCTCAGACAGCTCATCATCTCCTAATTATCTCAAATTAGTACGTAAAACCTTGCTGAGAGTCTATTAACTGTTCATACCTTCCCGGTATTTATTTAGTCCTTACCAATTCCTGGTAATCTCAAACCATTCTAGGCAACACATATGTGACCCTCATACATAAATCCGTATAGCTGTATGTCACAATACCAACTATACTACAAACATTACCAACCTGGATACGAAATCCACATAATCTTTCATGGGTCACTGCTGCCTTTCTCGTAGCTGCATACAACATAACTCGTTAGGAAGAGACGACCCTAAAAACACAGCTCTATCGCACGATCTCAGAGTGAGAAGAATGGAAACCAATCCTAAATGTCCTGCAGCCTCCTGATTATAGATGTGGTGCACAACACACCGATAATCAAGACTACTAGACACGTGCTCAGACACTTTCGAGGACTAAGCGCTCGATACCACTTTTGTCACGACCGACCCGGGCATGATCGTGCCCTACCTGGGCACCCATTTCAGGTATACATCAGAGAATAGCAGCGGAACATACACAACTCCTAAAATAAAAATCATACTTAGACAATAGACATCAACCGGCTAGCCGATAAGGCCGCCTTTCGTAATATATACATAATACAAAATTAAAATAATACATCTCTGTTCTTACAAACCCAATCCACAAATGTGACTACAGACCTCTAAGAATAACAACATTGGCGGGACAGGGCCCCGCCATACCCCTGAATGTACAACAACCGACAATAACAGTGATAAGCCTCCGAAATAAAGGAGCTTCTCAACAGTGAGCAGTGATCCTAAGAGTGAGGATCAGCAACTTGCTCTACTGCGGCATGAGCAACCCCCGAAGGAGGTCGATTACAACATGTACCAAATATGTGAAAGCCAGAAATCAGTAGTGAAATCATAAGTCTAAAATAAAGCTGGAGACATGTATGATAACTCATATAACGATTACACTTCCTTACTAACAATGAGAGTAAACAAGAGTATACTTTACTGCATAAAAATAGGAGGCTCATGATCAAAGCAGGGCCACCCGCCCGCAGTATCATTAAGAAATCCTACTCCTGGGACTATTTCACCCGCAAGGGTCGTATGGACCCGCATGAGGTATTCCTCGCATAGACTGTATCCGCCCGCATAGGTCGTGTAGACCCGCATGAGGTATTCCTCGCATAGGACTGGTCCGCCCCGCATGGGACTATTTCACCCGCATAAGCCCTTCCGGACCCGCATGAGGTATTCCTCGCATCATGGGTAGCAAATCCACAGAATATGCACATGCCACAAACCCGGGGAATGACCCCGTAATGCATAATAAATCACTAGCACAACCGGCTATCATACATAACATAAGCACTACCGGCTTATCATACATAACATAAGCAAGTTAAGAAATCCCCCTAACTTCTTATTAGTCTTATTCATATACACTCTCATTTTAGTTTACTTAAGGCACTACCATGTCATTATAAAATCCGGGAATTTAACCCAAAGTACTACGTACTTCTATTCTTTTAAAATTACTTTTTTTCATATAAAACTTCCAAGATACTAATAACCTTAGTATCAAGTCATAACTACTTTTCAAGACAAGTCACAATACCTTTTAGAAATACATTTAGGCTTCTAAATCAAGTGACTTCTTTCTTTAAAAAAAAAACTTAAGCAATTGATGCCTTCAAATCAATCTGTCTTTCATTATTTCAAGTCATTTATCATACTTACATTACTTAGAGTAAACCACTCTTTTTAACTTTCCATAAAGCTATTATAACCAACTTCCCATAAAGCCGTTATACTATCTTTATGCCTTAGATACTTACATTCTTCTTTATAACTAAGAGACTTAAATTTTCCAACAAAACAAGTATCGAAAATACTTTCAAAATACTCAAAGTCTCTTAAGTTTTAGAAACCAAGATATCCTTAATATTTTTAAACAAGTGAGTTAATTCCCTAACTCAACCAACTTGGACATTCTTAAAATAAGCCAAGGATATCAAATGGACTAGATTGTCAAAATCTTGTACGTCTACCATACTATATATTTACAACTTAATCATGCTCAAGAGATAAGAAAGTTCCACAAACCTCTTCGGTTCAATCCACTTGCCAAGTCCAATATGTCGTACGTAGTATGTCAACCTATAATGACCATAATACGTCTATTAACTTCTTACCTCAAACGTAGAATATTCTAAATGCAAAGTCACTAAATTCTACGGAAAATCGGACAGCACTTCCTTTGTTTCTACATACTTTGCCACCTTTTTCAAGGCCGGATTTCAATAACCAAACACGCCACATTTAAGGCTCAACAATGTAGTTAACAATAGGGGATTACACGCCTACAAGACGTGTAAAATTCCGCCCCACAATTGATATCAAACTAGTCCAACATACTATGTCACATTCGGCAAATTTGAGGTACATCACCACAAAGTCTTTTCCAATTTCTTTTTAATCCAAGTTGTTTAATACAACATGTTATAAAGCCGCAATCGATTATAGCAACTAAAATCTTCAAGTAGATAACATGCGACGATACTAGTTAACGACCAAATTGTAATTCAATTTCAAACTACTCAACATGTCATTTTCGGATTTAGGCTACTTCAATCCATATCACTTATCAATCTTCAATACATATACTTCATGCTAGTTAAAATGTATAACTATAACAATAAGAAATCTTCAATCACTTAAGAGGACAAAGTGGTTACCTTGATAAGCCCAAAATAGTCCAACAATCTTGCCCACTTTAGCCCTCTTTCCGAAATTCTTCTGCCCGCAAATATCATCTCTACGAACCCCCTACAAGCTTGCCAACGTATTTCCTTCTTGTTGCCTTTCTAAAAAAATCTCTTTTAGGCTTAGGGTTTCAACCATTTGAGAGAAAAGAGAAGAGAAGATTTGGGTGAAGTCTTGCAAAATGATTTTAATCTAGCAAGACTTGGTCAAATCTAGCCTTTATCTTGTTCCACAAGTTGGGGGGCACTTGTCACTCACCCAGGGGTCCTCTACAACAAATATCTTCTATTTTTACCCTATTTCTGCAAAAAATCCCGCCTCGGCGCCGCGACGCTACAATTTCAGACAATTTCAGGCTTTTCGGCGCCCGTATTGGCCGACGCCGCGGCCTGACCTGTTTGTTCTGTCAGCCGATCTTGTAACGTCCATAACTTTCTACTCCGATGTCCTATCGACGAGCGGTTTGTTGCGTTGGAAACTAGACTCAATGAACTTCATAGTAGGATTTTGAAATACCTAAAAACTTCAATTATACTAGGAGATATACTGCTCCCAAGTTGACTGAAAAACTGTCCAAAAATATTCTGCCAACTTTTTTTTTTCTTTTTCCAACTTCGAATCTTATTTCCTTTCGTACGTTATCATCTCATCCTCTTTGAATTACGGGGTGTAACATATATTACACCCGAAAGGGGTCTACACTGTTCAACAACGTAATTATAACTCTATCCAGTCCAACCCACATATGAATACATACCTCTAAGAATTTTGGACAAATTTTATGATGGGACAAGGCCCCGCCGTACCTCTGAATATACCTATCCATAATGACAAGCTCCAGAACATTGGAGCTATCCCAAAATGCTGAACAAGGATCCTAAGCTCACAGATCCACAGCTGTGTACCTAGACCTGCGGACATGAACGCAGCCCAGAAGAAGTCGGTCAACAATTGCAGTATGTAAAAAGAAATGCGATGGGAAGATCATAACTGTACACCAGAATGACAAGGGCAAGTATGAAAAGCAATTACCAGATCCTACCGTGTCATAAATCAATCAGAGCCAACTGTACCTTATATCATCAGACTCATTGTAACACCGTACCACTCACATATGAAAGCCATGTCAAAAATCCGACACCGCGCCGGCATATAATATCACAGAAGCATGCTCGTGGAATACAACATCACCGTCAGCATGTAACAAGTATAATGTACCCTACCAGTACATTATGCCTTTTTAACAAAGAGAGTGAACAAGAATAAACTTTGCCAGTTTTAAAATAGGAAGCTTATGATTAACCTAGGGACATCCGCCCGTAGTATCATTATGCAATCCTACTCCTGGGACTATTTCACCCGCATAGGCCGTATGGACCCGCATGAGGTAATCTCGCCGCCAGTGTATCCACCGCGTAAAGCCGCGTGGACCGCGTGAGGTAATCTCGCCGCGCATAGGTCAGATCCGCCCGCATGGGACTGTTTCACCCGCATGAGCCCTACGGACTCGCATGAGGTAGCTTCCTCGCATCGTGGGGAGCAAATCCACAGAATATGCAAATGCAACAAGCCCGGGGAATGACCCCGTAATGAATAATATATCACAGGCACAACCGACTACCATAATCACGTAACATAAGTACAATCGGCTATCATAATCACATAACATAAACACAACCGGCTATCGTAATCACATAACATAACCACAACCGACTATCATAATCTCATAACATAAGCACAACCGGCTATCATAATCTCATAACATAAGCACAACCGACTATCATAATCTCATAACATAAGCACAACCGACTATCATAATCTCATAACATAACCCGACCTATGTGTAGGCTCGGTGTGTCTTATAACATAACATTTTAAACCGCCTTTTCACTTCTTCTTAAGTCGTTATAACAACTTCACATAAAGCTATTATAACAGCCTTTCATTTTAGAGAACTTAAGGCACTTTTATTTCTTATCACATTGGGGAAACTAAACCCAAAAGTACTACGTATATACATACTTAAAAAGAATCATGCAACTCCTTTTCCTTAAATCAACAAACGTATACTTTTAAAACTCTAGTTACATACTCTTTTGAAATCATTCTTCTTAACTCTTGAAATAAATTAAGAAGCCATACTTTTTAAATCAAGTCATTCCTTCCTTTAAACATCAAGTCTCATAACTTGAAAAAATAAAGTCTCATAAACTTTTAGGAAATCAAGGTTCATAGTCTTAAAACTTCATAACATAAACTCTTTAAAATCAATTCACTCACTTTAAATAAATCAAGTCATTTCTACCTTTAAGAATCAAGTCCCATAACTTGAAAAATAAAGTCTCATAATCTTTAAAGTAATTCGAGTTACTTATACTTTCATAATCAAGACTTATATATTTTCAAAATCAATTTACTTCAAATAAATCAAGTCACTACATATTTTCGAAATTCAAGTCTCACGTACTTTTCAAATTAATACTTTTATGAGTCGTGAATAGGTTATACTCGTTTATAACGATCTTTTCCATTGAGCCATGATCTAGAAAATGTAATACAATTTTGTCTCATCTTAGTTTCTATGCAGATGGAAGATTATACTCATTTCAATGTAATTGATTACCGATACATTTTCATTAACGCTGCAATGGCTTGTTCGGTCCTTTTTTTTCATTAGTGAAGTAATTTAGCAAGGTCAACTAGACTCCAATACTTCCTAACGACTCTTACCAACATCCCCCATAAGACTTGGTAGGAACTTAGGAATATTCTAGACATGCCTTTAGCATAAAATCAATAACATGAATACTTCTTATGACAAGGAAAGTATACTCAAGAACAAGTCATGTATACCCCTAACAACAAGGCAAATATACTTCAAATATCAAGGCAAGTATACTCCTAACAACAAGGCAAGTATACTTCAAATATCAAGGCAAGTATACCATAAAAATACTCATGTCTATAGAAAGAAGAAGTTCACATACCTCGTGACGACTAACCAATACGACAAGTAGCAAAATACTCCAAAGTACTTCAACTTCATCGGCTATTCCTTAAGTCAAGTAGACTCTGCTACACGTAGTACTTCAACCTAAAATGACCATAGTACTTCTATCAATATCATACTTACTATTGTAAGACTTATACCAAATAATTGCCCTCTAATTCTACGGAAAATCGGGCAGTACTTCCTTTGTTTCTACGTACTTTTCCACCTTTTCTAAGGCCCGTATTTATCAACCAATAAGCCACATTTAAGGCTCAACGATTCAGCTAACTAAAGGGGATTACACGCCTAACAGGACGTGTAAAATTCTGCCCCACAATTAAAGTAAAACAGTCCAATATTCTTGGCCATTTTCGGCAATCACAAGGATAACACCACATTTATTCTTTTCCAATTCCTTTTCAATCCAAGTTGTTATTCTAACATGTTATATAGTCGCAATCAATTATAACAACTATAATCCCCTTATTATATAGCATGTGACGATTATAACTAACGACCAAATTGATTTCCAATTTTAATGGCTAATATGCCAATCTCGGATTTAAGCTTCCAAATTCCATAACATTTATCAAACTTCATTCTAAATATCACATGCTCATCTATAAACTACTACTACATGAAATCTTGAATTACAATAGCAAGACGGAGATTATTACATCTTTAAGCCCAAATCTTATCCAAGATCAAAAGTCGATCTTTAGCAACTTTAGCTCCTCTTCTTGATGTTTCAATCCACTCCAAGCAACCCTTAGAAGTTCATAAACAACTTCTCTTCAATTTCCAACTTCAAAGTTGAAGAACACCTTAGGTTTTCATGTTGCGACTAACGTAAAAACGTAGTTTTTCCGGGATTTTTGTGTTGAGATATCCTTAGAATACCTTTGGGGACCTTGGGTTTAAGTATTGTGATTTATGAAGCAATATTGCAATTTTTTTTTTCCTTCAAGAGAGCTCAAAACCGAGAGCCTCATTTGTTGCTCACAAGTCTTGAATTTTTTTCTAAGTGTGAAATTTGTCTTGCACTAGTAGAGGATATATACTACATCCAAGGGTCAAGATTAATACACTTGTGTGGCTTGGATGAAGACAATTTAATATCTTGTGTCAACTTGACTAGTTGACTTGGTCAATTTTCTGAAGCTTGATCATCCACATTAGGCTACTTAACCTTGATCACAAGACCACTTAACCTTGGTCAATTATTCGACCAAGTCCATGTAGGGTGGGTGACACGTGTCGCCCTCCCATTAGTCCATAAAATTTCATTTTTCGAAATTTCCATAATTGATCAACCTATCGGAAACCTTGTGGGCCCCACAAAAACGTAAAATTTCCCGGGTGGGCCCCTACGTGATCAAATCCATAAATAAATTCCCACAATTCTAATAAATTCCATAACACCTTTTGAGAATCTAATTCTCATCAACGAACAACAATTCTTCCTTTCGTACAAATTTTTAAAGTCCTGAATCCTTATGTACCTTCTCTTAAATATATCCTGGAATTACGGGGTGTAACAACTATCTTAACCTCGATATATGTTCTAAACAGAGTTCCATCTAAATCAGGTGAAAAGACACCATATGAGTTATGGTGTCACAAGATGCCATCACTTAGACACATGAGGCCCTGGGAGTGTCCTGCATATGTCAAGAAGTTGATCACTGATAAGTTGGAGTCTAACAGTGAGAAATGTTACTTTGTTGGGTACCCGAAGGAAACTAAGGGATACTATTTCTATCTTTCTGGAGAACATAAGATAATTGTTTCCAGGAACGCAACCTTCCTTGAAGATGAATATGTCTACAAGGAAGAGAGTTGCACAGAGGTAGAACTTGAAGAAGTTCAAGAACAGAGTAACATAGAGGTTGAATCCTTGCCGGATGATAAAAGAAAAGATTCAGTGAGAGCTTTTGGCGAAGATTGGGTATTTTAGATACGTCCTTCGGCCAGTGGGAGTGCTCCGAGGAATAATGCAGAAATGCAAGATCCTCCGACATAGACCTTGGGAGCAAGTGCAAGGACTGCACCTACTCCCATTCAGGAAAGACATGAAAATGATATTCCTTAAAGCTCTAATGTTGGTGGATCAACCAACGCACAAGAACCTTCTCACAACCAGAACATACCTGAAACTGGACTGTAAGACACGTAACTCCGTAGGTTTACTAGGACTCATCGTGCTCCGGAAAGACTAAATCTACTTGTGGAAACAAAAAATGAGTTAGATATTCTAGACGACAATGAGTCTACAACCTATAACGAAGCAATGCTAGACATTGATTAGATGGAAAGAATCCATGAAATCCGAAATGAAATCTATGTATATCAATCAAGTGTAGAACTTAGTTGATTTGCCGAATGAGGTCAAACCCATAGGATGCAATGGGTCTTCAAGAACAAGATTGATGCATCTGGCAAGATTCATACTTATAAAGCTAGACTAGTGGCTAAAGGTTACTCAGCGTCCCGGTGTGGATTATGATGAGACTTTTTCACCAGTGGCTAAGATAAAGTCTATTCGGATTTTGCTTGCGATAGCTGCACATTATGACTATGACATTTGACAGATGGATGTCAAGACTGCATTCCTCAATGGTGATCTAGTTGAGGAAGTGTTTATGAAACAACCTGAGGGTTTTTCATGTGAGTCCAGACCAAATGTTGTGTGTAGACTACAGAAGTCCATTTATGGGCTTAAGCAAACCTTTAGGAGTTGGAACATTTGCTTTGACAAGGCTATCAAGTCATTTGATTTTGTCAGAAGCAAAGAGGATCCTTGTGTTTATATAAAACGCAAGGATGAGGGCATTATCTTCATTATTATATATGTTGATGACATATTGATAATGGGAGACAATAGGACCCTTATGCAGTCAGTTAAGGAATGGTTGTCCAAGACCTTCATGATGAAGGATTTAGGTGAAGCCTGCTACATTCTGGGAATTAGGATCTATACAGATAGACCTAATAGATTGTTGGGGCTGTCACAGTCAATCTACATAGACAAAGTGCTTAGACGCTTTTCAATAGAGAATTCCAAGAAAGACGGTCTTCCAATGGGTCAAGGCATCAAGTTATCTAAGAAGGGCTGCCCTTATAGTGCTGTAGAACTTGAGTGCATGAAGAGGATCCCGTATGCTTCGGCTATAGGATATATCATGTATGCCATGACTTGTACTAGGACAGATGTGGCCTTTGCACTTAGTATGACTTGCAAGTTCCAGCAGAATCCTGGTGAGGAACACTGGAAAGAAGTCAAGAGTATTCTCAAGTACCTCAGTCATACAAAAGATTACTTCTTAGTCTATGGTCGGAGTAATAAGCTGGTTGCCACTGGGTACATTGATGCTAGTTTTCAGACGGATGTTGATGATTTCAAATCCCAGTCTGGTTACACTTTTGTTTTCAACGGAGGAGCAGTGAGCTGGAAGAGTTCCAAACATGCTACTACTGCAGACTCGAATACTGAAGCAGAGTACATTGCTGGATCAGAAGCTGCGAAGGAAGCTGTCGCAATTTCTGAGTTCCTGAAGGAGCTAGGAGTAGTTCCGAGTGCTAGTTGTCCAATAACCATTTATTATGACAACACTGGTGCGATTGCACAAGCAAAAGAACCAAGATCAACGAATAGGAACAAACATGTACCGAGGAAGTACCACATCCTGAGAGAGATCGTGGAAGCTGAAGATATCAAGATAGACTATATTCCCACAGGCAAAAATCTAGTAGACCCTTTTACTAAACCATTAAGCTTGGTGAAGCATAATGGTCATTTTGAGAATATGGGTATTAGATATGTTGGTGATTGGCTCTAGGCCAAGTGGGAGATTGAAAGTATTTGTATGTCCTAGAGACAATCAGTATTAGGACACATGTACTTTATACACATTTGTGTTTATATATTAATGATGATTAATATTATGGCATTTTGCATTTGTTGAATTATTAGTTGATTATTTATAATGTTCTATAAATGCATCCCTAGAGGTTACGTGGTTATTAATTGAGTGAGAAATTGATATCATAGCGTAACACTCTTAAAATCGCCTCGACTAATGATCATCGAGAATGAGATATCGATGATATGTGATACGTCGACATGTGGTCTGCATCATATCATTCGGGGATGTAGTATGTCTCACTTGCTACGAGTTATGGCAACTCGTGATGGACACATGGATACTTGTTGGAGTATTTGTATACTCTACTGATATGTTATTTGTTATATACATATGTCTAGAGTATTATCAGTGCGTGAGAAATAATAGTCCTTAGACTTGAGGTCGATATCACCTTGTTTATTGAGCAATGTACTTTGATCCTATCCTAAACTCAAATGCCTTATAGGTTGAGGCGCGGCTTGTTTTGGGTACATTGCGAAGTAGACTGAAGGTGGTGTTTGGACCAAGATTAGGATTCATTCCTCAAACACTAATATTTGAGAGAGCACTCAGATTCCTATAAGATATTGGGTTGACTAAGTCGTTGGCCAACGCAATGGACATGTCTTTGATATGGTCTTGTTGTCAACTAATATAGATGAGTTAATATGATCAAGCCATTTGGATAGACACTTGACAAATCCTAAGCTTGATTGAGTGTGTCGTGAATGAAAGGATTTTATCTTCCCACATAGAGGTTCAGTTTACATGTTTCATGTAGCTAAACTTTATATATTAAGGTTCGTCTTCCGGCGTAGTCTAGGAGTTCCGTGAAGATCCTATGATATTATTGTCAATATGTAGAGGCCTGAAGGATAAACACTTAGTCAAATATTCCGTTGATTGAAGGATGTAATTAGAAGAGGTTATGTATATGTTCGATTGATTATAGAGACATTGAAAGAAATGAAAGCGGGGCAGAAATTAGGACAGCGCCGAGGCACGTCCAGAGAGTCCGGAATGACTTTTATGCCCCTGGCTGGTTCCTCTTTCAACTATAAATAAAGGGGTCCCTTTCTGATTTTCTTAACATGCAACCTAAGAGAGGTATAACTCTTCTAAGACTCTGTTGGAATTTCTAGCATTCCTAGAATTAGAAATTACATCAAAGTTCTTAGAGCTTGCAAATCAAGGGATATTTGTGTGTGCACCCCGGACTACACAAAGCATCAACATTTGAGGTTGCTATCTACAAAATGTAAGTCTTCTATCAAAGTATTATATTAATTCTTTGTGTTTTATTTTACATTACATTATCATACTTCAGTTTGACCGTTGTTGGGTTTGAAACATAAATTTTCAAATTCCGCTGCGTGTATGAACCGGACAACGAAAGCCTACACCCAAAACCTCCAAAGATCGCTCTGAGGGTCATATCTAGAACAAAAAAAATGTATCTACATCCAAATAAAAGATGCAACAAGTGTAGTATGAGTACACAACGTACCTATGTAGGCAGCATAGGCTGACAATGACAAAAAAATATGTAACACATAAAAAAACTGAATCTACTTCACAAATAACCATCATTTCAGCTTATCTAACACATAAACCTATTCAGAACATAGATAATTGGCAGAACATACAAGTGAAGAAAGATCATTTATATTATAGTTTAATCATGTTTGAATTCAACACAATTCAAGATTAGACCATTCCTCATAAGTTCATCCTAAATCCATCCGACTCTAAATCACATTAGATTAGATCATTCCTCATAAGTTCATCCTAAGTCCATACGAGCACAAAATTAAAGTCTTTTCATAAATTCAATTGCATTTAAGTTATGTAGTCACATACGCAATAAGAATGGAATGAATGCAATGTCATGCAGTACAATGTGGTGCAATGCAACTAACCATTTCCAAACCTAGTATACATATGCTATGGTACATTGCCTAGTAGTCATGACCAATGGGCGACTCCGTGAGATCTATATACTGCTCACAATCATCCGGTATGATCCCTTAGACTGGTAGAGCGTCATATCATACTGAATCATCTCAATATCCATTCATTTCATATCAGTTCATTTACCTTCCCTTCGGGTCCCATCGGACTAACCATCATATCATATCAAGATTCATCTCAATAACAATATTGGTATGAATGAATGCATGCGGTAAGTAAAACAATTATTATGGAAGTATGAGATGAAATTTAATGTATATAAGAGATGAATAATCAAGTGCCTTAATACCATTAGTTTCACAATAATTTTAAAGATTAGTCCTTTCACATATAAAAAGCATAGAGCGATGAGATAAGTCAATTCACACACCAAGTAGAAATTCAATCACGACTATCATAACCCACATATCAATTGTCGATGCCAACCTAAGTAGAATTGTTCTCATAACAATACACTGGTACCCACCCATTGGTAGGACCTCTATTGTGCCCAATACCCTTAAATGATTATAAAATATACATGCTCTCTATAGGAGTCTAAAAAGTAAATTGTAGCCTACCTCAATGCCGAGCGGATAAAAAAATACATGAATCTATCAATTTTATAATTGACTGACAGAGTCAATAAACCAACGCTCTATTTTTCTCTTCTCTCATGCAAACCCTAACCCTAGCGTAGCCATTAATGGCTGCTCTAATCACTGGTCAGTCGTTAACGACGACTGCCCAATTATTGGATCTCGTGCTTCAAGTTCAATTCCCACTATTACCTAACATGAAAACACCCGCATCTTCTTCTTCATTACCGCTTCCTGCTAACCCTTCCTCAAACTATGTTCAAACTGTATTGAACATGATAGAGTCATCTTTCTCATTCGTATGCGATCATATCCCTCTGAAAAAAAGGTTACCTACATTTATGGTATTCCTTATGTGAAGTTGTTGTCGACACAAGTGTCAAGAATGGAGGTGAGTGAAAACTTACAATACGTCATTGTAGGTAAGTTTTCATATGGTTGTCCTAAACTGGAAGACTTGAGAACTATAATACCTCAACAATGTGGTGTGAATGGTAGATGTCAAGTAGGGTTTTTTAGAAATAGACATGTTTTGATTAGATTCACATCAATGGAGGATTTCTTTAGTATATCTTCTAAAAATGCATTCTGGTTAAAGTCGAATGACGGTTTCTCTTATTAAATATGTCCACTCATTTATGATTCCAACTTTAAGATTGATGAAGAAACATATTGCAATGGCTTGGATATCTTTTGCAAATTTGCAACAAATATTTTTTTTGTGAAGGACTCGATGTTTACGATAGCTTACATTGTTGGAAAACCTTTGCAACTTGATTTGGCTATTGTTAACAAGGTAAAGGCCAAATTGTGCAAGGGTTAAAGTTCAAGTGGATTTGTTGTCAGATTTTCCAAAGTTTGTGATGATGGAGATAGACGATGAAATCATAAAACAAATTTCAAGGTGGAGATTCTGTTGGAACTTGTGTGGATTGAAGAAGAAAATAATTGATTAAAATCCATTTTTGGAATTTTGGCCGAAGGACCGCGGTTCCAGATGGAAGGAACGAGGTGCCTACGCTCCAGTAAGTCACTGGAATTTTTCGACGAATTAACACCTAGGTGTCTTGTGGAGGCACCGGGGTGCCTGGATGGCAGTAAGTCACTGGAAAGGAAAAATCAAATTTGCACCGAGGTGCCTTGTGGAGGCACCGCGGTGCCTTCGACGGAATTTTCCAGTTTTGAACCAAAAGTTGCATTTCTTCACATAGAGTCATAACCTTTGGACTAATGACTGCATCTGGTAGAAATTCATGCTATATAAAGCATGTAGATCACTTGTTTAACATATACAATACAATAAACAACATTCTGATTAAGAATCAAATCATTGGATGATCATTGTTTCTTCTTCTTCATCTTAAAGAAATTTCTGAAGAACACATAAAGTAGATTCACCAGGAGTGGAGTTCTTGTGCTAAAACTATCACTCAGATAGTTGAATCCTCAAGGCAGACGTCCGTTAAACTGCATCACAAGCGGGGGCAAATTTTTGTCTTAGGGCACTGCGTCGAGCAGACCTCTATCTACAAACAAGTTAGTATGTGTTTATGCTTTTGCTGAAAATTATTATTGTCGATTTTAATTTACTTGAATTATTTGTATATTATAGTCGTTTATACATTGAAGGTATAGATTGACACTAGCAATCTAAGACAATTCTCAGAAAATATATTTTTCTGACATTGTTGAGTTTGCAAAATTATTTTTAGAGAATACACTTCCTGATTTGCAAACAAATATATCAATCTGGATCTTCAATGGTGAAAAACATATGGAGAAACCCGAGAAATTCAAGGGTTCTGATTTCAAGCGCTGGCAACAGAATATATTGTTCTATTTGACAACACTTCATGTGGTAAACGTGTTGACTGTTGAGGCTACACCGGCATTGACGGAGGGAGAAGGAGAGAATGCTCCAACTGAGAAGGCAAAGGCTGAAAGGCTGAAGGCGATTGAGACTTAGTGGACACAAGAATTTCTGTGTAAGAACTACATTCTCAATGCCTTGGATGATACTCTCTATGACATATACTCCACGTTCGGGACATCACGGGAGTTATGACAGTCACTTGAGAATAAGTACAAGACAGAGGTTGCTTGTTCAAAGAAGTTCGTCATCGACAAGTTTCTAAACTTCAAGATGAGCGATGCCAAAGCCGTTGTCAAGCAAGTGGAGGAACTCCAAGTCATTATTCATGAACTAGAGGATGAAGGTATGAGCCTTAACCAATATTTCCTTGTTGGTGCTAATATTGAAAAATTACCTCATTCTTGGAAGGATTTTAAGGTTTATTTGAAGCATCTAACGGAGGAAATGAGTTTTGAGATTCAGTATGATTTTATGCCTAAATATTGTATTGAATGTATGTTACAAGGGCATTCTAATGAGGAATGTCGGGTGTTGCATCCAAAAATGGTAAGGTTCCAACTGCTACTGAACATGCAATTGAACATGCTCTAAATAAGACTGTAGAGAAGCAGGAGGTGAACAAGCTGGAGAAAAATCAGACGCACGTGCAAGACAAAAAAACTAGATATAAGGGTCAAACAACCTCATATACATAATTTTCTTCCTAAAGTTGTATCTAGTGGAAAGGTTGTGACCTATCCTGGAGCAAAAACAAACAAAGATATCAAGAATCATAGTGGTGGTGGAGATGCAAATATATATAAGGTATCAACTAGCAACAAGTTTGATGTACTAGCTAGCATTCATGAAGAGGATGGGAACAAGCTGGAAGATGAGAACATCAACAAATAAAACTGCATTAAAAAGATATTAGGGGATCAACAAAAAAGTAATAGTTATGCTCAAACTTCAGGTTGAAGTGTTCCATTAGAAGTTGCTAATTCTGACAATCAAAGTATGGTAGGTGAAGTATTGCTAACAAAGGATTGGGTGAAGGAAACTTTTAAGATAGAAAAACAGGTGAATAACATGGAAGGATCACTCTTATCTAATATGGAAATGACTTATTCTTCAATATATGGGAATGGTGATGTTTCTGAAGATGTGGATGAACAGAATGAAGAAGCAGTAGTTTTGGAGAGTGTAGAAAGGAAGGGTGATTCAACAGTTCTAATAGAGAAGCTGAAGGAGTCTAATATAGTTAAAAATCCATTTGTTGGTCTTCTATAGAAAGGTAAAAATATTCCATAGATATATCCCCTTTCCCTTTTGTTTTCCTTTGCTCTATTTTTGTAGGTACCAGTAAATATATATCCAAAGCATCAACTGCCAGAACAAGACTGGCGAGATCAAATTTGTCACGACAATCATCTAGGCTCTCTCTCCCCAATCTTCTACCAAACATTCAGGTTCTATCTCACTAGTCGTCATCCTTGTAGCTAATTTATCTTTGCTTAGCTGTCGAATTTGTTTTATCATATACTGATTCCTGTCCTTAGTATATTACATTCTTGCATTTACTCTTATGGCCTTTAGTTATAACACTTTTTGTGTTCTTATTTTAGGTGTAAACTTTTGAGTAGCCTATTAGTTTATATCCACGTTAATGGATTTAGTGATTGATGGTAGACTAGGGTTATGTTTTCGGTCGGGTACGTGGGTGAGGGTTAGAGGGTAAGTACGGTAAGAGAGATGCTAGGTTGAACATAAGGTCTTGGAATATTGGGACTTTAATGAGGAAGTCCATAGAGCTAGTTAAGATTCTTAAGAAGATGATGATTAATATAGCCTACGTCCAGGAGACTAAATGGGTAGGACAATGCTATGGTTCTAGGGTAGGTCGAAGTATAGAAATGGGGTAGGCATTTTGGTAGACAGCGAGCTAAGAGAACAGGTGGTAGAGGTGAATAGGGTCAATGCCAGGATGACGATGATTAAGTTGGTAGTTGAGGGGTTCACTCTGAACATTATTAGTGCTTACGCGCCGTAGACGGGCTTGGACGAGAAGGATAAGAGATGCTTTTTGGAGGATTTGGACAAAGTGGTGGGATGTATACCACCAACTAAAAAGTTATTTGTAGGAAGGGATTTCAATAGACATATCAGGTCACTTTCGGAGGGTTATGACAACGTGCATAGAGACTTTTGAATATCTTACAACCCGCTATAAGCTTTTGGTGATTGATTTAGAGATCAAGATGGAGAAGAAGAGGAGGGTTGTAGATGTCAGGTTAAGAATCAAATGGGGGAGTTTGACCATGGCTAGTGCAAATAATGGCTAAGGGGGATGGGGGAGTAGTGGGGATGCAACCGGTATATGAGACAAGATGACCAGTTGTATTCGGGATGTAGCTAGAGAAGTGTTAGGGTCTCTTGGGGTAGCTGTGGTGGGCATCGAGGGGATTGGTGGTGGAATGGTAAAGTTCAAGAGAAGGTGGAAGCGAATAATGTGGCTTATAAAAAATTGGTATAAAGCATGGATAAGGTGGAGAAGTGGACAAATAGGGAACTGTATATGATGGCGAGGAAGGAGGCAAAGCTATCGGTTATGATAACGAAAATGACGGCTTTTGAATGCCTGCATGTGGAATTAGAGTAAAATGATGGGGACAAAGTTATACAGACTAGACAAGATGAGGGAGAAGAGGGCCTGTAACTTGGATCATATGAGATGCATCAAGGACGAGGATGTAAAAGTACTTGTGGAGGACGCATATATTAGGCAGAGGTGGCTGTCTTACTTTCATAAACTCTTGAATGAAAAAGATATAGAGACTGTCACTAACCGACCTCGGGCCTGCAACTGGTGCCTTACCCCGGGCACCCTAGTGATAATACATTAGAGAAAATCAGCGGAATAAAACTCATAGACATAGAACAATATAAAAGAAGAAACAGGCCAACCGATAGGTCGCCTTTCAGCATATATATATAAAACCCGAACATTTATCCTTTATAAAACCACACTTACAATAGGACTACAGACCTCTAAGAGTTTTTATAACAACTATGATGGGACAGGGCCCCGCCATACCCCTGAATGTACAAGAACCTACAATCTCAGGGAACCATACCAAAAGATAAGACTCCGGAGAAACGGAGCTTCCCAAAACGCATAAATGTGACCCTAAGAGCGAGGATCAACAACCGGTGTACCTACTGCTGCGGCAAACGCGCCCCGAAGGTGGTCGATCTGGCCAATTACCAGTATGTGGCGAAAATCGTAATGAAATCATAACAATCTATATAAAACAAGAGATATATATGATAACCAAACTACAATACACAATATATAAGCAGTCATGTCAAGTCAGGGACGCATGCTGTTACACCCCGAAATTCCAGGATATGTTTATAAGAACGTACATAAGAACTAAAAAATGTTAAGATTTGAGACGAGTAAAAATTTATCGGAATTATGGAATTGTCGGAAAACGAAATATTGCGACGAATGGGAGGGCGACACGTGTCACCCCCCCTTTTGTGGTCTTGGTCGAATTTGTGCATGGGTAGAATGGTCATTTGACCATAATTTTGATGAAAGTCTTGCTAGGCTAAGAGCTTGACAACATTGACCAAGTCAATGAGCCCACATAGCTTGATATTTAAATGAAACTCATCCAAACCTCACAAGTGTTCTGATCTTAACCCTCCATTTGGTTATATAGTCATCCTTTGTGCAAGACAAGTCTTGAACACTTAGAGAAAAATTAGAAAATTGAAGAACTAGAGAGGTGAGCTCTCGGCTTTGTGAAGCATTGAACAAGAATTTTTTTTGTTTGTGATTCAATAAGCTCCATACTTTAAACCAAGATACCTAAGGGTATTGTAAGTGTATCTCAATAGAAAGATCCCGGAAAAATGGTGTTTTCGTATTAGTCGCAAGGCGAAAACCTAAGGAGTTGTTCAACTTTGAAGTTGGAACTTGAAGAGGAGTTCTTCATAAGCTTCTAAGGGTTGCTTGGAGTGGATTGGAACGTCGAAAGGAGGAGCTAAAGTTTCTAAGGATCGACTTGTAATCTTGGATCATATTTGGGCTAAATGAGGTATAATCTTCGTCTTACTTTTGTAATTGAAGATTCCATGTTATTATAAGTTAGAAATGATCATGTGATATGTGTTATGAAGATTGATAAGTGTTATGGAAATTTGGAAGCTCAAATCCGAAAATGACATGTTAAGCCATTTGAAATTGAAATACAATTTTGGTCGATAATTAGAATCGTCGCATGTTTACCTATTTGAGGATTGTAGTAGTTATAATCAATTGCGGCTAGATAACATGTTATATTAAACCACTTGGATTGAAAAGGGATTGGAAACGAATTTGTATTGTTGTCCCTATTTTGCCGAATGGACATTATATGTTGGACTAGTTTGATATTTATTGTGGGGCGGAATTTTACACGTCTTGATTAAGCGTGTAATCCCCTATTGTTAACTACTTTTTTGAGCCTTAAATGTGGCGTGTTTGGTTATTGAATTCGGCCTTGAAAAAAGTGGCAAAGTATGTAGAAACAAAGAAAGTGCTGTCCTATTTTCCGTAGGATTTAGTGACTTTGCACTTGGAATATTCTACGTTTGAAGTAGGAAGTTAATAGACGTACTATGGCCATTATAGGTTGACATACTACGTACGGCGTATTGGACTTAGCAAGTGGATTAAACCGAAGAGGTATGTGGAACTTTCTTATCTCTTGAGCATGAATAAGATGTAAATGTCTAGTACGGTAGACGTACAAGATTTTGACAATCTAGTACATTTGATATCCTTGGCTTATTTTAAGAATGTCCAAGTTGGTTGAGTTAGGAAATTAACTCACTTGTTTAAATATTAAGGATATCTTGGTTTTCAAAAGTTAAGAGACTTTAAGTATGTTGAAAGTATTTTTGATACTTGTTTTGTTGGAAAGTTTAAGCCTCTTGGTTATAAAGAAGAATGTAAGTTTCTAAGGTATAAAGCTAGTATAACGGCTTCATGGGAAGTTGGTTATAATAGCTTTATGGAAGGTTAAAAAGAGTGATTTACTCTAAGTAATTTAAGTATGATAAATGACTTGAAATAATGAAAGGCAAATTGATTTAAAGGCATCAATTGCTTAAAGTTTTAAAAAAAAGAAGTCACTTGATTTAGAAGCCTATAATTGTATTTCTAAAAGGTATTGTGACTTGTCTTGAAAAGTAGTTATGACTTGATACTATGGTTATTAGTATCTTGGAAGTTTTGTATGAAAAAGAGTCATTTTAAAAGAGTAGAAGTACGTAGTACTTTGGGTTAAATTCCCGGATTTTTATAATGACATGTTAGTGCCTTAAGTAAACAAAAAAATGAGAGTGTACATGTATAAGACTAATAAGAAGTTAGGGGATTTCTTAACTTGCTTATATATGATATGATAAGCCGGTAGTGCTTATGTTATGTATGATAAGCCGGTAGTGCTTATGTTATGTGTGATAGCCGGTTTGTGCTAGTGGTATGTTATTCATTACTGGGTCATTCCCCGGGTTTGTGGAATTTGCATTGTTATACCCCGTATTTTCAGAGTATGTATGTAAGGACGTACGTACAATTTTGTAAGCCCGAATTATTGTTAAGGACGAAATTGTGCACATCCACGAAAAAGATTTGTTTTTCCGACGGAAAATTTTCCGAACCTTGTAAAGGAATTTTACGTTTTCAGGAATTTATTTATTTTGGATTTTTCCGAGAGATGAAATATTTTGGACCAACGAGAGGGCGACATGTGTCACCCTTAGGTGGCAAGGGTTGGACGAAATCTTGGGCAAAGATTGGCACATTTTTTTCATTTTAAAGCCCTAAAACATTTGGTGAATGTTTTGTAGATATTTGTGGAGTAGATAGATAAGGTGGGACCCACACAACACTTGTCCAAATCTTCACCCTCCACTTGCTTTGATCTTGGCCATTGATTGGCCTATAAATACCCCTTAAGTTCAAGACTTATTCTTCATCCCTTAAACATTTTTCCAAGTCTCAAAACTCCCTCCCCCTTAGTAAGGCTCGTCGACACTCTCACTCCTTGTGTTCTCATGAGACACACCCCCTGGTAGAAAAATATTCTCCAAGTATTGTTGTTATTCAAATACCTTAGCCCAAATACCTTGTAGTATTCCCAAGTTACCTCTATACAAAAAGCCCTAAATGCTACTTTATATCCCTTAGTCACAAAGCGAAGCCCTAGGAAATCTTCATAGTTGGTTGAAGTATTAAGTAGAAGTTGTTTAGAACTTCTAAGGGTTTCTTGGAGCAATTGGAGCGTCTGAATAGGAGCTAAACCTTGCTCAGATCGACTTTAATCTTGGATAATTTTGGGCTTATCGAGGTAAATATCTTTGTCCTTCTATTGTAATGGAAATTACATATAGTAGTTTATAATTGAGTATAAGATATAGAGGATGGTATAATAGAAGAGAATTGAACTGTACTTACATTGGGTTTGTATTCTGATAGACTTGTGTAGCTTTACGGGTAGGAAGTCTTTGCCCAATTTCCGTAGAAATAAGAACCTTCTTAGAATATTCTACGAGTAGTCTAGGCGTTGATAGATGTATTTGACTATTATAGGTTGATACTCTGCACGCGACATATTCGACTTGGCGGTGGATTTCGTAGGAGGTATGTGATTCTTCCTATCTTGAGCATGATATTTTAAAAGAATATATATAGTACGGGAGACGTACGTGTGTTAACTGAACATGGTTTGACCTGACGTCTTTTGACTGAGTTTTAAATAATAAGAATCTTGAAGTATTTCAAAAGAATTAAGAATCGTTTTTTAAAGGAGAGTAATACTTGGTTTTAAAAGCTTAAGAGTTATACTAGCTTTATGGGAAGTTAGGTATAACAACTTAAGAGAAATAAAAGGCAGTTTACTTAATTGTTTATGAAAGCCCTGTATTGATTCGGAAATAAGAATAAGTATCAAACAAACCACTGCAGCGCTAATAAAGGAAAATGTATTGACTAATTAAGTATTATTAAAACCAGTAGAAACCTCCATCTGCATAGAAGCTAAGATAAGACAAAATTGTATTACATTTCCTAGATCATGGCTGCTTTAATAAGATCATTAATAAACAAGTTTTGATTTTCTTAAAAATTTCAAAGTAAGGACTTGATTTATAAAAGACAAAGACTTGAAAATTTGAAGTGTTTTCGTTTAAAAAGGAAGGCATGCTTTTGTCTTAAGTTGGTTCAAAAAGAAGGTAGGGAAATTGTTTTGGTTTACTTAAAAAGATAGTCACTCTATTTTGATACTACGGGTATCGTGTGACTCTTGTGAAAAGCGGATCTTTTAAAGAGTTAATGTATGAAGTACTTTGGGGATAAAACCCGAACTTGTTGACATAAAATAGAAAGTACCTTGTGTGAATAACTTGACTATGTTGGTTTGTGATAGCCTTGTAATACTTTCTTGTTGGTTTGATAAGTAAACATGTTAGGATGCTACGTGTGTTAGTGTCTTGTGATGTTTGTGTAAAGGGGTTTCCCTTGATTGTGCTTATGTTGTTTAAACGATAAGCCGTTATGTTAGTATTGTACCACTCACCTCTTGACATGTTATACCGGGGGTTAAGCTTCCCCGTCGAGGATGCCTCATGCGGGTCCGGGGACCTATGCGAGCTACGAGAGTTCGAGGTTAGTGTGCGGGAATACCTCATGCGGTCTATGTGGCCATGCGGACTACGAGTCGGGGCGATGCCGAGGAGTAGCTACCTCGATGCGGGAATACCTCATGCGGGCCTAGGTGGCTATCGCGAGTCGCGATGAGTTCGAGTTTGACGCGCATTGATACCGAGGCAGTGGCGGCCGATCATGTGGCGCGGTCTAGAAAGACCTCGTGATACGATTTTATAGCATTGTTGGTGCGTGGGTTTTAGTAGTCGGCTATGCCTTCGCACTTACCGTCTGATTTTATTATGACACAGTGGGACTGGTATTCATGTATTCCTTGGTGCTTTTATATCATGGATTTGCCGGTGAGGAAGGAATTTCACGCATGATTGATATTGTGGGCATGAGACCCATGGTTATATTTGAGTGATGACTTTAAGGCGTGAGTCACGACTTGAATATTTAACTACATATGTGTATCGTAAATTGGTTATCATATAAGTCTTCTGTTTTATATAGACTATTATGATTTCATCTACAGTATTTTTAGTTTCACATACTTGGTACTGTTATCGACCTCGCCCGAGTCTGCGTTCATCTTGCGGTAGAGTACGCGATTGTTGATCCTCGCTCATGGAGTCACGATTCAGCGTTTTGGGAAGCTCGTATCTCGGAGGCTTATCTTTGGTATAGTCCACTGTCGTTGTAGGTACTTACATTCGTGGTATGGCGAGCCCTATCCGCTATTGTTGTTATAACATTCTTAAGTGCATGTAATCTTGTTGTAGGCGGGGTTTGTAAAGGATATGCTATTCAAGTTTTTATGTATATATATGCCGAAAGGCAACTTTTCTCAGAAAAACTATTTCTCACTTCATATTGTTTCATGTCTTGTTTTATTTTCCGCTGGTTACTCTGATGTATGTCTACTTGGGTGCCCGGGTAAGGCACCAGTCACGGGCCCGGGTTCGGGTCGTGACAAAAGTGGTATCAGAGCAGTTAATCCTCGGAAAGTGTCTACAGACCGTATCTAGTAGAGTCTTGATTATCGGTGTGTTGTGCACCACACCAATAATCAGGAGGCTATAAATATTTAGGATTTGTGTTATACCCCGTAGTTCAGGCCGTGCGTATGGGGCCATACGAAAGGAGCTAAGACTTAGGTAGGTTGATGAAAATCTCGATCAGGGGCCTCGTGCGCGCGCTGGCGGGTGATTGTAGGGCGCGGCGGAAATCGGGGCGGCCGGAAGATCCGAGTGGCGGGGAGTTTCAGTAGCGCGGCCGATGCCGCAAGCGGGTTCTGCGGTCGATGGACATTTACGCCTTTATTTTGTTTTAAAAGAGACCATGGGTGGGTGACAAGTGTCCCACCCCATCTGATTTCTTGCATGTCTTATATTGACCAAGTCTTGAAGACTTGGTCATCTTTCAAATCTCTCTCTCTCTCTAAGCAAAAGCTCTCACTTCTCTCTAGAAAAGCAAGAAGAACACAAGGCTTAAAGAAAAATCTGAAAGTGTGATAAGAAGGAAAGTTATTTGCAAGCTTGTGGAGGTTATTGTAGTGGTGTTTTTGGAAAGGAGGCTAGCAAGGTTGTTGGAATAAAATTGGCTAAAGCTCTAAGGTAACATTTCTTCTCTTGTAATTAGTTATTGGTGTTGCATGTGTAGAAGGAAGAACTTGTTGTGGAAAATATTGCTCTTAGAATCATTGCATGTAAGAAATATGGGTTGGATATGAAGGGATTGGTTAAGAAGGTTGTGTAAGCATGTAGTAGCCTAAAAACTACCTTAAACTTGTTAAGTTAATTGTTGTACATTGTGGGGCAGAATTTTACACCTCCAAGTTTAGGAGTGTAATCCCCTTTGAAGCGTTTGATTGTTGGGCCTTAAATGTGGCGTTTGGATGAGGAATTCGGCCTTGAAAAAGGTGGCAAAGTATGTAGAAACAAAGAAAATGCTGCCCAATTTTCCATAGAATTTAGTAACTTACACTTGGAATAATTCTATGTTGAAACTAGAGGTTGATAAACGTATTATGGTCATTATAGGTTGACATATTACTTGCGGTATTTTGGACTTGGCAAGTAGATTAACCGAAGAGGTATGCGGAGCTTTCCTATCTCTTGAGCATGAGTAGTTGTACCTATGTAGTACGGTAGACGTACAAGATTTGATATCTTTCACTTGTTTTAAAGTATATGATACTTGTTTCATTTTAAAAGTATAAGTCCCTTGGATTTAGGGAAAATGTATTTGACAAAGGAATAACGCTAATATAATGACTTTATGGGAAGTTGGTTATATTAGTTTTTGAAAGGTTCACAAAGAATGGTTTACTCTAATTAAAACAAGTACGGGTAAAGGATTTGAAACTAAGAAAGGTGAATTGATTTTTAGGCATTGGTTGCCTAAGGTTTTAAAGGAAATGAAGTCACTTGGTTTAGAAGCCTATTATATTTCTAAAAGGAAATGTGACTTGTCTTGAAAAGAAATCGTAACTTGATACTATGGTGATTAGTATCTTGGAGTTTTTGTATAAAAAGAGTTATTTCTTAAAAAGTTAGAAGTACATGGTACTTGGGTTGAATTCCCGGATTTTCTATTAAAAGACATGTTAGTGCCTTAGGATACTAAAATGAGAGGATATATTAATAATGTTAATAAGAAGTTAGGGGATTTCTTAACTTGCTTATGTTATGATAAGCCGGTAGTGCTTATGTATGATATGATAGGCCGGTAGTGCTTATGTTGTGATATGATAGGCCGGTAGTGCTTATGTATGATATGATAGGCCGGTAGTGCTTATGTTATGTATGATAGCCGTATGAGTTATGTTATATATTTGTATTATTACGGGGTAAACCCCGGGTTATTATCTATGCCATGGATTTGCTACCCATGATGCGAGTCGCGTGCTTGCACTCATGCGGATCGGACGCGGGATCCATGCGGGTGAAATAGTCCCATGCGAGTACGGCGATGGTACTCATGCGGGTCCACAGGATCCATGCGGGTGAAATAGTCCCATGCGGGTGAAATAGTCCCATGACGAGGCGGATGACCTCATGCGGGTCCACAGGACCCATGCGGGTGAAATAGTCCCAGGAGTAGGATTGCTTAATGATACTACGGGCGAGGTACCCTGTTTTGATCGTGAGCCTCCTATTTTTATGCTATAAGATTTATACTTGTTACTCTCATTGTTAGTAAGGCACAGTGCAAGGAAATTGATTTTTATCTATGACTCCAGCTTATTTTTGACTTATGATATTACTCTGATATTTTCGATTTACATACTTGATACGTTGTGTCGACCCTTCCTGGGGCTGCGTTCAATCTGCGAGTAAGGGAAAGCAGTGGTAGATCCTCATTCCTAGGATCTTTTACTCAGTGTCGTGAGCTCCATTTCTTCGGAGGCTCGACTTTTGGTATGGTTCTCCCTGGTGTTGTTGATGTTTTGTACATTCAGGGGCATGACGGGGCCCTGTCCCGTCATAGTGTTACTCCTTCTTAGAGGCCTGTAGTCTTGTCATAACTTGGTTTGTTTAAGGATGTAACTGTTCGGTTTTATGTACCTTTGGGGTAGCCATTTTGGGCTAGACTATTTATATCATTATGGTTGTTTATTGTGAGTTTATATTCCGCTGGTTTTCTCTGATGTTGTGTCACAAGGGTGCCCGGGTTAAGGCACCGGTCACGGATCCGGGGTCGGGTCGTGACAATTTGTTTCCATTCTTCTCACTCTGAGATCGTGCCTTAGAGCTGTGTTATAAGTTGGACCCCTCTAACGTATTTCTTTCCCTTACCAGTTATGCCTCCGCGCAAGGCAACCCGGGCCCAGAAGGGCAAGGCGGCGAGGAGGCGAGAGTAAACACGAGGGTTATGAGGCACAGGCCCAATCATCACCCGGTGGTGCTTCATTCGGGAGTTCTGCGGCGTCGCCAGCAGAAGTCTAGCACGGCGGCGTGATTCCTCTGCGGCCATGATATTCGAACCTAGTTCCACGACCCGATGGCGAAAGTATGGATTGCAAAGAGGCGACCACATTACTAGCTAGGATTTAGCAACCGAGTATATTATGTACCGATTTATCACGGGTCTTGATGACTATCTAAGAGAGGTTGTGCAAGTAGCTCTTGATCGGACATGAGCATGGCTGCGTACGGGCTTATGCGCAGCAGGCCGAGAAACGTAGGGATCGACGGGTTAACCAAGATCAGCAGAAGAGGGCCAGAATAGCAGGGTCCTTTGGTAACTTTCGAGGCGGACCTTCTCAGCAGCGACTGGTTATGCGCCTCCGCCAGTGCAGAGTGGTCCTCCACAGGGTTCAGGACGATCTGGTTGGACATTTTCTCGCAAAATGGCCCTGTTGGCCGCACGTAAAACAAACTCCCATACTAGCACGACACTCCCCATCATGGAGCCTGCCACAACGGCCACAACGAGGTAGGGGTGGTCCCATCTGACTAACATCCCTGTTTCCCCAAAAACCTGAAACCTTGGAGCCCTGACCTGCTCCTGAATCTCCCGAATGTCCTGAAGACTGTGGTGGGGCACTCCGTACTGGCGGAGGCGCATAACTAGTCTGCTGCTGAGGCTGCCTACCTCGAGGGTCACCAGAGGACCCTGCTGTCCTGGCCCTCTTCTGCTGATCTTGGTTATTCCGTCGACCTCTACGTTCCTCAGTCTGCTGCGCATAGGCCTGGATGCGGGCAATGTCCATGCCCGGCTGAAGAGCTACTCCTGTGCATCCCTCCGCTAAATAATCATCGAGCCCTGTGACATAACGGTGCACTCTATCCTCCATGTCTGCCACTAAAGCGGGGACATACCGGGCCAACGAGTCAAACTCTACATTGTACTCCCGAACAGTCCGCCCGTTCTGCCTCAACATCAAAAATCTATCTGCCCGGGCTCTCCTCACCTGCGAGGGCAAGAAGTGTGCAAGAAATGCCTCTGAGAACTCGCCCCATCCACCGAGTGCATGCTCCCGGGACAGCTCACGAATCAAACGATCATTGCGGATCACGCAACCGATGCGAACCTAAGACCACCGACTCGGTCTCGAAGCCTTGATCACTCTCATGATCCGTATCGCCGTCGGATGAACTCCTGCGGATCATCCTCGTGCCTCGACGTAGAACTCGGGTGGCCGCAACTCGTAAAATCCGTAGTCTCAAACTATCTCGACCTCGGATGAACCACGGTACTCTTTGGGCCCAGGCTGCTGCATCCGGCCTATCCTCGTGTCTCGCCACGATCACGGCTAATAATCGGGCCATCTCCGTAACCTATCTCCTGCCCTTGGTGTGGGGTGGAGGCTCAGTGTCGTGGTCTTAGTAGAGACATTCGCCGCTCTACTCAGACTCCTCTGCTGCCTTGCCCTTCTGGGCCCTGGTTGCCTTGCGTGGAGGCATCACTGGTATACAAAGAATACGTCAGAGGGAGTCCAACTTATAACATAGCTCTAAGGCACGATCTCAGAGTGAGAAGAATGGAAACCAATCCTAAATATCCTATAGCCTCCTGATTATAGATGTGGTGCACAACACACCGATAATCAAGACTCTACTAGATACGGTCTGTAGACACTTTCCGAGGACTAACTGCTCTGATACCACTTTTGTCACGACCCGACCTCGGGCCCGTGACTGGTGCCTTACCCCGGGCACCCTAGTGATACAACATCAGAGAAAATCAGCGGAAATTAAAAACTTAAGCATGAAACAAGACAATACGAAAATAGGCTAACCCAAAACGGTTACCTTTCTGTAAAAATAATTAAACCTGAACAGTTACCTCCGTTACAACCCTGCCCACAACAGTACTACAGACCTCTAAGAATTTTACAACAACACTGGGACGGGGCCACGCCATACCACAGAATGTACAAGAGCTCTACAACTTGAGGCCGTACCAAAGACAAAGCCTCGGAGAAATGTAGCTTTCAGGAACTGCAGCGATCCTAAAAGTGCGGATCGCCAAGCTATGTACCTCAACTGCGGCATGAGCGCACCCTCGAAGGAGGTCGATAACAGTACCAAGTATGTGGCGAAAAATATTGTAAATGAAATCATAATAGTCTATATAAAGCGGAGACATGTATGATAACCAAACTACGATTCACAATATATATAGCGATGTCAAGTCGAGGACTCGTGCGTAAAATCATCACTCAAGTTCAACGAGAATTTAACCTACACAATGGCCGCGTGCCAAAGTCTCACCTCGGTATAAGCATGGCCCTGGAACCGTCCTAGTGGGCCCATACCCGTGGACCATCCAACGTGTCGGTATGCCCAAAGGAGATAACAAGATAATAATCACTGTGGAAGCATACCCGTGGGCCACCCAACGTGTCAGTATGTCCAAACAAATCACCAGATAATACTCACTGTGGGCGATACCCGCGTGGGCCAACGTGTCAAGATGTCCAAACAAATAACAAGATAACACTCCTAATGGAAGCATACCCGTGGGCCACCCAACGTGTCAGTATGTCCATCAATCAACCAGATAGCCGGCCCTCCATCGAGAGGCTCGGTAGCACAAAATCAAACACTTGCACAACAAAGGCTATCACAACAAGCATAGGCAAGCTCAACGTACTCATAGTATTTCATTTTATTATAACGAATCAGGTGTTAACTCAAGGTACTACGTCTTTAACTCTTTAAAAGATCCATTTCTTTCACCAAAGTCACACGATACGTAGTATCGTAAATAGAGTAACTATCTTTTGAGAAAACCATAACAATTTCCATAGCTTCTTTTAAACCAATTTAAGACAAAACCATGACTTCCTTTTTAACGAAAACACTTCAAATTCTCAAGTCTATCTCTTTTATAATTCAAGCTTACTTTGGAATTTAGGAAAATCAAAACTTGTTATAATGTTCTTATTAAGCGACCATGATCTAGAAAATGTAATACAATTTTGTCTTATCTTAGCTTCTATGCAGATGGAGGTTTCTACTGGTTTTAATAATAATTAATTGGTCAATACATTTTCCTTTATTAACGCTGCAGTGGTTTGTTCGATACTTATTCTCATTTCCGAAATCAATATGACTTATTCCTTTTAAAACACAATTACCCATTTCTCAAAAATGCGGTTTCACAACTTTTTAACACCAACCAAGTCATTTATAAGTCAAGTCTCTTATCTTTTAAAAAGCCACAAACCATTTCTGTACCTACATAAAGTTGTTATAACAAACTTCCCATAAAGCCGTTATAACACTTTATGTTTTAAACCAACCAATTTCAACTATAAACATTTATGGGACCAAGAGGGCTTATTCTTTAACACCCTGGTACCCATTACTAACGAATAAGATTTTACTACTCTTTCCACACAATGAAGCCCTTTACACTTCATATCAAGTCAAGGCACAAAAGGGAAATCAAATTCCTTTAACACACGTGCGTCTACCGCACTATATATTTCACAAATAGTCATGCTCAAGAGGATAGGAAGAATCACATACCTCGCGACGATTGTCGACAATTAGCAAAATGCTCCACAGTACTATACCCTTCAAGTAGGATACGCTACTCGTAGTACTTCAATCCTAATATGGTCATAAAACGTCTATCAATCTCTAGCTTCGAACGTAGAATAAACTAAGTGCAAAGTCCCTAAATTCTACGGAAAATCGGACAGCACTTCCTTTGTTTTAACATACTTTGCCACCTTTTTCAAGGCCGAATTCAATAACCAACGCCACATTTAAGGCTCAATTAATTCAGCAAATACAAGGGGATTACACGCCTAACAATACGTGTAAAATTCCTCCCCACAATAATACAAAATAAACCAATACTTTCCATGCCATTCTTGGCCAACAATATAACCAATCCTAAATATTTTCCAATTATCTTTTCAATCCAAGTTATTTAGTATGACATGTAATCAAGTCGAAATCGATTAAAGCTACTACAATCCTCTAGTAGATAACATGCGACGACTTTAGGTAATGACCAAATTGTAATTCAAATTCAAATGACTCAATCATGTCAATTTCAGATTTCTAGCCTTCAAAAATCCATTAGTACTTACCAATCTCTAATACATGCTTCACGTGGTCTAAATCAACTATAACAAGTATTAGAACTTATATCCAAGAGAAGGGGGAAACTTTTACCTTTTGGAATAGCCCACAAAAGCCCCTCTCTTCCACTTTTTTTCCGTCAAACTCGCCCCCCCCGCGCTTCCCACAAGTTTACCCACACTTTGCCTTCTTGCCGCCGCTCCAACAATTTCCTTAGGCTAGGTTTTCTTCAAAAATCTAGAGAAAGGAGAGGAGTTCTTAGGAGGGTTTCAAGATGAAATGGCCAAGTCTTCCAAGACTTGGCCTAAAATAGACCCTTTTCTGTCAAAGGATGGGAGGACACTTGTCACCTCCCATAGGCTTTTATCAAAATATCCCTGTTTTTCGCCCTTTCTGCGAAAAATCCCGCCTTAGCGCCGGCCTCCACTTCGAGATAATAATTACTGCATTGCGGCGCGCGACCACGCGTCACAAGGCGCTGCAACCTCAGCGAACCCCGGTCTGGCCGGCGCCACGCACTCCGGCGCTGTGACTTCGAACGAAACTACTGCTTTTCCTGACTGCGCACCAAACTTATAACTTCCATAACTTTCGACCCCGATGTCCTATCGACGAGCGGTTTGTTGCGTTGGGAACTAGATTTAACGGACTACACACTAGGCTTTTTAAACACCTAACAATTCTTAACAACTGGGGTACAATATTCCAAGGTAGACTCAAAATCCGTCCAACATATGTTTGTCAACTTATCTTTCAAACTTTCAAATCTTATCTTCTTGAATTTACGGGGTGTAACATTCTCCCCCCCTTAGAAACATTCATCCCGAATGTTCCTTCTAAGCCTCCAAAACACATGCGCCGGTATAGTCTTCACTACTACACCTACAAAAATCAATTATGCCACTCATGGCCATAATATACTAATCACGCAAAAATTTAAACCCCAGCCAACGAGGGATCATCTCTAATATCACAAAAGCTCCCACCACTCATGGACTTATCACCCGAACATACTCTACGTATACTATGTACTCCGACAAAGATAACCGTAAAATCTTTTACTCAAGACGGCCTTACATCTAAGGTCTCGATTATTATAATTTCTAAGGTTCCAAAATTTTCTCATCCCCAGACTTACCCTTTTCACTAATCAGGCTTCTAAATCACATTTTAACACCAAGCTATCCGAACATAACACTTAGCACATCACCATAATATCAATGCATACTAGTCTCTAGAGGGTTAAAAATATACCTGTAACTATTGCTTCACTTTCCCTTTGTCGTTCTAATCATGTTCCTTCCCTGCACGGCGCACAAAAGGAGTAGATGAACCAGTCTCTGATCCGGAAGGCTGAGTCTCTACATCCGCGCTACCTCTGGTTGGACAATTTCTCGCAAAATGGCCCTACTGGCCGCACGTAAAACAAACTCCCATACTAGCACGACACTCCCCATCATGGAGCCTGCCACAACGGCCACAACGAGGTAGGGGTGGTCCCATCTGACTAATATCCCTGTTTCCCCAAAAACCTGAAACCTTGGAGCCCTGACCTGCTCCTGAATCTCCCGAATGTCACAAGGCGTGGTGGGGCACTCCGTACTGGCGGAGGCGCATAACTAGTCTGCTGCTGAGGCTGCCTACCTCGAGGGTCACGGAGGACCTGCTGTCCCGGCCTCTTCTCGCGATCTTGGTTATTCCGCGACCTCTCGTTATCGATCTGCTGCGCATAAGCCTGGATGCGGGCAATGTCCATGCCCGGCTGAAGAGCTACTCCTGTGCATCCCTCCGCTAAATAATCATCGAGCCCTGTGACATAATGGTGCACTCTATCCTCCATGTCTTCCACTAAAGCGGGGACATACCGGGCCAACGAGTCAAACTCTACATTGTACTCCCGAACAGTCCGCCCGTTCTGCCTCAACATCAAAAATCTATCTGCCCGGGCTCTCCTCACCTGCGAGGGCAAGAAGTGTGCAAGAAATGCCTCTGAGAACTCGCCCCAACCAGCTGGAGGTGCATGCTCCCCCCGGGACAGCTCCCACGAATCAAACCAGTCGACTGCAGTATCACGCAGCCGATGCAAACCTAAGACCACCGACTCGGTCTCCGAAGCCTTGATCACTCTCATGATCCGTCAGAATCGTCGGATGAACTCCTGCGGATCATCCTCAGGCCTCGACCCGTAGAACTCAGGTGGGCTGCAACTCATAAAATCCCGTAGTCTCAAACTATCTGACCTCGGGTGAACCACGGTACTCTGGGAATCGCTGCGTCCGGCCTATCCTCGTGTCTCGCCACGATCCTGGCTAATAACTGGGCCATCTCCTTGTAACCCATCTCCTGCCCTGTGCCGGGACCGAGGCTCAGTGCCGTGGTCTTAGTAGAGACGGCTTTGCTCTACTCGACTCCCTCTGTTTGCCTTGCCTCGGGCCACTGGTTGCCTTTGCGAGGCATCACTGGTATACAAAGAATACGTCAGAGGGAGTCCAACTTATAACATAGCTCTAAGGCACGATCTCAGAGTGAGAAGAATGGAAACCAATCCTAAATATCCTATAGCCTCCTGATTATAGATGTGGTGCACAACACACCGATAATCAAGACTACTAGATACGGTGCGTAGACACTTTCCGAGGACTAATCGCTGATACCACTTTTGACACGACCCGACCTCGGGCCCGTGACTGATGCCTTACCCCGGGCACCCTGGTGATACAACATCAGAGAAAATCAGCGGAAATTAAAAACTTAAGCATGAAACAAGACAATACGAAAATAGGCTAACCCAAAACGGTTACCTTTCTGTAAAAATAATTAAACCTGAACAGTTACCTCCGTTACAACCCTGCCCACAACAGTACTACAGACCTCTAAGAATTTTACAACAACACTGACGGGACAGGGCCCCGCCATACCCCTGAATGTACAAGAGCTCTACAACTTCAGGGAACCGTACCAAAAGACAAAGCCTCCGGAGAAATGTAGCTTTCCGAGAACTGGACAGCGATCCTAAGAGTGCGGATCAGCAAGCTATGTACCTCAACCTGCGGCATGAGCGCCCGGAAGGAGGTCAACAGGTACCAAGTATGTGAAACTGAAAAATACTGTAAATGAAATCATAATAGTCTATATAAAGCAGGAGACATGTATGATAACCAAACTACAGTTCACAATATATATAGCAGTCATGTCAAGTCAGGGACTCATGCCCGTAAAATCATCACTCAAGTTCAACCCGGGAATTTAACCCACACAATGGCCGCATGCCCCGGCATCTCACCTCGGTATAAGCATGGCCCTGGAACCGTCCTAGTGGGCCCATACCCGTGGACCATCCAACGTGTCGGTATGCCCAAAGGAGATAACAAGATAATAATCACTGTGGAAGCATACCCGTGGGCCACCCAACGTGTCAGTATGTCCAAACAAATAACAAGATAATACTCACTGTGGACGCATACCCGTGGGCCACCCAACGTGTCAGTATGTCCAAACAAATAACAAGATAACACTCCTAATGGAAGCATACCCGTGGGCCACCCAACGTGTCAGTATGTCCATCAATCAACCAGATAGCCGGCCCTCCATCGAGAGGCTCGGTAGCACAAAATCAAACACTTGCACAACAAAGGCTATCACAACAAGCATAGGCAAGCTCAACGTACTCATAGTCTTTCATTTTATTATAACGAATCTGGGTGTTAACCCCAAGGTACTACGTACTTTAACTCTTTAAAAAGATCCATTTCTTTCACCAAAGTCACACGATACCCGTAGTATCAGAAATAGAGTAACTATTTTTTTGAGAAACCATAACAATTTCCATAGCTTCTTTTTAAACCAACTTAAGACAAAACCATGACTTCCTTTTTAAACGAAAACACTTCAAATTCTCAAGTCTATCTCTTTTATAATTCAAGCTTCTTACTTTGGAATTTAGGAAAATCAAAACTTGTTATAATGTTCTTATTAAAGCAGCCATGATCTAGAAAATGTAATACAATTTTGTCTTATCTTAGCTTCTATGCAGATGGAGGTTTCTACTGGTTTTAATAATAATTAATTGGTCAATACATTTTCCTTTATTAACGCTGCAGTGGTTTGTTCGATAATTATTCTCATTTCCGAAATCAATATGACTTATTCCTTTTAAAACACAATTACCCATTTCTCAAAAATGCGGTTTCACAACTTTTTAACACCAACCAAGTCATTTATAAGTCAAGTCTCTTATCTTTTAAAAAGCCACAAACCATTTCTGTACCTACATAAAGTTGTTATAACAAACTTCCCATAAAGCCGTTATAACACTTTATGTTTTAAACCAACCAATTTCAACTATAAATATTTATGGGACCAAGAGGGCTTATTCTTTAACACCCTGGTACCCATTACTAACGAATAAGATTTTACTACTCTTTCCACACAATGAAGCCCTTTACACTTCATATCAAGTCAAGGCACAAAAGGGAGATCAAATTCCTTTAACACACGTGCGTCTACCGCACTATATATTTCACAAATAGTCATGCTCAAGAGGATAGGAAGAATCACATACCTCGCGACGATTGTCGACAATTAGCAAAATGCTCCACAGTACTATACCCTTCAAGTAGGATACGCTACTCGTAGTACTTCAATCCTAATATGGTCATAAAACGTCTATCAATCTCTAGCTTCGAACGTAGAATAAACTAAGTGCAAAGTCCCTAAATTCTACGGAAAATCGGACAGCACTTCCTTTGTTTTAACATACTTTGCCACCTTTTTCAAGGCCGAATTCAATAACCAACGCCACATTTAAGGCTCAATTAATTCAGCAAATACAAGGGGATTACACGCCTAATTATACGTGTAAAATTCCTCCCCACAATAATACAAAATAAACCAATACTTTCCATGCCATTCTTGGCCAACAATATAACCAATCCTAAATCTTTTCCAATTATCTTTTCAATCCAAGTTATTTAGTATGACATGTAATCAAGTCGAAATCGATTAAAGCTACTACAATCCTCTAGTAGATAACATGCGACGACTTTAGGTAACGACCAAATTGTAATTCAAATTCAAATGACTCAATCATGTCAATTTCGGATTTCTAGCCTTCAAAAATCCATAGTACTTACCAATCTCTAATACATGATTCACGTGGTCTAAATCAACTATAACAAGTATTAGAACTTATAACCAAGAGAAGGGGGAAACTTTTACCTTTTGGAATAGCCCACAAAAGCCCCTTTCTTCCACTTCTTTTCCGTCAAACTCGTCCCCCCGCGCTTCCCACAAGTTTACCCACACTTTGCCTTCTTGCCGCCGCTCCAACAATTTCCTTAGGCTAGGTTTTCTTCAAAAATCTAGAGAGAAAGGGAGAGGAGTTCTTAGGAGGGTTTCCAAGATGAAATGGCCAAGTCTTCCAAGACTTGGCCCTAAAATAGGACCTTTTTCTGGTCAAAAGGATGGGAGGGACACTTGTCACCCTCATATAGGCTTTTATCAAAATATCCCCTGTTTTTCGCCCTGTACCGCAGAAAAATCCCGCCTTGGCGCCGCGACGCTTCCACTTCAGAGAATAATTACTCAGACGCGCGCGCCCTCGCATTCCGGCCACAAGGCGCAACCTCAAATAACCCCAAGATAACCGGCCAGCGCTGCTCCGGGCCACACACTGTGACTTCGAACCGAAACTATCGCTTTTCGATCACGACCAAACTGATAACGTCCAGAACTGTCGACCCCGAGGTCCTATCGACGAGCGGTTTGGTGCGTGGGGAACTAGATTTAACGGACTACACACTAGGCTTTTTAAACACCTAACAATTCTTAACAACTGGGGTACAACATTCCAATGTAGACTCAAAATGGCCCAACATATGTTTGTCAACTTATCTTTCAAACTTTCAAATCTTATCTTCTTGAATTTACTGGTGTAACATTCTCTCTTAGAAACATTCGTCCAATGTTCCTTCTAAGCCTCCAAACACACGCACGCAGATAGTCTTCACTACTACACCTACAAAATCAATTATGCCACTCATGGCCATAATATACTAATCACGCAAAACTTTAAACCCCAAACAACGAGGATCATCTCTAATATCACAAAAGCTCTCACCACTCATGGACTTATCACCGAATATACTCTACGATACTATGTACTCCGACAAAGATAACCGTAAAATCTTTTACTCAAGACTACTTTACATCTAAGGTCTCGATTATTATAATTTCTAAGGTTCCAAAATTTTCTCATCCCTGCACTTACCCTTTTCACTAATCGTCTTCTAAATCACATTTTAACACCAAGCTATCCGAACATAACACTTAGCACATCACCATAATATCAATGCATACTAGTCTCTAGAGGTTAAGAATATACCAGAACTATTGCTTCACTTTCCTTTGTCGCTCTAATCATGTTCCTTCCTCGCACGGCCACAAAAGGAGAGATGAACGATCTCGATCCCGGCCGAGTCTCTACATCCGCGCTACCTCTGGTTGGACAATTTCTCGCAAAATGGCCCTGCATGCCGCACGTAAAACAAACTCCCATACTAGCACGACACTCCTCATCATGGAGCTCGCCACAACGGCCACAACGAGGTAGGGTGGTCCCATCCGACTAATGCACTGCTTTCCCAAAAACTCAAACCTTCGAGCCCCGACCGCTTCCCGAATCCCGAATGTCCTCAAGATGGTGGGGCACTGCATCGGGCGGAGGTGAATAACTAGTTCTGCCGAGGCCGCCACCTCGAGGGTCACCGCAGGACCTCGCTGTCCCGCCCTCTTCTCGCGATCTTGGTTATTCCGTCGACCTCACGTTCCTCGCTCACGCAGATAAGCTCGACGCGCAATGTCCATGCCCGATCAAGAGCTACTCACGTGCATCCTCCGCTAAATAATCATCGAGCCCCGCGTGACATAACGGCACTCTATCCTCCATACGCCACTAAAGCGGGGACATACCGGGCCAACAAGTCAAACTCTACATTGTACTCCCGAACAGTCCGCCCGTTCTGCCTCAACATCAAAAATCTATCTGCCCGGGCTCTCCTCACCTGCGAGGGCAAGAAGTGTGCAAGAAATGCCTCTGAGAACTCGCCCCATCCAGCTGGAGGTGCATGCTCCCCCCGGGACAGCTCCCACGAATCAAACCAGTCGACTGCAGTATCACGCAGCCGATGCGAACCTAAGACCACCGACTCGGTCTCCGAAGCCTTGATCACTCTCATGATCCACTGTAACTGTCGGATAAACTCCTGCGGATCATCCTCACGCCTCGACCCGTAGAACTCAGGTGGGCTGCAACTAAGAAAATCCCGTAGTCTCAAACTATCTGACCTCGGGTGAACCACGGGTACTACTGGAATTGGAACTGCTGCATCCAGCCTATCCTCGTGTCTCGCCACGATCCTGGCTAATAATCGCCATCTCGCGTAACCCATCTCTCCGCCTGTGCCGTGGATCAGAGGCTCGGTGTCGTGGTCTCAGAGACCGCCGCCGCTTCTACTCGCAGCCTCCTCGCTTGCCCTTCTGGGCCCTGGTTGCCTTGCGTGGAGGCATCACTGGTATACAAAGAATACGTCAGAGGGAGTCCAACTTATAACATAGCTCTAAGGCACGATCTTAGAGTGAGAAGAATGGAAACCAATCCTAAATATCCTATAGCCTCCTGATTATAGATGTGGTGCACAACACACCGATAATCAAGACTCTACTAGATACGGTATGTAGACACTTTCCGAGGACTAACTGCTCTGATACCACTTTTGTCACGACCGACTCGGGCCTGGATCGTGCCTTACCCGGGCACCCTAGTGATACAACATCGAGAAAATCAGGAAATTAAAACTTAAGCATGAAACAAGACAATACGAAAATAGGCTAACCCAAAACGGTTACCTTTTCAGAAAATAATTAAACTCAACAGCTACCTCCATAAACCCCGCCCACAACAAGCATTACTGCACTTAAGAATTTTACAACAACACTGACGGGACAGGGCCCCGCCATACCCCTGAATGTACAAGAGCTCTACAACTTCAGGGAACCGTACCAAAAGACAAAGCCTC
Organism: Przewalskia tangutica; assembly: GCA_029844215.1. Lineage (NCBI taxonomy): Eukaryota > Viridiplantae > Streptophyta > Magnoliopsida > Solanales > Solanaceae > Przewalskia > Przewalskia tangutica. The sequence continues at coordinate 86,786,598 of CM056729.1, forward strand.
CGGAGAAATGTAGCTTTCCGAGAACTGTACAGCGATCCTAAAAGTGCGGATCAGCAAGCTATGTACCTCAACCTGCGGCATGAACGCACTTCAAGGAGGTCGATAACAGTACCAAGTATGTGGAATCAAAAATATCAGAATGAAATCATAATAGTCTATATAAAGCGGGAGACATGTATGATAACCAAACTACGATTCACAATATATATAGCCATGTCAGTCGTGACTCATGCCCGTAAAATCATCACTCAAGTTCAACCCGAATTTAACCCACACAATGGCCGCATGCCCCAAGATCTCACCTCGGTATAAGCATGGCCTCGAACCGCCCTAGTGGCCCATACCCGTGGACCATCCAACGTGTCGGTATGCCCAAAGGAGATAACAAGATAATAATCACCGTGGAAGCATACCCGCGGGCCACCCAACGCGGTCGAGATGTCCAAACAAATAACAAGATAATACTCATCGTGGACGACGATACCCGGGCCACCCAACGTGTCGGTATGTCCAAACAAATAACAAGATAACACTCCTAATGGAAGCATACCCGTGGCCACCCAACGTGTCGGTATGTCCATCAATCAACTGGATAGCCTACCTCCATCGAGAGGCTCTGTGAGCACAAAATCAAACACTTGCACAACAAAGGCTATCACAACAAGCATAGGCAAGCTCAACGTACTCATAGTCTTTCATTTTATTATAACGAATCTGGGTGTTAACCCCAAGGTACTACGTACTTTAACTCTTTAAAAAGATCCATTTCTTTCACCAAAGTCACACGATACCCGTAGTATCAGAAATAGAGTAACTATCTTTTTGAGAAACCATAACAATTTCCATAGCTTCTTTTTAAACCAACTTAAGACAAAACCATGACTTCCTTTTTAAACGAAAACACTTCAAATTCTCAAGTCTATCTCTTTTATAATTCAAGCTTCTTACTTTGGAATTTAGGAAAATCAAAACTTGTTATAATGTTCTTATTAAAGCAGCCATGATCTAGAAAATGTAATACAATTTTGTCTTATCTTAGCTTCTATGCAGATGAAGGTTTCTACTGGTTTTAATAATAATTAATTGGTCAATACATTTTCCTTTATTAACGCTGCAGTGGTTTGTTCGATACTTATTCTCATTTCCGAAATCAATATGACTTATTCCTTTTAAAACACAATTACCCATTTCTCAAAAATGCGGTTTCACAACTTTTTAACACCAACCAAGTCATTTATAAGTCAAGTCTCTTATCTTTTAAAAAGCCACAAACTATTTCTGTACCTACATAAAGTTGTTATAACAAACTTCCCATAAAGCCGTTATAACACTTTATGTTTTAAACTAACCAATTTCAACTATAAATATTTATGGGACCAAGAGGGCTTATTCTTTAACACCCTGGTACCCATTACTAACGAATAAGATTTTACTACTCTTTCCACACAATGAAGCCCTTTACACTTCATATCAAGTCAAGGCACAAAAGGGAGATCAAATTCCTTTAACACACGTGCGTCTACCGCACTATATATTTCACAAATAGTCATGCTCAAGAGGATAGGAAGAATCACATACCTCGCGACGATTGTCGACAATTAGCAAAATGCTCCACAGTACTATACCCTTCAAGTAGGATACGCTACTCGTAGTACTTCAATCCTAATATGGTCATAAAACGTCTATCAATCTCTAGCTTCGAACGTAGAATAAACTAAGTGCAAAGTCCCTAAATTCTACGGAAAATCTGACAAGACTTCCTTTGTTTTAACATACATTGCCACCTTTTTCAAGGCCGAATTCAATAACCAACGCCACATTTAAGGCTCAATTAATTCAGCAAATACAAGGGGATTACACGCCTAACAATACGTGTAAAATTCCGCCCCACAATAATACAAAATAAACCAATACTTTCCATGCCATTCTTGGCCAACAATATAACCAATCCTAAATCTTTTCCAATTATCTTTTCAATCCAAGTTATTTAGTATGACATGTAATCAAGTCGAAATCGATTAAAGCTACTACAATCCTCTAGTAGATAACATGCGATGACTTTAGGTAACAACCAAATTGTAATTCAAATTCAAATGACTCAATCATGTCAATTTCGGATTTCTAGCCTTCAAAAATCCATAGTACTTACCAATCTCTAATACATGTTTCACGTGGTCTAAATCAACTATAACAAGTATTAGAACTTATATCCAAGAGAAGGGGGAAACTTTTACCTTTTGGAATAGCCCACAAAAGCCCCTTTCTTCCACTTCTTTTCCGTCAAACTCGTCCCCCCGCGCTTCCCACAAGTTTACCCACACTTTGCCTTCTTGCCGCCGCTCCAACAATTTCCTTAGGCTAGGTTTTCTTCAAAAATCTAGAGAGAAAGGGAGAGGAGTTCTTAGGAGGGTTTCCAAGATGAAATGGCCAAGTCTTCCAAGACTTGGCCCTAAAATAGGACCCTTTTCTGGTCAAAAGGATGGGAGGGACACTTGTCACCCTCCCATAGGCTTTTATCAAAATATCCCCTGTTTTTCGCCCTTTACCGCAGAAAAATCCCGCCTTGGCGCCGCGGCGCTTCCACTTCAGAGAATAATTACCTGCATTCCGGCGCCGCGGCGCTGCAACCTCAGCGAACCCCAAGATAACCGGGCGCGCCATGCCCCGCTCCGCCGCGCGCTGTGACCGAACCGAAACTCTGCTTTCCGATCACAAGACCGAACTTATAACTTCCATAACTTTCGACCCCGATGTCCTATCGACGAGCGGTTTGTTGCGTTGGGAACTAGATTTAACGGACTACACACTAGGCTTTTTAAACACCTAACAATTCTTAACAACTGGGGTACAACATTCCAAGGTAGACTCAAAATCCGTCCAACATATGTTTGTCAACTTATCTTTCAAACTTTCAAATCTTATCTTCTTGAATTTACGGGGTGTAACAGGCCCGAGGTCGGGTCGTGACAAAAGTGGTTTCAGAGCAGTTAATCCTCGGAAAGTGTCTACAGTCCGTATCTAGTAGAGTCTTGATTATCGGCGTGTTGTGCACCACACCTATAATCAGGAAGCTGCAGGATATTTAGGATTGGTTTCCATTCTTCTCACTCTGAGATCGTGCCTTAGAGCTGTGTTGTAAGTTGGACTCCCTCTGACGTATTCTTATGTACCAGTTATGCCTCTACGCAAGGCAACCAGGGCCCAGAAGGGCAAGGCAGCAGGGGGAGCTGCTAGTGGAACACAGAGGAGTACGAGGGCGCAGGCCCAGTCATTTCCTGAGATAGTGCTTCAGACGGTGAGTTTTACGACACTGCTAGCCCCAGGAGAGTTTAGAGCAGCAACAGTATCTACAGAGACCACGATACCTGAGTCTCCAGTCCCACGACCAGGAACAAAAGATATGGGTTACAAGGAGATGGCCCAGTTACTAGCCAGGCTTATGGCGAGGCATGAGGACAGACGGGAGCCGGTGGTACCGGTAGTGCACCCCAGAGCCGATAGTTGGAGACATTGGGACTTCTTGAGTTGCAGTCCACCAGATTTCTATGGATCGAGAGCTGAGGATGACCCTCAGGAGTTTATTCGATAGTTGCAGCGGATCATGAAAGTGATCAAGGCCTCAGAGACAGAGTCGGTGGTATTGGGTTCACATCGGCTGCGTGATACTGCAGTCGACTGGTTTGATTCATGGGAACTGTCCCGGGGAGATCATGCGCTTCCAGCTGGTTGGGACGAGTTCTCAGGGGCATTTCTTACACACTTCTTGCCCTCGCAGATGAGGAGAGCTCGGGCAGATAGATTTATGATGTTGAGACAGAACAGGCGTACGGTACAGGAGTACAACGTAGAGTTTGACTCGTTGGCTCGGTATGTCCCCGCTTTAGTGGCAGACATGGAGGATAGAGTGCACCGCTATGTCACAGTGCTCGATGATTATTTAGCGGAGGGTTGCACAGGAGTAGCTCTTCAGCCGGGCATGGACATTGCCCGCATCCAGGCTTATGCACAGCAGACCGAGAAACGTAGAGACCGACGTAGGGACTAGGATCAGCATAAGAGGGCCAAGACAGCAGGGTCCTTTGGTAACTTTCGAGGCAGACCGCCTCAGCAGCAGGCTAGTTATGCTCCTCCGCCAGTACAGAGTGCTCCACCACAGTCTTCAGGACGTTCGGGATATTCAGGAGCAGGTCAGGGCTCCAAGGTTTCAGGGGAACAGGGATGTTAGTCAGATGAGACCACCCCCACCTCGGTGTGGCCATTGTGATAGGTTCCATACTGGGGAGTGTCATGTTATTCAGGGAACTTGCTTTACCTGCGGCCGGCAGGGCCATTTTGCGAAGAAGTGTCCGACCAGAGGTAGCGCGGATGTTACGACTTAGCCTTCGAGATCAGTGGCTGGTTCATCACCTCATATGGCTAGGCGCCCTGCAGGGCGGGATTATGATTAGCGCGGCAAAGGGAAAGTGAAACAGTAGTTACAGGTATATCCTTAACCCTCTAGAGACTAGTATGTGTGATAAGATGATTATATGTTGAGTGTTATGTACGGGTAGTTTTGTGTAAATTGTGATTTAGAAGCCTGGTAAGTATAAAAGGTAAGTTTAGGGATAGGGAAATTGTGAGCCTTAGAATATTACACGTGGAGACCTTAGATGCAAGCCCGTCTTGAGTAAAAGATTTACAGTTGATCTTTGTCAGAATACATAGTATACGTGGAGTGTATTTGTGTGATAAGTCCATGAGTGGTGTGAAATGTAAGTGGGTAGTTAAGCTAAGTAGACCACTAGGTTTTCGTGACTTGTATAGTGATATTGTTCCGGACCGGGAACAAGAGTTTGGTACGAAGTGAGTCGGGTTGAGGCCATATTGCGGGTCAACCCGCAGCCCAGAATAAAGTGAGGTAAGTTTGAGGTGGTCCCGCTAGGTGGTAGGGTCACGAGGGTGCTAGGCCCAAGTCTAGGTAACCATCGTACGAGTTCGTGGATGTGTTCGACCAGAATCAGATCGAGAAGGACGGGAATGGCCTTAAAGGAAATTGAGGCTAGTAAGATGACCAAGTTTGGAGGTAGTAACTCCAAGGTGTTGGAAACTGAAGCGATGACGGAAATGTGGTACATGTACTATAAGGAGTTTGGGTATACGAGAAGGGTACGACAAGTAAGGAAAGAAGTGAACATGTGGTAAGGAAGGGAAGTGATCATTTTGTGAAGTAAAGATATGAAGAGAGTATCCTTTAGACCATGGGTGGAGCTAATAGTGTTGTTATACGCTTTAGAGGTGATGCCTCGATTGGCTTGGATTTAAGTATTGCGCGTGTGTTATATTATGGCCATGTGTGGCATAATTGGTTTCGTAAGTATAGTAGTGAAGACTATACCGGCGCATGTATGTTTGGAGACTTAGAAGGAACATTCGGGACGAATGTTTCTAAGGGGGGAAGAATGTTATATCCCGTAGTTCCAGGGTATGTATGTGAGGACGTACGTACGAGAATACGACATTAAGATTGGAAAGGAAGAAAGATTTGATTTTCCGACGGAAAATTTTCCGGATTTTGTGAAGGAAAAAGGTTCGTTAATGGGAATTGGATTCCCAGATTTGGCATTTGGACTTCTTGGAATATTAGAGAATTATGGAATTTTATTTCCGGAATTGGTCACGTGGGGCCCACGGGAGAAATTTACGATTTTGTGGGGCCCACATTGTGTTCGAGATTTTGGCCATTATGGATATTTCCGGAAGATAAAATATTTTGGACGAATAGGAGGGCGACATGTGTCACCCCCATGTGGCCTTGTGGCCGAAATTGCTTGACAAGTGGAAAGACAAGTGGCCTTGTCTTGCAAGATATTTTGTGTAAGACAAGTGGCTTGTGGGGCCCACACACACTTGTCTCTATCTCAACCACACACTTGCCTTCATCCTAGCCCTTGGTTGTCCTATATATGCACCTCTAGTTGATGAAATCTTCCACACTTAGAACATTTCAAGACTTGAAAATATACTCCCTCTCCCTTCATGTTGCTCTCGGCCATAGGCCATTTCTTGACCAAGAATTTGTCCAACAAATATTAAACTCTTAAGTGTTCTTCCTTAAGGTGTTAGGAAGATTGTGAACCAAGAATTAGACAAGACTTCACACCCCTAACCTCAAATTGATGCCTTGGCCGAAACTTGCTAGACTTGGAACCCAAGTGTTCTTCACTTTTTGGAGTTGATTCTTGAAGAGAAGTTGGTTAGGAGCTTCTAAGGGTTGCTTGTAGAGGATTGGAACGTAAGGATTTGGAGCTAAACTTGCTAAGGAGCGACTTTAAGTTCTTGGATATTTTTTGGGCTTTTTGAGGTAATGAACTTTGTCCTCTTTGTGAAGTTGGATATTATATATGTTGGAAGTATATTATGGAGTATGTAATATGTGGAATGAAGTTTGGAAAGATTTGGATCTTGTAAGCTTGTTGAAATGGAAATTGGCATGTTAGCCATTAAAATGGTAAAAACGTATCTATTACTTGTTGAAAGCTAATAACAAAGTAACTATAACTTATATGAAGATTGGAATATAAGTTGGAGGATTAAAGAAGTAATTCCGGCATGCTAGCCGAAAAAATTGGATAAGTATGATTATTGTAAGTTGGCCAAGAACACCAACTAATGAACTAATGGACTGTATTTACATTGGACTGTATTTACATTGGACTGTATTTACTTTGGACTGTATTTACTTGGATCAGATTTACATTGATCGTTTTTACTTTGGACTATGGACTTGTTTCCATTTCGGTTTTGGTTGTTTAAAGGGGGAGATTTTTACACGTCCGTTTAGGCGTGAGATCCCCTTCTTTAGTTGTTAAAATGTTGCGCCTTAAATGTGGCATGTTGGTTATTGTTTTCGGGCCTTGAAAAAGGTGGAAAAGTACGTAAAAACAGGGGAAGTGCTGCCCGATTTTCCGTAGAATTAGAGGGCTATTAATTGGTATAAGTCTTCAATGGTAAGTAAAGTTTGATAGAAGTACTATGACCATTTTAGGATTGAAGTACTACGTGTGACGTGATCTACTTGGCTTAAGGAGTAGCCGACGAAGTTGAAGTACTTGGAGCGTTTTGCTACGTGTCGTAAGGGTTAGTTGTCGTGAGGTATGTGATTCTTCCTATCCTCTTGAGCATGATTATTTGTGAAATATATAGTGCGGTAGACGCACGTGTGTTAAAGAAGTTTGATTTCCTTTTTTTGTGTCCTTGACTTGATTCTAAAGTTAAGTGACTTGATATGAAATGTTAAGAACTTGAATTGTGTTAAAAAGTTGTGAAACCTCATTCGTGAGTAATGGGTACTTGGTCTTTAAAAGAATAAAGTTATCTTGATTTCTGAAATGAGAGTAGTTGTCCTTGGTTGGTTTAAAACATAAAGTGTTATAATAGCTTTATGGGAAGTTAGTTATAACGACTTTATGAAAACAAAAAATGGTTTTATTATTGGATTTAAAATGGTAACTTGACTTTAAAAGGAAAAGTGATTTGGTTTAAAAAGGAGGCATGATATTGTCTTGATTTGGTTTAAAAGGAAGGCATGGTATTGTCTTGGTTTATTTAAAAAGAAGGTATGGAAATTGTTTTGGTTTACTTAAAATGATAGTTACTCTATGTGGATGGTCCACGGGTATGCGGCCATGATGAGGGTTCGTTTCCCTGTGGATAGTGTTATTCCATGGACTAGCTCTCCATGAGGTTTACTGATGCAGGTTGGTTCTGGTAGCTAGCCCCGCATTTGCCGATGCCGTTCTTGATGCAGTTGGTTCTCGTAGTTGGCTTTATTTGCCTGTCACGACCGAACCCGCCCGCGGATCGTGCCTTACCCCGTGCACCCTAGTGATACAACATCAGAGTAATCAGCGGAATATAAAACAATAACACGAAATGACATGAAGTATGAAACAATAATCTGAGAAAGTTGCCTTGCGGCATATATAAATATCAACTAGAACAGTTACATCCCTTTTTTTACGCTTCGCCACAACAAGATTACTGCACTTAAGAGTGACATGACAACAATGGCGGGACGGGGCCCCGCCATACTCAATGTAAGCACCTACAACGACAGGACTATACCACTGATAAGCCTCCGAGAAACGGAGCTTCCCAACGCTGAATCGTGACTCGAGAGCTAGGATCAACGACGGTGTACCTCTACCGCGCGTGAACGCAGCCCGGCGAGGTCAAGATAACAGTACCAAGTATGTGAATCGAAAATACCGTAAATGAAATCATAGTAGTCTATATAAAGCAGAGACATGTATGATAACCAAACTACGATTCACAATAAATAAGCGATCATGTCAAGTCGTGACTCACGCCTCAAAGTCATCACTCAAATATAACTATGGGTCTCACGCCCACAACATCAATCATGCCCGTGGAATACCTTCCTCATCACGGCAATCTATGATATAAAAGCACCAGAGTACATATGAACACCAAGTCCTACCTGATGCCAAAGCCGTACTAACAATACTATACAACCAAACCACGAAGCTGACACGGGGCAAGTACGAAAGCCGACTACCAGATACCAAGGCCGGTCACGTAGCTGACCGGGGCAAGTACGAGGGCTAACTACCAGGTACCAAGCGTCAGATCACGAGACTTCACTACACCGAACGGGCAAGTGCGAGGGCTAACTACAGTGCACTAAGGCCGAATCAGCCACGAGACGGGGCAAGTAAAGCCGACCACCGGATACCAAGGCCGAACAAGAAACCTCGCGGAGAGCTAGTCCATAGAATAGCACTATCAATGTGAGCGCACTGCGGAATTCTCCACACCGCTGCGACGCCCAAGTAAGTTCTCAACAAGTCAACCTACTCCATCGAGAGACGCCAGAGTATAGAAACACAATTCTTGCACAACAAAGGCTATCACAATAAGCATAGGCAAGTTATACACAACTCAAGGTACTTTCATTTTATGTCAAAGTCCGGGTTTTAACCCTAAAGTACTACGTACGTTAAATTCCTTTTAAAGATCCATTTCTTTTACAAAGGTCACCCGATACCCGTAGTATAAAAATAGAGTGACTAACATTGTTAAGTAAACCAAAACACTTCCCTTTGTAAAATCAAGTAACAACATTATTTTCCAAACGTTCAAGTTTGCCTAATTTCAGATGCTCAAGTTTCTCATTTTCGAAAGGTTTCGTAGTTCATAGTTTTAATCCTTTAAAACAATTTGAGAAACATATGCCTTATGTGTGAGTAGGTTATTCTTGTTCATAACAATCTTATTAAAGCAGCCATGATCTAGGAAATGTAATATCATTTTGTCTCATCTTAGCTTCTATGCAGATGGAGGTTTCTACTGGTTTTAATAATACTTAATTATTCAATACATTTCCCTTTATTAGCGCTGCTGTGGTTTGTTCGATACTTATTCTGATTTCCGAAATCAGTAAAACATTATTCCTTTTAAAAACCAAGTACTCATTACTCACGAATGAGGTTTCACACAAAATTCATATTAATTCATTTAAGTCAAGTATCTTATCTTTTAAGATCAGTAAACCATTTTCTTTATCTCTCTTAAGACGTTATACCTAACTTCCCATAAAGCTAGTATAACTCTTATGTTTTCAAAACCAAGTATTACTCTTCTTTCAAAAAGGTTTCTTAATTCTTTTGAAATACTTCAAGATTTCTTATTATTCAGGCTTAAGTCAAAAGACATTGCCGTATAACTACGTTCAGTTAACACACGTACGTCTACCGTACTATATATATATTCTTTTAAAATACTTCAAGATTCTTATTATTCAGGCTTAAGTCAAAAGACATTGCCACACGTACGTCTACCGTACTATATATATTCCTTTAAAATATCATGCTCAAGAGTATAGGAAGAATCACATACCTCGCGACGATTATCGACTATTAGCAAAACGCTCCACGGCTATAACCCGGCTAGCCTCGTCCACCTTTCAAGTAGTACATGCTACTCGCAGATCAATCAACCTATAAAGGTTATACAAGTCTATCAATACCTAGACTACTCTGTAGATTATTCTTCTGATGTGATTTCAGTTCAAGTCTTTTCTGTAATATGCTTCTATTACAGTTCAATTCTCTTCTATGAATCTTATATTCATTTCTATGCTACAACAGTATGTAATTTCCAATTACAATAGAAGGATAGGATTATTTACCTCGGTAAGCCCAAAATTATCCAAGTTTAATGTCGATCCTGAGCAACGTTAAGCTCCTACTCCGGGTGCTCCAACCCGCTCCAAACAACCCTTAGAAGTTCTACGCAACTTCTTCTTAATACTCCAACCAACTATGGAGATTTTCCTTAGGGTTTCGTTTAGTGACTGAAGGGAAGTATAATAGTATTTCTGGGCTTTTAGTATAAGTGTAACCTTGGAATACTACAAGGTATTTGGGCCAAGGTATTTTGGAATAGTAACAATATTTGGAGAGTATTTCTACCAAGAGGGGGGGTAGTATTTTACGAGACAACTCAAGGTAGGGGGGGGGGGTACTTTCGGCCAAGGCTACTAGGAGGGGGGGTGTACCCCTCGGCCAATGGCCTACTCAAAGGAGGGGGGGGGGGGGTTTCGGCCAAAGCCTCACCAAGGCTTGGACGAGAACCTAGCTAAGAGGGGAGGGAGAATTTAAGACTTAGAAACTATTTTAGGATGAAGAAGTTCATCAACCAAGGGGGGTATTTATAGGCCAACCAATGGCCAAGATCAAGCCAAGTGCTATGCAAGTGTAGGGTGAGGATTTATCCAAGTGTCCTTATCCATCTACTACACAAAATATCCTACCTAACCAAGAACTCCAAATCGTCCAACTTGCCGCCCCACATCTACCAACTTGAGGGTGACAAATGTCGCCCTCTCGTTGGTCCAAAATATTTCGTCTCTCGGAAAAATCCGCAAAAATTATAAATGACATAGCCGGAATTTTCCCTACGCAAGCTTTGGAAGACGTTTCGTCGGAAAACGATTCTTTTAGGTAGTTGTGAACAAAAATTTTCGGCCCTTAAATACTTTAAGGCTCAAACTTTTCTACGTACGTCCTCACGTACATACTCTGGAAATACGGGGAATAACACCCCGGTCAGTTCTTTATAATGTCATTCCACGGACTAGTTCCCCACGAAGTTTCGTGATGCAGGAGGTTCTGGTAGTTAGCCCTCAGACTTGCCCCGGCCAAGAACGCGACGCAGCGGTGGTTCCGTAGTTGACTTCAGATTCGCCCGGGCCACCGTGACGCAGGTGGAATGAGGTTGGTGACGCATGTGGTTCTGGTAGTTGGCTTTCGTACTTGCCCCGGTCGGATGCGCGACGCAGGTTGGTTCTGGTGGCTATGCCTTCGTACTTGCCCCGGTCAGTTTCATAGCATAGTTGGTACGGTAGGTTCTGGTAGTTGGCTTTCGTACTTGCCCCGGTCAGTTGATGATGCAGCCGGTTACGTAGCTATGCCTTCAGATTTGCCCCAGACGGTTCTTATGACACAGTGGGACTCGTGTTCATGTGTACTCTTTGGTGTTATTATATCATAGATCGCGGTGAGGAAGGAATTCCACGGGCATGATTGATATTGTGGGCGTGAGACCCATGGTTATATTTGAGTTATGACTTTGAGGGCGTGAGTCCCTGACTTGACATGACTGCTTATACATTGTGTAATGTAGTTTGGTTATCATACATGTCTCCTACTTTATATAGACTGTTATGATTTCATTACAGTATTTTCAGTTTCACATACTTGGTACCTGTTGTACTGACCTCCTTCGGGGGGCTGCGTTCATGCCGCAGGTAGAGGTACACCGGTCGTTGATCCTCGCTCATAGGATCACAGTTCAGCATTTTGGGAAGCTCCGTTTCTCCGGAGGCTTATCTTTTGGTATGATTCCCTGAGATTGTAGGTTCTTGTACATTCAGGGGTATGGCGAGGCCCGTCGTTGTTGTTATAAAACTCTTAGAGGTCTGTAGTACTGTTGTGGGCAGGGCTTGTAAAGGATGTAACTGTTCAGGTTTTTATATATATGCAGAAAGGTGACCGTTTTGGTTAGCCTGTTTCTTATTTTATATCTTGTTTCATGTTTAAGTTTTTATTTCCGCTGATTTTCTCTGATGTTGTATCACTAGGGTGCCCGGGGTAAGACACCAGTCGCGGGCCCGAGGTCGGGTCGTGACAGGGGGCTAGCTACCAGATCCAGCCTGCGTCATCAACCTCATGGAGAGCTAGTCCATGGAATAACAATAACAATGGAAGCATACTCGTGGGCCACCCAACGTGTCAGTATGTCCAAGTAAATAACACGATAACAATCATAGTGGAAGCATACCCGTGGACCATCCAGCAGCGTCGGTATGTCCAAGTAAACAACAAGATAGCCGACCCTCCATCGAGAGACGCGGTAGCATAGAAATACAACACTTGCACAACAAAGGCTATCACAACTAGCATAGGCAAGTTTAACATACTCTTAAACTTTCATTTTATGCCAACAATCCGGGTTTTAACCCCAAAGTACTACATACTTCAATTCTCTTAAAAAGATCCATTTTTACGTAAAAATCACACGATACTAATACTCATAGTATCAAGACACTTTCATGTTTAAATCAAGTACTTTATACTTTTTAAACCAAGTGGCTTACACTTTTAAAACAACGTCAAGTATGCTTTTAAAACTCAAGTAACTCACTCTTTTAAGATCAATGTTATACCCCGTATTTCCAGAGTATGTACGTGAGGGCGTACGTATAATAATTTGAGCCTTAAAGTTGGCTAGTTTCGAAATTTGTGCACAAGTGCCGAAAAGAGTCGTTTTCTGACGAAACGTTTCCACAGCTTTTGTAGGGAAAATTCCGGCTATGTCATTTTTAATTTTTGCGGATTTTTCCGAGAGACGAAACATTTTGGACCAACGGGAGGGTGACAAGTGTCACCCTCACATTGGCCTTGAGTGGACGGCAAAAGGGACGAACAAGGTGGCTTGTTTTGTCTTGGAGTTGGTAGGATATTTTGTGTGCAAGTTGGCTTAGGACACTTGCCCAAATCTTGGCCTTACACTTGCCTTGCACTTGGCATAATCTTGGCCATTGGTTGGCCATCCCTTGACCTATAAATACCCCTCTTATGTTGATGAACTTCTTCATCCAAAAATCCTTTCTAAGTGTTAAAATCTCTCCCCCCCCTTAAGTGTAGTTCTCGTCCAAATCACCTCCCCCTTTGTGAGCCCTTGGCCGAGAGCCACCCCCCCTAGCCTAGTTGTTTTCGTATAATACCCCCCTTTTGTGGTATAGAAATACTCTCCTAGTATTGTTATAATGCCCAAAATACTCTAGCCCATATACCTTATAGTACTTCCAAAGTTACCTCTATACGTAGAGCCCGGGAAATACTATTATACTTCCCTCAGTCAAAAACGAAACCCTAAGTAAATCTTCACCCGTAGTTGAAGTTAAGTAGAAGTTGGTTAGAACTTCTAAGGGTTGTTTGGAGCGGATTGGAGCGCCCGGAGTAGGAGCTAAACCTTGCTCAGGATCGACATATAAACACGGATAATTTTGGGCTTATCGAGGTAAACACTCTTGACCTTCTATTGTAATTGGGAATTACATGTTGTAGGAATATATAGTTGATGTATACTATATATAGAACTGATTATAATTGCGGCAATGTCTTGCGACTTAAGCCTGAATTTAAAGAAGAGAACTGAACTGTAATTACATAGGACTGTATTACAGTAGACTTGTGTAACATTACTTGTAGTAGAATTGTACACGTCCGGTTAGACGTGTTAACCCCCCCCCCCTGGTTGGCTTGGTAGCCGGCCTCGATAGAGGAGGAGATTTACGCTGTTGCGGGGGGGGGAGGTGCTGCCGAATTTTCTGTAGAATATGGAACGATGAGATCTAGATGTTAATAAGCGCCTTGTGGCCTTATAGGTTGAAGTACTACGTGTGGTGCGATCTACGTGGCTTAAGGAGTAGCCGACGGTTTGAAGTACTTGGAGCGTTTTGCTATTAGTCGGCACTCGTCGCGAGGTATGTGAACCTCTTCCTATCTCTTCTAGCATGATATGTGTGAACTATGTAGTACGGTAGACGTACATGTGTGAACTGTGTTTGATTGTTTTTAAAACATAAAGTGTTATAACGGCTTTATGGGGAGTTGGTTATAACAGCTTTATGTAAATAAGAAAATACTTTGTGGTTTTAAAAGGCAACTGATGTGAATTATAACTGGCTAGTTATAATAAAGAACTTGATGTAATTCAAAAGATTTATAAATCGTTTTGAAGGGAGAGTAACACTTGGTTTTAAAGGTTTTAAAAAGAGTTATACTAGCTTATGGGAAGTTAGGTATAATGTCTTAAGAAAGGTAAAGAAAATGGTTTACTGATGTTAGAAGTTAAAAGACTTGATCTTATAAGATAAGAGACTTAACTTATTTGTTTTAATGTGGATGCTTGTGTGAAACCTCATTGGTGAGTAATGAGTACTTGGTTTTATTTAAAGGGATAATGTTTTACTGATTTCGGAAATCAGAATGTGTATCGACAGACCACTGCAGCGTTAATAAAGGAAAATGTATTGAATAATGAAGTATTGTATTAAAACCAGTAGAAACCTCCATCTGCATAGAAGCTAAGATGAGACAAAATGATATTACATACCCTAGATCATGGTTGCTTAATAAGATCGATTATAAACAAGAATAAACTACTCACATATAAGGCATATGTTTCTCAAATCATTAAAGGAGAATTATGTTTTAAAGGATTAAAACTATGAACTACGAAACCTTTTCTAAAAATGAGAAACTTGAGCATTTGAAATTAGGCAAACTTGAACGTTTGGAAAATAAGGTTGTTACTTGATTTTACAAAGGAAAGCATTTTGTTTATTTAACAATGCTCACACTCTATTTTTATACTACGGACATCGGGTGACTTTTATAAAAGGAATGGATCTCTTTAAAAGGAATTTAACGACGTAGTACTTTAGGTTAAAAATCCGACTTTGGCATAAAATGAAAGTAACCCGAGTTGTGTAACTTGCCTATGCTTGTGTTGTGTAACTTGCCTATACCGTTGTTGTGTAACTTGCCTATGCTTGTGTTGTGTAACTTGCCTATGCTTGTTGTTGCGTAACTTGCTTATGCTTGTGGTGATAGCCTTGGTTGTGCAAGAATGGTTATTTTATGGACTAGCTCCATGAGGTTTCTTCTTGTTCGCCTTGGTCCACGGTGGTCGGCTCGTACTTGCCCCGCCTCATGGCTGATTCGCCTTGGTACCCGTGAGTCACCGTGACTTGCCCCGTTCAGAGTAGTGACGGTCTCGTGATACGCCTGGTCCCCGTGGTCACCAGACTTGCCCCGGTCACCACGTGACCGCCTTGGTATCCTAGAGTCGGCTCGCACTTGCCCCGTGACGGCCGTGTTTTGTTGCATTATATTATTGGTACGGTCGGATCTGGTAGTTATACTTGTCCTATACGGTTTTTATGACACGTGGGACACGTGTTCATGCATACTCCTTGGTATTGTCATATCATAAAGCCGCGGTGAGGAAGAAATTCCACGCACGAGTGATAATTTGGAGGCGAGTCCACGACTTGATGTAACTAGTTATATGTTATGTAATCGTAGTTTGGTCATCATACATGTCTCCCGCTTTATATAGACTATTATGATTTCATTTACGATTTTCTGATTTCACATACTTGGTACTGTTATCGACCTCCTTCGGGGCCGCGTTCATGCCGCAGTAAGTACATTACGTCGATCCCCGCTATTAGGATCACCTTTCAGCGTATTGGGAAGCTCCGTTCCTTCGGAGGCTTATCTTTTGGTATGTGTTCCCTGAGTTGTAGGTTCTTGTACATTCAGGGGTATGGCGGGGCCCTGTCCCGTCATAGTTGTTGTAAATCTTAGAGGTCTCAGAGTAATCGCAAGGTGGTTTTGTAAAAGGATTAAACTGTTCGTTTTGAAAGAGTTGTTTATATATATTTTAATGGAAGGTAACCGTTTGGTTGGCCTGTTTTATTATCTTGTCTCATGTTCATGTTTAAGTTTTTATTTCCGCTGGTTTTCTCTGATGTTGTATCACTAGGGTGCCCGGGGTAAGGCACCAGTCACGGGCCCGGGATCGGGTCGTGACAAAAGTGGTATCAGAGCAGTTAATCCTCGGAAAGTGTCTACAGACCGTGTCTAGTAGAGTCTTGATTATCGATGTGTTGTGCACCACATCTATAATCAGGAGGCTATAGGACATTTAGGATTGGTTTCCATTCTTCTCATTCTGAGATCGTGCCTTAGAGCTGTGTGATAAGATTGGACCCCTCTGACATACTTCGTTTTTACCAGTGATGCCTCCGCGTAAGGCAACCCGGCCTGAAGGGCAAGGCAATGAGAGGAGTCTGAGTAGAGCAGCGGCAGAGACCACAGTACCTGAGCCTCCAGTCCCGCAGTCTGGAGCAGAGGAGATGAGTTACAAGGAGTGGGCCCAGTTAATGGCCAGGGTTGTGGCCAGACTTGAGGATAGGCTGGACGCAGCAGTTCCAGTAGCACCAGTGGTTCACCCTAGATCAGATAGTTCGAGGCTACGGGATTTTCTGAGTTGTAGGCCGCCAGAGTTTTATGGGTCGAGGCCTGAGGATGATCCGCAGGAGTTCATCCGACAGTTACAGCGGATCATGAGAGTGATCAAGGCATCGGAGACCGAGTCGGTGGTCCTAGGTTCGCATCAGCTGCGTGATACCGCATGATCGGGTTTGATTCGTGAGCTGCCCCGGGAGAGCATGCACTTCACTTTATGGGGACGAATTCGAGGCCTTTCTTGCACATTTCTTGCCTCCACAAATGGCGAGGGCTCGGGCGCATGATTTTTGGTGTTACGCAGAATCCGCGACGGTTCGGGAGTACAATGTGGAGTTCGACTCATCGGCGACGCCCCCGCGTTGGTAGCTAGTATGGAGGATCGAGTGCACCGATTTATTACAGGCTCGATGATCACCTAGCCGAGAGTTGTTCGTGTAGCTCTTCACCGCATGGACATTGCCTGCATGCAGCTTATGCACCGATGTGAGGAGAGGATAAATCGGCGGAATGACTGTGGTCGCAGAAGAGGCCGAGCAGCAGGTCCTTTGGTGACTTTCGAGGCGGACCGCCTCGAAGAAAGCCGATTATGCGCCTCCACCAAGATGAGTGGTCCTCCACACCTTTCGACCTTCGAGATATTCGTGAGCAGTCGTGGCTCCTGTGTTTCAGATTTTCGCGGAGCAGCGAGTGCTCGCCGGATGAGGTTGCCCTTGTCTACGCGTGGCCGCCAGTGAAAGCTTCATAAAGGAGAGTGTCGTACTAACTCGGGGGATTGTTATTTATGCGTCCAACAGGGCCATCTGGCAAGAGACTGTCAGACCAGGGGTAGCACTGGCAGGATAGCATGGACTACTAGAGCAGTTGCGGGTTCTTCACCTTCCATAGCCAGCAGATGTTCAGACACCGCAGCCCAGAGGTCGCGGTGGAAGTTCCCAGTTTTAGCGGTCCTTTGAACCGCCTATTTTCAGGTATATCCTTAACCCTTTAAAGATTTGTATGCATGATATGATGACCTTATTATTGTGTGCTACGTTCGGATAGCGTTATGATGGTTATGAGTTAGAAAGCTTGGCTAGTTGAAAGGATTTGTATGGGGGCATGGAAAGTGTGAACTTTAGAATATTTCATGTTGAGACCTTAGATGTAAGGTCGTATTGAGTACCAGATTTTTCAAGTGATCCTTGTCGGAATACATTTTATGCCTAGAATGTGTTGTGTGATAATTTCCTTGAGTAGTGTTGAATGGAAGTGGTAGCTTTCATGACCTGTTGAGGTAAGATTGTTC
This sequence comes from Przewalskia tangutica, assembly GCA_029844215.1. Classification (NCBI taxonomy): domain Eukaryota; kingdom Viridiplantae; phylum Streptophyta; class Magnoliopsida; order Solanales; family Solanaceae; genus Przewalskia; species Przewalskia tangutica. Next base: position 86,804,493 of record CM056729.1, read on the forward strand.
CGGGTCGGGGAACAAGAGCGTGATGCGTTAGTGGATCGGGTTGGGGCCATGTTGAGGGCCAACCCGCGGCCGGTTTCAAAGTGGGGTCAGCCCTGGGTGGTCCCGCCAGGTGGTAGGGTCACGAGGGTGCTAGGCCCAAGTTTAGTTGACCACCGTATGAGTTCGTGGGTGTTTCGACCAGCAGTAGATCGGGAAGGCCGGGAATGGCCTTAAGGAAGATCGAGGCTAGTAAGATGACCAAGTTTGGGGGTAGTGACTCCAAAGTTTTGGAAACTGAAGTATGGTACGTATACTAGAAGAGTTCAGGTGTTCGAGAAGAGTACGACGGGTAAGAGTAGAGACGAGCATGTATTGCGAGCATAGATATGATCATTTCTTGTAAAGAGAGAAGGTGCGAAGGATGTATATTTTAGACCTCAGGGATCGCATGCGATCCGTACCATTTGTTGGGTCGCCGAGTGACACTAGAACCTCGCGCAAAGTGACAAAAGTTGTGATGTTAGAGGTGTTTCCTCGTGGACTTGGATATAAGTATTTGCGCGCGCAGTGTTGTTTCGTGGCCAGTGGCGTTGGCAACTTATTAGAAGAACTTTATCGTTATCCGTCTTGAGAAGGAACATTCGACGAATGTTTCTAAGGGGAGAATGTTATACCGTATTTCCGCAGTATGTACGTGAGGCGTCGATAATAATTTGAGCCTTAAAGTTGGCTAGTTTCGAAATTTGTGCACAAGTGCGAAAGAGTCGTTTTCGACTAAACGTTTCACGACTTTTGTAGGAAAATTCGCTATGTCATTTTTAATTTTTGCGGATTTTTCCGAGAGAAACATTTTGGACCAACGAGGGTGATAAGTGTCACCCTCACATTGGCCTTGAGTGGACGGCAAAAGGGACGAACAAGGTGGCTTGTTTTGTCTTGGAGTTGGTAGGATATTTTGTGTGCAAGTTGGCTTAGGACACTTGCCCAAATCTTGGCCTTACACTTGCCTTGCACTTGGCATAATCTTGGCCATCCCTTGACCTATAAATACCCCTCTTATGTTGATGAACTTCTTCATCCAAAAATCCTTTCTAAGTGTTAAAATCTCTCCCCCCCCTTAAGTGTAGTTCTCGTCCAAATCACCTCCTCATGAGCCCTCGCCGAGAAGCCACCCCTAGCCTAGTTGTTTTCGTATAATACCCCCCCTTTTGTGGTATAGAAATACTCTCCTAGTATTGTTATAATGCCCAAAATACTCTAGCCCATATACCTTATAGTACTTCCAAAGTTACCTCTATCGTAGAGTCTGAAATACTATTATACTTCCTCACCAAAAACGAAACCCTAAGTAAATCTTCACCCGTAGTTGAAGTTAAGTAGAAGTTGGTTAGAACTTCTAAGGGTTGTTTGGAGCGGATTGGAGCGCCCGGAGTAGGAGCTAAACCTTGCTCAGATCGACATATAAACTCGGATAATTTTGGGCTTATCGAGGTAAACACTTGACCTTCTATTGTAATTGGGAATTACATGTTGTAGGAATATATAGTTGATGTATACTATATATAATCGATTATAATCATGCAATGTCTTGCGACTTAAGCCCAATTTAAAGAAGAGAATCGAATCAGAATTACATAGATCAGACATTCTGAGACTTGTGTAACATTACTTGTAGAAGAATTGTACACGCCCGTTAGACGTGTTAACCCCTCGGTTGGCTTGGTAGGCCTCGATAGAGAGAGATTTACGCTGTCATGGGGAGGTCTTGCCAATTTTCTGAGAATATTGAACGATGAGATCTAGATGTTAATAAGCGCCGTGTGGCCTTATAGGTTGAAGTACTACGTGGGGTGCGATCTTCGAGGCTTAAGGAGTAGCCGACGGTTTGAAGTACTTGGAGCGTTTTGCTATTAGTCGGCACTGCCGCGAGGTATGTGAACCTCTTCCTATCTCTTCTAGCATGATATGTGTGAACTATGTAGTACGGTAGACGCATACGTGAACTGTGTTTGATTGTTTTTAAAACATAAAGTGTTATAACGGCTTTATGGGAGTTGGTTATAACGACTTTATGTAAATAAGAAAATACTTTGTGGTTTTAAAGGCAATCGATGTGAATTATAAGCGGCTAGTTATAATAAAGAACTTGATGTAATTCAAAAGATTTATAAATCGTTTTGAAGGAGAGTAACACTTGGTTTTAAAGGTTTTAAAAAGAGTTATACTAGCTTATGGGAAGTTAGGTATAATGTCTTAAGAAAGGTAAAGAAAATGGTTTCTTGATGTTAGAAGTTAAAAGACTTGATCTTATAAGATAAGAGACTTAACTTATTTGTTTTAATGTGGATGCTTGTGTGAAACCTCATTCGTGAGTAATGAGTACTTGGTTTTATTTAAAGGGATAATGTTTCTTGATTTGGAAATCGAATGTGTATCGACAGCACCACTGCGGCGTTAATAAAGGAAAATGTATTGAATAATGAAGTATTGTATTAAAACGGTAGAAACCTCCATCTGCATAGAAGCTAAGATGAGACAAAATGATATTACATACCCTAGATCATGGCTGCTTAATAAGATCGATTATAAACAAGAATAAACTACTCACATATAAGGCATATGTTTCTCAAATCATTAAAGGAGAATTATGTTTTAAAAAGTTAAAACTATGAACTACGAAACCTTTTCTAAAAATGAGAAACTTGAGCATTTGAAATTAGGCAAACTTGAACGTTTGGAAAATAAGGTTGTTACTTGATTTTACAAAGGAAAGCATTTTGTTTATTTAACAATGCTCGTCACTCTATTTTTATACTACGGACATCGGGTGACTTTTATAAAAGGAATGGATCTCTTTAAAAGGAATTTAACGTACGTAGTACTTTAGGTTAAAAATCGGACTTTGGCATAAAATGAAAGTAACTTGAGTTGTGTAACTTGCCTATGCTTGTGTTGTGTAACTTGCCTATACTGGTTGTTGTGTAACTTGCCTATGCTTGTGTTGTGTAACTTGCCTATGCTTGTTGTTGCGTAACTTGCTTATGCTTGTGGTGATAGCCTTGGTTGTGCAAGAATGGTTATTTTATGGACTAGCTCTCCATGAGGTTTCTTCTTGTCGCCTTGGTCCCCGGTGGTCGGCTCGTACTTGCCCCGCCTCATGGCTGATTCGGCCTTGGTACCCGTGAGTCGACCTCGCACTTGCCCCTGCTCGTGTAGTGGACGGTCTCGTGATACCGCTGGTCCCTGGTGGTCACCAGCATTGCCCCGGCCACTACGTGACCGCCTTGGTATCCTGTAGTCGTCGGCTCGCACTTGCCCCGTGTCGGCCGTGTTTTGGTTGCATTATATTATTGGTACGGTCGGATCTGGTAGTTATACTTGTCCTATACGGTTTTTATGACACAGGTGGGACCTGGTGTTCATGCATACTCCTTGGTATTGTCATATCATAAACTGCCGGCAGTGAGGAAGAAATTCCACGGGCACGAGTGATAATTGAGGCGTGAGTCCACGACTTGATGTAACTAGTTATATGTTATGTATCGTAGTTTGGTCATCATACATGTCTCTGCTTTATATAGACTATTATGATTTCATTTACGATTTACTGCTTCACATACTTAGTACTGTTATCGACCTCCGTGGGCCGCGTTCATCGCCGCAGTAAGTACATTGGTTGTCGATCCCCGCTATTAGGATCACCTTTCGTATTGGAAGCTCCGTTCCTTCGAGGCTTATCTTTTGGTATGTGTTCCCCGAGTTGTAGGTTCTTGTACATTCAGGGGTATGGCGGGGCCCTGTCCCGTCATAGTTGTTGTAAATCTTAGAGGTCTGCAGTAATCGTGCAAGGTGGTTTTGTAAAAAGGATTAAACTGTTCGTTTTGAAAGAGTTGTTTATATATATTTTAATGGAAGGTAACCGTTTGGTTGGCCTGTTTTATTATCTTGTCTCATGTTCATGTTTAAGTTTTTATTTCCGCTGGTTTTCTCTGATGTTGTATCACTAGGGTGCCCGGGGTAAGGCACCAGTCACGGGCCCGGGATCGGGTCGTGACAATCAAGGCACTCACACCTTTTAAAATCAAGCCACTTATACTTTTCCAATCAAGACAAGTTCAATATTTAAAAACAAGTTACTTACTCTTTTAAACTCAAGTAACTTACTCTTTTCAAAACAAGTAACCTATACTTTTAAATCAAGTTACTTCTCCTTTCCCAAAATCAAATCGTTTATAAATCAAGTCTCTTATCTTTCAAGATCAAGTCTCTTAACTTTCAAAATCAAGTCTCTTAGCTTCCAAAATCAAGTCTCTTAACTTTCAAAATCAAGTCTCTTAGCTTTCAAAATCAAGTCTCTTAACTTTCAAAATAATCAAGTCTCTTATCTTTTAGAATAATCAAGCCATTCTTTTTCCTTCATAAAGTCGCTATAACTAACTTGCCATAAAGCCATTATAATACTTTATGTTTTAAACCAACTGTTATACCCCGTATTTCCAGAGTATGTATACGAGGACGTACGTACGAGAATACGACATTTAAATTGGAAAGAAAGAAAGATGTGATTTTTTTTCGACGGAAAAGTTTCCGGTTTTTGTGAAGGAAAAAGGTTTGTCATTGGGAATTGGATTTCTAGTTTTGGTATTCGGACTTCTGGGATTATTTTAGAAGTATTGGAATTTTATTTCCGGAATTGGTCACGCGGGGCTCACGGGAGGATTTACGGTTTTGTGGAGCCCACTTTAATTTGGATTTTTTCCGAGAGATGAAATATTTTGGACAAATAGGAGGGCGACATGTGTCACCCTTAGGTGGCACATGTTGGACGAAATGAATGGGCTAGTGGCCAAGTCAACAAGTCAAGCCTTGGAAGATATTTTTTTTTGGTTAGTGGGAGTTGGTGTGGACGTTTTTTTTGTGTGCTAGTGGAGGCCACATGGCTCTTTGTTGTGGGGGACATATGTCCCAATGTTGTGGTGGACATATGTCCCAATGTTGTGGTGGACACTTGGTGGAAGACTTCACTTGAACAAGCTAACAAATCTACACCCTCCACTTGCTTTGATCTTGGCCATTGATTGGCCTATAAATACCCCTTAAGTGCAAGACTTATTCTTCATCCACTTAACAATTTCCAAGTCTCAAAAACTCTCTCCCCCTCTTGAAAGCTCTCGTCCAAACTCCTCCCCTTTGGGAAGCCCTCCTAAACACCCCCTTGGTTGAAAAATATTCTCCAAGTATTGATATTCTTCAAAAATACATTAGCCCACATCCCTTGTAGTATTCCAAAGTTACCTCTATACTAAAAGCCCGGAAAATACTACTATACTTCCTTTAGTCACTAAACGAAACCCTAGGAAAATCTTCATAGTTGGTTGAAATATTAAGTAGAAGTTGTGTAGAACTTCTAAGGGTTTCTTGGAGCATATTGAGCGTATATAATAGGAGCTAAACGTTGTTCAGGATCGACATTTTAACTTGGATAATTTTGGGCTTATCGAGGTAAATAATCTTGTCCTTCTATTGTAATTGGAAATTACATATAATAGTAGTTTAGATTTGAGTAGAAGATACTAGAAGGATATTAAAGAAGAGAATTGAACTGTAATTACATAGGACTGTATTTACAGTAGACTTGTAGCATTGTGAGACAAGTTGTGCACGTCCGGTTAGACGTGTAATCCCAGGAGTTGTTGGCACAGTAGCGCCCGAGTAGAGGAGAGATTTATGTGGTTACGGGGAGGTGCTTGAATTTTCTCAGAGAATATTCTACGAAGAGATCTATGAGTTGATAGACGTTTTATGGCCATTATAGGTGGAAGTACTACGAGTAGCGTATTCTACTTGAAGGGTGGAAAAGGCTAGCAAGGTTGTAGTACTTGGAGCATTTTGCTAATTGTCGATAATCGTCGCGAGGTATGTGAACCTCTTCCTATCCTTTCTAGCATGATGTTTTGTAAACTATGTAGTACGGTGACGCGTACGTGCTAAATGAGTTTTGGTTGGTTTAAAACATAAAGTGTTATAATAGCTTTATGGGAAGTTAGTTATAACGACTTTATGTAGGTAAAAGAATGGTTTATTGATTTTAGAAGATAAGAGACTTGACTTAATTGAATTGATATGAATTTTGTTAAAAAGTGTGAAACCTCATTCGTGAGTAATGAGTACTTGGTTTTTAAAGAATAATGTTTTACTGATTTCGGAAATGAGAATAAGTATCGAACGAACCACTGCAGCGTTAATAAAGGAAAATGTATTGGCAAATAATTAATTATATTAAAACCAGTAGAAACCTCCATCTGTGTCACGACCCGACCCCGGATCCGTGACCGGTGCCTTGACCCGGGCACCCTTGTGACACAACATCAGAGAAAACCAGCGGAATATAAACTCACAATAACCAACTATAATGATATAAAATAGTCTAGCCCAAAATGGCTACCCCAAAAGTACATAAAACCGAACAGTTACATCCTTAAACAAACCAAGTTATGACAAGACTATAGGCCTCTAAGAATGAGTAACACTATGACGGGACAGGGCCCCGTCATGCCCCTGAATGTACAAAATATCAACAACACCAGGGAGAACCATACCAAAAGTCGAGCCTCCGAAGAAATGGAGCTCCTGACACCTGAGTAAAAGATCCTAGGAATGAGGATCTACCACCTGCTTTCCCTTACCTGCGACATGAACGCATTTCCAGAAGGGGGTCAGTACACAACGTACCAAGTATGTAAAACTAGAAAATACTGTAGTAATATCATAAGTCCAAAATACACTGAAATTATAGATAAAGATCAAATTATGTTACATTGTGCCTTACTAACAATGAGAGTAACAAGTATAAATTTTATAGCATAAAAATAGGAGGCTCATGATCAAAACAGGGTACCTCGCCCGTAGTATCATTAAGCAATCCTACTCCTGGGACTATTTCACCCGCATGGGTCCTGTGGACCCGCATGAGGTCATCCGCCTCGTCATGGGACTATTTCACCCGCATGGGACTATTTCACCCGCATGGATCCTGTGGACCCGCATGAGTACCATCGCCGTACTCGCATGAGACTATTTCACCCGCATGGATCCTGTGGTCCGGATCCGCATGAGTGCAAGCGCCGCACTCGCATCATGGGTAGCAAATCCATGGCATAGATAATAACCCGGGGTTTACCCCGTAATAATACAAATATATAACATAGCTCATCCGGCTATCATACATAACATAAGCACTACCGGCCTATCATATCATACATAAGCACTACCGGCCTATCATATCACAACATAAGCACTACCGGCCTATCATATCATACATAAGCACTACCGGCTTATCATAACATAAGCAAGTTAAGAAATCCCCTAACTTCTTATTAACATTATTAATATATCCTCTCATTTTAGTATCCTAAGGCACTAACATGTCTTTTAATAGAAAATCCGGGAATTCAACCCAAGTACCATGTACTTCTAACTTTTTAAGAAATAACTTTTTTTATACAAAAATTCCAAGATACTAATCACCATAGTATCAAGTTACGATTTATTTTCAAGACAAGTCACATTTCCTTTTAGATATATAATAGGCTTCTAAATCAAGTGACTTCATTTCCTTTAAAACCTTAGGCAACCAATGCGTAAAAATCAATTCACCTTTCTTAGTTTCAAATCCTTTACCCGTACTTGTTTTAATTAGAGTAAACCTTTCTTTGTGAACCTTTCAAGAAAACTAATATAACCAACTTCCCATAAAGTCATTATATTAGTGTTATCCCTTTGTCAAATACATTTTCCCTAAAACCAAGGGACTTATACTTTTAAAAAGAAACAAGTATCACATACTTTAAAACGAGTGTAGATTATCAAATCTTGTACGTATACCGTACTACATAGATACAACTATTCATGCTCAAGTGATAGGAAAGCTCTACATACCTCTTCGGTCAATCCACTTGCTAAGTCCAACTACCGCAAGTAATGTGTCAACCTATAATAACCATAGTGCGTTTATTAACCTCTAATTTCAATGTAGAAATTCTAAATTCAAGTTACCAATTCCTAAGTAAAATTGGGCAGCATTTCCTTTGTTTCCACTCACTTTGCCACCTTTTCAAAGGCCGATTTTTCAACACTCAAACGCCTCATTAAGGCCCAACATCCAAACCAACACAAAGGGGATTACACACCTAATCTTGGGTATGTAAAATTCTGCCCCATAAATTATAATAGTACACTTAACAATTCTAAAGTAGTTTTTAGGCTACAACATGTTCATAACATCTCTTTAGCCAAAACCTTCATACCCAACCCACATTTCTTGCATGCAATGACTCTAATAGCATTATTTACTACCACAAGTACTTTCTTCTTAACATGCAACACTAAAAACTAATAATAGAGGAAGAATCATTACCTTAGAGCTTTAGCCAAATTTATCCAACAACTTGCTAGCTTCTATTCCAAGAACACCACCACAACAACCTTCACAAGCTAGCCACAAGCTTCCTTCTTGCCTTTTACTTTTCAGATTTTTCCTAAGGCTAGAATATCTCTTGGAGTTTTAGAGAGAAGGAGGAGCTTGAAATAATTAAGAGAGAAGGAGGAGCTTTGTCTAAGAGAGAGATGAAAGATGACCAAGTCTTTAAGACTTGGTCAATATAATGCATGCAAAATCAGATGGGGGGGACACTTGTCACCCTCCCATCCCCTTTTTAAAAGAAAAGATCAGATTGTCCTATGTTTTCGCGATTTCGCCTCGCGCGCCATGTGCTGGCGCGGCGCCGCGGCGCCGCAACTCCTGCGGACTCTCGGAACTTTAGGCGCCGCGGCCCTAATTTCCGGCGCCGCAGCCATGAATTCCCCGCCTTGGCGCCGCGGCGCTTTCGAGTCCTAACTCCTTTCGCACGGCCCCATACGCACGGCCTGAACCACGGGGTATAACATTCTCCCCCCCTTAGAAACATTCGTCCCGAATGTTCCTTCTAGGCTTACTCAAATCACAATATCGACATAGACTCAAATAAAGACGCTCCACACGGCCACAACAAAACTCAAGCATAATTACTAAATTTAAAGACCAACAATTTAGAACGTGGGTTACCTGGAGGTATAGGGAATAAGTGAGGATATTTCTTCATCATGTCATCCTCTGCTTCCCACGTCATCTCCTCTCTGTTCTCGTTCCGCCATAAGACCTTGACGGAAGCCACATCCTTTGTCCGTAATCGCCTAACCTGACGATCGAGTATCGCTATGGGACTCTCCTCATACGATAACTCCTCTGTTACCTGAACCTCATGAATCGGATGTACTCTAGATGGGTCTCCAATACATTTCCGCAACATAGACACATGAAACACTGGATGTATCGCTCTAGATCGGACGGCAGATCCAACTCATAAGCAACCTTGCCTACCCTCCGGACAATCTGGTAAGGCCCAATGTACCTTGGGCTAAGTTTCCCCTTCTTCCCAAATCTCATCACACCCTTCATGGGTGACACCTTCAGGAAAACCCAATCATGCACCTCAAACTCCAAGTGTCGACGCCGCTGATCTGCATACGACTTCTGCCGACTCTGGGCTGCCAATAACCGCTCCTAGATAAGCTTCACCTTATCCACTGCCTACTGTACCAAGTCTGGCCCGACTAGCTGAACTTCTCCCACCTCAAACCAACCTATCGGTGACCTACACTTCCTCCCATATAAGGCCTCATAAGGCGCCATCTGAACACTAGAGTGGTAGCTGTTGTTATAAGCAAACTCCACAAGAGGTAAATGATCCTCCCAGCTGTCACGACCCGACTCGCCGCAATCGGTGCCCTACCCAGGCACCCCGCTGTGTATACATCGAGAATAGCAATGAACATACACAACATACACATATGTGTAAACAAAAGACAACACAGGCTGGCCGATAAGGCCGCCTTCCATACTATAAACATAATCAAAAGTACAATGCATAACTCGGTTCTACACCCAACCACATATGTGAATACGGACTTAGGAATAACAACTGTGGCGGGACAGGCCCCGCCATACCCCGAATATACATGACTCTACTACCTCGTGGAAAACTGCACAAGAGCTAAGCCTCCGAGCAAATGGAGCTTTCTCAAAGACTGAACCGAGATCCTAAGAGCAAGGATCACCAACCTGGGTACCTAAAACATTCGGGCATGAACGCAGCCCGAAGGGGTCGATAACAGTACCGAATATGGAATGAAATAACGTGACAAGAAATGATCATAATCAGATAAAAGAATGACAAGGACAAGTATAAAAATACATACCAGATCCTGCCGTGTCATTACCACTTATGAACTTAATCGCACCTTATTATCTTTTCCCATTTTCAATAAAAGTTATAGCCACATTCTTACACACATGATTAGGAAAAGAAAATCATTAAGTTCATTACTATATAACTTAACTTATCTTTCATAAGTATGATTCGGCCCTTAAAAGAAGGCACATTTACTACCCGGCCCAATCTGGGACGCGATCAAGTCACACTAATATCAAGCGTGTCCGTGGAATCCCCCATCACTGCCGACAGCTACAAGTGTAAAATATAATCATGTGTCGCGCCCGTGGCATCCCACCTCACAGTCGGCGTACACATACACAACACATATATATATCTCCTGCCCGTGGAATCCCACATCACTGTCGACAGTCCAGGATATAATAATACGCCAATAGGCATACATGAACACCAAGTCCCACCGGTGGTATAGCGTCTTGGGGGTCTACCCCTCACTTATACTCTTACCCTGGAGAAGTTGGTAAAACAGGTGGTATAGCATCTTGGGGGTCTACCCCTCACTTATACTCTTACCCTGGAGAAGGTGGTATAACGTCTTGGGGCTTTCCCCTCATTTATACTCTTACCCTATCTCAACCGACCATTATACAAAACAAGTCAGGTATAATGTCTGGGGTTTACCCTCACTTATACTCTTACCTGGAGAAGGTGGTATAGCATCTGGGGTTTACCCTCACTTATACTCTTACCCTATCTTGACGGCCACAAACAAATGTAAGCACTACCATGTCTTCTATAAGAATCAGAATTTAACCCAAGTACTACAAATAATCTAAGCATACCCGTGGAATCCCACATCACCGCTTGCGTCCTAAGACTTACAACAAGACATCGCCTCCAACCGAGTCGCGGCATCGTAATAAAACATAATACTTGCACTCAAAGGCTATCACCAGCACACATAGGCAAATTCTCAATTAATCAAGCCAAAGTACTAATCAAGGCATCACATAGAATTATTCTCAATTAACAAGCCAAAGTACTTATCAAGGCACATTTAGACTAATTCTCAATTAATCAAGCCAAAGTACTTATCGGGGCACAAATAGAATAATTCTCATTTAACAAGCCAAAGTACTTATCGGGGCACAAATAGAATAATTCTCATTTAACAAGCCAAAGTACTTATCGGGGCACAAATAGAATAATTCTCATTTAACAAGACAAAGTACTTATCAAGGCATCACATAGAATTATTCTCAATTAAACAGGCCAAAGTACTACGTACGTACATTCTTTTCAAAAGACTCCTTTCCAAATAAAACTTCCCCGATACTAACAACCGTAGTATCAAGTCCTATCCACCTTTCAAGACAAGTCACAATACCTTTTTAGAAATACAATTACCGGCTTCTAAATCAAGTGACTTCTTTATTAAAAACCTTAAGCAATTGGTACCTTTAAAACAATTTGCCCTTCCTTAACACAAGTTATTTCTTTGATTACTTTATTAGAGAAAACCATTCTCTTAACCTTCCATAAAGCCGTTATAACCAACTTCCCATAAAGCCGTTATAACCCTTTATGGTTTAGACCAACACGTTCCTTTTATAACCAAGAGACTTCTACTTTTTGAAACCAAGTATTAAATACTTTCAAATCAATTCTCATAACTTTCAAAAATACAATTAGTCTCTTAACCTTTAGAAAACAAGTGACTCCTTTTATTATAAAACCTTAGGCAATTTAATGCCTTAAAAACAAGTGGCCTTTTCACTAAAATCAAATCACTTATCTTTCCATAAAGCAAATATAACTAACTTCCCATAAAGCCGTTATATTCACTTTATACCTTAGCCAAAAACAATTTCCTATCCAAGGGACTTACACGTTTAACACGGAACAAGTATCATATACTTTAAAACTCTTCAAGTCCCTTAACTTTAATAAAACTTAAGACATCCTTTATACTTCCAAAGAAGTGAGTTAATCTCCTAACTCACCCGACTTGGCTAATCATAAAACTAGTAAAGGATATCAAGGTGTTGTACGTCTACCGTACTACATACGTGCAACTAGTCATGCTCAAAGATAGGAAAAGTTCTACATAGAGTAAATCACACAACTACCTCTTAACTTCTAAGAGTAGAAGGAAACATGAAATGACACCACAGGTATATTCCATACATAGAATCATGCCAAAGGAAGGAAGAGGTTCACATACCTCGCGACGATTGTCGACACGTAGCAAAATGCTCCAAAGTACTTCAACCTTGATAGCTAATCCATCCTTCAAGTAGGATACGCTATACTTAGTACTTCAACCTATAATGGTCACAATACGTCCATTAACCTCTTACTTCAAACGTAGAATATTCTAGGTGCTAAGTCGCTAAATTCTACGGAAAATCGGACAGCACCTCCTTTGTTTTTACTTACTTTGCCACCTTTTTCAAGGCCGAATACAATAACCAAACAACCCCAATTGGCTCACCACAATCTATAAGGTAGTCCAATACTAATAATTAACTATACAGCCCCAATTGGCTCACCACAATATAGAAGGTAGTCCAATACAAATGAATACAAACTATTACAAACCATAAGTACAAATTCGGCCACCTTGAGTTCAACAATACCAATTCTTATCCAATTTCCATTTCAATCCAAATTGGTAGCATAACATGATATCAAGTCGCATTTGATTATAACAACCATAATCTTTAAGTAAGTGACATGCGACGATTTCTAATAAACGACCAATTAGTAATCAAATTTTCAAGTGGCTTATATAACATTTCGGATTTAGCTACAAGCACTCCATAATACTTATAACTTCAACATATCAACTTCATGCTAGCAACAAGTAAAGCTAATAACAATATAAATATATAATCTTGTAACACCTTTAAAAGACAAGATTATACCTTAACGAGTCTTAATCCAATTCCAATCCGAAGTCGCTCCTTAGTAGTTTAGAGCCTCTCCAAGACACTTCAATCCGCTTGTTGAGACCCTTAGAACCACACCAACAACTTTCCTTCAAACTTCCAATCCAAAACCTAGAAAGCCACTAGGTTTTCACTTTGCGACTAACCCGAAAACTATCTTTTTCCGAGATTTTTCTATTGAGATACACTCACAATACACTCAAGAACCTAGGTTTAAAATGTGGAGCTTATTGGACAAGAAACAAAAAATTTCTCTTCTTGAAGGGAGCAAACCCGAGAGCTAAGCTAGCTTGTTCATCCATTTTCTTGAAATTTTTGGCTAAGTGTGGACTTGTCTCACTACTACTAGTAATATATAGGGACATGGAGGGTCAAGATGTGAACAATTGGGTGGCTAGGATGAGGTCTTAATTAAATATCAAGCTTTGTGGGTCCTTTGACTTAGTCAAGATTGTCAAGCTTGCTACTTGCAAGACTTGTCTTGCTAACAAAGGTCCAATGACCCTCTTGCCCTTGCTAATTTCGTCCAAGGCATCCTTAAGGGGGGTGACACGTGTCGCCCTCCCATTCGTCACAATACTACATTTCCGACAATTCCATAATTCCAACATATTTTTACAAGTTTCAAATTTTAACACTTGCGAGTTCTTACGTACGTTCTTAAAACATGTCCTGTAAATACGGGGTGTAACATTCTTCCCCCCTTAGAAACATTCGTCCCCGAATGTTCTTTCGGAGTCGATCTTTATAATTTGCGACATAGTTTCCTTTCACAACCCCGACATACTAATAATGCCACTCATAGCCCTAATACCTCGCACACGCATATCCGTCCATCATAAGCCCAAAAGAGGTTATCTTTTCGTACTTCCAACTCTTTCTAGCATACATACATAACTTCCATACCAATTCTGGCCTCTAATCTTTGGAGTCACTCTATAATACAATATACGACTATTTCCGGCTGTCACGACCTGGTTCCAGTGGAACGCGTCCACGAACCCGTAAAACAATTAACTAGACTTGGGCCTTGCGCCCTCGTGACCCCGTCACGTAGCGGAACTACTACCAACTGATCCCACTCCTTTCCAGGATACGGGGCGACCCGTAACAGGTCCTCACCCCGACCCGCCGTCGCACTTAACTCTTATTCTTGGTCTATAATAAATCTTTCTACCCGAGAAGACCTTATAAAACTAAGGTCCTAGCGGTCTTCAACATTCTGAGGCTCGCACTTTCCACGCTCCATGCCTACCTTATCAGTCCCCCCGTAAACGGGTACAAAAACTTCTCATAATTCCATAATCGTGTCGTTGATCACAAGAACCATTACTTACTCTATACGGACCTCATCCGTACAATTTTTCTTAAGCCTACCACGCAGCTTAATCTGTTTACATGACATTCTGTTAGGTTCCTTAACATGGCTTCTTAAGGGTTCACCACCCTATCAGACAGCTCACCTTTTCCCAATTATCTCGAAATAAAACACAAAACCTTGGCGAAAATTCATTAACTATTCCATACCTTCCCGGTATCTAGTTAGTCTTTACCAATTCCTAGTAATCTAAAATCATTCTAGGCAACACGCGTCTGACCCTCGTACATAACTCTGTATAGATGTATATCACAATACCAACTATACTACAATCATTACCAACCTGGATACGCAATCCACACAGTCATTCTTGGGTCACTGCTGCCTTTCTCGTAGCTGCAATCAACATAACTCGTTAGGGAGGGACGACCCTAACAATACAGCTCTATCGCACGATCTCAGAGTGAGAAGAATGGAAACCAATCCTAAATGTCCTGCAGCCTCCTGATTATAGATGTGGTGCACAACACACCGATAATCAAGACTCTACTAGACACGGTCTGTAGACACCTTCCGAGGACTAACTGCTCTGATACCACTTTTGTCACGACCCGACCCTCGCCGCAATCGTGCCCTACCCGCACCTCGCCGTATACATCGAGAATAGCAATGAACATACACAACATAAACATATGTGTAAACAAAAGACAACACAGGCTGGCCGATAAGGCCGCCTTCCATACTATAAACATAATCAAAAGTACAACTGTACAACTCAGTTCTTACAGCCCAACCACATATGTGAATACTGCACTTAGAATAACAAGCGTGGCGGACAGGCCCCGCCATACCTGAATATACATGACTCTACTACCTCGTGGAAAACTGCACAAGAGCTAAGCCTCCGAGCAAATGGAGCTTTCTCAAAGATCAACCGAGATCCTAAGAGCAAGGATCACCAACCCAGGTACCTAAACTCGCGGCATTTAACGCAGCCCGGGCGGGTCGATAACAGCACCGAATATGGAGCAGAAATAACTTACAAGAAATGTGATCATAATCAGACAAAAGAATGACAAGGACAAGTATAAAAATACATACCAGATCCTGCCGTGTCATTACCACTTATGAACTTAATCGCACCTTATTATCTTTTCCCATTTTCAATAAAAGTTATAGCCACATTCTTACACACATGATTAGGAAAAGAAAATCATTAAGTTCATTACTATATAACTTAACTTATCTTTCATAAGTATGATTCGACCCTTAAAGGAAGGCACATTTACTACCCGACCCAATCTGGGTCGCGATCAAGTCACACTAATATCAAGCGTGTCCGTGGAATCCCCCATCACTGCCGACAGCTACAAGTGTAAAATATAATCATGTGTCGCGCCCGTGGCATCCCACCTCACAGTCGGCGTACACATACACAACACATATATATATCTCCTGCCCGTGGAATCCCACATCACTGTCGACAGTCCAGGATATAATAATACGCCAATAGGCATACATGAACACCAAGTCCCACCGGTGGTATAGCGTCTTGGGGGTCTACCCCTCACTTATATTCTTACCCTGGAGAAGTTGGTAAAGCAGGTGGTATAGCATCTTGGGGGTCTACCCCTCACTTATACTCTTACCCTGGAGAAGGTGGTATAACGTCTTGGGGCTTTCCCCTCATTTATACTCTTACCCTATCTCAACCGACCATTACACAAAATAAGCAGGGGGTATAATGTCTTGGGGGTTTACCCCTCACTTATACTCTTACCCTGGAGAAGGTGGTATAGCATCTTGGGGGTTTACCCCTCACTTATACTCTTACCCTATCTCGACCGGCCGTCAAACAAACAGAAGCACTACCATGTCTTCTATAAGAATCCGGGAATTTAACCCAAGTACTACAAATAACGGAAGCATACCCGTGGAATCCCACATCACTGTCGGTACGTCCTAGTACTTACAACAAGACAGCCGACCCTCCAACCGAGAGTCGCGGCATCGTAATAAAACATAATACTTGCACTCAAAGGCTATCACCAGCACACATAGGCAAATTCTCAATTAATCAAGCCAAAGTACTAATCAAGGCATCACATAGAATTATTCTCAATTAACAAGCCAAAGTACTTATCAAGGCACATTTAGACTAATTCTCAATTAATCAAGCCAAAGTACTAATCGGGGCACAAATAGAATAATTCTCATTTAACAAGCCAAAGTACTTATCAGGGCACAAATAGAATAATTCTCATTTAACAAGCCAAAGTACTTATCGGGGCACAAATAGAATAATTCTCATTTAACAAGCCAAAGTACTTATCAAGGCATCACATAGAATTATTCTCAATTAAACAGGCCAAAGTACTACGTACGTACATTCTTTTCAAAAGACTCTTTTCCAAATAAAACTTCCCCGATACTAACAACCGTAGTATCAAGTCCTATCCACCTTTCAAGACAAGTCACAATACCTTTTTAGAAATACAATTACCGGCTTCTAAATCAAGTGACTTCTTTATTAAAAACCTTAAGCAATTGGTACCTTTAAAACAATTTGCCCTTCCTTAACACAAGTTATTTCTTTGATTACTTTATTAGAGAAAATCATTCTCTTAACCTTCCATAAAGCCGTTATAACCAACTTCCCATAAAGCCGTTATAACCCTTTATGGTTTAGACCAACACGTTCCTTTTATAACCAAGAGACTTCTACTTTTTGAAACCAAGTATTAAATACTTTCAAATCAATTCTCATAACTTTCAAAAATACAATTAGTCTCTTAACCTTTAGAAAACAAGTGACTCCTTTTATTATAAAACCTTAGGCAATTTAATGCCTTAAAAATAAGTGGCCTTTTCACTAAAATCAAATCACTTATCTTTCCATAAAGCAAATATAACTAACTTCCCATAAAGCCGTTATATTCACTTTATACCTTAGCCAAAAACAATTTCCTATCCAAGGGACTTACACGTTTAACACGGAACAAGTATCATATACTTTAAAACTCTTCAAGTCCCTTAACTTTAATAAAACTTAAGACATCCTTTATACTTCCAAAGAAGTGAGTTAATCTCCTAACTCACCTGACTTGGCTAATCATAAAACTAGTAAAGGATATCAAGGTGTTGTACGTCTACCGTACTACATACGTGCAACTAGTCATGCTCAAAGATAGGAAAAGTTCTACATAGAGTAAATCACACAACTACCTCTTAACTTCTAAGAGTAGAAGGAAACATGAAATGATACCACAGGTATATTCCATACATAGAATCATGCCAAAGGAAGGAAGAGGTTCACATACCTCGCGACGATTGTCGACACGTAGCAAAATGCTCCAAAGTACTTCAACCTTGATAGCTAATCCATCCTTCAAGTAGGATACGCTATACTTAGTACTTCAACCTATAATGGTCACAATACGTCCATTAACCTCTTACTTCAAACGTAGAATATTCTAGGTGCTAAGTCGCTAAATTCTACGGAAAATCAGACAGCACCTCCTTTGTTTTTACTTACTTTGCCACATTTTTCAAGGCCGAATACAATAACCAAACAGCCCTAATTGGCTCACCACAATCTATAAGGTAGTCCAATACTAATAATTAACTATACAGCCCCAATTGGCTCACCACAATATAGAAGGTAGTCCAATACAAATGAATACAAACTATTACAAACCATAAGTACAAATTCGGCCACCTTGAGTTCAACAATACCAATTCTTATCCAATTTCCATTTCAATCCAAATTGGTAGCATAACATGATATCAAGTCGCATTTGATTATAACAACCATAATCTTTAAGTAAGTGACATGGGACGATTTCTAATAAACGACCAATTAGTAATCAAATTTTCAAGTGGCTTATATAACATTTCAGATTTAGCTACAAGCACTCCATAATACTTATAACTTCAACATATCAACTTCATGCTAGCAACAAGTAAAGCTAACAATAACAATATAAATATATAATCTTGTAACACCTTTAAAAGACAAGATTATACCTTAACGAGTCTTAATCCAATTCCAATCCGAAGTCGCTCCTTAGTAGTTTAGAGCCTCTCCAAGACACTTCAATCCGCTTGTTGAGACCCTTAGAACCACACCAACAACTTTCCTTCAAACTTCCAATCCAAAACCTAGAAAGCCACTAGGTTTTCACTTTGCGACTAACCCGAAAACTATCTTTTTCCGAGATTTTTCTATTGAGATACACTCACAATACACTCAAGAACCTAGGTTTAAAATGTGGAGCTTATTGGACAAGAAACAAAAAATTTCTCTTCTTGAAGGGAGCAAACCCGAGAGCTAAGCTAGCTTGTTCATCCATTTTCTTGAAATTTTTGGCTAAGTGTGGACTTGTCTCACTACTACTAGTAATATATAGGGACATGGAGGGTCAAGATGTGAACAATTGGGTGGATAGGATGAGGTCTTAATTAAATATCAAGCTTTGTGGGTCCTTTGACTTAGTCAAGATTGTCAAGCTTGCTACTTGCAAGACTTGTCTTGCTAACAAAGGTCCAATGACCCTCTTGCCCTTGCTAATTTCGTCCAAGGCATCCTTAAGGGGGGGTGACACGTGTCGCCCTCCCATTCGTCACAATACTACATTTCCGACAATTTCATAATTCCGACATATTTTTACAAGTTTCAAATTTTAACACTTGCGAGTTCTTACGTACGTTCTTAAAACATGTCCTGTAAATACGGGGTGTAACACCAGCTACCCCTGAAATCAATAACACAAGCCCGCAGCATATCCTCAAGTATGCAGATAGTGCGCTCGACCGTCCGCTACCCGAGGGTGAAATGCGATCGAGACTCACCTGTGTCCCTAATCCCTTCTGAAAAGACCTCCAGAAGTTCGCCGAGAACTGGGCTCCTCTATCTGATATAATCGACACCGGGACTCCGTGCAGTCTCACAATCTCTCTAATATATAATCTGGCATAGTCCTCAGCTGAGAATGTCGTCCTGACCGGAAGAAAATGGGCTGATTTTGTCAGCCTGTCGACAATCACCCAAATGGAATCATGCTTCCTTTGAGTGGTAGGTAGCCCTGTAATAAAATCCATATTTATCACCTCCCACTTCCAAGTCGGAATATCAATATTCTGCAATAGCCCACCGGGCTTTTGGTGCTCAACCTTGACCTGCTGACAATTAGGACATCAGACAACAAAACTCGCCACGTCCTCTTCGTGCCATCCCACCAATACACACACCGAGGTCATGGTACATCTTAGTCGACCGGGTGAATAGAATAACGAGCACCTTGTGCCTCCCCAAAATCTCTTGACAAGTCCCGCTACATCAGAACACACAATCGGCCCTCAAACCTTAGCACCCCATCAGGCGCTACCTCAAATAGACTCTTCTCTCTCTGAAGGGCGGCATCTCGATACCGTACCATAACCGGATCCTCATACTGTCGCCTCTTCACCTCCTCGACGATGGAAGACTCGGCAACCTCTCGAACCCGAACTCCATCACTATCGGAATCAACCAAACGAACCCCAAGGCTTGCTAGCTGACGAATCTCTCGGACCATATCCTTTTTCCCCGGCTGTACATCGGATAGACTACCCATCGATCTGCGACTAAGGGCATCTGCAACTACATTGGCCTTCCATGGGTGGTATAGAATATCAACATCATAGTCCTTAGCGGCTCCAACCACCGCCTCTCGCCGCAAGTTGACTCATACGGCTGAAGATATACTGGAGGCTCTTGTGGTCTGTATAAATATCCACATGAACTCCATACAAATAGTGTCTCCAGATCTTCAAGGCATGAATCACTGCTGCCAACTCTAAGTCATGTGTGGGATAGTTTTTCTCGTGCTTCCTAAGCTGTCGAGATGCGTAAGCTATAACTCTGCCGTGCTGCATCAGCACGCACCCAAGTCCGACACCTGACGCATCGCAATAAACCACATATCCATCTAAGCCCTCTGGAAGAGTAAGGATCGCGGTCGTCAATTTCTCCTTTAGTAATCGGAAACTCTCTCACAAGCATCCGCCCATCAAATGTAGCCGCTTCGAGTCACCTAGTCAAAGGTGCCGACATGGAGGCAAACTTCTCCACAAACCTCCGATAATAACTCGCAAGGCCCAAGAAGCTGCGCACTGCTTGGTGTAGCTGGTCTAGGCCAAGTCTTGATCGCCCAATCTTAGTCAGACAACCCGAATACCATCGCCCCGATAACATGTCCTAAGAAAGCCACTGGCTAGCCAAAACTCGCATTTCGAGAACTTGGCATACAATCACGGCCCCTCGAGGACTCAATACCGTCTAAATGATCGTATGCTCCTCGCTCAGGCGCGAATACACTAAGATATCATCAATGAACACTATAACGAACATATCCAAGAATGGCACGAACACCCTATTCATCAAATCCATGAATACTACCGAGCGTTGGTCAATCCGAAAGACATCACCCTGAACTCATAGTGCCCATACCGGGTCCTGAATGCAGTCTTCGGGATATCCGCCTCTCTAACTCGTACCTGATGGTAACTAGATCGCAGGTCTATCTTGGAAAAACATCTCGCACTGCAATCGGGTCAAACAAATCATCAATCACGGGAGGATATCTGTTCTTGATAGTTACCTTGTTCAGCTGCCTGTAATCAATACACATACGCAGCGTCCCATCTTTCTTCTTTACAAATAATAGGCGCTCCCCAGGGAGAAACACTTGGCCTGATAAAGCCTTTCTCCAGCAAATCTTTCAGCTGGTCCTTCAATTCCTTCAACTCGGAAGGTGCCATCCTGTAGGGCGGAATAGATATCGGTCGAGTGTCTGGTGCCAAATCAATGCAAAACTCGATCTCCCTCTCAGGAGGGATACCCGGAAGCTCGTCTGGGAATACGTCTGGAAACTCTCTAACAACCGGAATCGATCAAGGTCCGTATCTCACTCGATGTCGAATACCCGAACCAAATGGTAAATATACCCCTTCCGTACCATCTTCCTAGCCTTGAGGTAAGAAATAAACCTACCCCTCGGCGATGCAGTATTCCCCTTCCACTCGATAACCGGCTCACCAGGAAACCAGAACCGAACTAACCTCTCTCTGCAGTCCACATTGGCATAGCAAGACGCTAGCCAATCCATACCCATAATCACATCGAAGTCCGTCATATCCAACTCTATCAAGTCGGCTAGAGTCTGACGACTGTATATAGTCACTGGGCAAGCTTTATACACTCGCTCGGCCACCACCGAATCACCTACTGGGGTAGCTACCTCAAAAGATCTTATGGACACGGGTTCTATCCCTATTCTACCAGCAATGTGAGGAGATATATAGGACAAGGTAGAACCTGGGTCTATCAAAGCATAAACATCACAGCAAGAAACCAACAATGTACCTGTGACGACATCAGGTGACGCCTCCTGGTCCTGGCGGCTGGACATAGCATAAATGCGGTTCTGAGGACCGCTGAATCGAACCCCGCCACGACCCTGCCGCGCCTCGCTGGCCGTGAACACCACGCCTCCGGGCGCCCAACCACCAAGTAGAAGACCCAAAGAATCGAACTCGCTTGAGCCATGGCACTCCAGCCGCCTCTGGATGGACAATCTCTCTTCAAATGTCCCTGCTGGCCACAAGAGTAACAAGCTCCTGGAGGAACACGACACCCCCCATAATGGCAATCACCACAACGACCACACCGAGGCATAGGTGGCCTCATCTGACCGGAACTCGTCCTCCAAAACCCAAGCCACAGGACCCTGTCCTGCTCCTGAATACCCTGTACGACCGGAAGATGATGGAGGAGCGCTCTGAACCGGCTGTGATGCAAACCCGGTCTGCTGCTGAGGCTGTCTACCTCGAGAACTACCAGAGGACGCTGCTGTCCTGGCCCTCTTCTGCTGATACCTGTCAATCCGTTGGCCCCTACGTTCCTCACACCCAAGTGCATAGGCCTGCATGCGGGCAATGTCCATGCCCGGCTGAAGAGCTACTCCCGTACAACTTTCTGCCAAATAGTCATCGAGCCCTGTGACGTAGCGGTGCACTCTGTCCTCCATATCTGCTACTAAAGTGGGTACATATCGAGCCAATGAGTCAAACTCGATGTTGTACTCCGGTATCCGCCCGCCCACTGTCTCGGTCGTAAATCTGCCCGTGTTCTCCTCATCTGCGGAGGCAACAAAGGACCAAGAAATGCCGCCGAGAACTCGTCCCATACAGCTGGAAGCACATGCTCCCCCAGGGACAGCTCCCACGAATCAAACCAGTCTACTGCGGTATCACGCAGCCGATGCGAACTCAATACAACTGACTCGGTATCCGAGGCCTTGATCACCCTCATGATCCGCTGTAACTGTCGGATGAATTCCTGAGGATCATCCTCAGGCCTCGACCCATAAAACTCGCGGCTGCAGCTCAAGAAGTCCCGAAGTTTTACGCTATCAGATCTGGGAGGAACTACGGTGCAGTGGAATCGCCGCCTCGCTCGTCCTCATGCCTAGCCACTATCACGCCAATAATCGGGCCATCTCTCAGCCCATATCCTCTGCTCCGTGCTGCACCACCGAGGCTCGTGTACCGTAGTCTCGATGGCCGTTGCCGCGCCCGACTTGGGGTTGACGACTTTGTGGAACTCGCCGTCCCAAACATTATCTCTGGTAAAGGCTGGGCCTGTGCCCTGGTAACCCTCGGTGTCTCACTAGTAGTTCCCTCCGCTGCCTTGCCCTTCTGGGCCGCGGTTGCCTTGCGTGGAGGCATAACTGATACATACAAAGTTTACGTCAGAGGAAATTCAACCTATAACACAGCTCTATTGCACGATCTTAGAGTGAAAGAAATGGAAACCAATCCTAAATATCATGTAGCCTCCTGATTATAGATGTGGTGCACAACACACCGATAATCAAGACTCTACTAGATACGGCCTGTAGACCCCTTCCGAGGATTAACTGCTCTGATACCACTTTTGTCACGACCCGACCCCGGATCCGTGACCGGTGCCTTGACCCGGGCACCCTTGTGACACAACATCAGAGAAAACCAGCGGAATATAAACTCACAATAAACAACTATAATGATATAAAATAGTCTAGCCCAAAATGGCTACCCCAAAAGTACATAAAACCGAACAGTTACATCCTTAAACAAACCAAGTTATGACAAGACTACAGGCCTCTAAGAATGAGTAACACTATGACGGGACAGGGCCCCGTCATGCCCCTGAATGTACAAAATATCAACAACACCAGGGAGAACCATACCAAAAGTCGAGCCTCCGAAGAAATGGAGCTCCTGACACCTGAGTAAAAGATCCTAGGAATGAGGATCTACCACCTGCTTTCCCTTACCTGCGGCATGAACGCAAATTCGAGGAAGGGGTCGACACAACGCATCAAGTATGTAAAATCGAAAATACCGTTGTAATATCATAAGTCCAAAATACACTAAATTATAGATAAAGATCAAATTATGTTACACTGCGGCCTTACTAACAATGAGTAACAAGTATAAATTTTATAGCATAAAAATAGGAGGCTCATGATCAAAACAGGGTACCTCGCCTGTAGTATCATTAAGCAATCCTACTCCTGGGACTATTTCACCCGCATGGGTCCTGTGGACCCGCATGAGGTCATCCGCCTCGTCATGAGACTATTTCACCCGCATGGATCCTGTGGACCCGTATGAGTACCATCGCCGTACTCGCATGGGACTATTTCACCCGCATGGATCCTGTGGTACGGATCCGCATGAGTGCAAACGCCGCACTCGCATCATGGGTAGCAAATCCATGGCATAAATAATAACCCGGGGTTTACCCCGTAATAATACAAATATATAACATAGCTCATCCGGCTATCATACATAACATAAGCACTACCGGCCTATCATATCATACATAAGAACTACCGGCCTATCATATCACAACATAAGCACTACCGGCCTATCATATCATACATAAGCACTACCGGCTTATCATAACATAAGCAAGTTAAGAAATCCCCTAACTTAAAAAGGACTTAGAGAGAAGTTTCTCTCACTAAGAAAACGCTCTCAACGTTTCCCCTTAGTTGCTCCTTCGGTTTTTCCTCTTCCCCCCCCCCCCCCTAAGATTTTCGTTTATTTCACAATGGTTTAATTGTTATTGTTCACAATATGAAGAAGTCTAAACGTTACACACGTTCTAGCAATGATTCAGGAGGTTCAGGCAGTTCGGCTAAAGCTAGAACAAGGAAGAAAAAAAAGAGTGGCGGCAGTCCAACAATTGCCGAGGAAAATCTTATTCCGGCAATCTCGGACCCTTCTGTCTTGGTTCATGTCACGCTGCACTCGCTTTCCATTAGAAAATGTAGTAGACGATTCTATGCTACAAAGGATACATGAATGGGGCAAAAATATAGAAATTGAAAGCATGGATATAAGTGAATTTGAAGGCAGAACTTCCGGTAGGCAGGGTCTTTTACCGATAGCCATTGACACCCCTAATGCTACTATGGTGGTCGACCATTCCACGGGCCAATTAGTTGGTAACGGGATCATTTCGGAAGAACAGGACAGTCACTCTAGCATTAGTACCCCGTCACTACCTGGAAATTCACTCAGGTTAGCCGGAAAAGGGTTTAATTCTGGGCCTGATATTGCAGTTGGAGAAACAAGGAACGATGGCATACTCGGGTCTAAACCGGGTCAGGGCGTGGGTCAGGAGTTCATGGCGGGTCGGGCAGGTGTCCATGGGTCCAAGAGTAATCACGTCTTGTTTGATTCAAAGTCAGTTGAAAGCATTGAAGGTACTCCTATACCCAAGAAGTTTAACGCGGGTGTCAAGAGAAGAAACTTTAATGCCCCGGGAAACGATGTGACTCCTCCTATTACGGGTCGGGGCTTGGGTCAGAAGGATAAGGCGGGTCAGGAGGATAACAATGAAACTAGGAATATGCACTCTATGCATGGATCAAGGTCAGACATGGGATACGAAGGGGTTTCTACCCCCAAGGATTCTAACATTATTATTGAGGGTGCCGAGGTGTCACACATTAATGTGGCGGGTACCAACGATTCACTCACAACCTCGGGTCTTTATGATGGTCTGATTTCCAAGACGGGACAGGGGGATAACCAAGGGACATTGACTACTCCCGTTATACAAGGAGCCAAATCAGTTGTGAGTTCTAACGTTATTATTGAGGGTGCCGAGGCGTCACACATTAATGTTGCGGGTACCAACGATTCACTCACTAGCACGGGACTTTATGATGGTCTGATTTCCAAGACGGGCCAGGGGAATAACCAAGGGACATTGAATATTCCCGTTATACAAGGAGCCAAGTCAGTTGTGAGAAACAAAGCTAATTCTATTTCCAAGGAGCCTAGGAACTACATGACCATTAATGACGCAAGAGCCGAGGGGTCAGCCTTGAATGATGCGGGATCCAAAGAGTCCTCTCGTGTATTAAGACAACAACCCCAGATTTCTTTAAGTGTCACTAATGAAGCCTTCCCTACTTTAGCTAGTTTGCTAAGTGGAGTCAATCTCAAGAATCAAAACAAGCCTTTCGTCTTTAATACTTCCTCAGATTCGAGTAAAGTCTTTAACATACCCCCTCTCTCATCTAATAACACTTCACTACTTTCTGAAAAACACAACACCTCGCCCCTTCTATCTCCTCTTCCTTCTATTCCTCCTGAAACCCAACACAAATTCCCTACCCTTCCAAATGGCACGCGAATCATCCCTCCTATCGCGGGCACAAGCTCATTTCCTTCTACCCATCCCCCACTGCCTATACCTCCAGAAATACCCCCCAATGATTTACACACTAATGCATCTTCTAAACCACATCATATTCCTACCGCGGCTACAACTCATAACAATCTTCCCCCAAACCATGGCAAAGGTACCTTCCCTCCCAAAAAGACTTATGCTGGAGTCTTTGCGGGAACTAGGATTGAGGCAAAAGGCATGAAGTTACAATTTATTGAACAACAAGGGGCGGAAGTAGATATAGAAGCTGAGGATGAAGTCCCTTTCATAGAAACATGGGGCTATTGCCTAATAGGTTGCTTCACGGGTCCTTTCCCGGGAAGAGAAGCATTGAATACCATTGTGAAAGGATGGGGAGTTAAATGTCGTATTATACCATATGGCAAAGGCTGGACAGTGTTCAAATTCATGACGGAGGAGGAGCGCACTAATGTACTTCACGGAGGCCCTTATATGGTCTACGGGAAAACCATGATGCTCAAGGCTATCAATAAAGGAGTTCTAATAACGGATGATCTTTTCATGGACATTCCTATTTGGGTCACTTTTCCGGACATTCCCCTTTCTATTTGGAGTGCAACGGGCCTTAGTAAGATTGCTTCACGTGTAGGAAAACCTCTTTACACGGACCAATATACTAAGGAAAGGTCTAAAATGAACTATGCAAGAGTTATAGTGGAAGTGGATGTTAGCAAGGAGCCAATAATGGATTTTGTCGTCAAACTCCCCGATAACAGAAGGTATACTCAAAGGGTAAACTATGAGAATTACCCGGACTTTTGCTATTATTGTGCGGCTTTTGGACACAGCCATTTAAAGTGTAGAAAGCTGAGGGATGATGTCAACAATGAAGGAGCTCCAAAAACACGCAATACTGCAGTACCCTCAAACAATAAGGAAGATTCTACTTGTTTGGAAGTCAACAGAGGTGCGGGTGGAACCAACCCTCCTCCCCCTCATCCACCACCTTATCAACATCCCGTAGATGCTGATAACTTGATGGACATTGAATAAACTGAACACACAACACCTCCTGGTTCCGGAAGTTTGGGAGAAGCATCACATGCCGCGGGTCCTCCGGTTTTGGGTTACTCTGGCCCATCATGCTTGCGGGATTCTCTAGCAAAGTCCTCACTGCCGAATTCTCACCATGGCAGTGCACAACATGTTAGGATGAGTTGTGAGTCAAATCATTCTGATTCTGAGATGCCTATGAACCCGCCACCTTCATTGGATGGAGTTACATACAAGGGTGCTAAGGAAAAGGCTCAACTTGTGTCACGTAACGTTAACTTTGAACGCGGGGAACATAGCTTGGCTGGAACACAAGTTATGGCTTCCAGTAACAAAGATGATGGATGGCAAGAAGTTTTGTCAAAAAAGAATGGGCCGAAAAACAGTGGGAAAGCGAAGGCAGCTAAGCGCGGAGGTGCTAACAAAACCTCCTTTGTTTCCTAATGAAAATACTTTGTTGGAATGTCCGTGGTCTTTGCGGACAAAGGGATAGGGCAGCCACGCAAGCTCTAGTGTGTAGTATCACAAAACAGCATGACGCGGCTATGATTTGTCTATTGGAAACTAAACTATCTCGGCCAAGGACAGAGTCTTTCTCTACTCAAAGATTCAAAGCTTGGAAGTTTTGCTCAAATTTGGAATTCATTGGAGGCGGAAGAATGCTATTACTTTGGGATCCATCTAGGGTTTGTTGCGAAGTGCTTGGTATGGACTCTCAGCATATCCATGTCCAGGCAAGTTGCAATATAACACAAGTGTCCTTCCTTGCCACATTTGTGTACCCAGTTTATAGCATCTCGGATAGAAGGATGCTTTGGCATCACCTTACTCACTTGGGCATTGGCGTCACTAAGCCTTGGATGATTATGGGAGATTTCAACACTTACTGCAACCCTAATGATAAGGTGGGGGGTCCTCCTCTCACGCCTTATGCACTTAGGGATCTTGGCGATTTCAGGATTTCTCATGGACTAGAAGACGCTCCTTCTTCCTTCCTTCTACACTTGGACAAATGGTTCGATTTGGTCTAAGCTTGATAGAGTATTGATGAATCAAAATTGGAGTGATTTGACCCTAGAATGCACGGCCAATTTCATGCCTATGGAACCTGTCTCGGACCACTGTCCTGTGATAGCCACGGTTATTGCATCTTATAATGTTGGAAGCGCTTTCAAGTTCATGAATATGTGGCTTTCTCACCCAGCCTTCGAGGACATAATGACTTCATGTTGGAGACAAGACATATTGGGAACTGCTTAATTCGTCCTTGCCTCAAAATTGAAAGCCCTAAAGCAACCATTAAGGGCATTGAATGTAGTGACTTTGGGGTATTGAACAAAGATCAAAAGGGCAAACATTGAGTTCAAGGATGCTATCAATGCACACATGGAAAATCCCTTTGATGAGGAGCTAAAAGCCAAGGTTAAGTCCTCAAGAGCTAGAGCAAACACCTTCCGGAGGCGTAAAGACACTTCATAAGGCAGAAGTCAAGACAGAAACACTTGATTGGAAGTGATAGATGCTCCAAATACTTTCATAGCTTGATCAAGAGGAGTAATGTCAGGAACTCAATTAATTTTCTTGTTAAAGCCAATGGTACTATCACTACATCACCAGAAGAAGTTAGGAAGTTGCTTGTTGAATTTTACAAAGATCTATTAGGTACTTCCCGATCCACTACCAACTTTGATCCTGAAGTGTTCAACTATGGCCCAAAGCTAAGTGAAGAGGAGAGATTACAGCTTTTGCATTTCATCACCCCAAAGGAGATTTGGGAAGCTCTCTCTTATATAGGTAATGACAAAGCACCTGGACCGGATGGTTATTCGGCTGCCTTCTTCAAGAATAGATGGAGAGATGTGGGCCATGATGTTGTAAGAAGTGTCCAAGAGTTCTTCTCTACTGGAGTTCTTTGAAGCGGTGAATCATACCATCATTACCCTACTACCAAAGACTGATCATGATCCTAAGGTAAATGATTTCAGCCCATCGGATTGACTAATGTGGTCTATAAGATCATCACAAAGATTCTAGCTAATGAATGGCATTGATCCTTCTCTCATTGACAAATCCCAAGGGGCTTTTGTGAAAGGAAGAAACATGATGGACAACGTATATGTGGCACAGGAGCTTGTGAGAGGATTTAATAGAGCCAGAGTCTCACCAAGATGTATGCTTATGGTGGACCTTCGTAAAGCATTCGATACAGTCTCTTGGAGTTTCCTCGAATTGGTACTAAGAAGTCTAAAATTTCCAGCCAGATTTACAAATTGGATCATGGAATGTGTTAGCTCAACCTCTTTCTCCCTTTCTATCAACGGTGAGCTACATGGATACTTCAAAGGAAAGCGCGGCCTAAGACAAGGTGATCCTATGTCCCCTAGTCTCTTTATCTTGTGCATGGAATACCTCTCAAGGCTGCTTAAAAGGAAGGCTGAGGCAAGAGTTTTCTCATATTTTCCAAAGTGCAAGAAATTGGGCATTACTCATCTTGCATTTGCGCACGACCTCATGCTTTTTGCCAAAAGAGATATATCTTCAATTGGGATTCTTATGAATTGTCTGGAAGAGTTGGAGGCTGCCTCAGGGCTAACTCTTAACCCGTCTAAATCCTCTGTCTACTTAGCGGGAATGCATACTACAGTTCGTGACTTGATATTGTCCAGAGTGGGATTCGCCATTGGTAGCTTTCCGGTACGATACTTGGGGATCCCTTTGTCCCCAATTTCAGTTTCGGTGGACCAATTTGCTCCATTCACTAGTGCAATTTCGAATTACATTCAGAAATGGGGGCATCACACCCTTTCTTATGCGGGTAAGCTGGAACTAATCAGGTCGGTTGTCCAAGGGGTTGAGAGCTTTTGGTTCCGGGCACTTCCTATCCCGGCCACTATTATCAACAAGGTACGGTCTTCTTGTATTCAGTTCTTATGGGGAGGGAAACCACCAAGAGTTGCTTGGGATATCATTTGCTTGCCTCAAACTGAAGGTGGCTTGGGTCTAATGAACATCAAAGAATGGAATCATGCCTTGCTATCCAGGACTATTTGGCAAACTCACACGGATGCTGACTCTCTATGGGTCCAATGGATCAATAACCAATATTTGAGAGGTATTACAATTTGGGACTATGAGGTACGTCCTAGGGACTCCCCCTTATTCAAAAGGATTTGTGTGATTCGCGACAAATTTGTTTCTATCTTTGGTAGCCATGGTGATGCTATTGACGGCTTTACAAAGTGTTGTGCCAACGGTATATTTGATTCAAGCCTCGTGTATAATATCTTGCGCACTCCGCAGGTTAAAAAGCCTTGGATGTCATAAATTTGGAAAGACTTCATTCCTCCCAAATTCTCTTTTACTGTGTGGCTAAATTGCAGAAAGAGGTTAGCTACAAAGGATACTCTATCATATCTCAACTTGGAGGATAAATCCTGCGGGTTCTGCAAGCAAGCAAATGAAACAAGGGAACACCTCTTCTTTACTTGCCCCTACACACACATGATTTGGAGGAGCATAAAAGATTGGTTGGGTATTAGAAGAGAGATGACAACTGTTGAAAGCTCCCTTAAGTGGATTAAGAAAGATCACCATGGACAAGCATCCGAGCCAAAGCTATTTTGCTTACTTTTTGCATTGTGGTCTATGAGATTTGGAGGGCAAGAAACACATTGCTCTTTGAAGGCACAAGCTTTCCGGCGGAAGAGGTCATTGCAAGAATCAAAACTACATCTTATAGAGTTCTTTATGATTTTATCCCTTCTTGTAATGGCACCATTTGAGTGACCACTCCTCCCCTCCCTCTCTTCTTGTTTACTTTACGTTGAGGCTTGAGATACCTCAACGACTGATTGTAGCCACTTTCCTTTTGTTATTAGTAATAAAATTTGCATTTACCTCAAAAAAAAAAAAAGAAATCCCCTAACTTCTTATTAACATTATTAATATATCCTCTCATTTTAGTATCCTAAGGCACTAACATGTCTTTTAATAGAAAATCCGGGAATTCAACCCAAGTACCATGTACTTCTAACTTTTTAAGAAATAACTCTTTTTATACAAAAATTCCAAGATACTAATCACCATAGTATCAAGTTACGATTTATTTTCAAGACAAGTCACATTTCCTTTTAGATATATAATAGGCTTCTAAATCAAGTGACTTCATTTCCTTTAAAACCTTAGGCAACCAATGCCTAAAAATCAATTCACCTTTCTTAGTTTCAAATCCTTTACCCGTACTTGTTTTAATTAGAGTAAACCTTTCTTTGTGAACCTTTCAAGAAAACTAATATAACCAACTCCCCATAAAGTCATTATATTAGTGTTATCCCTTTGTCAAATACATTTTCCCTAAAACCAAGGGACTTATACTTTTAAAAAGAAACAAGTATCATATACTTTAAAACAAGTGAAGATTATCAAATCTTGTACGTATACCGTACTACATAGATACAACTATTCATGCTCAAGAGATAGGAAAGCTCTACATACCTCTTCGGTTAATCCACTTGCTAAGTCCGAAATACCGCACGTAATATGTCAACCTATAATGACCATAATACGTTTATTAACCCCTAATTTCAATGTAGAAATTCCAAATTCAAGTTACCAATTCCTAAGGAAAATTGGGCAGCATTTCCTTTGTTTCCACTCACTTTGCCACCTTTTCAAAGGCCGATTTTCAACACTCAAACGCCACATTAAGGCCCAACATCCAAACCAACACAAAGGGGATTACACACCTAATCTTGGGTGTGTAAAATTCTGCCCCATAAGTTATAATAATACACTTAACAATTCTAAAGTAGTTTGTAGGCTACAACATGCTCATAATATCTCTTTAGCCAAATCCTTCATACCCAAATCACATTTCTTGCATGCAATGACTCTAATAGCATTATTTACTACCACAAGTTCTTTCTTCTTAACATGTAACACTAAAAACTAATAATAAAGGAAGAATCATTACCTTAGAGTTTTAGCCAAATTTATCCAACAACTTGCTAGCTTCTATTCCAAGAACACCACCACAACAACCTTCACAAGCTAGCCACAAGCTTCCTTCTTGCCTTTTACTTTTCAGATTTTTCCTAAGGTTAGAATATCTCTTGGAGTTTTAGAGAGAAGAAGGAGCTTGAAATAATTAAGAGAGAAGGAGGAGCTTTGTCTAAGAGAGAGATGAAAGATGACCAAGTCTTTAAGACTTGGTCAATATAATGCATGCAAAATCAGATGGGGGGGGGGGGGGGGAGACACTTGTCACCCGCCCATGCCCTTTTTAAAAGAAAAGATCAGATTTTCCTAAGTTTTTCCGCGATTTCCGCGCGGCCCTGCGATCGGCCTGCGGGCTGCAACTCTGCGGACTCCGAAACTTTAGCGCCGCGGCCCACACTCCTCGGCCGCGTGCCGAGGCCACGACCAAAGTTTTCTGATTTCGAGTCCTAACTCCTTTCGCACGGCTCCATACGCACGGCCTGAACCACAGGGTATAACAATCTGCATAGAAGCTAAGATAAGACAAAATTGTATTACATTTCCTAGATCATGGCTGCTTTAATAAGATTGTTATAAACAAGAATAACCTACTCACACATAAGGCATATGTTACTCAAATTGTTTTAAAAGAGAATTATGTTATTAAGTGATTAAGACTATGAACTACGAAACATTTCGAAAATGAGAGACTTGAGTATTTGAAATTAGGCAAACTTGAACTTTTTGAAAAGAATGTTGCTACTTGATTTAAAAAAAAGGAAAGTATGACATTACCTTAATCTGTCTTAAAAGAGCGTTTAAATGTTATGGCCGATTCGATACCGAGTCCATGGGATGGACCGGGAATGTATTCCACACGATACCGAGTCCATAGGATGGACCGGGAATGTATTCCACACGATACGGAGTCCATGGGATGGACCGGGAATGTATTCCACACGATACCGAGTCCATGGGATGGACCGGGAATGTATTCCACACGATACCGAGTCCATGGGATGGACCGGGAATGTATTCCACACGATACCGAGTCCATGGGATGGACCGGGAATGTATTCCACACGATACCGAGTCCATGGGATGGACCGGGAATGTATTCCACACGATACCGAGTCCATGGGATGGACCGGGAATGTATTCCACACGATTTGGCACCGAGTCCATGAGATGGGCCGGGAATGTATTCCATACGATCCGACACCGAGTCCATGAGATGGGCCGAGACATATTATACGTATCACACGATTTATGCCTAGACTGTCGGCAGTGAGGAAGGAGTTCCACGGGCATGAGGGATGACTTTGAGGGCGTGAGTCCCTGACTTGACATGACTACTTTTATGATGTGAACTGTAGTTTCGTTATCATACATGTCTCCTGTTTTATTTTAGACTGTTATGATTTCGTTTACAGTATTTCCAGTTTAACTTACTTGGTACCTGTTATCGACCTCGCCCGGGAGGCTGCGTTCATCCGCGGTAGAGATGTCGGTTGTTGATCCTCGCTCATGGGATCACAGTTGACGTATTAGGAAGCTCCGTTTCTCGGAGGCTTATCTTTTAGTATGTTTCCACGAGTTGTAGGTTCTTGTACATTGAGGTATGGCGGGCCACTGTCCGTCATAGTTGTTATTACATTCTTAAGTGCAGTAATCTTGTTGTGGCGGGGTTGTAAAGGATGTAAGCTTTCAATTCTGTATATATACGAAAGGCAACCGTTTTGGTTGGCCTGTTTTATTATCATATCTCTTGTTTCATATCTGTATGTTTTATTTCCGCTGGTTTTTCTCTGATGTTGTATTACTAGGGATCCCGGGGTAAGGCACCAGTCACGGGCCCGGGATCGGGTCGTGACAAAAGTGGTATCAGAGCAGTTTGTTACACCCCGTAAATTCAAGAAGATAGGATAAGAACATACCAAGGAATATAAGATTTGAAAGTGGAAAGATAAGTGGACAAACATGTGTTGAATGGATTTTGAGTCTATCTTGGAGTGTTGTACCCCAGTTGTTAAGAATTGTGAGGTGTTTAAAAAGCCTAGTGTGTAGTCCGTTAAATCTAGTTCCCAACGCAACAAACCGTTCGTCGATAGGACATCAGAGTCAAAAGTTATGGAAGTTTCAAGTTTGGTGCTGATCGAGCAAAGCGATGGTTTCGGTTCAGTGCAGCGCGCCGGAATCTGAGGGCAGCGCGGTTGTCTGAGTCCGCGGTTGCAGTGTGCGGCCTGAATCTTGGAACTTTTCGGAGTGAGCGCCGGCGTGTGGCGCTGGCAGCCGAGGCGAATTTTACGGCGTCTGTAAAGGCGTGTAATCCCCTTTGTGGTTAGCTGAATTGTGTGCCTTAAATGTGGCGTTGGTTATAAATTCGGCCTTGAGAAAGGTGGCAAGTTAGTAGAAACAAAGGAAGTTCTGTCCAAATTTCCGTAGAATGTAGGGGCCTTGCACTTAGTTTATTCTACGTTCGAAGCTAGAGTTTGATAGACGTTTTATGACCCTTATAGGATTGAAGTACTACGTGTAGCATATTCTTCTTAAGAGAGATAGTACTGTGGAGCATTTTGCTTATTGTCGACAATCGTCGCGAGGTATGTGATTCTTCCTATCCTCTTCAGCATGACTATTTGTGAAATATGTAGTGCAGTAGATGCACGTGTGTTAAAGGAATTTGATTTCCCTTGTTATGACTTGACTTGATATGAAGTGTAAAGGTCTTGATTGTTTGAAAAAGTAGGAAAATCTTATTCGTTAGTAATAAGTACTCGGTGGTTAAAGAATAAGCCCTCTTGGTCTCATAAGGGCTTATAGTTGTAATTGGTTGGTTTAAAACATAAAGTGTTATAACGGCTTTATGGGAAGTTTGTTATAACCACTTTATGAAGGTAAAAGAATGGTTTGTTGATTTCAAAAGATAAGAGACTTGACTTATAATTGACCTAAATGGTGTTGAAAAGCGTGAAACCTCTTTCGTGAGAAATGAGTACTTGGTTGTTAAAAGAATCATTGTAATCAAGTTCTGATTTTCTTAAAAATTCCAAAGTAAGGAACTCGATTTCTAAAAGAAAAGAGACTTAAGAATTTGAAGTGTTTTGGTTTAAAAGAAAGGCATGATTTTGTCTTGACTTGTTTTATTAAAACATAAAGTGTTGTAATAGCTTTATGGGAAGTTAGTTATAACGACTTTATGGAAAATAAAGAAATGGACTCATTATTGGATTTAGAATGGTAACTTGATTTTGGGAAAAGAGAAGTAACTTGTTTTCAAATGTTGAACTCTTTGTGATGGAAAAATATAAGTGGCTTGGTTTTAAAAGGTAGGAGTACCTTGATCTTAAAGGGGTTAAATACTTGGGTTTTAATGGTATACTTGACGTGGTGGTAAGAAGTATGTATAGTACCTTGAGTTGTGTGTAACTTGCCTCTGCTTGTTGTGGTAGCCTTTGTTGTGCAAGTGTTTGGTTGTGTGCTACCGAGTCTCTCGATGGAGGGCCGGCTATCTGGTTGATTGATGGACATACTGACACGTTGGGTAGCCCACGGGTATGCTTCCACTGTATCGATCCTCTTGGACATGCTGACACGTTGGGTAGCCCACGGGTATGCTTCCATTAGGAGTGTTATCTGGTTAGTTGTTTGGACATACTGACACGTTGGGTAGCCCACGGGTATGCTTCCACAGTGAGTATCATCTTGTTATTTCCTTTGGGCATACTGACACGTTGGATGGTCCACGGGTATGGGCCCACTAGGATGGTTCCATGGCCATGCTTATACCGAGGTGAGATGCCGGGGCATGCGGCCATTGTGCGGGTTAAATTCCCGGGTTGTATTTGAGTGATGATTTCACGGGCATGAGTCCCTGACTTGACATGACTGCTTATATGTTGTGTACTGTAGTTTGGTTATCATACATGTCTCCTGCTTTATATAGACTATTATGATTTCATTTCTGATTTTCTGATTTCACATACTTGGTACTGTTGTCTTGACCTCGCCCGAGGCTGCGTTCATGCCGCAGTTGAGGTACATAGCTTGGCGATCCGCACTCTTAGGATCGGTTGATTCTCGGAAAGCTCCATTTCTCCGAGGCTTGTCTTTTAGTGCAGTTCCTCAAGTCGTAGAACTTTTGTACATTCGGGGGCATGGCGGGGCCCTGTCCGTCGTTATGGTTTTTAAATTCTTAAGTGCAGCAGCATGCGTGGGTAGGGTGTAAGGGATATAGCATTCAAGTTTTCTTTTATGTTCAAAAAGGTAACCGTTTGGGTTAGCCTATTGCTTATTTTATGTCTTGTTCATGTTTAAGTTTTATTTCCATTGGTTTTTCTCGATGTTGTATCACTAGGGTGTCAGGGTAAGGCACGATCACGGGCCGAGTGGTCGTGATAAAGTGGTATCAGAGCAGTTAATCCTCGGAAAGTGTCTACAGACCATGTCTAGTAGAGTCTTGATTATCGATGTGTTGTGCACCACATCTATAATCAGGAGGCTATAAGATATTTAGGATTGGTTTCCCTTCTTCTCACTCTGAGATCGTGCCTTAGAGCTGTTGTCACGACCCGTTCCGGGGCCCGTGACTGGTGCCTTACCCCGGGCACCCTAGTGATACAACATCAGAGTAATCAGCGGAACATAAAACACATACATGAAACAATTGAAGTACAAGCGATGTCGAGAAAACTTGCCTTTCGGCATATATATAAATAACAACTTTTTCAACATGAACAGTTTAATCCTTTTTACAAACCACGCCACAACATTACTAGGACCTCTGAAATGATACGACAACAATGGCGGACGGGGCCCGCCATACCACGAATGTAAACACCTACAACAACAGGGACTATACTGATAAGCCTCGGAGAAGCGGAGTTTTCCCAACTGACTGTGACCCTAGGCGAGATCGATGGCGGTGTACCTTTACTGCGGCATGAACGCCCCGAAGGAGGTCGACAACAGTACCAAGTATGTGAAACTGAAAATAAATCGTAAATGAAATCATAGTAGTCTATACAAAGCGGAGACATGTATGATAACAAACTACGATTCGCGTAAATAAGCGATCATGTCAAGTCGGACTCGCGCTCAAGTCATCACTCAAATTTAACAATGGGTCTCACGCCCACAACATCAATCGTGCGTGGAATACCTTCCTGCCGGCGATTTATGATATACAAGCACCAAGGAATACACATGAACACGAGTCCCACGTGTCCTAATAAAGCGATGCAGGGTAAATGCGAAGGCATAGCCGACTACTAATACCAGCACCAACAAGGTCATAAAGCGTGTCATGATATTTGTCTGGCCGTCACATGATAAAAGCCGGTCACTGCGCGATATCAAATGTGCGCGTCTAGCCCTGAACTCTCGCGAGCTCGCATAGGCCAACCTCATAGGCGCGTGAGGTATAACCACGCGTCGGTAGCTACTCCGGCGTAAATCGCCTGGACTCGCGATCCGCGTAGCCAAGGACCGCGTGACCACAAGGGTCGTAAACTAACACGGAACTCCGTAGTTCGCATGGATCCCTGGACCCGCATGAGGTATTCTCGAATCATGGTCCTGCACCGCTGAGTCTACCCGCGTCGGAGGGCAACAACCTCGGACACAAGTCAAGGTGAGTGGTACAATACCAACATAACGGTGATAGTCAAACAACTTTAAAGCGCGATCGAGGAAAACCCCTTTACACTAACATCACAAGATACTAATACACGTAGCATCCTAACATGTTTACTTATCAAATCAACAAGAAAGTATTACAAGGCTATCACAAACCAATACAATCAAGTTATTCACACAAGGTACTTTTTATTAACAAGTTCGGGTATCTATCCCCAAAGCACTTCACACATTAAATCTTTAAAAGATCTGTTTCTTTCACATAAGTCACACAATACCCGTAGTATAAAATAGAGTGACTGTCCTTTTAAGAAAACCAAAACTCTTACCTTTGTAAAATCAAGTAACAACATTATTTTCCAAACGTCCAAGTTTGCCTAATTTCAAATGTTCACGTTTCTTATTTTAGAAAGGTTTCGTAGTTCATAGTCTTATTCATTTAAGAATATAATTCTCTTTTAAACAATCGGAGAAACATAAGCCTTATATGTGAGTAGGATATTCTTGTTTATAACAATCTTATTACAGCAGCCATGATCTAGGAAATATCATTTTGTCTCATCTTAGCTTCTATGCAGATGGAAGTTTCTACTGGTTTTAATGATACTTAATTATTCAATACATTTTCCTTTATTAACGTTGCAGTGGTTTGTCGATACACATTCGATTTCGAAATCGATAAAACATTATCCCTTTTAAAAATCAAGTACTCATTACTCACGAATGAGGTTTCACACAAAATTCATATAATTCATTAAGTTAAGTCTCTTATCTTACAAGATCAAGTCTCTTAACTTCTAAAATAAATAAATCATTCGTTTTATCTCTCTTAAGCCGTTATACCTAACTTCCCATAAAGCTAGTATAACTCTTAGCTTTAAAACCAAGTATTACTCTTCTTTTAAAAGCGGTTCTTAATTCTGAACTACTTCAAGATTATTATTATTCGGGCTTAAGTCAAAAGACATTGCCGTACAACTACGTTCAATTAACACACGCGTCGTCTGCGTACTACATAGTTATACACATATCATGCTAGAAGAGATAGGAAGAGGTTCACATACCTCGCGACGATTATCGACTATTAGCAAATCGCTCCACGGCTATAACCCGGCTAGCCTGGTCCACCTTCTCAAGTAGCCCATGCTACTCGCAGAACATTCAACCTATACAGGTTATACAAGTCTATCAAAGTCTAGACTACTCGGTAGAATACATCTAGATACAAGATCCTACGGGAAATTGGGCAGCCCTTCCCTACCCGTCAAACTACACAAGTCTACTGTAATACAGTCCTACGTAATTACAGTTCAGTTCTCTTCTTTTAAGTTCAGGCTTAAGTCCAAGGACATTGCCACAACATTAAGTTCAGTACTATATATAGTATACTTCAACTATATATTCTAACATCATGTAATTTCCAATTACAATAGAGGGACAAGATAATTACCTCGATAAGCCCATAATTATCCAAGTTAAAATGTCGATCCTGGGCAACGTTTAGCTCGACTCAGCGCTCAACCCGCTCTAAACCACCCTTAGAAGTTCTAACCAACTTACACAATACTCCAACGGACTATGGAGATTTTTCTAGGGTTTCGGTTTTGTGGTGTGGGAAGTATAATAGTATTTCTGGGCTTTTCGTATAGGTATAACCTTAGAATACTACGAGGTATACGGCTAAGGTAATTTGGGCATTATAACAATACTTTGGAGAGTATTTCTACAACACAAAAAGGGGGGTGTATTATACGAAAGCAACTAGGCTAGGGGGGGGGGTTCTCGGCCACACTAGGAGGGGAGGGGAGAGCACCCTCTCGGCCAAGGCTTCTCAAGGGGGATGGGGGGTGTTGGACGAACACAACCTAAAGGGAGGGAGGGATTTTTGGCTTGGAAGGTTTCATTTGTGGATGAAGAGTTCATCAACACAAAGGGAGGTATTTATAGGAAAACCCAAGGCCAACCAATGGCCAAGATCAAGCCATGTGCAAGGCAAGTGTAAGGCCAAGATCAAGCCATGTGCACCCTAACCCTACTCCACAAAACACTCCACAAAACAAGGCACAAAACAAGGCACAAATCAAGGCCATAAAGTAGCCCAATTCGGCCAAGGGTTGCCGCCCCTTGCTTCCAATGTGAGGGTGACACATGTCACCCTTCCGTTGGTCCAAAATGTTTCGTCTCTCGGAAAAATCCGCAAAAATTAAAAATGACATAGCCGGAAATTCCCCTACGAAAGCTGTGGAAACGTTTCGTCGAAAAACGACTCTAAACGGGTGTTGTGAACAAAAAGAATTTGGCCAAGCCTAAATCACAAGTTCAAATTTTCTACGTACGTCCTTACGTACATACTCTGGAAATACGGGGTATAACAGCTGTGTTGTAAGTTGGACTCCTTCTGACGTACTCTTTGTATACCAGTTATGCCTCCACGCAAGGCAACCAGAGCCCAGAAGGCAAAGCGTGAGAGGAGCTGAGTAGAGCAGCGGCCGGTTCGTCGAGACCATGGCACTGAGCCTCCATCCATAGCTGGGGCGGAGGAGATGGGGTACAGAGATGGCCCATTGTTAGCGAGATCGTGGCGAGACACGAGGATAGGTTGGATCGCGGTTCGATTTGGTAGCACCGTAGTTCACCCGAGGTCGAGATAGTTTGAGACTACGGGATTTTCGAGTTGCACCCGAGTTCTACGGTCGAGGCACGAGGATGATCCGCAGGAGTTCATCAAGCGATTCTGACGGATCATGAGAGTGATCAAGGCTTCGCGGCCGAGTCGGTGGTTTTGGGTTCACATCGCCGCGTGATCTGCGATCGTGGTTTGATTCATGGAGCTGTCGGGGAGCATGCGCCTCGGTGTATGGGACGAGTTCTCCGAGGCTTTCCTTGGCCATTTCTTGCCACCACAGATGAGGAGAGCACGGGCCGACAGGTTTTTGATGCTGAGACAGAGAGGGCGTACAGTTCGGGAATACAATGTAGAGTTTGACTCATTGGCCCGGTATGTCCCCACTTTGGTGGCCAATATGGAGGATAGAGTGCACCGTTATGTCACCGGACTCGATGATTATTTAGCGGAGGGATGCGGCGGTAGCTCTTCACCGGGCATGGACATTGCCGCGTCGAACTATCGCGTGACCCGAAACGTAGGTCGGCGGAATAACCAAGATCGCGAGAAGAGGCCGGGGCGGTAGAGTCCTGCCGTGACCTTCGAGGCAGCAACCTCGGCCGAGACTAGTTATGCGCCTCCGCGATGCAGTGCTCCGCGATCTTGGATATTCGGAGATTGGAAGCGGTCGGGCTCCAAGGTTTGAGTTTTTGGGAAGCGGGGCGTTAGTCGGATGGGACCACCCTACCGTTGTGGCCGTTGTGGTAGGCTCGCGATGGGGAGTGTCGTCTTTGGAATGGGAGTTTGTTTTGCATGCGGCGGAGGCCATTTGCGGGAATTGTCGACGAGAGATAGCGCGGATGTAGAGACTCAGCCTTTGGGATTGGAGGCTGGTTCATCTCCTCCTTTTGTGCGCCGTGCAGGGAAGGAACATGAGTAGAACGACAAAAAGGGGAAGTGAAGTAATAGTTACAGGTATATTCTTAACCCTCTAGAGACTAGTATGCATTGATGTTATGGCGATGTGTTAAGTGTTATGTTCGGATAACTTTGTGTTTAAATTTGATTTGGAATCCTGGTTAGTGAAAAAGGTAAGTCTGGGGACGAAAAATTTTGAACTTTAGAATTTATAACAATCGAGACCTTAGAGGTAAGGCCGGCTAGAGTAAAAGATTTTTCAGTTATCTTTGTCGGAGTACATAGTACGGGGAGTATATTCGGGTGATTAGTCCATGAGTGGAATAACTGATTCTTTTGTAAGTGCAGTGGTGAAGACTATACCGGCGTCTGCGTTTTGGAGACTTAGAAGGAACATTCGGGACGAATGTTTCTAAGGGGGGGAGAATGTTACACCCCATAAATTCAAGAAGATAGGATAAGAACATACCAAGGAATATAAGATTTGAAAGTGGAAAGATAAGCGGACAAACATGTGTTGAACGGATTTTGAGTCTATCTTGGAGTGTTGTACCCCAGTTGTTAAGAATTGTGAGGTGTTTAAAAAGCCTAGTGTGTAGTCCGTTAAATCTAGTTCCCAACGCAACAAACCGTTCATCGATAGGACATCGGAGTCAAAAGTTATGGAAGTTTCAAGTTTGGTGTGCGATCGAGCAAAGCGATGGTTTCGGTTCGAAGTGCAGCGCGGCTGAATGCGAGGCCGCGGCGGTTATCTTGGGAGTCCGGGGTTGCAGCGCTGGCGGAATGCGAGGGCAGCGGCGCGGAATCTGGAACTTTCGGAAGTGGAAGCCTTGCCGCGCGGCGCGCGCCGAGGCAGAATTTTACGCGTCCTGTAAAGGCGTGTAATCCCCTTTGTGGTTAGCTGAATTGTGTGCCTTAAATGTGGCGTTGGTTATAAATTCGGCCTTGAGAAAGGTGGCAAGTTAGTAGAAACAAAGGAAGTTCTGTCCAAATTTTCGTAGAATGTAGGGGCCTTGCACTTAGTTTATTCTACGTTCGAAGCTAGAGTTTGATAGACGTTTTATGACCCTTATAGGATTGAAGTACTACGTGTAGCATATTCTTCTTAAGGGAGATAGTACTGTGGAGCATTTTGCTTATTGTCGACAATCGTCGCGAGGTATGTGATTCTTCCTATCCTCTTCAGCATGACTATTTGTGAAATATGTAGTGCAGTAGATGCACGTGTGTTA
Source organism: Przewalskia tangutica (assembly GCA_029844215.1). NCBI lineage: Eukaryota > Viridiplantae > Streptophyta > Magnoliopsida > Solanales > Solanaceae > Przewalskia > Przewalskia tangutica. The sequence goes on from CM056729.1 coordinate 86,847,168, forward strand.
AAGGAATTTGATTTCCCTTGTTATGCCTTGACTTGATATGAAGTGTAAAGGTCTTGATTGTTTGAAAAAGTAGGAAAATCTTATTCGTTAGTAATAAGTACTCGGTGGTTAAAGAATAAGCCCTCTTGGTCTCATAAGGGCTTATAGTTGTAATTGGTTGGTTTAAAACATAAAGTGTTATAACGGCTTTATGGGAAGTTTGTTATAACCACTTTATGAAGGTAAAAGAATGGTTTGTTGATTTCAAAAGATAAGAGACTTGACTTATAATTGACCTAAATGGTGTTGAAAAGCGTGAAACCTCTTTCGTGAGAAATGAGTACTTGGTTGTTAAAAGAATCATTGTAATCAAGTTCTGATTTTCTTAAAAATTCCAAAGTAAGGAACTCGATTTCTAAAAGAAAAGAGACTTAAGAATTTGAAGTGTTTTGATTTAAAAGAAAGGCATGATTTTGTCTTGACTTGTTTTATTAAAACATAAAGTGTTGTAATAGCTTTATGGGAAGTTAGTTATAACGACTTTATGGAAAATAAAGAAATGGACTCATTATTGGATTTAGAATGGTAACTTGATTTTGGGAAAAGAGAAGTAACTTGTTTTCAAATGTTGAACTCTTTGTGATGGAAAAATATAAGTGGCTTGGTTTTAAAAGGTAGGAGTACCTTGATCTTAAAGGGGTTAAATACTTGGATTTTAATGGTATACTTGACGTGGTGGTAAGAAGTATGTATAGTACCTTGAGTTGTGTGTAACTTGCCTCTGCTTGTTGTGGTAGCCTTTGTTGTGCAAGTGTTTGGTTGTGTGCTACCGAGTCTCTCGATGGAGGACCGGCTATCTGGTTGATTGATGGACATACTGACACGTTGGGTAGCCCACGGGTATGCTTCCACTGTAACGATCCTCTTGGACATCTTGACACGTTGGGTAGCCGGGTATGCTTCCATTAAGTGTTATCACGGTTATTTGTTTGGACATCTTGACACGTTGGGTAGCCCGGGTATGCTTCCACGATGAGTATCATCTTGTTATTTCCTTTGGGCATCTTGACACGTTGGATGGTCCACGGGTATGGGCCACTAGGATGGTTCCATGGCCATGCTTATACCGAGGTGAGATCTTGGGGCATGCGGCCATTGTCGAGTTAAATTCGGGTTGTATTTGAGTGATGATTTCACGGGCATGAGTCCCTGACTTGACATGACTGCTTATATGTTGTGTACTGTAGTTTGGTTATCATACATGTCTCCTGCTTTATATAGACTATTATGATTTCATTTCTGATATTTTCTGATTTCACATACTTGGTACTGTTATCGACCTCCTTGAAGTGCGTTCATCTGCGCGAGGTTGAGGTACATAGCTGGCGATCCGCTCTTAGGATCGCTGTTCAGTTCTCGGAAAGCTCCATTTCTCCGGAGGCTTGTCTTTTGGTACGGTTCCCTGAAGTCGTAGAACTTTTGTACATTCAGGGGCATGGCGGGGCCCTGTCCCGTCGTTATGGTTTTTAAATTCTTAGAGGTCTGTAGCACTGTCGTGGGCAGGGTGTAAGGGATGTAACTGTTCAAGTTTTCTTTTATGTTCAAAAAGGTAACCGTTTGGGTTAGCCTATTGCTTATTTTATGTCTTGTTCATGTTTAAGTTTTTATTTCCGGTTTTCTCGATGTTTTATCACTAGGGTGTCCGGTAAGGCACGATCCACGGGCGAGGTGGTCGTGATACGATTAATCCTCGGAAAAGTGTCTGAGCCGTGTCTAGTAGAGTCTTGATTATCGATGTGTTGTGCACCACATCTATAATCGAGAGGCTGAGACATTTAGGATTGGTTTACATTCTTCTCATTACGAGATCGTGTCTTAGAAATTTGTGTTATAAGTTGGACCCTCCGACATATTTCATTTTACCGATTATGCCTCCGCATGGCAACCGGGCGAGATGGGCAAAGCGTGAGCGCTAGTAGGATACTGAGAAGTGCGAGCGCGAGCCGGTCATTACGAGATAGTGCTTGGATGGCGAGTTTTGCGGCGCCGCCCGGCCCATGAGTTTAGAGCGCGGCGATGGGCTGCTGAGACCACGATACACGAGCCTCGGTCCGCGGCACAGGTAGAGGAGTTGGGGTACAAAGAGATGGCGATTCGGCGGGATCGTGGCGAACGTGAGATAAATTTGGATCATGATTCGATTCGATGGTACCCATGGTTCACGAGATCGGATAGTTTGAGGCTACGGGACTTTACGAGTTGTAACCCGCGAGTTCTACGGTCGAGGCACGAGGATGATCCGCGAGTTCATCCGACATTTACTGGATCGTAGAGATTGATCAAGCTTGGAGACCGAGTCGGTGGTCTTAGGTTCGCATCGGGTGCGTGATCTTTGCGATCGGTTTGATTCGTGGGAGGCTGTCGGGAAGTATGCACTTCCGGCCTATGGGACGAGTTCTCGGGGACATTTCTTGCACATTTCTTGCCTCGCGGATGAGAATGGCTCGGTAGATTTTTGACGTTGAGGCGGGCCGAGCGTCTGGTTGGAGTACAATGTGAGTTTGACTCATTAGCTCGATGCGTCCCGCATTAGTAGCCGACATGGAGGACGAGTGCACCGCACGTCACCGGGCTCGATGACTACTTGGTAGAGGCTTGCTCGGGTGTAGCTCTTGGTGGGCATGGACATTGCCCGCATGCGAGCTTATGCACTTAGGTGTGAGGCGGAGAGGTCGGCGGAATGGCGAGATCGGCAAAGAGGCGGGGCAAGCAGGTCCTTTGGTAACTTCGAGGCGGACCGCCTCAGTGATGAACTAGTTATGTACCTCCGCCCGATACATAGTGGTCCTCCGCGATCTTGGGACGTTCGGGGTATTCGGGAGCTGGTCAGAGCTCCAGGGCTTCTGGTTCACAGATATACATGGGTTCTAGCCAGCCGGATTCATGTCCCCCTCAGTGTGCACGATGTGGCAGGCGTCATCCCGGGGAATGTCGTCTTTTTACTGGTGCTTGTTTCACCTGCGGCCGTCAGGGCCATGACGGCGTGCTTATAGGAGAATGCAGGCGAGAATGGCGCGACTCTAGGGTCGATGGCGGAGTTCGCGCCTACTGACTATGCGACTGCGAGCGGGCCTATGATTAGAGTGAAGCGGTAGATACAGGTATATCCTTAACCCTCTAGAGATTAGTATGCTTGTTATGATGATCTTATTATTGTATGCTATGTACGGATAGCGTTGTGTTATTTGTGAGTTAGAAAACATGGTTAGTTGAAGGATAAGTATGGGGGCATGGAAAGTGTGAACCTTAGAATATTTCACGTTGAGACCTTAGATATAAGGCCGTCTTGAGTAAAGGATTTTGCAAATGATCCTTGTCGGAGTGCATTATATGTTTAGGGTGTATTAGTGTGATAAGTCCATGGGTAGTGTGAGATGAAAGTGGTAGCTTTCAGGACTTGAATAGGTAAGATTGTTCCGGATCGGGGAACAAGAGTTTGGCACGATTATGGGTCGGGTTGAGGACCATTCGCGGGTCAACCCGTAGCCCGTCATGAGGTGGGGTCAGTTCGAGGTGGTCCCTCCAGGTGGTAGGATCACAAGGGTGCAAGGCCCAAGTCTAGGTAGACATCATACGGGTTCGTGGATGCGTTCGACCAGAATCGGTTCGTAAAGGCCGGGAATGGCCTTAGAGGAAATTGAAGCTAGTGAGATGACCAAGTTTGGAGGTAGTGACTCCAAAGTTTTGGAAACTGAAGCGATGGCTGGAGTGTGGTACGTGAAATAGAAAGGGTTCAGGTGATCATTTTGTTGTGAAGTGAAGATGCGAAGGGAGTATCATTTAGACCCTGGCTGGAAGCTTTTGTGATGTGAGAGTGATTTCTCGTTGGCTTGGATTTGAGTGTTTGCGCATATGTTGTATTATAGCCATGGGTGGCATAATTGGTTTCCTAAGTATAGTAGGGAAGACTATACCGACACAGGTATTTTTGGAGACTTAGAAGGAACATTCGGGACGAATGTTTCTAAGGGGGGAAGAATGTTATACCCCGTATTTCCAGAGTATGTATACGAGGACGTACGTACGAGAATACGACATTTAAATTGGAAAGAAAGAAAGATGTGATTTTTTTTCGACGGAAAAGTTTCCGGTTTTTGTGAAGGAAAAAGGTTCGTCATTGGGAATTGGATTTCCAGTTTTGGTATTCGGACTTCTGGGATTATTTTAGAAGTATTGGAATTTTATTTCCGGAATTGGTCACGCGGGGCTCACGGGAGGATTTACAGTTTTGTGGGGCCCACTTTAATTTGGATTTTTTCCGAGAGATGAAATATTTTGGACCAATAGGAGGGCGACATGTGTCACCCTTAGGTGGCACATGTTGGACGAAATGAATGGGCTAGTGGCCAAGTCAACAAGTCAAGCCTTGGAAGATATTTTTTTTTGGTTAGTGGGAGTTGGTGTGGACGTTTTTTTTGTGTGCTAGTGGAGGCCACATGGCTCTTTGTTGTGGGGGACATATGTCCCAATGTTGTGGTGGACATATGTCCCAATGTTGTGGTGGACACTTGGTGGAAGACTTCACTTGAACAAGCTAACAAATCTACACCCTCTACTTGCTTTGATCTTGTCCATTGATTGGCCTATAAATACCCCTTAAGTGCAAGACTTATTCTTCATCCACTTAACAATTTCCAAGTCTCAAAAACTCTCTCCCCCTCTTGAAAGCTCTCGTCCAAACTCCCCCTCCCCCTTTGGGAAGCCCTCGGCCGAAACACCCCCCCCCCCTTGGTTGAAAAATATTCTCCAAGTATTGTTATTATTCCAAAATACCTTAGCCCAAATCCCTTGTAGTATTCCAAAGTTACCTCTATACTAAAAGCCCGAAAAATACTACTATACTTCCTTTAGTCACTAAACGAAACCCTAGGGAAAATCTTCATAGTTGGTTGAAATATTAAGTAGAAGTTGTGTAGAACTTCTAAGGGTTTCTTGGAGCGTATTGGAGCGTACATAATAGGAGCTAAACGTTGTTCAGGATCGACATTTTAACTTGGATAATTTTGGGCTTATCGAGGTAAATAATCTTGTCCTTCTATTGTAATTGGAAATTACATATAATAGTAGTTTAGATTTGAGTAGAAGATACTAGAAGGATATTAAAGAAGAGAATTGACTGTAATTACATAGAATTTGTATTCTGATGAGACTTGTAGCATTGTGAGGCAAATTGTACACGTCAGGTTAGGCGTGTAATCCACTGGAGTTGTTGGCACAGTGGCGGGCCGAGTAGAGGAGGAGATTTATGTGGTTACACGGGGAGAGGTGCTGCCAAATTTTCTGTAGAATATTCTACGAAGAGATCTATGAGTTGATAGACGTTTTATGGCCATTATAGGTGGAAGTACTACGAGTAGCGTATTCTACTTGAAGGGTGGAAAAGGCTAGCAAGGTTGTAGTACTTGGAGCATTTTGTTAATTGTCGATAATCGTCGCGAGGTATGTGAACCTCTTCCTATCCTTTCTAGCATGATGTTTTGTAAACTATGTAGTACGGTAGACGTACATGTGCTAAATGAGTTTTGGTTGGTTTAAAACATAAAGTGTTATAATAGCTTTATGGGAAGTTAGTTATAACGACTTTATGTAGGTAAAAGAATGGTTTATTGATCTTAGAAGATAAGAGACTTGACTTAATTGAATTGATATGAATTTTGTTAAAAAGTGTGAAACCTCATTCGTGAGTAATGAGTACTTGGTTTTTAAAGAATAATGTTTTACTGATTTCGGAAATGAGAATAAGTATCGAACGAACCACTGCAGCGTTAATAAAGGAAAAATGTATTGGCAAATAATTAATTATATTAAAACCAGTAGAAACCTCCATCTGCATAGAAGCTAAGATAAGACAAAATTGTATTACATTTCCTAGATCATGGCTGCTTTAATAAGATTGTTATAAACAAGAATAACCTACTCACACATAAGGCATATGTTACTCAAATTGTTTTAAAAGAGAATTATGTTATTAAGTGATTAAGACTATGAACTACGAAACCTTTCGAAAATGAGAGACTTGAGTATTTGAAATTAGGCAAACTTGAACTTTTTGAAAAGAATGTTGCTACTTGATTTTAAACAAAAGGAAAGTATGGTATTACCTTAATCTGTCTTAAAAGAGCGTTTAAATGTTATGGCCGATTCGATACCGAGTCCATGGGATGGACCGGGAATGTATTCCACACGATACCGAGTCCATGGGATGGACCGGGAATGTATTCCACGATCTGAGTCCATGGGATGGACCAGAATGTATTCAACACGATACCGAGTCCATGGGATGGACCGAATGTATTCCACACGATACCGAGTCCATTGGATGGACCGTGAATGTATTCCACACGATACCGAGTCCATGGGATGGACCGGGAATGTATTCAACACGATACCGAGTCCATGGGATGGACCGGGAATGTATTCCACACGATACCGAGTCCATGGGATGGACCGGGAATGTATTCCACACGATACCGAGTCCATGGGATGGACCGGGAATGTATTCCACACGATACCGAGTCCATGGGATGGACCGGGAATGTATTCCACATGATTTGGCACCGAGTCCATGAGATAGGCCGGGAATGTATTCCATACGATCCGACACCGAGTCCATGAGATGGGCCGAGACATGTTATACGTATCACACGATTTATGCCTAGACTACCGACAGTGAGGAAGGAGTTCCACGGGCATGAGGGTGACTTTGAGGGCGTGAGTCCCTGACTTGACATCACTGCTTTTATGATGTGAATTGTAGTTTTGTTATCATACATGTCTCCTGTTTTATTTTAGACTGTTATGATTTCGTTTACAGTATTTCCAGTTTCACATACTTGGTACCTGTTGTACTAACCTCCTTCGGGGGGCTGCGTTCATGCCGCAGGTAGAGGTACATCGGTTGTTGATCCTCGCTCATAGGATCACAGTTCAGCGTATTGGGAAGCTCCGTTTCTCCGGAGGCTTATCTTTTGGTATGTTTCCCTGAGTTGTAGGTTCTTGTACATTCAGGGGTATGGCGGGGCCCTGTCCCGTCATAGTTGTTGTTACATTCTTAGAGGTCTGTAGTATTGTTGTGGGCAGGGTTGTAAAGGATGTAACTTTTCAATTTCTGTATATATGCAAGAAGGCAACCGTTTTGGTTGGCCTGTTTTATTATCATATCTCTTGTTTCATATCTGTATGTTTTATTTCCGCTGGTTTTTCTCTGATGTTGTATCACTAGGGTGCCCGGGGTAAGGCACCAGTCACGGGCCCGGGATCGGGTCGTGACACCAACCAAAGACAACCACACTCATTTATGAAATTAAGAGAACTTTATTCTTTTAAAGACCAAGTATCAATTTCCTTCCGAATAATGATTCATAACTTTTTAGAATAATTCAAGGTTCTTTAACATTTAGAACTCAAGTCAAGGACATCAAAGTGAAACCAAATTCATTTAACACACGTACGTCTACCGTACTATATATTTCACAACAATCATGCTCAAGAGGATAGGAAGAATCACATACCTCCTCGGCTAATCCACCTGCCAAGTCGAATATGCCGTGCGTAGAATATCAACCTATAATAATCAAATACGTCTATCAACGTCTAGATTTCTTCGTAGAATATTTCTAAGTATAGGGTCTCTTATTCTACGGAAAATCGGGCAGCACTTCCCCTGTTTTTACGTACTTTTCCACCTTTTTCAAGGCCCGAAATTCAATAACCAACATGCCACATTTAAGGCGCAATAATACAACAATACTAAAGGGGATTACACGCCTAACTGGACGTGTAAAATTCTGCCCGACAATATATAAAACAGTCAAATGTAAATACAATCCAATATAAAAACAGTCCAATGTTAATACAGTCCAATGTAAATACAGTCCATTAGTTGGTGTTCTTGGCCAACTACTATAATCAAACTTATCCAATTTTCGGCTAGCATGCCGGAATTACTTCTTTAATCTTCTAACTTATATTCCAATCTTTATATAAGTTATAATAACTTTGTTATTAACTATCAACATGTAATAGGTAATGTTTTTACCATTTTAATGGCTAGCATGCCAATTTCTCGATTTTAGCAACTTAACAAGGTCCAAATCCTTTCCATATTCCTTCCATGTATCACATACTTATTTATATACAACCAACATATATAATATCCAACTTCACAAGGAGGACAAAGTTCATTACCTCAAAGAGCCCAAAATAATCCAAGAACTAAAAGTCGATCCGTAGCACGTTTAGCTCCTATTCCTTACGTTCCAATCCGCTCCAAGTAACCTTTAGAAGATCCTAACCAACTCTTCTTCAAGATCCAACTTCAAAAAGTGAAGAACACTTTAGGTTTCAAACCTAGCAAGATTCGGCCAAGGCATGATTTTTAGGCTAGGGGTGTGAAATATTGTCTAACACTTGGTTAACAACCTTCCTAACACATCAAGGAAGAACACTTAAGAGTTTAAGAATTTTTGGACAATATTTGGTCAAGAACATGGCCCATGGCCGAGAGCACTAGAAGGGAGGGAGTATTTGTTGTCTTGAAAAAATTCTAAGTGTGGAAGATTTAATCCTACTAGTGTGATGATATAACACAACCAATGGCTAGGATTAAAATATGTGTGTGGTTGAGATTAGGGACAAGTGTGTGTGGGTCCCACTTGTCCAACAAATATCTCACAAAATATCTAGCACAAGACTTGTCCAATTGTCATCATTTTCGCCCAACATGGGCCCACTTGGGGTGACACGTGTCGCCCTTCTATTGGTCCAAAATATTTTCATCTCCCAAAAACATCCATAATGGCCAAAATCTCGAAAATAATGTGGGCCTCACAAAATCGTAAATTTCTCCCGTGGGCCCCACGTGACCAATTCTGAAAAATAAAATCCATAATTCTCTTATATTCCAAGAAGTCCAAATACCAAAATTGAGAATCCAATTCCCAATAATAAACCTTTTTCCTTCACGAGGTTCAGAATATTTTCCGTCGGAAATTCAAAATTTTCTTCCCTTTCGTACTTAGTGTTATATTCTCCTACGTACGTCCTCACATACATACTCTGGAACTACGGGGTGTAACGGAGACATTGTGCTGGGAGATCCGGAGCAATTTGGTAGGTATCGGGATTTTGGGTATTGTAGAAGCATTAGGGTTGTTACTGTTACACCCGTAATTCCAGGACATGTTTATAAGAACATACGTAAGAACTCAAAGACGTTAAGATTTGAGACTCGTAGAATTTATCGGAATTAGGAAAATGTCGGGAAACAAAATATTACGACGAATGTGAGGGTGACACGTGTCACCCCCCCCCCCCTGGATGGTCTTGGACATTTTAGACCAAGGGCTAGAAGGTCTTTTGACCAAAGCTTGGATGAACAAGTCTTGCAAGTTCAAGCTTGAGATTATTGACTAAGTCAAAGAGCCCACTTGGCTTGATATTTAAATCCCTTTCATCCAAACCTCACAAGTGTGATGATCTTAACCCTCCATTTAATTATATATTCATCCATCTAGCAAGACTTGTCTCAACACTTAGAGAAAAAAATTAGAAAACTTGTTCTTGTTCATTGAAGCTCTCGGGTTAGGCATCAACAAGAAGAGAAAAAATTTCGTTGGTTGCTCATAATTCACAAAACTTAAACCCAAGGTTCCTAAGGGTATTGTAAGGATATCTCAATAGAAAGATCCCAGAAAAGTTTCATTTTTGCATTAGTCGCAAGGTGAAAACCTAAGTCGCTTTCATAGGTTTTGTTTGGAAATTGAAGGAAAGTTGTTTGTGAACTTCTAAGGGATTCAAGTGGCGGATTGGAGTGTCAAGGAAAGGAGCTACGTTGCTAAGGAGCAACTTTAAATCTTGGAGTTGGATTAAGGCTTGTCAAGGTAACAATCTTGTTCTCTTAGTGTTATAAGATTACATATTGTTGTAGTTAGGGATATAAACAAGCATGAGATATATATTGAAGATTGAAATGTTATGGAATATTTGGATGGAATCCGAAAGTGGCATGTTTAACCTTAAGATTGTAATTCAATTGAGTTATTAGTTTAGTCGTCGCATGTTATCTAAAGAGAGGATTGTGGTTGTTATTATCGATTGCGGCTATATAACATGTTAGATTAAACAACTTGGATTAAAAAGGAATTAGAAAGGATTATATGTTGTTGTACATATTAGCCGTGAATGACATTGTCTTTTGGACTATTTTGATATCAATTGTGGGGCAGAATTTTATACGTCCTGTTAGGCGTGTAATCCCCTTTTTGTTAGCTACATTGTTGATCCTTAAATGTGGCATGTTTGGTTATTGAATTCGGACCTTGAAAAAGGTGGAAAAGTACGTAGAAACAAAGGAAGTGCTGCCCAATTTTCCGTAGAATAAGTGACTTTACACTTAGAATATTCTACGTTTTAAGCTAGAAGTTAATAGACGTATTATGGTCATTATAGGTTGACATACTACGTACGGCATATTGGACTTAGCAAGTGGATTGAACCGAAGAGGTATGTGAAACTTTCTTATCTCTTGAGCATGAGTAGTTGTAAATGTATAGTACGGTAGACGTACGAGATTTAAATGAATTTAGTTTCATTTGATATCCTTGACTTGTTTTAAGAATGTCCAAGTTGGTTGAGTTAGAGAATTAACTCACTTGTTTTAAAGGTTAAAGAGGTCTTAATTTCTAAAGCATAAAGATAGCATAACGGCTTTATGGGAAGTCGGTTATAACAACTTTATGGGAAGTTAAAAGAATGGTTTATTCTAGTAATGTAAACAAGGATAAATGACTTGAAATAAAGAATGGCAAATATTGATTTAAAGGCATCAATAGCTTCAAGTTTTACAATAAAGGTCACTTGGTTTAGAAACCTATAAATGTATTTCTAAAAGGTACTGTGACTTGTCTTGAAAAGTAGATTTGACTTGATACTACGGTTATTAGTATCTTGGGGTTTTATATGAAAAAAGTCATTTTAAAAGAATAGAAGTACGTAGTACTTTGGGTTAAATTCCCGGATCGTTCATGATACGATAGTGCCTTAAGTTAAAAGAAATGAGTGTATGCTAATTAAGTCAAATGAGAAGTTAAGGGGTTTTCTTAACTTGTTTATGTTATTTATAGTAGCCGATTGTGCTTGTGATATATTGTTCATTACGGGGTCATTCCCCGGGCTTGTGGCATTTGCATATTCCGTGGATTTGCTCCCAACGATGCGAGAAATACCTCATGCGAGTGAAATAGTCCTATGCGGGGCGGACCAGTCCTATGCGAGGAAATTACCTCATGCGGGTCCATACGGCCTATGCGGGTGAAATAGTCTCAGGAGTAGGATTGCGTGATAATACTACGGGCGGATTGTCCTAGGTTAATCAAAGGCTTCCAATTTTAAGAACCGAAAATGTATATTTTGTTACTCTCATTGTTAGTAAGGTACATTATACTGTTAATTTGATTATCATACCCGGTAGGGCCCTTTTTCAGTATACATTTTGAGGAGTTAGAGAGATGTTTCTCTCACTAGGCGAAAATGCTCTCAACACTTTTTCCTAGTTGCTCTTCTACGTCTTCCTTCTTCTATGATTTTCATCAACTGATATACTACACGGATTGTTCTTTGATCTAATCCATCCTACGTTGAAGTTTGTGTGTTCATTTCACGTTCACTTTAATCGATTTGTTATAGAGTGAGTTATCTTTCTTCTAGCCATGAGAAAGAATATAAAGATTTCAGCCAAAAGAAAGAAAGAGATTAGTTTGATTTTTCAAGATTTGAATTTGAAGAGTGCTTTTAAGGTGGGCGCTTACGCGGTGGCGATGTACTTCTCTGAACTTTGTGGAGTATTCGGGCCAGGCGGGTTTTGCAGGATTGTTAGTAGGTCAGGAGGGTGATCTTGGGGTGCTTGAGGGTCATGTTGGTGGTCCTGGGCCGAGGATGCATCTCTTTGTTTCTCCCAACTTTCCGGTGGCATCCTCAACTGGTGTTCCGGTTGGAAAACTTGACACTGGAAGGCATACGGGTCTTGACGGATATCTCGGATCTTTTGCGGGTATGATGGGTGGTCCCGGGTTTCAGGAGGGTAGTGATGGTGATAAGGGGTTGTGGTTGAAACCCATGGGTCACCATTCTATAGTGTTTAAGTCCAAAGTGGCTTTTCCGGCAGACTACTTGGAAGTCGGAAAGGCAGCTGCGGTTCCGGTAGGCTCTCTTGACTCTGGGGGGATCGCGGATCTTGATAGGGATCCTGGGTTGAAAGTGGATATGGAGGGTGGTCCCGGGTTGCAGGAGGGTGGTGTTGATGTGTCACACCCCGAATTCGGGCCCGTGACTGGTGCCTTACCCCGGGCACCCTAGTGATACAACATCAGAGAAAACCAGCGGAAAATAAAACATGAGTCATGAAACAAGAGATATAATAACTAAACAGGCCATCCAAAACAGTTGCCTTCAGTATATACATAAAACCCGAACAGTTTAATCCTTTTACAACCCTGCCCACAACAGTACTACAGACCTCTAAGATTTACAATGACTATGACGGGACAGGGCCCCGCCATACCCCTGAATGTACAAGAACCTACAACTCGAGAACATACAAAAGATAAGCCTCAGAAGAAGCGGAGCTTCCCAATCTGTTGAATCGTGATCCTAGGCGGGGATCCACGGCCGATGTACCTCACTACTGCGGCATGAACGCAGCCCCAAGCAGTCAGTACAACAGGTACCAAGTATGTGAAACTGTAAAAATACTGTAAATGAAATCATAACAGTCTATATAAAAACAGGAGACATGTATGATAACAAAACTATAGTTCACAACATAAAAGCAGTCATGTCAAGTCAGGGACTCACGCCCTCAAGTCATCACTCAAATATAACTATGGGTCTCACGCCCACAACATCAATCGTGTTCGCATCATGGCCGCATGCCCCCGGAATTCTGCATCGGTGTAGACATGCCCATGATGCAACAATAATAACAATGCCCCATGGCCACATGCCCCCGGAATTCTACCTCGGTGTAGACACGTCCATGTGACATCAACAACAATATACTGGGTGATCAACCCTGCCGCATGGCCACATGCCCCCGGAATTCTACCTCGGTGTAGACATGTCCATGTGACATAAACAACAATATACCACACAACCAGGCTATCACAAACAAGCTCAAGCAAGTTACCATACTTCTAGACTTTTATAAAAAGATCTACTCTTTCTCACGAAGTCACCTGATATCAACATTTGCACAACAAAGGCTATCATAACAAGCATAGGCGAGTTACACAACAACAAGCATAGGCCAGTTATACACAACTCAAGGTACTTCCATTTTGTATCAAAGTCTGGGTTTTAACCCTAAAGTACTACGTACATTAACTCTTTTTAAAACCAAGTACTCATTACTCGCGAAGGAGATTTCACAACACTTTTAACAAAAAGTTAATTACCAAGTAAAACAAGTTAAGTCTCTTATCTTTCAAGATCAAGTCTCTTAACTTTTACAATCAATAAACCATTCTTACCTACATAAGGTCGTTATAACTAACTTCCCATAAAGCTATTATAACACCCTATGTTTTAAACCAACCAACTCATTTAGCACGTGACGTCTACCGTACTACATAGTTTACAAAACATCATGCTCGAAGGGTAGGAAGAGGTTCACATACCTCGCGGCAGTATCGACAATAAGCAAAACGCTCCACAAGATCAGAACACGGCTAGCCGTTTCCACTCTTCAAGTAGAATACGCTACTCGCATTCTCCACCTATAAGGCCACAAACGTCTATTAACTTTTAGCAAATGCGGTTCCATATTCTATAGAAAATTGGCAGACACCTCCCCACATGACAGCGTAAAACTCTCTCTATCGGCCGCTACCAAGCCAACCGTGGGGTTTGCACGCCTAACCGGGCGTGTACAATTCTACAACACAGAATGCTACCAAGTCTATGTCTGATACGCCTATGTAATTACGATTGATTCTCTTCTTTAAATTCGTGCTTAAGTCAAAAGACATTGCATAAGCTATGTTCGATTCTATATATAGTATACTTCAACTATATAATCCTACAACATGTAATCTCCAATTACAATAAGGGGACAAGAATATTTACCTCGACAAGCCCAAAATTATCCGAGATAAAAGTCGATCCTGAGCAAGGTTTAGCTCTACTCATGCGCTCCAATCCGCTCAAAACAACCCTAATAAGTTCTAACCAACTTCTACTTACTTACTTCAACCAACTATGAAGATTTCCTTAGGGTTTCGGTTTGTGACTTAAACGTACAAAAGGTAGTATTTAAGACTCTACGTATAGAGGTAACTTTTGGAAAACTATAAGGTAAAGGCTAAGGTATTTTGGGCATTACAACAATACTTGAGAAGTATTTCAATACCACGAGGAGGGTATTATCTAAAACAACTAGGCTAGGGGTACCCACTGCTAGCACCTCAAAAGGAGGAAACTCTCGCCACAAGGCCACTCAAGGGGAGGGAAGGCTTTGGACGAGAACACTCAGAGGAGGAGAGTTTTCAAGGCTTAGACAAAGTGAGAGTGGATGAATAAGTTCATCACTAAGGGGTATTTATAGGAAAGCCAAAAGCCAACCAATGGCCAAGATCAAGCCATGTGCAAGGCAAGTGTAAGGCCAAGATCAAGCCAAGTGCACCCTAACCCTACTCCACAAAACCCTCACAAATATCTACAAAAATATCTACCACAACTTGCCCATCCATTCGGCCCTAATTCCGCCTCCACCAACGAGAGGGTGCCAAGTGTTGCCCTCTCGTTGGTCCAAAACATTTCGTCTCTCGGAAAAATCCGCAAAAATACTAAATGACATAGCCGGAATTTTCCCTTCGTATGCTTAGTAAAACGTTTCGTCGAAAAACGACTCTAATCGGGTGTTGTGCACAATAAATATTTCGGCCAAGGGTGCCACATGGGGGTGACACGTGTCGCCCCCCGATTCGCCCAGAATATTTCGTCTTCCGAAAATATCCAAAATACCGGAAATCTCAAAAACAAAGCGGGCCCCACAAAACCGTAAATTTCTCCCGTGGGCCCCACGTGACCATTTCCGAAAATAAAATCTCAAAATTCTAATATAATTTAAGAAGCCCATATACCAAATCTGGGAATCCAATTCTCATTAACGAACCTTTTTCTTCACAAAAAAAAAACCGGAAACTTTTCCGTCGAAACTCACATCTTTCTTTCTTTTCAAAATTCTGCCGTACTCTCGTACGTACGTCCTCACATACATACCCTGCAACTACGGGGTATAACATGATGTTCATGATTTGTGGTTTGAACCCTTGGATCGCCGATCCTTGGTTTCTGAGTACAAAAAGGTTTTTCCGGCGGGCACTTTGGATGCCAAGGTGAAAGCGGGTCTCAAGGTTAGTCTCAGGTCGATTGCGGGTCAGGTGGGTGGGCATGGGTCTTGGGTGAAGTCCATGGACCACCAGTCTTTGGTTGTTGAGTCCGAGATAACTTCGTTTCCAATTGGCCTTGGAAATGCTAAGGTTTCGGAAGCCAAGGAGTTTTTTATCCAAAAGGGGTCTAGTAATTTGATGCATTCAATTGTTGCGGATGTCAATGGCACACCTCATTCATTAGGTGCTACAACCGAAGCTGCTCCTAATCCCATGGTTCTTGGGATTGTCAAGCCATCTCATTTAAGGCAATTTCGAAATTCGATTTCGGTGGGAACCGGTTTTGACAATAGCACGCCTCATTCAATGGGTGCTACAATCGGAATTGCTCCAATTCCAACGAATCTTGGTAAGGCAAAAGCTGCGGAAGCTGAGGGGTTTTCTCTCCAAAAGATTCTTATTAACTCAACACTTTTAATTGGCATGGGGAATGTAGAGTCATCTCGTTTAAATGAACTTCATAACTCGATTTGGGGGGCAACCGGTGTTGCCAAAACCGAGAGCCCTAGGAACTCTAATGCATTAATTGATAATGCATTAATACAACAAAAGACTTCTGATTCAAAGGTTGCGGAAACCAAAGGGGCAGCTCGTCAAAAGAGGATTGGAAACTTGATGGCTACGGGATCCGAAGGGACTACTCTTCAAACAACATTTGACACTGGATGGTTTGCAGATCTTGATAGAGATCCCGGGTCAAAGGTTGGTATGGTGGGGGGTCCCGGGTCGAAGGAGGGTCAAAAAGGTGGTCATGGGCTGCTGATTGGTCACGTTGGTGGTCGCGGGTCATGGCTGCAGCCTAAGGGTCTTCGGTTAAAGAATGTAGAGCCCGATGATGGTTCATTTCCCATGGTTCTTAGTATTACAAATCGTGCGGAAGTCGAACAGCCTACCCTTCAAACGAGACTTGGTAAACTGGGGCATTTAATTGCCGAGAGAACCAAGGAAACATCTCATTCAATGGGACATCGAAAATTGATAAGGGTGAGAACCGAAGAGTCAACTCTTCTAATGAATTCAAAGGTTGCGGAAACCAAAGGGGCAGCTCGTCAAAAGAGGTTTGGAAACTTGATGGCTACGGGATCCGAAGAGACTACTCTTCCAACGAGTCTTGGAAGATCAACTAATGTGGAAATCGAAGGGTCACTCTTTTCCAAATCGCCTAAGACCTCTCATTTGGTCTCGGCCAATGGAGCATTTAATGCCAAAGGACTTGAGCCATTTATGGCAACCTTTCCCAATAGTGCACTAGTCTTGAATTCCCCCACGAATGCAACTAATGCACCTACTGAGCATGCAAGGAGTTTAATTCAACGAAGGAAATTTATGCGGGAATCTTTACAAGTCCTCGTCTAGAATCAAAATGACTAAAATATTTTATGATCCTATCCCCTCTTGTAATGGCACCTTTGAGTGACCACTCCTCCCCTCCCCCATTTCTTGTTTACATAACGTTGAGGATTGAGAACCCTCAATGACTGATTGTAGCCACCTTTATTTCCGTTATTAGTAATAATATTTGCATTTACCTAAAAAAAAAAAAAAGATTATCATACATGTCTCCAGCTTTATTTTAGACTTATGATGTAAATTACAGTATTTCTAGTTTTACATACTTGGTACATATTGTGTACTGACCCCCTTTCCTTGGGGGGTTGCGTTCATGCCGCAGGTAGGGGTAAGCAGGTGGTGGATCCTCACTCTTAGGATTACTGATCAGTTGACAGAAGCTCCATTTCTCCGGAAGCTTGTCTTTTGGTATGATTTCCCTGATGTTGTAGATTTATGTACATTCAGGGGTATGGCGGGGCCTTGTCCCATCACAGTTGTTATTCTTAGAGGTCTGTAGTCATATCTTGTGGATTGGGTCGTAAGAACAAAGATGTAACTGTTTTACTTTGGGTTATGTATATTTCACGGAAGGTGGCCTTATCGGCTAGCCTGTTGATATTTACTGTCTAAGTATTTTATGAGTTTATGTATGTTCAGCTGCTATTTTCTGATGTATACCTGTACGGGGGTGCCCAGGTAGGGCACCAGTCGCGGGCCCGGGGTCGGGTCGTGACAAAAGTGGTATCAGAGCAGTTAGTCCTCGGAAAGTGTCTACAGACCGTGTCTAGTAGAGTCTTGATTATCGGTGTGTTGTGCACCACATCTATAATCAGGAGACTGCAGGACATTTAGGATTGGTTTCCATTCTTCTCTCTCTGAGATCATGCAGTAGAGCTGTCTTATTAGGTTGAATCCTCTCTGACCTATTCTTATGTATCAGTTATGCTTCCACGGCGAACAGGCCCAAAAGGCAAGGCGAGAAAGCGAGGCGCTAGTGGTTCCTGAGAGGGTTACTAGGACTCGAGCCCGCACTATGCACGAGGTTGTGGCTAGTCGGCGAGTTCAGCCACGCGGTATTAGAGGCAGAGCGTAGTAGCTCGGAGATTCGATACACAGGCCTCGGCTCGGCGAGGCGAGTATAGAGATTATGGAGAGCATATCAGGTTATTGACTAGCATAGTGGCAGGGCAGCGCCGACAGGAGCAGGTAGCTAACCCTAGAGCCGACAGTTCAAGGATTCGGGATTTTATGGGTTGTAATCCACCCGAGTTCTACGGTTCGAGATCTGAGGAGGATCTTCAGGAGTTCATTCGACAGGTACAATGGACTATGCATGTGCTTAGGGCCTCGGAGACAGAGTCAGTGGTGTTAGCTTCTTACCGGTTACGCGATATTGCGTTGAACTGGTTTGAGTCATGGGAGATGTCTAGAGGTGTGGGTGCTCTTCCAGCTGTTTGGGATGAGTTCACAGAGGCCTTCCTTGATCACTTTTTACCTCCTGAGATGAGGAGAGCCCGCGTGGATAGGTTCTTAACATTGAGACAGAATGGGAGGACTATCAGAGAGTACAACCTGGAGTTTGACTCGTTGGCCAGATATGCGATCACTATCGTGGCTGACATGGCAGACAAAGTTCACCGCTATGTGATGGGGCTAGACCGTTATATGATTACTGCATGCCTGGGAGTGACTCTTCAGCCAGTTATGGATATTTCCAGGATGCATGCTTATGCACAAGGGATCGAGGACAGAGAGAGAGAGGATCAGCCAGACCGGGCGGCCAAGAGGCGAACAATAGGGTTTCGAGGTAACTTTCGAGGCAGACGACCTCAAAGTGAGCTAGGTCTGATTCAGCCGGCACAGAGTGCTCTTTCTCGGTTTTTTGGTAGGAGGTTTGATCAGTCGGGTTATTCAGGAGCAGGTCAGGGCTCCAGGACTTCGGGGTTTCAGGGAGGTAGAGATCGTAACCGATCGAGACCGCCCCTATCTCGGTGTGTTCGATGCAGTAGATCTCACCCGGGCGAGTGCCATACTGCTTCAGGAGCTTGTTTCTCTTGTGGCCAGCAGGGCTATATGAAGAGGGATTGTCCGACCAGAGGCGGCGTGGGTGGTGTGGTTCAGCCTACAGGGTCAGTTGCTGGGTCTTCATCTTCTGTGGTTATGCGCCTTGGAGGGCAGGGTGTTCACGGACCGGCAGGCCGCGACAGAGGTCGTGGTGGAGGTCCTAGTTCTAGTGGTCCACAGAACCGCATATATTCCTTAGCCAGCCGGAAAGATCAGGAGGCTTCCCCGGATGTCGTCACAGGTACATTATTGATTTCATGTTGTGACGTTTATGCTTTGATAGATCCAGGTTCTACCTTGTCCTATGTGTCCCCTCTTATTGCTGGTAGAATGGGAAAGGAGCCTGTGTTGATAGAGCCTTTTAAGGTAGCTACGCCAGTGGGTGATTCGGTGTTAGCTGAGCGGGTGTACAAATATTGCCCGGTGTTTATATATAGTCGTCAGACCCTAGCAAACTTGATAGAGTTGGAGATGACAATTTTGACGTCATTATGGGCATGGACTGGTTGGCTTCTTGTTATGCCAACGTTGACTGTAGAGACAGGTTGGTCCGATTCCAGTTTCCCGGTGAGCCGGTTATCAAGTGGAAGGGCAATACAGCGTCGCCGATGGGTAGGTTTATTTCTTACCTCAAGGCTAGGAAGATGGTGCAGAAAGGGTACATCTATCATCCGTTCGGTATTCGATCAGAGTGAGGTTCGATTCTTGATCGATTCAGATGGTTAGAGAGTTTCCGGATGTATTCCCAGATGATCTCCCAGGTATCCCTCCAAAGAGGGAGATTGAGTTTTGTATTGATATGTTGCCATACACTCGGCCTATATCTATTCCGGCATGTTTGGTGGTGGGGTCTGGTTGTGGTGGTCCCGCCTTGTGGAAGGGTCACGAGGGTGTTAGGCCCAAGTTTAGTTAACCAGCGTACGAGTTCGTGGATGCGTTCGACCGGTGGTGGTCGATGGGGGCGACTCATCGTGTTCTTGATCGGGGACCGTTCACTCAGCGATGTTGATTTATCGAAAGGTTGTAAGGTGCTGCAGGTGCCTACCTTCACCTTATGGCGCAGTGGAGCCGAATGCAGCTGTTTTTGTTTCGGAAGTTTTACCAGCGGGGTTAAGGACTCGGTGAGTCTCGAATCGCGTTCGCCACCGGGCGATATGTGGAATTGGGTAGTTGTGAAGATTGTTGTCTCTGTGGAGGAGGCGTTTAAGCTACCATTTCGGTGTTCTGAGGTCGCCTTAAGAAGCCTTGTAGGGGCGTAAGTGTAAGTTGCCGGTCGATTGGTTCGATGTTGGCGAGTTCGGATAGTTGGATCGAGCTTGTTCCCGGATGTGGATAGGTAAAGCTCGTCTAGAAGAAGTTACGGCGGCTCGGAGGAATCGTGCGGATATTCGGCGGCGCAGAGTTCGAGTTGGTCGGTCTTCTTGAAAGTACCACCGGACAGTGTGACGAGTTTGGAAACTAAGCGATGTCGAAATGTGGTAAGGGTTGGTGTCGACGGCTTGTGGATCATGGCGGCACGGTACCATTTGTTGGTCGTCGGAGCTAGGCTCGCGGCAAAGTGACAAAAGTGTATTTGTGGTGATGGTAGAGGTGTTTCCTCGTAGACTTGGATATAAGTATGTTGCGCGGTATTTTTACGTGGCGGTATGGCGGGATTGTTTCGTAAGTATAGAAGTGAAGACTATCTTGGCGCGCGTATGTTTTGAGACTTAGAAGGAACATTCGACGAATGTTTCTGAGGAAGAATGTTATACCCGTAGTTCCCGGTATGTATGCGAGGCGTGCGTGCGAGAATCTGACAGAAAGATTGGAAAGGAAGAAAGAGGTGATTTTCCACGGAAAAGTTTCCGGTTTTGTGAAGGAAAAAGGTTCGTTAATGGGAATTGGATTCCCAGTTGGTATTCGGACTTCTGGAATATTTGAAAAATATGGAATTTTATTTTCTAAATGGTCACGTGGGCCCACGGGAGAAATTCTGGTTTTTGTGAACCCACTTTGTTTTGAGATTTTGGCCATTGTGGATATTTTGGAAGATGTTTTATTTTGGGCCATTAGGAGGGTGACACGTGTCACCCCCCTGGTGGCTTGGTAGAATGACATTTGGGCCAGTGCCGTTAAGTCGTTTTTCGACGAAACGTTTTACATAACTTGCGAGAAAATTCGCTATGTCTTTTCTTATTTTGCGGATTTTTCAGAGATGAAATGTTTTGGACCAACGAGAGGCGACACTTGTCACCCCGAGTTGAGTGGAGTTAGACGGCCACGCGGGCGTTTGAAGGTCAGTTGGTGAGATATTTTGTGAGGATTTGTGGAGTAGGGACTAGGGGCACTTGGGCACATCTTGGCCTACTGCATAGCACTTGGCTAGATCTTGGCCCTTGGTTGGCCTTTGCTTACCTATAAATACCCACTCCCTTTGAAGACTTCTTCATCCTCAAATCTCTAAGTCTTGAGAACCCTCTCCTCCTCTTGTTGACTCGTCCAAGAGCCTCCCTCCACTTTCATGTGGCCTTGTGGCCGAGAGCACCCTCTCCTTCCTAGTAGGCCACCCGAGAGCACTTCCACTGCCTTGGGGTGTTCTCGGGTACCCCATGGTTGAGAAATACTCTCAAAAGTATTGTTATAATGCCCAAATACCTTAGCCTTATACCTTGTAGTATTCTAAGGTTATACTATCTGAAAAGCTTAGGAAATACTATTATACTTCCGTCAGTCCACAAAACCGAAACCCTAGGAAAATCTCCATAGTCAGTTGGAGTATTGTGTAAGTTGGTTAGAACTTCTAAGGGTGGTTTAGAAGCGGGTTGAGCGCTCGGAGTTCGAGCTAAACGATTGCCCGGGATCGACTTTTACTTGGATAATTATGGGCTTATCGAGGTAAATATCTTGTCCCTATTGTAATTGGATATTACATGTTGTAGGAAATTATAGTTGAAGTATACTATGTATATAATCGAACATAGCTTGTGTGATGTCTTTTGACTTAAGCTCAAGAATCGAATCAACTGTTTTACATAGGGTGTATTCTGATGAGCTTGTGTAGCTTTTACGTAGAGTAGAATTGTACGTTCGGGTTAGATGTGTAACCCACTGGTTGGCTTGGTAGCGGCCAGTTAGAGGAGAGATTTCTGTTGTTGCGGGGAGAGTCTTTGCCAATTTTGGTAGAATGTGCTACGATGTTAATAAGCGCCTGGTGGCCTTATAGGTTGAAGTACTACGGGTGGCGCGTTACTTGGCTTAGGAGTAGCCGCGGTTGGGAGTACTTGAGCGTTTTGCTATTAGTCGATGCGTCGCGAGGTATGTGAACCTCTTCCTATCTCTTCGGCATGATATATGTGAACTATGTAGTGCGGTGACGTCGTATGCTAAATGTATTTGATTGGTTTAAAACATAAAGTGTTATAACGGCTTTATGGGAAGTTGGTTATAACAGCTTTATGTTAGTAAGAAAATACTTGTGGTTCTTAAAGGGTAACTGATTTGAACTATAACTGACTTGTTATGTGTTAATAAAAGAACTTGAAGTATTTCAAAAGGTTTTGATTCATTTTGAAAGAAGAGGTAATACTTGATTTGTTTTGAAAACTTAAGAGTTATACTAGCTTTATGGAAAGTTAGGTATAACGTCTTAAGAATGTTTCTTGATTTTGAAAATCGAATGTGTATCGACAAACCAACTGCGGCGTTAATAAAAGGAAATGTTTGTGATTAAGTATTATTAAAACCAGTAGAAACTTCCATCCGCATGAAGCTAAGATGAGACAAAATGATATTTCCTAGATCATGGCTGCTGTAATAAGATTGTTGTAAACAAGAATATCCTACTCACATATAAGACTTATGTTTCTCAGATTGTTTAAAAGAAATTATATTCTTAAATGAAAAAGGCTATGAACACTAAACCTTTCTAAAATAAGAAACGTGAACATTTGAAATTAGGCAAACTTGGACGTTTGGAAAATAATGTTGTTACTTGATTTTACAAAGGTAAGAGTTTTGGTTTTCTTAAAAGGACAGTCACTCTATTTTATACTACGGGTATTGTGTGACTTATGTGATAGCAACGGATCTTTTTAAAGATTTAATGTATGAAGTACTTTGGGTAGATACGAACTTGTTAGCAAAGTACCTTGTGTGTATAACTTGATTGTGTTGGTTTGTGATAGCCTTGTAATACTTTCTTGTTGATTGATAAGTAAACATGCTAGGTTGCTACGTGTGTTAGTATCTTGTGATGTTTGTGTAAAGGGGTTTTTCCTTTGTTGTGCTTATGTTGTTTAACGATAAGCTGTTATGATAGTATTATACATCACTCATCTCTTGAGATGATTCCGGGTTAGTGCCCTCCGATGCGGGGTAGACTCAGCGGGTCGATGGACCTATGATTCGAGACTATCTCTGCGGGTCGGGGGCTTTATGCGGGCTGCGGGAGTTCGAGTTAGATCACGGCCGCTTGTGGTCATGCGGTCACTTGTGGCGTGCGGACGGCGAGTCGGGGCTGCTGGGAGTAGCTACCCTCGATGCGGGTTATACCTCATGCGGGCGATCTGATTGGCCTATGCGAGCTGCGGAAAGTTCGAGGCTAGACGCGCATTAGATCTGCGGGCAAGTGGTCGGCTTTGATCATGTGACTGCAGACAGATCTTATGATCTGATTCATGACCTTGTTGGTGCGTGGGTGTTAGTAGTCGGCTATGCCTTCGTGCTTACCATGCGTGTTATTATGGCATTGGGACACGTGTTCATGTGTGTTCCTTGGTGCTTTTATATCATAAAGCTGGCGGTGAGGAAGGTATTCCACGGGCATGAGTGATGACTTGAGGCGTGAGTCCACGACTTGACATGGCCTTATTGTGAACTGTAGTTTGGTTATCATACATGTCTCCTGCTTTATAGACTATTATGATTTCATTTACAGTATTTTTAGTTTCACATACTCTAAATTGTTATGCGACCTCCTTGGGGCTGCGTTCATGCCGCGGTAAAGGTACACGATCATCGATCCTCGCTCTTGGTCGCGATTCGGCGTGTGGGAAAGCTCCGTTTCTCGGAGGCTTATCGATGGTATAGTCCCTGTTGTTGTAGGTGTTTACATTCGGGGTATGGCGGAGCCACTGTCCGCCATTGTTGTCGTATCATTTCTTGAAGTGCATGTAATCTTGTGTGGCGGGGTTTGTAAAAGGATTAAAGCGTTCATGTTGAAAAAGTTGTTGTTTATATATATCGAAAGGCAAGTTTTCTCAGTTATTGTTTCATATTTTATAATATGTCTTGTATCGTTTATGTTCACTGATTACTGCGATGTTGTATCACCAGGGTGCCCGGTAAGGCACGATCCGGGCCGGAATCGGGTCGTGACAAAAGTGGTATCGAGCGATTAATCCTCGGAAAGTGTCTCTGACCGTATCGATGGAAGTCTTGATTATCGGTGTGTTGTGCACCACCAATAATCGAGGAGGCTATAGGATATTTAGGATTGGTTTCTATTCTTCTCACTCTGAGATCGTGCCTTAGAGTGTGTTGTAAGTTGGACCCTCGACGAAATTCATTCCCTTATCGTTATGCCTCGCGTGGCAACCGGGCCCGGGAGGCAAAGCGGCGGAGGCTGCGAGTAGAGTTCGAGGGTTACGTGGGCACAGCCCAATTATCACCTTGGATGGTGCTTCATTCGGGATTTACTGCGGCGTCGCTAGCCCCGAGTTTAGCCGCGGCGGCGATTCCTACTGCGGCCATGATATTTGAACCTTCGTTCACGATTGGGAGCAGAGAATATAGATTGCGGAGACGACCATTACTAGCTATGGATGTGGCTACGGAGAAAATACCGATGTAACGCGAGTCTTGATGACTATCTAAAGAGAGGTTGTACAAGAGTAACTCTTGACTAGGCGTGAGCATGGCCTATGAAGCGAACTTATACGCAGCAGTAGAAAGCGTAGAGATCGACGGGTTAACGAAGGACATCGAAGGGCGAGCAGCTAGGTCCTTTGGTAACCGAGGCAAGTCGCCTCGCGGCGAATTAGATTATGCACATCCGCGGTGCAGAGGTCCCCAGGATTGATGCGTTCGGGGTATGCAGGAGTTAGTCGGGACTCGGGGTTTCGATTCATCAGGCGATGCGTCATCGGGAATGTCGTCTTTTAGATTGATACTTGTTGTACTGGCGTCGGGGCCATATGTCGAATAGGTGACCTAGTAGAAGGATTTTGTCTTCGATCTGCGTGGGTAGTTCGTCACCTTCCTTAACTATCGCCTACGGCGGGTTTGATTAGAACGTTTAAGGAGTGAAGCGGTAGATATAGATATATCTTTAACCTCTGAGATCGGTATGTGTGATAAGGTGAGTATACCTTAAGTGCTATGTTACGATAGCGATGTGGTAGTTGTGATTAGAAATCATGGTGGGTTAACCGAGTAAGATTTTGGGGATAGAGAAGGTGTGAGCCTTAGAGTGTTATACGTCTGCACCTTAGAGGTAAGGCCATCTCGAGTAAAGGTGTAGTGTTATGTTTGATCCTTAGGAGTGCATAGTGCGTGAGCTATGTTTGGGATAGGTCCCTAAGTGGTATGAAATGAAAGAGGGTAGTTGAGCTAAGAAGACCCAGGTTTTCGTAACATGTTTAGTAAAATTGTTCCTTGGGGAGATAGTATTTTGCGCTGCCGGGTCGGGTTGAGGCCACGTTGCGGGTCAACCGCGGCATGTTTGGTGGTGGGTGCAGTTGTGGTGGTCCCTTGTGGAAGGGTCACGAGGGTGTTAGGCCCAAGTTTAGTTAACAGCGTCTGAGTTCGTGGATGCGTTCGACCGGTGGTCGGTCGATGAAGCGACTCGTGTTCTTGATCGGGGCCGTTCACTCGGCGATGTTGATTTATCGAGAAAGGTTGTAAAGGCTGCACGGGTGCCTACCTTCACCTTATGGCGAGCAGTGGAGCCAGTGCGGCTGTTTTTGTTTGGAAGTTTTACGAGCGGGGTTAAGGACTGGTGAGTCTCGAATCGCGTCGCCACCGGGCGGTATGTAAATCTGGGGTAGTTGTGAAGATTGTTGTCTCTGTGGAGAGGCGTTTAAGCTACCATTTCGGTGTTAATCGCCTTAAGAAGCCTTGTAGGGGCAGAAGTGTAAGTTGCGATCGATTGGTTCGATGTTGGCAAGGTTGAGATAGTTGGATCGAGCTTGTTCCGGCGGTATGGATAGGGTAAAGCTGCGTCTGAAGAAGTTCGCGGCTCGGAGGAATCGTGCGGATATTCGGCGGCGGCTTAGAGTTCGAGTTGACGGTCGGTCTTCTTGAAAGTACCACCGGACGGTGTGACGAGTTTTGGAAACTAAAGCGATGTCGAAATGTGGTAAGGGTTCGTGTCACGGCGGCCGAGGATCATGGCGGCCGGTACCATTTGTTAGTCGTCGGAGCTAGGCTCGCGGCAAAGTGACAAACGTGGATTTGTGGTGATGGTAGAGGTGTTTCCTCGTCGACTTGGCTATAAGTATGGTGCGCAGTATTTTTACGTGGCGGTATGGCGAGGATTGTTTCGTAAGTATAGAAGTGAAGACTATCTTGGCGCGTATGTTTGAGACTTAGAAGGAACATTCGGGACGAATGTTTCTAAGGAAGAATGTTATACCGTAGTTCCGGTATGTATGCGAGGCGTGCGTGCGAGAATACGACGAAGATTGGAAAGGAAGAAAGAGGTGATTTTTCCACGGAAAAGTTTAGGTTTTGTGAAGGAAAAAGGTTCGTTAATGGGAATTGGATTCCCAGTTTGGTATTCGGACTTCTGGAATATTTGAAAAATATGGAATTTTATTTTCGAAATGGTCACGTGGGGCCACGGAGAAATTTCTGATTTTGTGGCCCACTTTGTTTTGAGATTTTGGCCATTGTGGATATTTTGGAAGATGTTTTATTTTGGGCCATTAGGAGGGTGACACGTGTCACCACTAGGTGGCTTGGCCGAATGACATTTGGGCACTGCGGTTAGAGTCGTTTTTCCGAAACGTTTTACATAACTTGCGAGGAGAAAATTCCGCTATGTCTTTTCTTATTTTTGCGGATTTTTCAGAGATGAAATGTTTTGGACCAACGAGAGGCGACACTTGTCACCTCGAGTTGAGTGGAGTTAGACGGCCACCTTGGGCGTTTGAAGGGTCAGTTGGTGAGATATTTTGTGAGGATTTGTGGAGTAGGGACTAGGGGCACTTGGGCACATCTTGGCCTACACTGCATAGCACTTGGCTAGATCTTGGCCCTTGGTTGGCCTTTGCTTACCCTATAAATACCACTCCCTTTGAAGACTTCGTCCGCCAAATCTCTAAGTCTTGAGAACCCTCTCCTCCTCTTGTTGACTCTCGTCCAAGAGCCTCCTCCCCTTTCACGTGGCCTTGTGGCCGAGAGCACCTCTCCCCTTCCTAGTAGGCCGCCCGGTAGAGCCTTCCACCTTGGGGTGTTCTCGTGGGGTACCCCCCCCCTTGGTTGAGAAATACTCTCAAAAGTATTGTTAGAATGCCCTAATACATGAGCCTTATACCTTGTAGTATTCTAAGGTTATACCTATACGGCCGGAAATACTATTATACTTCCGTCGGTCCAAAACCAAACCACAGGAAAATCTCCATAGTCCGTTGGAGTATTGTGTAGAAGTTGGTTAGAACTTCTAAGGGTGGTTTAGAGCGGGTTGGAGCGCTCGGAGTTGGAGCTAAACGATTGCCCAGGATCGACTTTTTACTTGGATAATTATGGGCTTATCGAGGTAAATATCTTGTCCCCCTATTGTAATTGGATACTACATGTTGTAGGAATATATAGTTGAAGTATACTATATATATAATCAACATAGCTTGTGTGATGTCTTTTGACTTAAGCTGAAGAATCGAACTGTTTTTACATGGATCGTATTCTGATGAGCTTGTGTAGCTTTTACGTAGTAGAATTGTACCCGTTCGGGTTAGATGTATAACCCACTCGTTGGCTTGGTAGCCGCCCAGTTAGAGGAGGAGATTTCTGCTGTTGCGGGAGAGTCTTTGCCGAATTTTAGGTAGAATGTTCTCTGATGTTAATAAGCGCGCTTGGCCTTATAGGTTGAAGTACTACGTGTGGCGCGTTACTTGGCTTAAGGAGTAGCCGGTTGGGAGTACTTGGGCGTTTTGCTATTAGTCGATACTGTTCGCGAGGTATGTGAACCTCTTCCTATCTCTTCCGGCATGATATATGTGAACTATGTAGTGCGGTAGACGTCATGTGCTAAATGTATTTGATTGGTTTAAAACATAAAGTGTTATAACGGCTTTATGGGAAGTTGGTTATAACAGCTTTATGTTAGTAAGAAAATACTTGTGGTTCTTAAAGGGTAACTGATTTGAACTATAACTGACTTGTTATGTGTTAATAAAAGAACTTGAAGTATTTCAAAAGGTTTTTGATTCATTTTGAAAGAAGAGGTAATACTTGATTTGTTTTGAAAACTTAAGAGTTATACTAGCTTTATGGAAAGTTAGGTATAACGTCTTAAGAATGTTTTACTGATTTTGAAAATCAGAATGTGTATCGACAAACCACTGCAGCGTTAATAAAAGGAAATGTTTTGACAGATTAAGTATTATTAAAACCAGTAGAAACTTCCATCTGCATAGAAGCTAAGATGAGACAAAATGATATTTCCTAGATCATGCATTTCTTGTAATAAGATTGTTGTAAACAAGAATATCCTACTCACATATAAGACTTATGTTTCTCAGATTGTTTAAAAGAAATTATATTCTTAAATGAAAAAGGCTATGAACCACGAAACCTTTCTAAAATAAGAAACGTGAACATTTGAAATTAGGCAAACTTGGACGTTTGGAAAATAATGTTGTTACTTGATTTTACAAAGGTAAGAGTTTTGGTTTTCTTAAAAGGGCGATCACTCTATTTTATACTACGGTATTGTGTGACTTATGTGATATAACGGATCTTTTTAAAGATTTAATGTATGAAGTACTTTCGGTAGATGCGAACTTGTTAACAAAAGTACCTTGTGTGTATAACTTGATTGTGTTGGTTTGTGATAGCCTTGTAATACTTTCTTGTTGATTGATAAGTAAACATGCTAGGATGCTACGTGTGTTAGTATCTTGTGATGTTTGTGTAAAGGGGTTTTCCTTTGTTGTGCTTATGTTGTTTAACGATAAGTTTGTTATGATAGTATTATACATCACTCATCTCTTGAGATGATTAGGGGTTAAGCCCTCCGATGCGGGGTAGACTCGGCGGGTCGATGGACCTATGATTCGAGACTACCTCATGCGGGTCCAGTATCTGAGCTGCGGGAGTTCGGAGTTAGGATCGGCCCTTGTGGTCATGCGGTCCTTGTGGCGTGCGGACGGCGAGTCGGGGCGGCTGCGGGAGTAGCTACCCTCGATGCGGGGTTATACCTCATGCGGGCCGATCTGATTGGCCTATGCGAGTCGCGGAAAGTTCGGGGCTAGACGCGCATTAGATCTGCGCGCGTGGTCGCTTTGATCATGTGGCCGATGCAGACAGATCTTATGATACGATTCATGACCTTGTTGATGCGTGGGTGTTAGTAGTCGGCTATGCCTTCGTACTTACCCCATGCGTGTTATTATGGCACGGTGGGACACGTGTTCATGTGTTCCTTGGTGCTTTTATATCATAAATCGCTAGCGGTGAGAAGGTATTCCACGGGCATGTGATGACTTGAGGCGTGAGTCACGACTTGACATGACTGCTTAATTATTGTGAACTGTAGTTTGGTTATCATACATGTCTCCTGCTTTATAGACTATTATGATTTCATTTACAATATTTTTAGTTTCACATACTCGGTACCTGTTGTACTGACCTCCTTCGGGGGGCTGCGTTCATGCCGCAGGTAAAGGTACACCAGTCATTGATCCTCGCTCTTAGGGTCACAGTTCAGTGTGTGGGAAAGCTCCGTTTCTCCGGAGGCTTATCAGTGGTATAGTCCCCTGTTGTTGTAGGTGTTTACATTCAGGGGTATGGCGGGGCCCTGTCCCGCCATTGTTGTCGTATCATTTCTTAGAGAGTGCAGCAATCTTTGTTGTGGCGGGGTTTGTAAAAGGATTAAAGCGTTCATGTTGAAAAAGTTGTTGTTTATATATATGCGAAAGGCAAGTTTTCTCAGATTATTGTTTCATATTTTATAATATGTCTTGTATCGTTTATGTTCACTGATTACTGATGTTGTATCACTAGGGTGCGGGGTAGGCACGATCCACGGGCGGAATCGGGTCGTGGCGATCTTGATCGACACGGCAAGGTAGTAGCCTATGCTTCCCGACAGCTACAGAAGCATGAGAGGAATTAACCTACTCACGACTTAGAGTTGGTCGCAGTTATTCATGCCTTGAAGATTTGGAGACATTATTTATACGGGGTTCATGTGGATATTTATACAGACCACAAGAGCCTCCAGTACATCTTCAGGCAATTGGAGCTGAACTTGCGGCAGAGACGGTGGTTAGAGTTACTGAAGGATTATGATGTTGATATCCTATACCATCCGGGAAAAGCCAACGTGGTTGCAGATGTTTTGAGTCGTAGATCGATGGGAAGTCTGTCAGAGGTGCAGCCAGATAGACAAGACATGGTCCGTCAGATCCATCAGCTAGTGAGCCTTGGGGTTCGTTTGGTCGATACCGATGATAGTGGGGTACGGGTTCGTGAGATTGCCGAGTCTTTCATCGTTGATGAGGTGAAGAGGTGACAGTATTAGGACCCAGTTATGATACGGTATCGAGATACGACTCTTCGAGAGGAGAAAAGTCTGTTTGAGGTAGCGCCTGATGGGGTGCTAAGATTTGAGGGCAGATTGTGTGTTCCCGATGTTGCAGACCGTCGGCAGATTGCAGGGAGGCACACAGTGCTCGTTACTCTATTCATCAGGGGTCGACCAAGATGTACCATGACCTCAGATGTATGTATTGGTGGGATGACCTGAAGAGGGACGTGGCAGGGTTTGTGGCTCAGTGTCCGAATTGTCAGCAGGTCAAGGTTGAGCACCAGAAGCCCGTTGGGATATTGCAGGCGATTGATATTCCGACCTGGAAGTGGGAGGTGATCAACATGGATTTTGTTACAAGGTTACCTCGTACTCAGAGAAAGGGTGATTCCATCTGGGTTATTGTAGACAGGCTGACGAAATCAACCCACTTTCTTCCAGTCATTACTACGTATTCGGTTGAGGATTATGCTAGATGGTATATCAGGGAGATTGTGAGACTGCACGGAGTTTCTATATCTATTATATCAGACAGAGGAGCCCAGTTTACGGCTAACTTCTGGAGGTCTTTCCAGAAGGGGTTAGGGACACAAGTGAGTCTAAGTACCGCTTTTCATCCTTAGACCAACGGACAGGCAGAGCGTACTATCCAGACACTTGAGGATATGCTGCGGGCCTGTGTTATTTCAGGGGTAGCTGGGAGGATCATTTACCTCTTGTTGAGTTTGCTTATAACAACATCTACCATTCTAGTATTCAGATGGCGCCATATGAGGCTTTGTATGGGCAGAAGTGTAGGTCGCCGATGTTACACCCCGTATGTTACACCCCGGAATTTAAGGATATGTTTATAAGAACGTACGTAAGAACTCAAAAATGTTAAGGTTTGAGACGAGTAAAAATTTATCGGAATTATGGAATTGTCGGAAAACGAATATTGCGACGAATGGGAGGGCGACACGTGTCACCCCCCTTAGTGGTCTTGGACGAAAATGGCATGGTTAAAATGGTCATTTGACCATAATTTAAATGACCAAGTCTTGCAAAGACAAGGAGCTTGACATTGTTGACTTGTCAAAGTGCCACTTGGGCTTGATCCATGTGAAACTCATCTAAGCCCCACATGTGTGCTAATCTAGACTCTTCCTAGTGTTATATAGGTCTACTAGTTGCAAGACAAGCTTATACACTTAGAAATGTTTCAAGAAAATTTGAAGACACACAAAGTGTGCTCTCGGCTTTGAGGGGTTTCAAGAGAGAATTTTTTTCAATTGTTGTCCAATAATTCCCATACTTTAAACCAAGGTTCCTAAGTGTATTGTAAGGGTTAGAAAGATTCCGGAAAAATGGCGTTTTCGTATTAGTCGCAAGGCGGAAAGTTAAGGAGTTCTTCAACTTTGAAGTTGGAACTTGAAGATGAGTTCTTCCTAAGCTTCTAAGGGTTGCTTGGAGTGGATTGGAACGTCGAAAGGAGGAGCTAAAGTTGCTAAGGATCGACTTGTAATCTTGGATCATATTTGGGCTAAATGAGGTATAATCTTCGTCTTACTTTTGTAATTGAAGATTCCATGCTATTATAAGTTAGAAATGATCATGTGTTATGTGTTATGAAGTTTGATAAGTGTTATGGAAATTTGGAAGCTCAAATTCGAAAATGACATGTTTAGCCATTTGAAATTGAAATACAATTTGGTCGATAATTAGAATCGTCGCATGTTATCTACTTGAAGATTATAGTTGTTATAATCAATTGCGGCCTTATAACATGTTATACTAAACAACTTGGATTGAAAAGAAATTGGAAGAAGAATTGGTATTGTTGCCCTAATTGCCGAATTGACATTGTAGTTTAGACTAGTTTGTTATGTATTGTGGGGCGGAATTTTACATGTCTTGATTAAGCGTGTAATCCCCTATTGTTAACTACTTTGTTGGGCCTTAAATGTGGCGTGTTTGGTTATTGAATTCGGCCTTGAAAAAGGTGGCAAAGTATTTAGAAACAAAGGAAGTGCTGTCCGATTTTCCGTAGAATTTAGTGACTTTGCACTTGGAATATTCTACGTTTGAAGTAAGAAGTTAATAGACGTACTATGGTCATTATAGGTTGACATACTACGTACGGCGAATTGGACTTAGCAAGTGGATTAAACCAAGAGGTATGTGGAACTTTCTTATCTCTTGAGCATGAATAAGTTGTAAATGTATAGTACGGTAGACGTCTGAGATTTTGACAATCTAGGTCCATTTGATATCCTTGGCTTATTTTAAGAATGTCAAGTTGATTGAGTTAGGGAATTAACTCACTTGTTTAAATATTAAGGATATCTTGGTTTTCAAAAGTTAAGAGACTTTAAGTATGTTGAAAGTATTATTGATACTTGTTTTGTTGGAAGGTTTAAGTCTCTTGGTTATAAAGAAGTATGTAAGTTGCTAATGTATAAAGCTAGTATAACGGCTTTATGGGAAGTTGGTTATAATAGCTTTATGGAAAGTTAAAAAGAGTGGTTTACTCTAAGTAATTTAAGTATGTTAAATGACTTGAAATAACGAAAGGCAAATTGATTTAAAGGCATCAATTGCTTAAGGTTTTAAAAGAAAGAAGTCACTTGATTTAGAAGCCCGAAAATGTATTTTTCTAAAAAGGTGTTGTGACTTGTCTTAAAATGTAGTTATGACTTGATACTACGGTTATTAGTATCTTGGGAGTTTTATATGAAAATGAGTCATTTTAAAAGAATAGAAGTACGTAGTACTTTGGGTTAAACTCCCGGATTTATAATGACACGTTAGTGCCTTAAGTAAACTAAAATGAGAGTGTATATGAATAAGGCTAATAAGAAGTTAGGGGGATTTCTTAACTTGCTTATTTATTGTATGATAAGCCGGTAGTGCTTATGTTATATATGATAAGCCGGTAGGGCTTATGTTATGTATGATAAGACGGTAGTGCTTATGTTATGTATGATAAGCCGGTAGGGCTTATGTTATGTATGATGGCCGGTTGAGATAGGGTAAGAGTATAAATGAGGGGTAAACCCCCAAGACGTTATACCACCTTCTCCAGGGTAAGAGTATAAATGAGGAGTAAACCCCCAAGATCGTTATTCCACCTGCTTCAGGGTAAGAGTATAAATGAGGGGTAAATCCCCAAGATCGTTATACCACCTGTTTCCGTGGATTTGCTACCCATGATGCGAGGAATACCTCATGCGAGTCCTTATGGGCTTATGCGGGTGAAATAGTCCCATGCGGGCGGGTACAACCTATGCGAGGAATACCTCATGCGGGTCCACACGACCTATGTGGGTGAAAAGGCCGAGTAGGATTGCTTAACGATCTGCGGGCGGGTGGTCCCGCTTTGATCGCGAGCTTCTATTTTTATGTTATGCGTATACTTTGATTACTCTCATTGTTAGTAAGGCCTTGTAACGTTAATTGAATTATCATACTTGTCTCGGTTTATTATAGACTTATGATTTCATTCTGATGCAGTTTCACATATTTGGTACGTGTATGCGACTTCCCCGAGGCCGCGTTGCACGCCGCAGATAGAGTACGATTCTTGATCCTCGCTCTTAGGATCACTGTTCATTGAGAAGCTATTTTATTCCGAGGCTTATCCTCGTATTGTCGGTTGTTGTACATTCGGGGTATGGCGGGGCCCCGTCCCATGAGTTGATATTCTTAAGTGCAGAGTCACATTGTGGTTTGGGTTGTAAAGAAAAAAATGTCTTGTTTTATTTGTATAGTTTACGGAAGGTGGCCTTGCTCGGCCAGCTTTGTTGTTATTTTATGTTTAAGCATTTTATCAATTGTGTATGTTCCGCTGCTATTCTCTGATGTATACCGAAAGGGGTGCCCAGGTAGGGCACCAGTCGCGGGCCCGGGGTCGGGTCGTGACAAAAGTGGTATCAGAGCAGTTAGTCCTCGGAAAGTGTCTACTGACCGTGTCTAGTAGAGTCTTGATTATCGGTGTGTTGTGCACCACATCTATAATCAGGAGGCTGCAGGACATTTAGGATTGGTTTCCATCCTTCTCACTCTAGGATCGTGCGATAGAGTTGTGTGGTTAGGGTCGTCTCTCCCTAACATGTTATGTTGATTGCAGCTACGAGAAAGGCAACAGTGACCCAGGAAAGATTATGTGGATTGCGTATCCAGGTTGGTAATGTTTGTAGTTGGTATTATGACATACAACTATACGGATTTATGTATGAGGGTCCGACGCGTGTTGCCTAAAATGATTTTAGATTACCAGGATTTGGTAATTACTAAATAAATACCGGGAAGGTATGAAACAGTTTAATGAATTCTCATCAAGGTTTTACGTACTAAATTGAGATAATTAGGAAATGATGAGCTGTCTGAGAAGAAAATGGACCCTTAAGAAGTTATTATTAAGGGAATTAATGGAAGACTATGTTAATAGATTGAGCTACGTAGTAGGATTTCGAGAATGGTACGGGTGAGATCCGTATGGAGTAAGTATGGTTGTTGTGGTCAAGACAACACGATTATGGTATTACGATAAGTTTTGTACGCTTCTGGGAGGCGATAAGGTAGGCATGGAGCATGGAAATTGCGAGCCTAAGAATGTGATAACCGAGACCTTAGGTATATAAGGCCTTCTGGTAGTAAAAGTTAAGACAAACCAAGGAAAAGAGTTAAATACGGCCGAGTCGGGTTGGGGACCTATTAAGGGTCGCCCAGCTTGAAATGAAATGGGATCAGTTGGTAGTAGTCGCCACGTGACGAGTAACGAGTGCAAGGCCCCAAGTTTAGTTAATCATTTTACGGGTTCGTGGGCGTGTTCCACCGGACCAGTTGTGAGCCGAAATGGGCCTTATATTGTTTAATTTAGTAACTCCAAAGAGTGGAGGCCAGAATTAGTATGGAATTTTATGCGTATGCTAGTATAAGTTTGGAAAGTACGGAAGAAATGCGACCAGTGAAAAAAAAAAGCAACCAAGTGTAAAGAAATAAAGCCTGAATCCATGAGGACCTTTCGAGGTGACTACACCGTGAGTGTTGGGTGGTAGCTGAGCGGGTAGATAATAGTTGCCGGTAACGATACAGTCGTTGGACCCCATCGGACCTAGCAGAGCTGTTATGACAGACATTGAGGTCATTATGAGTACGGGCTAGTTGACCTCTTGTTATGCCAACGTTGACTGCAGAGAGAGATTGGCTCGATTCGGTTTACGTGGTGATTATCGGTGTAAAGGAAGAGAAGTGGTAGTAACCAGTGAATTATCCTTCCTTCTTTGGCATCATTGTTTTTCTTTTAAGTCTGTGTGACTTGTTCACTTGAGGTAAATTACGCAAAGTAAGTAATAATTGAATTTGAAGGAATTTATGTTAAGTGCCCTTGGAGGTACTTGGAGTTGGTTTGGTGTGGCGGTCGGGGCCACGACCTTGGATAATTTCGGGGAAAATGTACAAGGCAAGAATAAAATAAGTACGAAGTTCACGCGGAAAGTCGAGGGCATCTTTGGTAGGTTGGAAAATCTACACGAACTTAAAGCGGTGCGTGATGATTAGATAATTCTTTGGACCGCAAAGAGGACCCGTGATTAGGTTGTGACTCGAGAAAGTTTAAGAAAGGGAGATAAGTTCTCTCCCCACGTAAAAGGACGCTTTCGTATTATGGGGTTGCGATGTACCCGTATGTTGTTAGGCAGGATATGACCGTAAGGTCTTGGTATCGTCATGCCATAGGTTCTGATTGTAGATAACCCGGGAAAAGTGTCGTGTTGGGGAAATTTAAAGAACGACTGAATTGGTCGAGAAGTATCGTAAAGATATAAATGCAGGTTATGCGCATGTATGGAATGTGCGATTATGAATCAAGATAGAAATACTTTTGCTAATAATAAGCCTAAGGTAAGGATATGGCGAATGATAAAGGAGAATACGACTATGGTTATGTAAGTTGCACGAGATATGACTACCCTGCACTAGTGTAAAGACCATTAGTAAAATGGGAAGTAAGAAAATTTAGGAAATGTGGTAACACCTAGTATAGGCTCTACAACCGGGAAAGCAAAATCGGGTTACTACTTTACGAGATCAAGGAAATCCCCTAAATTGTGATTGTGAAGTCTTAGCCATGGGGCAAGCAAAGGAATCAAATCTAAGTTTAGTGACCAAGTTTGGTTGCAAGAGAAAGGAAAGCAGAACCATAAGTGAGATTAAGGATACCCGAATATTTCGCAGGAATGAGAAAGGCTTCCAGTTATTGGAAGATAAGTTGACTCGACTACGGTTCTAACTCCTCCTGAAAGACTAGAGGGTTAGGTTATTATGATAGCACGTTGGGTGTTGGGCTAGGTTGTGTCTTGCAACCCGATAAGGATAGAGCCTATGTTTTCCTGTAGTTAGGAAGCGGGGAAAGGAAATTACGCCACTTAGATTTAGAGTGGCGGTTAAATCATGCCTTGAATATTTGGGGCATGACGTATATATAGACTTCATGTGGATATTTGTGCGTACCACAAAAGCCTCGGTATAGCTTCGGAAGCGGTAGAATTTGCGGCAATGACGGTGGTTAGAGTTATTCAAGGATTGTGATATCGATATCATATACCACCTGGGAAAAGACAAGCGATTAAAGATACTATTAGTCGCGGATCTAAGGGTAGTATGCGGATAGGCAGCGGATAGGCGGGCGTGGTCGTGAGTTTCTTCGATTCTGAGCACGGGGTTCGATTATTTGTTTCCAAGGTTAATGAAGTTTAGATCCGAGAGGTTGTCGAGTCTTCCGTCGTTGAGGAGGTAAAGAGGCAACAGTATTGTTATACCCCGTATTTCCAGAGTATGTACGTGAGGGCGTACGTATAATAATTTGAGCCTTAAAGTTGGCTAGTTTCGAAATTTGTGCACAAGTGCCGAAAAGAGTCGTTTTCTGACGAAACGTTTCCACAGCTTTTGTAGGGAAAATTCCGGCTATGTCATTTTTAATTTTTGCAGATTTTTCCGAGAGACGAAACATTTTGGACCAACGGGAGGGTGACAAGTGTCACCCTCACATTGGCCTTGAGTGGACGGCAAAAGGGACGAACAAGGTGGCTTGTTTTGTCTTGGAGTTGGTAGGATATTTTGTGTGCAAGTTGGCCAAGGACACTTGCCTAAATCCTCACCCTACACTTGCCTTGCACTTGGCATAATCTTGGCCATTGGTTGGCCATCCTTGACCTATAAATACCCTCTTATGTTGATGAACTTCTTCATCCAAAAATCCTTTCTAAGTGTTAAAATCTCTCCCCCTTAAGTGTAGTTCGTCCAAATCACCTCCCTTTGTGAGCCATGGCGAGCCACCCCCTCCTCTGTGGTGTTTGGCCGTGGGTACCCCAGCCTAGTTGTTTTCGTATAATACCCCTTTGTGGTATAGAAATACTCTCCTAGTATTGTTATAATGCCCAAAATACTCTACAGCCCATATACCTTATAGTACTTCCAAAGTTACCTCTATACGTAGAGCAGGAAATACTATTATACTACCTCACCAAAACGAAACCCTAAGTAAATCTTCACCCGTAGTTGAAGTTATAAGTAGAAGTTGGTTAGAACTTCTAAGGGTTGTTGGAGCGGATTGAGCGCCCGAGTAGGAGCTAAACCTTGCTCAGGATCGACATATAAACTCGGATAATTTTGGGCTTATCGAGGTAAACACTCTTGACCTTCTATTGTAATTGGGAATTACATGTTGTAGGAATATATAGTTGATGTATACTATATATAGAACTGATTATAATTGCGGCAATGTCTTGCGACTTAAGCCTGAATTTAAGAAGAGAACTGAACTGTAATTACATAGGACTGTATTACAGTAGACTTGTGTAACATTACTTGTAGTAGAATTGTACACGTCCGGTTAGACGTGTTAACCCCCCCCCCTGGTTGGCTTGGTAGCCGGCCTCGATAGAGGAGGAGATTTACGCTGCGGGGAGAGTCTAATTTTACGTAGAATATGGAACGATGAGATCTAGATGTTAATAAGCGCCTTGTGGCCTTATAGGTTGAAGTAATATGTGTGGTGCGATCGTGGCTTAAGGAGTAGCCGACGGTTTGAAGTACTTGGAGCGTTTTGCTATTAGTCGGCACTCGTCGCGAGGTATGTGAACCTCTTCCTATCTCTTCTAGCATGATATGTGTGAACTATGTAGTACGGTAGACGTACATGTGTTAACTGTGTTTGATTGTTTTTAAAACATAAAGTGTTATAACGGCTTTATGGGAAGTTGGTTATAACAGCTTTATGTAGGTAAGAAAATACTTTATGGTTTTAAAAGGTAACTGATGTGAATTATAACTGGCTAGTTATAATAAAGAACTTGATGTATTTCAAAAGAGTTATAAATCGTTTTGAAGGGAGAGTAACACTTGGTTTTAAAGGTTTTAAAAAGAGTTATACTAGCTTATGGGAAGTTAGGTATAATGTCTTAAGAAAGGTAAAGAAAATGGTTTACTGATGTTAGAAGTTAAAAGACTTGATCTTATAAGATAAGAGACTTAACTTAATTGTTTTAATGTGGATGTTTGTGTGAAACCTCATTCGTGAGTAATGAGTACTTGGTTTTACTTAAAGGGATAATGTTTTACTGATTTCGGAAATCAGAATGTGTATCGACAGACCACTGCAGCGTAATAAAGGAAAATGTATTGAATAATGATGTACCGTATTAAAACCAGTAGAAACCTCCATCTGCATAGAAGCTAAGATGAGACAAAATGATATTACATATCCTAGATCATGGCTGCTTAATAAGATCGATTATAAACAAGAATAAACTACTCACATATAAGGCATACGTTTCTCAAATCATTAAAGGAGAATTATGTTTTAAAGGATTAAAACTATGAACTACGAGACCTTTTCTAAAAATGAGAAACTTGAGCATTTGAAATTAGGCAAACTTGAACGTTTGGAAAATAAGGTTGTTACTTGATTTCTACAAAGGAAAGCATTTTTGTTTACTTAACAATGTTCGTCACTCTATTTTTATACTACGGACATCGGGTGACTTTTATAAAAGGAATGGATCTCTTTAAAAGGAATTTAACGTACGTAGTACTTTAGGGTTAAAAACCCGGACTTTGGCTTAAAATGAAAGTAACTTGAGTTGTGTAACTTGCCTATGCTTGTGTGGTG
The DNA here is from genome assembly GCA_029844215.1 of Przewalskia tangutica. NCBI lineage: Eukaryota > Viridiplantae > Streptophyta > Magnoliopsida > Solanales > Solanaceae > Przewalskia > Przewalskia tangutica. The sequence goes on from CM056729.1 coordinate 86,886,934, forward strand.
TAACTTGCCTATGCTTGTGTGGTGTAACTTGCCTATGCTTGTGTGGTGTAACTTGCCTATGCTTGTGTTGTGTAACTTGCCTATACTGGTTGTTGTGTAACTTGCCTATGCTTGTGTTGTGTAACTTGCCTATGCTTGTTGTTGCGTAACTTGCTTATGCTTGTGGTGATAGCCTTGGTTGTGCAAGAATAGTTATTTTATGGACTAGCTCTCCATGAGGTTTCTTACTGTTCGGCCTTGGTCCCTGGTGGTCGGCTCTCGTACTTGCCGCCTCATGGTGATTCGGCCTTGGTACCGTGGTCACCCTCGACTTGCCGTTCGGTGTAATGACGAAGTCTCGTGTCTGACCTTGGTCCCCGGTGGTCACCCTCGTACTTGCCGGTCGCCTCGTGGCCGGCCTTGGTATCCGGTGAGTCGGCTCGCACTTGCCCGTATCGGCCTTGTTTTGGTTGCATTATATTATTGATGCAGTCGGATCTGGTAGTTATACTTGTCCTATACGGTTTTTATGACACAGTGGGACTCGTGTTCATGCATACTCCTTGGTATTGTCATATCATAAGCTATGCGGTGAGGAAGAAATTCCACGCACGAGTGATAATTTGGAGCGTGAGTCCTCGACTTGATGTAACTCGTTATATGTTATGTCAGTAGTTGGGTCATCATACATGTCTCCCGCTTTATATAGACTATTATGATTTCATTTACTGATTTCACATACTTGGTACTGTTATCGACCTCCTTGGGGTGCGTTAAATGCCGCAGGTAGAAATCATTAGTCGTCGATCCATTATTAGGATCACCTTTCGTATTGGAAGCTCCGTTCCTTCGGGGCTTATCTTTTGCTATTTGTTTCACTGAGTTGTAGGTGCTTGTACATTCAGGGGTATGGCGGTGCCCTGTACCGTCCTAGTCGTTGTAAATCTTAGAGTGCAGCCTTTGTGTGGCGGTGGTTTTGTAAAAAGGATTAAACTGTTCGTTTTGAAAGAGTTGTTTATATATATTTTAATGGAAGGTAACCGTTTGGTTGGCCTGTTTTATTATCTTGTCTCATGTTCATGTTTATGTTTTTATTTCCGCTGGTTTTCTCTGATGTTGTATCACTAGGGTGCCCGGGGTAAGGCACCAGTCACGGGCCCGGGATCGGGTCGTGACAAAAGTGGTATCAGAGCCAGGTTATCCTCGGAAAGTGTCTACAGACCGTGTCTAGTAGAGTCTTGATTATCGATGTGTTGTGCACCACATCTATAATCAAGAGGCTATAGGACATTTAGGATTGGTTTCCATTCTTCTCATTCTGAGATCGTGCCTTAGAGCTGTGTGATAAGATTGGACCCCTCTGACATACTTCGTTTTTACCAGTGATGCCTCCGCGTAAGGCAACCCGGGCCCAGAAGGGCAAGGCAGCAGGAGTCATGCGAGTAGCAGCGGCAGAGGCCACAAGATACTGAGCCTCGATCCGCGATGCGAGCGAGAGGAGATGAGTTACAAGGTAGGCCCGATTGATGGCGTGGTTCAGGCGAGACTGAGGATAAGCCGGACGCAGCAGCCTTCGAAGACTCGTGGTTCACCCTAGATCGGATAGTTCGAGGCTACGGGATTTTCTGAGTTGTAGGCCGCCAGAGTTTTATGGGTCGAGGCACGAGGATGATCCGCAGAGTTCATCAAGCGATTCTGGATCGTGAGTGATCAAGGCATCGAGACCGAGTCGGTGGTCCTAGGTTCGCATCAGCTGCGTGATACCACAGTCGACTGGTTTGATTCGTGGGAGCTGTCCCGGGGAGAGCATGCACTTCCAGCTTTATGGGACGAATTCTCAGAGGCCTTTCTTGCACATTTCTTGCCTCGCGGATGAGAGGGCTCGGGCGCAGATTTTGGTGTTACGGCGAGCGGGCGTGCGGTTCGAGTACAATGTGGAGTTCGACTCATCGGCGTGACGTCCGCGTTGGTAGCTAGTATGGAGGATCGAGTTCACCGATTTGTTACCTGGATCGATGATCACCTAGCCGAGAGTTGTTCGGGTGTAGCTCTTCAGCCGGGCATGGACATTGCCCGCATGCAGGCTTATGCACTGGGATGTGAGGAGAGGATAAATCGACTGAATGACCAGGTCGCAGAAGAGGCGAGAAAGCAGGTCCTTTGGTGACTTTCGAGGCGACCGCCTCAGGAAAGCCGCTTATGCGCCTCACCAAGATGAGTGATCCTCCACAGCCGGGACCTTCGAGATATTCAGAGCGTGTCGTGGCTCCTGTGTTTCAGATTCGAGGAAGCGAGTGCTCGCCGGACGAGGTTGCCCTTGTCTCCGTGTGGCGGTGTGGAAAGCTTCATAAGGGAGAGTGTCGTACTAACTCGAGATTGTTATTTTGCGCCAACAGGCTATCGGCAAGAGATCGTCCGACTGGTATCGGGTAGGATAGCATGGACTACTGCAGAGCGATTGCGGGTTCTTCACCTTCCATAGCAGCAGATGTTCGTACCGCAGCCCTGTAGGTCGCGGTGGAAGTTCCTGATTTTAAGCGGTCCTTTGAACCGCCTATTTTGTGTATATCCTTAACCCTTTAAAGATTTGTATGCATGATATGATGACCTTATTATTATGTGCTACGTTCGATAAGCGTTATGATGGTTATGAGTTAGAAAGCTTGGCTAGTTGAAAGGATTTGTATGGGGCATGGAAAGTGTGAACTTTAGAATATTTCATGTTGAGACCTTAGATGTAAGGTCGCCTTGAGTACTGATTTCTTTTCAAGTGATCCTTGTCAATACATTTTATGCCTAGAATGTGTTGTGTGATAATTTCCTCGAGTAGTGTTGAATGGAAGTGGTAGCTTTCATGACTGTTGAGGTAAGATTGTTCCGTCGGGAACAAGAGCGTGATGCGTTAGTGGATCGGGTTGGGGCCATGTTGAGGGCCAACCGCGGCGGTTTCAAAGTGGGGTCAGCCCAGGTGGTCCCGGTGGTAGGTCACGAGGTGCTAGGCCCAGTTTAGTTGACCACCGATGAGTTCGTGGGTGTTTCACCCAGGATCGTGAAGGCGGGAATGGCCTTAAGGAAGATCGAGGCTAGTAAGATGACCAAGTTTGGGGGTAGTGACTCAAAGTTTTGGAAATCAAGTATGGTACGTATACTAGAAGAGTTCGGTGTTCGAGAAAATACGACGAGTAAGAGTAGAGACGAGCATGTATTGCGAGCATAGATATGATCATTTCTTGTAAAGAGAGAAGGTGCGAAGGATGTATATTTTAGACCTCAGGGATCGCATGCAGTCCGGTACCATTTGTTGGGTCGCCGGAGTGACACTAGAACCTCGCGGCAAAGTGACAAAAGTTGTGATGTTAGAGGTGTTTCCTCGTGGACTTGGATATAAGTAGTTGCGTGCAGGTGTTGTTTCGTGGCCAGTTGTGGCGTTGGCAACTTATTAGAAGAACTTTATCGTTATCCGTCTTGAGAAGGAACATTCGGGACGAATGTTTCTAAGGAGGGGAGAATGTTATACCCCGTATTTCCAGAGTATGTACGTGAGGGCGTACGTATAATAATTTGAGCCTTAAAGTTGGCTAGTTTCGAAATTTGTGCACAAGTGCCGAAAAGAGTCGTTTTCTGACGAAACGTTTCCACAGCTTTTGTAGGGAAAATTCCGGCTATGTCATTTTTAATTTTTGCGGATTTTTCCGAGAGACGTAACATTTTGGATTAACGGAGGGTGACAAGTGTCACCCTCACATCGCCTTGAGTGGGCGGCAAAGGGACGAACAAGGTGGCTTGTTTTGTCTTGGAGTTGGTAGGATATTTTGTGTGCAAGTTGGCTTAGGACACTTGCCCAAATCTTGGCCTTACACTTGCCTTGCACTTGGCATAATCTTGGCCATTGGTTGGCCATCCCTTGACCTATAAATACCCTCTTATGTTGATGAACTTCTTCATCCAAAAATCCTTTCTAAGTGTTAAAATCTCTCCCCCTTAAGTGTAGTTCTCGTCCAAATCACCTCCCCTTTGTGAGCCCTTGGCGAGAGCCACCCCCTCCCTTTGTGGTGTTTGGCCGTGGTACCCCCAGCCTAGTTGTTTTCGTATAATACCCCTTTGTGGTATAGAAATACTCTCTAGTATTGTTATAATGCCCAAAATACTCTAGCCCATATACCTTATAGTACTTCCAAAGTTACCTCTATACGTAGAGCAGAAATACTATTATACTACCTCACCAAAAATGAAACCCTAAGTAAATCTTCACGTAGTTGAAGTTATAAGTAGAAGTTAGTTAGAACTTCTAAGGGTTGTTTGGAGCGGATTGAGCGCCTGAGTAGAGCTAAACCTTGCTCAGGATCGACATATAAACTCGGATAATTTTGGGCTTATCGAGGTAAACACTCTTGACCTTCTATTGTAATTGGGAATTACATGTTGTAGGAATATATAGTTGATGTATACTATATATAGAATTGATTATAATTGCGGCAATGTCTTTTGACTTAAGCTGAATTTAAGAAGAGAATCGACAGTAATTACATAGGGTGTATCAGACATGAGACTTGTGTAACATTACTTGTAGTAGAATTGTACACGTCAGGTTAGACGTGTTAACCCCCGGTTGGCTTGGTAGTACTCGATAGAGGAGGAGATTTACGCTGTTGTGGGGAGGCGAATTTTCGTAGAATATGGAACGATGAGATCTAGATGTTAATGCGCCTTGTGGCCTTATAGGTTGAAGTACTACGTGTGGTGCGATCTACGTGGCTTAAGGAGTGGCCGACGGTTTGAAGTACTTGGAGCGTTTTGCTATTAGTCGGCACTCGTCGCGAGGTATGTGAACCTCTTCCTATCTCTTCTAGCATGATATGTGTGAACTATGTAGTACGGTAGACGTCGTGTGTTAATCGTGTTTGATTGTTTTAAAACATAAAGTGTTATAACGGCTTTATGGGAAGTTGGTTATAACAGCTTTATGTAGGTAAGAAAATACTTTATGGTTTTAAAAGGTAACTGATGTGAATTATAACTGGCTAGTTATAATAAAGAACTTGATGTATTTCAAAAGAGTTATGAATCGTTTTGAAGGGAGAGTAACACTTGGTTTTAAAGGTTTTAAAAAGAGTTATACTAGCTATGGGAAGTTAGGTATAATGTCTTAAGAAAGGTAAAGAAAATGATTCTTGATGTTAGAAGTTAAAAGACTTGATCTTATAAGATAAGAGACTTAACTTAATTGTTTTAATGTGGATGTTTGTGTGAAACCTCATTCGTGAGTAATGAGTACTTGGTTTTACTTAAAGGGATAATGTTTCTTGATTTGGAAATCGAATGTGTATCGACAGCACTCACCGCGTCGTAATAAAGGAAAATGTATTGAATAATGATGTATCTTATTAAAACAAGGATAAACCTACATCTGCATATAAGCTAAGATGAGACAAAATGAAATTACATAAACTAGATCATCTCTGATTAATAAGATCGATTATAAACAAGAATAAACTACTCACATATAAGGCATACGCTTCTCAAATCATTAAAGGAGAATTATGTTTTAAAGGATTAAAACTATGAACTACGAGACCTTTTCTAAAAATGAGAAACTTGAGCATTTGAAATTAGGCAAACTTGAACGTTTGGAAAATAAGGTTGTTACTTGATTTCTACAAAGGAAAGCATTTTTGTTTACTTAACAATGTTCGTCACTCTATTTTTATACTACGGACATCGGGTGACTTTTATAAAAGGAATGGATCTCTTTAAAAGGAATTTAACGTACGTAGTACTTTAGGGTTAAAAACCCGGACTTTGGCTTAAAATGAAAGTAACTTGAGTTGTGTAACTTGCCTATGCTTGTGTGGTGTAACTTGCCTATGCTTGTGTGGTGTAACTTGCCTATGCTTGTGTGGTGTAACTTGCCTATGCTTGTGTTGTGTAACTTGCCTATGCTTGTTGTTGCGTAACTTGCTTATGCTTGTGGTGATAGCCTTGGTTGTGCAAGAATAGTTATTTTATGGACTAGCTCTCCATGAGGTTTCTTACTGTTCGGCCTTGGTCCCTGGTGGTCGGCTCTCGTACTTGCCGTCTCATGGTGATTCGACTCGTACCGTGGTCACCCTCGCCTTGCCGTTCGGTGTAATGACGGTCTCGTGATACGGCCTTGGTCCCCGGTGGTCACCCTCGTACTTGCCCGGCCAGCTCGTGGCCGGCCTTGGTATCCTGATGTCGGCTCGCTTGCCGTATCGACCGTGTTTTCGTTGCATTATATTATTGGTACGGTCGGATCTGGTAGTTATACTTGTCCTATACGGTTTTATGACACGTGGGACACGTGTTCATGCATACTCCTTGGTATTGTCATATCATAAACCGCCGGTGAGGAAGAAATTCCACGCACGAGTGATAATTTGGAGGCGTGAGTCCACGACTTGATGTAACTCGTTATATGTTATGTCGTAGTTGGGTCATCATACATGTCTCCGCTTTATATAGACTATTATGATTTCATTTACAGTATTCTGATTTCACATACTTGGTACTGTTATCGACCTCCTTCGGGGCCGTTCACCGCGGTAGAAATCGTTAGTGCCGATCCCCGCTATTAGGATCACCTTTCGTATTGGAAGCTCTGTTCCTTGGAGGCTTATCTTTTGGTATGTGTTCCCGAGTTGTAGGTTCTTGTACATTCGCGGTATGGCGGGGCCACTGTCCGTCATAGTTGTTGTAAATCTTAGAGGTGCAGCCTTTGTGTGGGCGGGGTTTTGTAAAAAGGATTAAAGCTCGTTTTGAAAGAGTTGTTTATATATATTTTAATGGAAGGTAACCGCTTGGTTGCTGTTTATTATCTTGTCTCATGTTCATGTTTATGTTTTTATTTCCATTTAGTTTTCTCGATGTTGTATCACTAGGTGCCCGGTAGCACGATCACGCCCGGATCGGGTCGTGACAAGTATGAGGATCGATTATGATCTGATATCGAATACGGCTCTCCGAAAGAGAAGAGCTGTTTGAGTAGCACCGGATGAGGTGTTGTGATATGAGGATAGATTGTGTGTACCGGTCTTTGCAGACTAGTCGGCGGAGTTTTAGGGGAGGCATACAATGCTTATTTCTCAAATTGTTCGGTCGACTAAGTTGTGTCGTGACCTCAGATGTATGTATGGGTAAGATGACCGAAAAGGGACGAGTGAGTTGTTGCTTAATATCCGAATTGGTAGCAGGTCATGGTTGAACACCAGAAGCCCAGTGGGCTATTATAGGCGATTTAGACCCCGACTTAGACATGGGACGTAATTAAAATGGATCTTGTTACAGGGTGGCATCGTACTCAGAGGAAGTGCGACTCCGGGTCATAGTAAATAGTGACGAAACCACCGTGTTCTTGGTTAGGACCACTTACTCGGTGAGGTTCGTGCGATTTTATAGCGAGGATTGTGAGATCGCACGGGGTTCCTACGTTTATGATGTCGATGTACTCGATTCTGTATAACTGAGGTTTTTCGAAGGGTTTTAGGGACACGGTGAGTCTCGGTGTTGCATTACACCTCGACGGACAGCAGAGCGTACTATCCGCACTTGAGGATAGGTTGCGGGCTGTGTTCTTGATTTCGAAATAGTCGGGAGGGTTAATTGCCTCTTGTTGTGTTACGCGTCACGACAATGATACCCTTCCAAGATTCGGATGGCCTGTATGAGGCCTTGTATGTAGAAAGTGTAGATCGCGGTTGGATGGTTTGACATAGGCGAGGTTCGCTTATTTGGTCCGGACTTGATTCAAGGCCGTGGATAAAGAAGCTTATCCGAAAGATTATTAGTAAGCTTAGAGTCGTGAAGCTTTATGCAGATAACCGACGTTGACACATGGGGTTCAGCTTGACATTTTAGTATGAGTATTGTTATGTGGCCTCGTGTGGTATTATTGGTATGTAGGGGTTGTAAAAGAAGACTATGTCGCTATCTTTAAGTGTGACTCCCAAAGGAACATTCGGGGACGAATGTTTCTAAGGGGGGAAGAATGTTACACCCCGGAATTTCAGGATATGTTTATAAGAACGTACGTAAGAACTCAAAAATGTTAAGGTTTGAGACGAGTAAGAATTTATCGGAATTATGGAATTGTCGGAAAACGAATATTGCGACGAATGGGAGGGTGACACGTGTCACCCCCCCCCCCTTAGTGGTCTTGGACGAAAATGGCATGGTTAAAATGGTCATTTGACCATAATTTAAATGACCAAGTCTTGCAAAGACAAGGAGCTTGACATTGTTGACTTGTCAAAGTGCCACTTGGGCTTGATCCATGTGAAACTCATTTAAGCCCCACATGTGTTCTAATCTAGACCCTTCCTAGTGTTATATAGGTCTACTAGTTGCAAGACAAGCTTATACACTTAGAAATTTTTCAAGAAAATTTGAAGACACACAAAGTGTGCTCTCGGCTTTGAGGGGTTTCAAGAGAGAATTTTTTTCAATTGTTGTCCAATAATTCCCATACTTTAAACCAAGGTTCCTAAGTGTATTGTAAGGGTTAGAAAGATTCCGGAAAAATGGCGTTTTCGTATTAGTCGCAAGGCGGAAAGTTAAGGAGTTCTTCAACTTTGAAGTTGGAACTTGAAGATGAGTTCTTCATAAGCTTCTAAGGGTTGCTTGGAGTGGATTGGAACATCGAAAGGAGGAGCTAAAGTTGCTAAGGATCGACTTGTAATCTTGGATCATATTTGGGCTAAATGAGGTATAATCTTCGTCTTACTTTTGTAATTGAAGATTCCATGTTATTATAAGTTAGAAATGATCATGTGTTATGTGTTATGAAGTTTGATAAGTGTTATGGAAATTTGGAAGCTCAAATCCGAAAATGACATGTTTAGCCATTTGAAATTGAAATACAATTTGGTCGATAATTAGAATCGTCGCATGTTATCTACTTGAAGATTATAGTTGTTATAATCAATTGCGGCCTTATAACATGTTATACTAAACAACTTGGATTGAAAAGAAATTGGAAGAAGAATTGGTATTGTTTCCCTAATTGCCGAATTGACATTGTAGTTTAGACTAGTTTGTTATATATTGTGGGGCGGAATTTTACATGTCTTGATTAAGCGTGTAATCCCCTATTGTTAACTACTTTGTTGGGCCTTAAATGTGGCGTGTTTGGTTATTGAATTCGGCCTTGAAAAAGGTGGCAAAGTATGTAGAAACAAAGGAAGTGCTGTCCGATTTTCCGTAGAATTTAGTGACTTTGCACTTGGAATATTCTACGTTTGAAGTAAGAAGTTAATAGACGTACTATGGTCATTATAGGTTGACATACTACGTACGGCGAATTGGACTTAGCAAGTGGATTAAACCGAAGAGGTATGTGGAACTTTCTTATCTCTTGAGCATGAATAAGTTGTAAATGTATAGTACGGTAGACGTACAAGATTTTGACAATCTAGGTCCATTTGATATCCTTGGCTTATTTTAAGAATGTCCAAGTTGATTGAGTTAGGGAATTAACTCACTTGTTTAAATATTAAGGATATCTTGGTTTTCAAAAGTTAAGAGACTTTAAGTATGTTGAAAGTATTATTGATACTTGTTTTGTTGGAAGGTTTAAGTCTTTTGGTTATAAAGAAGTATGTAAGTTGCTAATGTATAAAGCTAGTATAACGGCTTTATGGGAAGTTGGTTATAATAGCTTTATGGAAAGTTAAAAAGAGTGGTTTACTCTAAGTAATTTAAGTATGTTAAATGACTTGAAATAACGAAAGGCAAATTGATTTAAAGGCATCAATTGCTTAAGGTTTTAAAGAAAGAAGTCACTTGATTTAGAAGCGAAAATGTATTTTTCTAAAAGGTGTTGTGACTTGTCTTAAAATGTAGTTATGACTTGATACTACGGTTATTAGTATCTTGGAAGTTTTATATGAAAATGAGTCATTTTAAAAGAATAGAAGTACGTAGTACTTTGGGTTAAACTCCCGGATTTATAATGACACGTTAGTGCCTTAAGTAAACTAAAATGAGAGTGTATATGAATAAGGCTAATAAGAAGTTAGGGGGATTTCTTAACTTGCTTATTTATTGTATGATAAGCCGGTAATGCTTATGTTATGTATGATAAGCCGGTAGGGCTTATGTTATGTATGATAAGACGGTAGTGCTTATGTTATGTATGATAAGCCGGTAGGGCTTATGTTATGTATGATGGCCGGTTGAGATAGGGTAAGAGTATAAATGAGGGGTAAACCCCCAAGACGTTATACCACCTTCTCCAAGGTAAGAGTATAAATGAGGAGTAAACCCCCAAGATCGTTATACCACCTGCTTCAGGGTAAGAGTATAAATGAGGGGTAAATCCCCAAGATCGTTATACCACCTGTTCCGTAGATTTGCTACCCATGATGCGAGGAATACCTCATGCGATTCCTTATGGGCTTATGCGGGTGAAATAGTCTCATGCGGGCGGGTACATCCTATGCGAGGAATACCTCATGCGGGTCCACACGACCTATGCGGGTGAAATAGTCCCAGGAGTAGGATTGCTTAATGATACTGCGGGCGGGTGGTCCTACTTTGATCGCGAGCTTCCTATTTTTATATTGTACGTATACTTTTGATTACTCTCATTGTTAGTAAGGCACTGTGTACTGTTAATTGAGTTATCATACCTGTCTCCAGTTTTATTATAGACTTATGATTTCATTACAGTACTTTCAGTTTCACATATTTGGTACATGTTGTACTGACCTCCTTCGGGGGGTTGCGTTCATGCCACGGTGAAGTCTGAGTTCTTGATCCTCGCTCTTAGATCACTGCTCACCGCTGAGAAGCTCCTTTATTCCGAGGCTTATCCACTGGTATTGTCGGTTGTTGTACATTCAGGTATGGCGGGGCCCGTCACTTGAGTTATTCTTAGATGTATGTAGTCACATTGTGGTTTGGGTTGTAAAGAAAAAAAATGTACTATTTTATTTGTATAGTATACGGAAGGTGGCCTTATCGGCTAGCCTGTTGTTATTTTATGTTTAAGCATTTTATCAGTTGTGTATGTTCCGCTGCTATTCTCTGATGTATACCGAAAGGGGTGCCCAGGTAGGGCACCAGTCACGGGCCCGGGGTCGGGTCGTGACACCGTAATTCTAGGACATATATACGAGAATAGACGCGAGAACACAGGACTTAAAAATTTGAACGAAAGAATGAATTATTATCCAAGGAAAAATCTTCCGAACCTCGGGAAGGAAAATTGTTCGTTAATGAGAATTGGGTTCTCAGAATTTTTAAGTGAGAATGTTGGAATTTATCGGAACTATGGAATTTTATTTTCAGAGTTGGATACGTGGAGCCCACCCGAGAAATTTTACGTTTTTGTGGGGCCCTTGAGGTTTCCGATTTTTTGACCAATTATGGAAATTACGGGAAACGAAATATTATGGACCAATGGGAGGGAGACACGTGTCACCCTCCACATGGTCTTGTTGGATGAATAAAGAATTGACCAAGTCAAAGGGTCAAGTGGAAGCTTGATAATATTGACCATATTGACTAAGATCCTAGCCACACAATTGTTTTGATCTCACCCTTTGGTTGTAGTATATATCTACATTACTAGTGCAAGACTAGACATTCCAACACTTAGAAATTTTTTTAGCAAGTCTTGTGTGCTCATAAGGAGCTCTCGGCCAAGGGAGATAAAGAAAAGAAATTTTTTGCAATTGTGGTTATAATTCACAATACTTTAACCCAAGGTTCCTAGGAGTATTACAAGGATATCTCAATAGAAAAATTCCGGAAAAACTACGTTTTTACGTTAGTCGCAAGATGAAAACCTAAGGTATTCTTCAACTTTGAAGTTGGAAATTGAAGAGAAGTTGTTTATGAGCTTCCAAGGGTTGCTTGGAGTGGATTGGAACGTCGAGAAGAGGAGCTAAAGTTGCTAAGGATCGACTTTAAATCTTGGATTGGATTTGGGCTTATGAGGTATAAATCTTCGTCTTAATAATGTTATTGAAGATTACATGTTATAGAAGTTGATATGATCATGTGATATGTATAGATTGAAGTTTGGAAAGATTTGGATCATGTCGACATGTTAAAACCAAAAATGGACAAGTTAGCCATAAATGTTGTAATCAATTTGGTCGATAGTTACAATCGTCGCATGTTAAGGAAGAAAGGATTTATAGTTGTTGTAATTGTTATTATGTATATAACATGTTGGGATAACAACTTGGATTAAAAAGGAATTGAACGGAAATTCACATTTTTAAGGATGTTGTTATTGCCGAGAATGTGCATTAAGGAATGGGCAGTTTTATATTGATTGTGGGGCAGAATTTTACACGTATTGTAAGACGTGTAATCCCATTTGTATTGCTGAATTGTTGGGCCTTAAATGTGGTGTTTGGTTATTGATTTTCGGGCCTTGAAAAAGGTGGAAAAGTACGTAGAAACAAAGGAAGTGCTGTCCGATTTTCCATAGAATTTGGTGACTTTACACTTAGAATATTCTACGTTTGAAGCTAGAAGTTAATAGACGTATTATGGCCATTATAGGATTGAAGTACTACGTATAGCGTATTCTACTTAAGGGATGGAATATCTATCAAGGTTGAAGTAATTTGGATTTTTTGCTACTTGTCGATAATCGTCGCGAGGTATGTGAACCTCTTCGTCCTTTTAGGCATGATTCTATGTATGAAATATACATGTGGTGTTATTTCATGATTCCTTCTACTCTTAGAAGTTAAGAGGTATGTATGTTGATTTACTCTATGTAAAAGTTATGTCTAAGTTATCCTAAGTCCTTACCAAGTCTTATGGGGGATGTTGGTAAGAGTCGTTAGGAAGTATTTGGAGTCGAGTTGACTTTGCTAATTTACTGCACGAATGAGAATAAGTATCGAACAAGCCATTGCAGCGTTAATAAAAGAAAATGTATCGACAATCAATTATATTAAAATGAGTAGAATTCTCTATCTGCATAGAAACTAAGATAAGACAAAATTGTATTACATTTATGATCTGCTTTAATAAGATCGTTATAAACAAGTATAACATATTCACAACACATAAAAGTATATGTTACTTAATTTAAAGAGTTTACGTTATGAAGTTTTAAGACTATGAACCTTGAATTCTTAAAAGGTTAAGAGACTTTATTTTTCAAGTTATGGAACTTGATTCTTAAAGGAAGGAATGACTTGATTTAAAAGTATAGGATACTTGATTTGGGAAAAGCATTGGTAACTTGATTTCTTAAAGATAAGAGACTTGATATTCTAAAGTTAAAGAGACTTGATATTCTAAGTTAAGAAACTTGATTTCTTAAAGTTAAGAGACTTGAAGTATTTTGAAAGCTATGTAACTTGATTTGAAAGTATAAGTCTCTTGGTTACAAAAAGAATGAATTTGTCTAAGACATAAAGAGTTATAACGGCTTTATGGGAAGTTGGTTATAACAACTTTATGGAAGGTTAAAAGGATGGTTTTCTCTAGTAATGTAAACAAAGAAATGACTTGAAATAAAGAAGGGCAATTTGATTCAAAGGTATCAATTGCTTAAAGTTTTAAAGTGAAAGTCACTCGGTTTAGAAGCCTAGAAATGTATTTCTAAAAAATATAATGACTTGTTTTGAGATGTAGACAAGCCTTGATACTACAGGTGCTAGTATCTTAGGGGTTTTATACGATAAAGAGTCATTTTTGAAAGGATAAGGTACATAGTACTTTGGGTTAAATTCCAGATTTTTAATGACATGTTAGTGCCTTACGTTTAAATAAAAAGGGAGTGCATAATAATTAAGGCTAATAAGAAGTTAGGAGAATTCTTAACTTGCTTATGATATTTATGATAAGCCGGTGGTGTTTATGTTATGTATGATAAGCCGGTGGTGCTTATGCTATGTATGATAAGCCGGTGGTGCTTATGTTATGTATGATAAGCCGGTGGTGCTTATGTTATATATAATAGCCGGTTGTGCTAGTATTATATTATTCTTGCGGGGTAAACCCCCGGTTACTACTTATTCCATGGATTTGCTACCCATGATGCGAGTGCGGCGTTTGTACTCATTGCGGGTCCACCGGGCCTATGCGGGTGAAATAGTCCTATGCGGGTGAAATAGTCCCATGCGAGGCGGATGACCTCATTGCGGGTCCACATGACCTATGCGGGTGAAATAGTCCCAGGAGTAGGATTGCCAAATGATATTATGGGCGGGTGGCCCTAGTTTGATCATAAGCTTCCTATTTTTATGCAGTATACCTTTATGGGCAGACTTATGTGACTTTACCGCGTTCGAGATTGGGCGGGGCAGTATACCTTTATGGGCAGACTTATATGACTTTATCGCGTCCCAGAATGGGCCGGGAAGTACACCTTCGTGGGAAGACTTTTTATGAATTCGCCGTGTCCCAGAAATGGGCCGGGTTACGTTATCACGTATGGATAATCAAAGTGAACTCCAAAATGAGGCGTCCCTCCATAAAGGGCCAGATTTATGTTATGCAAGATACGTAAGTTATGTGTTTATGAACTTGATGATTTTTCCTAAGTATGTACGTAAGAATTTGATTATAACTCTTATTGAAAATGGGAAAAGATAATAATGTGTGATTAAGTTCATGAGTTGTAATGGCACGGTAGGATCTGGTATTTCCTTTTTATACTTGCCCCTATCATTCTTTTGTACAATTATGATTTGTTTACTGTACCTTATTTCCGTTCCATACTCTGTACCTGTTGTACTGACCCCCTTCGGGGGGCTGCGTTCATGCCCGCAGGTATTAGGTACACAGGTTGGTGATCCTCGCTCTAGGATCTCTGGTCAGTTTTGGGTAAAAGCTCCATTTACTCCGGATGCTTATCTTTTGGTACGGTTTCCCTGAGGTAGTAGATTTATGTACATTCAGGGGTATGGCGGGGCCCTGTCCCATCACAGTTGTTATGTTAAAACTCTTAGAGGTCTGTAGTCATATCTTGTGGGTCAGTTGTAAAGAAAAAGGATGTAACTGCTTACGGTTATATACATATATATGTCCAGGGAGGGAGCCTTATCGGCTAGCCTGTTGTTTATTTTTCCTGTTAATGTATGTTGTGAGTTTCATGTATGTTTCGCTGATTATCTCTGATGTATACCTGTAAGGGTGCCCAGGTAGGGCACCGATCCGCGAGGGTGGTCGTGACAAAAGTGGTATCAGAGCAGTTAGTCCTCGGAAAGTGTCTATAGACCGTGTCTAGTAGAGTCTTGATTATCGATGTGTTGTGCACCAAATCTATAATCAGGAGGCTGCAGGACATTTAGGATTGGTTTCCATTCTTCTCACTCTGAGATCGTGCGATAGAGCTGTGTTGTTAGGGTCGTCTCTCCCTAACGAGTTATGTTGATTGCAGCTATGAGAAGGCAACAGTGACTCAGGAAGGACTATGTGGATTGCATATCCAGGTTGGTAATGATTGTAGTATAGTTGGTATTATGACATACAGTTGTACGAAGTTATGTATGAAGGTCAGACGCATGTTGCCTAGAATGATTTTAGATTACCAGGATTTGGTAAGGACTAAATAGATATCGGGAGGGTATGAAACAGTTAATGAATTCTCATCGAGGTCTTATGTTTGATTTTGAGATAATAGGGAAATGATGAGCTGTCTGATAGGGTAGTGAACCCTTAAGAAGTCATGTTAAGGAACTTAATGGAATGCCATGTTAATAGATTAAGCTACGTGGTAGGCTTAAGAGAATTGTATGGATGAGATCCGTATGGAGTAAGTAATGGTTGTTGTGATCAAGACAACATAGTTATGGTTTTATGAGAAGTTATTGTACCCGTTTACGGGGGGACTGATAAGGTAGGCCTGGAGCATGGAAATTACGAGCCTAAGAATATTGATAATCACTGAGACCTTAGATATACAAGGCCTTCTCGGGTAGTAAGATTTATTTCAGACCAAGAATGAGAATTAAGTGTGACAATGAATCGGGTTATGGGCTGTTGCGGGTCAACCCGTAGCCCGGAATAGAATGGGGTCAGTCGGAGGTAGTCCCGCTATGTGATAGGGTCACGAGGGTGTAAGGCTCAAGTTTAGTTAGTCATTGTACGAGTTCGTGGACGCATTCCACCGGAACCTGGTCGAAAAAACCAAAAAAAAAGACCAAGTTTTGATGTAGTAACTCCAAGGAATTGAAAACAAAAGCAATGATTGAGATTATGTACGTGTACTAGAATAAGTTTGGAAGTACGAGAAGAATACGATAAGTAAGAAAAGAAAGGAACAAGGATTGAAAGAATTGAAGTGTTTATAGTTGTGACTAAGGAAATATACGAAAAGAGAATCCTTTTAGGCCATGAATGGGAGTAAATAGTGATGGTGCACACTTTGGATTTGTTTCCTCGTTTGGCTTATGATGGATGGATGTGCATGTGCGATGTGTTAGGGCCATATGTGGCATAATTAGGTTTCATTAAGTGTAGTTCTATGAGACTATACCGAGAAATATTTAGATTGAGCTCCGAAAGAACATTCGGGGACGAATGTTTCTAAGGGGGGAAGAATGTTACACCCCGTAATTCCAGGACATGTATACGAGAATAGACGCGAGAACACATGACTTAAAAATTTGAACGAAAGAAAGAATTGTTTTCCAAGAATCTTCCGAACCTCGAGAAGGAAAATTGTTCGTTAATGAGAATTGGGTTCTCAGAATTTTTAAGTGAGAATGTTGGAATTTATCGGAACTATGGAATTTTATTTTCAGAGTTGGATACGTGGGGCCCACCCGAGAAATTTTACGTTTTTGTGGGTCCCACGAGGTTTCTGATATTTTGACCAATTATGGAAATTTCGAGAAAGGAAATATTATGGACCAATGAGAGGGCGACACGTGTCATCCTCCACATGGTCTTGTTGGATGAATAAAGAATTGACCAAGTCAAAGGGTCAAGTGGAAGCTTGATAATATTGACCATATTGACTAAGATCCTAGCCACACAATTGTTTTGATATCACCCTTTGGTTGTAGTATATATCTACATTACTAGTGCAAGACTAGACATTCCAACACTTAGAAAAAAAATTAGCAAGTCTTGTGTGCTCATATGGAGCTCTCGGCCAAGGGAGGTAAAGATTTTTTTTTTTTGCAATTGTGGTTCATAATTCACAATACTTTAACCCAAGGTTCCTAGGAGTATTACAAGGATATCTCAATAGAAAAATCCCGGAAAAACTACGTTTTTACGTTAGTCGCAAGATAAAAACCTAAGGTATTCTTCAACTTTGAAGTTGGAAATTGAAGAGAAGTTGTTTATGAGCTTCCAAGGGTTGCTTGGAGTGGATTGGAACGTCGAGAAGAGGAGCTAAAGTTGCTAAGGATCGACTTTAAATCTTGGATTGGATTTGGGCTTATGAGGTATAAAACTCCGTCTTACTAATGTTATTGAAGATTACATGTTATAGTAGTTGATATGAGCATGTGATATGTATAGATTGAAGTTTGAAAAGATTTGGATCATGTCGACATGTTAAAACCGAAAATGGACAAGTTAGCCATAAATGTTGTAATCAATTTGGTCGATAGTTACAATCATCGCATGTTAAGGAAGAAAGGATTTATAGTTGTTGTAATTGTTATTATGTATATAAAATGTTGGGATAACAACTTGGATTAAAAAGGAATTGAACAGAAATTGACATTTTTAAGGATGTTGTTATTGCCGAGAATGTGCATTAATGAATGAGCAGTTTTATATTGATTGTGGGACAGAATTTTACACATATTATAAGGCGTGTAATCCTCTTTGTATTGTTGAATTGTTGGGCCTTAAATTGTTACACCCCGTAATTCCAGGGCATGTTTATAAGAACGTACGTTGGAACTCAAAATGTTAAGATTCGAGACTAGTAAAAATTTGTCGTAATTATGGAATTGTCGGAAAACGAAATATTGCAACGAACGGGAGGGCGACATGTGTCACCCCCCTTAGTTGGTTGGACGAAATTGACCATGGGTGTTATGGTCATTTGACCCAAGTTAGGATGACCAAGTCTTGCTAAAGTTAGAGCTTGACATTATTGACTAAGTCTTGAAGTCATGTTAGCTTGACATTTTTTACCTCATCTTAGCCACACATTTGTGATGATCCTAGCCCTTGGAAAGTATTATATATTACTACTACTACTACTAGTAGCAAGACATTTTCTCTCACAATTTTTTTTGCAATTTTTGTCCATAATTCCCAATATTCAAACCCAAGGTTCCTAAGAGTATTCTAAGGATATCTCAATAGAAAGATCCCGGAAAAACTACGTTTTCACGTTAGTCTCAAGGCGAAAACCTAAAGAGTTCTTCAACTTTGAAGTTGGAACTTGAAGAGGAGTTCTTCATAAGCTTCTAAGGGTTGCTTGGAGTGGATTGGAACGTCAAAAAGAGGAGCTAAAGTTGCTAAGGATCGACTTGTAATTGTTATACCCCGTATTTCCAGAGTATGTACGTAAGGGAATACGTACAAAAGTCTAGCCTTAAAGTTTAGGCAAAACGTTTTTATTTGTACACAACTCGCTAAAAGAATCGTTTTCCGACGAAACGTTTTCACAACTTTTGTTGGGTAAATTCCGGCTATGCCATTTCTAATTTTTGCGGATTTTTCCGAGAGACGAAACATTTTGGACCAACGGGAGGGCGACACTTGGCACCCTCCCATTGATGGACTTGAATCGTCCATTGGACGAAATTGGAGAGCAATGGCACGTTTTTTGTGCCTTGTGCACAAGTCAAGGAGTTGGTAGGATATTTGTGTATAGTTAATCCTCACCCTACACTTGCCTTGCACTTGTCTTAATCTTGGCCATTGGTTGGCCACTTCTTGACCTATAAATACCCCCTTAGAGATGAAGAGTTCTTCATCCACAAATCTTTCCAAGTCTTGAAAATCCTCTCCTCTCCCTTTGTAGCCTTTTCGTCCAACCTCCCCTCCCTCAAGGCCCTTGGCCGAATACCCCCTCTAGCCTAGTAGTTTGGCCGAGGCCCCCTAGCCTAGCCAAAAATCTACCCCCCCTCCCTTGGTAGAAAAGTTGCCTTCTAGTATTGTTATAATGCCCAAAATACTCTAGCCCAAATCCCTTAGTCCTTAGTAGAAACTGTGAAGAACTTCTAAGGTTTCTTGGAGCTACCGGAGCGTACAACTTAGGAGCAAAACCTTGCTCAGGCGCGACTTTATCTAGGATATTATTGGGCTTACCGAGGTAAATAATCCTAACCCTCTTTTGTATTAGAGAATGCATACTGTAGAAGTATAAGAATAAGTATTAAATACTTAGAAGAATATCACAGAATAGAATTGAATCATACCACGTAGAAGGGTTTAAAAGAAGAATAATCAAATCAGACTTACATGTGATCGCTTTTCACGAGACTTGAGTAGCTCACCGGGTAGGGAAGTACGCCCAATTTTCCGTAGGATATAGAACCCTCTGCTTATAATCACAAAAGTAGTCCAACGTTGTTAGACGTGTTCGACTATTATAGGTTGATTCTTCGCGCGCGACATATTCAACTTGGCGGTGTTTTCACGAGAAGGTATGTGATTCTTCCTAAAGCATGATATTTTACAATATATATATAGTACGATAGACGCATATATGTTAATCGAATAATACTTACGGCAATGCCTCACGCTTAAGCTCGAATAACACTTACTGCAATGCCTCACGCTTAAGCCCGAATAATAAAGATCCGAAAGCATTTCATAAGAATATCAATCATTTTTAATGTAAGAGAACTAATTGGGTTTTAAATGTAAGCTTAAGAGTTATACTAGCTTTATGGGAAGTTAAGTATAACCACTTAAGTTTGATAAAAGAAACAGTTTGCCTATGTGTTTATAATGCACTTATATTGAATTGTGAAAAGAATAATAAGATGGTTTGATAAGTAGACATGATATGATACTATGTGTGTTAGTGTCTTGTAACGCTTGTGTAAAAGAGTATTCTTGTTGTGCTTATGTTGTTAACGATAAGTTCGTTAGGTTAGTGTAACATCACTCACCTCTTGACATATTACCGGGGTTAAGCCGCCTCCGACGCGGTGGTAGACTCAGCGATGCAGGACCATGATTCGAGAATACCTCATGCGGTCCAAGCGGACCTATGCGAGCTACGGAGTTCCGTGTTAGTGCGCGGGTTATACCTCACGCGGTCCATGGCCACGCGGACGACGACGAGTCCAGACGATGCCGAGGAGTAGCTATCCTCGACGCGGGTTATATACCCTATGCGGGCCTATGTGATTGGCCTATGCGACTACGGAGTCCGTGATTAGGCTTGCATGGTGATACTACGCAATTGGCCTCGCTCGATCATTCGCACCTAGAAAAGACTCGCTACGCTTACCTATCACGCTTCTTGTTTGTGATGCGCACTATGCGGTTTCTCGTTGTTTTATACATACTTGCAAAACTGCTTTTAAAATGATATGTTTCATTTAAGTATTTTACGCTTTCATATACTTAGTACTGTTGTATCGACTCTCTTCTGGGCCGTTCATGCCGCAGGCGGGCAAGCAGTGCTAGATCCACATTCTTAGGATCTCTACGTTGGTGTCGAGCTCCATCTTTCCGAGGCTCTACTTTGGGTATGATCTCCTGTTGTAGATAGTTTTGTATCGTGGTATGGCGGGCCCCGTCCCGCCATAGTTGTATATTTCAGAGGTCTCAGAGTCATGTTATACAGGTTTGATGTAATCGCTAAATCATGTTTATATATATATGCCGAAAGGCGATGTTTTCTCACATAAATCGTGGTCTTATTTTATAAACTGTTTCATGTCTTGCTTTATATTTCCGCCGATTACTGATGTATGACTACTGGGTGCCCTGCAAGGCACGATCACGCCCCGAACGGTCGTGACAAAAGTGGTATCGAGCGCTAATCCTCGGAAAGTGTCTACGCACCGTATCTAGTAGAGTCTTGATTATCGCGTGTTGTGCACCACACCAATAATCGTGAGGCTATAGGATATTTAGGATTGGTTTCCATTCTTCTCATTCCGAGATCGTGCTTAGAGCCGTTATAGTCGACCCTCTAACGTATTCCTTTCTCGTATGCTTATGCCTCCACGTAAGGCAACCCGCCCGAGGCGGCAAGGCAGCCGAGGAGTCGCTAGCAGACGCCCAGAGTCACGAGGCTCGTGCCCGGGCCTATACCGTAGACGGCGAGTTCTATGACGCCGCCACCCAAAGAGACCACAATACCCACACCTCCCGCCCCACACCGCTGGCGGAGTTAGTGGTACAAGCGAGATAGCCCAACTATTGGCTAAAGTCAGGCCCGATACGGCGAGAGGCCGGACGCGCAGCCCAGCTCAGCTCAGCCTGGCCAGACTGTGGTGCACCCGAGGCGTATAGTCCGAGACTACGAGATTTCTTGAGTTGTAGCCCGCCGAGTTTTACTGTCGAGGCCGAGGATGATCCGCAGGAGTTCATCCGCCGCCTTCAGAGGATCACGCGGTGATCAAGGCCTCGAGACAGAGTCCGTGACCTTCGTTCGACGGCCGCGTGATACCGCAATGATTGGTTTGATTCACGAGTTATCCCGGAGAGCACGCCCCCGCCTACTGGGATGAGTTCTCGCAGGCTTTCCTCACTCACTTCTTGCCTCCACAGATGGCGAGGGCGCGGCCGATAGATTTTACCGCCGAGGCGCAGAGGACGATCGCCGTGAGTACAATGTCGAGTTTGATTCTTGGCTCGATATGTCCCAAAGATTGGTGGCGAATGGAGGATAGGTGCACCGCTATGTCACCGCTAGATGACTATATGGCCGAGTCTTGCGCGGGTGTGGCTCTTCAGCCTGGTATGGATATTACCCGCATGCAGGCTCACGCCCTTGGATGCGAGGAGCGCAGAGGTCGACGGCAGACGTGCGAGAAGCAGGAAGGCCAGACGAGGGTCTTCGTGGCTATCGTGGTGGGCGCCTCACAGCAGCCTAGATTTGCACCACGCCACCAGAGCACTCGCACCGCCCTCAAGACCAGAGTATTCGAGGCGCACAGGCCCTGTGACTTCGATGTCCAGTAGCAGAGGTATCGCCGATCGACCACCCTCAGTGTGGCCGACGGTAGATCCCACTTCGAGTTGTGGTACGGGAGTTTGTTTCGGGCCAGGCCGCAGGTCACTATGCGAGGAACCGTCCGACCAAGGGCGCGATCGATGGTAGGGTCACCTACGTGTTCTTTCACGGCCCTTCGCCTCCTACAGCTACTCGCCCGAGGCGTGGTACTCATGGGTCAAAGGTCGCGCAGAGGTCGTGGCTCGTCCCGATTCTAGCGGTCCTCGTAATCGCATTTATGCTTTGTCCACCGACAGATCGTGAGGCCTCACCGATGTCGCCACGAGTACCTTATCGGGCTGGTTTGATGTGTATGCTTTGATAGATCCGGTTCTACTCGCCCTATATATCTCCCCTTGTTGCTAGTAGGATAGGGATAGAGCCCGTGTCCATAGACCCTTTCGAGGTAGCTACGCCAAATGGGTGATTCGTGGTAGCTCGGCGTATATGAGCTTGTCCCGTGACTATTTACGTCGTCGACCTCAGCCGACTTGATAGAGTTAGAGATGATTGACTTCGACGTGATCATGGGGATGGATTGGCTAGCTTCTTGCTACGCCAATGTAGACCGCAGAGAGAGAGTAGCACGGTTCCAGCTTCGGCGAGCCATTGTTGAGTGGGAGGAGCACAGTATCGCCGAGAGGTAGGTTTATTTCCTACCTCAAGGCTAGGAAGATGGTGCGCAGGCGGTATATCTACCATCTCGTTCGGTGTTTGATAATCAAGCTACGCACCAGATTTTCACGGGCCAGAGTCACGAGTTCCCGGACGTGTTTCGCATGACCTCCTGTATCCTCCCGAGAGGAGATCGAGTTTTGTATAGATGTGTTGCGGATACTCGCCTATTTCCATTCCGCCATACGTAACGGCACCCGCCGAGTTGAGAGAGTCAAGGACCACCGAGGGATTTGCTGGAGAAGCGGCTTCATCAGCCTAGTGATTCTCCCCGGGAGCGCCAGATTGTTCGTGAAGAAGAAGGACGGACGCCGCGCATGTGTGTTGATTACAAAAGTGAACAAGGTGACCATTAAGAATGATACCCTTCCTGTGATTGATGATTTGTTCGACTTCGCAGTGGTGCGAGATGTTTCTCCAAGATTGATCCGCGATCGGGCTATCATCAAAGTAGTCGAGAGGTGGATGTCCCTAGGATCGCATTCCGACCAGACGCATTATGAGTTCGTGGTCATGTCTGGGTTGACCAATGCTCCGGCCAGATTCATGGATTTGATGAACCGAGTGTTCAAACCATTTTTGGACACGCTTGTGATAGTGTTCATTGATGATATCTTGGTTTATTCTCGCCAGAGCGAGCATGCGAGCACTTCGGCGATCAGGCCGACGCTTCTCCAGACCAGCGCTTGTACGCCAAGTTTTCCAAATGTGAGTTTTGCTGACTTCAGCGGCGCTGGGCATATTGTCTGGCCGATGGCATTCGAGTGGATACGCCAAGATCGAGGCAACAGACTTGGCCTAGACCTACTACTCCGGCAGAGGTTCGCAGCTCGGGCCTTGCAGGATATTATCGGCGGTTCGTGGAGAAGTTTGCTTCTATCTCTCGCACCATTGACTAGGCCGACTCGTGGCGCCAAGTTTCATGGAATGATGTCAGGAGCGTGGTTTCAGCTGTTGAAAGAGAGACCGACGACCGCCCCGCTTACTCTTCCGCAGGTCCGATGGTTATGTCGTGTATTGTGATGCGCCGCATCGGGTTGGGATGTGTATTGATGCAAAGATGGCAGAGTTATAGCATATGCATCCCGACACCAAGAAACACGAGAGGAACTACCCCACCCATGATTTGGAGTCGCACCGTGATTCACGCCAAGATCCGAGGCACTATTTGTATGGGGTTCACGTGGATATTTTTACGCACCACAAGAGCCTCCAAGATATCTTCACCGAGGAGCCGAACTTACGGCGAGACGGTGGTTAGAGTTGCTTAAGGATTACGATGTTGATATCCCGTACCACCCGGAAGGCCAATGTCAGCGCGTATGCCTTAGTCGTAGGTCGATGGGAGCCTATCGGATGTGCGCTAGAGAGGAGGGACATGGTTTGTGATTTGCATCGCTTAGCGAGCCTGGTGTCCGCTTGATTGATTCTCGATAGCGATGGGGTTAGAGTTCGTGAGGTTGCCGAGTCTTCCATCGCCGGCGAGGTGAAGAGGCAACGCTCGAGGATCCAGCTTTGACACGTTATCGTGATACGCCTCTTCGTGAGGCAAGCGGTCCTTTTGAGGTAGCACCGATGGGGTGCTAAGGTTTGAGGGCGTGTTGTGTGTTCCGGATGTTTCGTGACTTCGCAGCAGGTTCTTGGGAAGCACATACAAGTTACTCTATCCATCCGGTCGACCAAGATGTACCACGACCTTAGATCCGTATTGGTGGGATGGCTTGAAGAGGACGTTGCAGAGTTCGTAGCTCAGTGCCCGTGTTGTCAGCAGGTGAAGGTAGAGCACTAGAGGCCTGGTGGTTTGTTACAGACGATAGAGATCCCGACCTGGAAGTGGGAGGTGATCAACATGGACTTCATCACAGGATTACCTCGCACTCAGAGGAGATATGATTCTATATGGGTTATCGTCGACAGTCGACTAAATCAGCCCACTTTCTTCCCGTCAGACGACTTTTTCTACCGAGGATTATGCCGACTTTACATCCGAGAGATCGCCGATCGCATGAGTCCCTACTTCGATCATATCGCATGGGGAGCCCGCCACGCTAACTTCGGAGGTCCTTCCCGAGGGGTTTCGGGACGCAGTGAGCCCGAGCATCGCATTTCATCCACGCATGCATCGGACAGCAGAGCGCACTATCCGCACTTCGAGGATATGCCGCGAGCCCGTGTTATTGACTTCAGTGGTAGTTGGGAGGATCATTTGCCTCTAGTTGAGTTCGCGATAATAATAGCTACCACTCCAAAGATTCGATGGCGCCTTATGAGGCCTTGTATGGGAGGAAGTGCAGATCGCCTAGGTTGGTACGATGTGGGCGAGGTGCAAAGTGGGACCAGATTTGGCATGAAGCAGTGGATAAGTGAAGCTTATCCGAGAGCGCTATCGACACCGTAGTCGATGTAAGTCGATGCAGATCATCGCCGCCGCATCTTGAGTTCGAGGTTCATGATTGGGTTTTCCTAAAGGTGTCACCCATGGCGGTGTGATGAGATTCGGGAAGAAGGGGAAACTCACTTCAGGTACATCGGGCCGCTTCGATTGTCCGCAGGTAGGCAAGGTTGCCTACGAGTTGGATCCGCCGTCCGATCCGGAGGCGATGCATCCGGTTTTTCACGTATCTATGCCGGCGAGATGTATCGGGATCCATCTAGGGTACACCCGATTGACGATGTCCAGTGGATCGAGGGTTATCGATGAGAGATTCCCATAGCGATAGTCGATCATCGTGTTAGGCGTCGCGACCAAGGACGTGGCTTCCACAAAGTCTTGTGGCGAACGAGCTCGAGGAGGAGATGACGTGGGAAGCCGGCGAGGACATGAGGCGAAGTATCCTCACCTATTCCCCACACCTCCGTAATTCACTTTCCTACTTGTAAATTTTCGCTATCATTTCCGCCAAGTTGTTCCGTGGCCGTGTGGCATTTGCAATCGCGGTTATGAAGAATCTTATCGTTAACTGTCTTGGGAAGGAACATTCGGGACGAATGTTTCTAAGTGGGGGAGAATGGTATACCCCGTATTTCCAGAGTATGTACGTAAGGGACTACGTACAAAAGTCTAGCCTTAAAGCTTAGGCCAAACGTTTTTATTTGTACACAACTCGCTAAAAGAATCGCTTTCCGACTAAACGTTTCACGCCTTTTGTTGGGTAAATTCCGCTATGCCATTTCTAATTTTTATGGATTTTTCCGAGAGACGAAACATTTTGGACCAACGGGAGGGCGACACTTGGCACCCTCCCATTGATGGACATGAATCGTCCATTGGACGAAATTGGAGAGCAATGGCACGTTTTTTGTGCCTTGTGCACAAGTCAAGGAGTTGGTAGGATATTTGTGTATAGTTAATCCTCACCCTACACTTTCCTTGCACTTGTCTTAATCTTGGCCATTGGTTGGCCACTTCTTGACCTATAAATACCCCCTTAGAGATGAAGAGTTCTTCATCCACAAATCTTTCCAAGTCTTGAAAATCCTCCTCTCCTTTGTAGCCTTTTCGCCCAACCTCCCCTCCTCTTGAAGGCCCTTGGCCGAATACCCCCTCTAGCCTAGTAGTTTGGCCGAGGCCCCCAGCCTAGCCAAAAATCTACCCCCTCCTTGGTAGAAAAGTTGCCTTCTAGTATTGTTATAATGCCCAAAATACTCTAGCCCAAATCCCTTAGTCCTTAGTAGAAACTGAAGAACTTCTAAGGTTTCTTGGAGCTACTGAGCGATACAACTTAGGAGCAAAACCTTGCTCAGGCGCGACTTTTTCTAGGATATTATTGGGCTTACCGAGGTAAATAATCCTAACCCTCTTTTGTATTAGAGAATGCATACTGTAGAAGTATAAGAATAAGTATTAAATACTTAGAAGAATATCACGTATAGAATTGAATCATACCACAGAGAAGGGTTTAAAAGAAGAATAATCAAATCAGATTTACATAGACTGCTTTCACGAGACTCGAGTAGCTCACCGCAGGGAAGTACGCCCAATTTTCCGTAGGATATAGAACCCTCTGCTTAGAATCGTTACAAAGTAGTCGAACGCTGTTAGACGTGTCGACTATTATAGTCGATTCTCTCGCGCGACATATTCAACTTGGCGCGGTTTTCACCGAGAAGGTATGTGATTCTTCCTAAAGCATGATATTTTACAATATATATATAGTACGTGCATATATGTTAATCGAATATGTAACACTTACGGCAATGCCTCACGCTTAAGCCCGAATAACACTTACTAGAATGCCTCACTACTTAAGCCCAATAATAAAGATCCAAAGCATTTCATAAGAATATCGAATCATTTTTAATGTAAGAGAACTAATTGGGTTTTAAATGAAGCTTAAGAGTTATACTAGCTTTATGGGAAGTTAAGTATAACCACTTAAGTTTGATAAAAGAAACATTTGCCTATGTGTTTATAACAGACTTTATATGAATTGTGAAAAGAATAATAAGATGGTTTGATAAGTAGACATGATATGATACTACGTGTGTTAGTGTCTTGTAACGTTTGTGTAAAAGAGTATTCTTGTTGTGCTTATGTTGTTAACGATAAGTCGTTAGGTTAGTGTAACATCACTCACCTCTTGACATATTACGGGGTTAAGCCGCCTCCGACGCGGGTAGACTCAGCGGTCCAGGACCATGATTCGAGAATACCTCATGCGGTCCAAGGGACCTATGCGAGCTACGGAGTTCCGTGTTAGTGTGCGGGTTATACCTCACGCGGTCCATGCGCCACGCGACGAGTCCAGACGATGCCGAGGAGTAGCTATCCTCGACGCGGGTTATATACCCTACGCGGCCTACGTGATTGGCCTACGCGGACTACGGAGTCCGTGATTAGGCTTGCATGGTGATACTACGCAATGGCCCTTCTTCGATCATTCGCACCTTAGAAAAGACCTGCATACGCTTACCTATCACGCTTTGTTTGTGATGTGGCACTATGTGCGGTTTCCTCGTTGTTTTATACATACTTGCAAACTGCTTTTAAAATGATATGTTTCATTTAAGTATTTTACGCTTCATATACTTAGTACCGTTGTATCGACTCCTTCTGGGCTGCGCTCATGCCGCAGTAAGGGCAAGCAGTGCTAGATCCACATTCTTAGGATCTCTACGTTGGTGTCTGAGCTCCATCTTTTCCGAGGCTCTACTTTTGGGTATGATCTCCCGTTGTAGATAGTTTTGTACTGATCGAGTGGTGGCCCGCCCCGCCATAGTTGTATATTTCAGAGGTCTCAGAGTCATGTTATACAAAGGTTTGATGTAACTGCTAAACCATGTTTATATATATATGCCGAAAGGCGATGTTTTCTAACATAAACTGTGTCTTATTTTATAAACTGTTTCATGTCTTGCTTTATATTTCCGCTGATTACTCTGATGTATGACTACTTGGGTGCCCCGGTAAGGCACCAGTCACGGGCCCCGGAACGGGTCGTGACAGTAATCTTGGATCATATTGGGCTAAATGAGGTAATAAGCTTCGTCTTACTTTTGTAATTGAAGATTCCATGTTATGATAAGTTAGAAATGATCATGTGATATGTGTTATGAAGATTGATAAGTGTTATGGAAGTTTAGAAGCTCAAATCCGAAAATGACATGTTGATGTCACGACCCGAACCCGGGCCCGTGACTAGTGCCTTACCCCGGGCACCCTAGTGATACAATCATCAGAGTAATCAGCGGAATAGAAACAACAACATGAAATAACAAGAAGTATAAACAATAATCTTGTGAAAACTTGCCCTTCGGCATATATAAACAATCTTTTAAAGCGAACAGTTTAATCCTTTTTACAACCCTGCCCACATCAAGCTACAGCACTTATGAATGAAATGACAACAACGACGACGTGGCCCGCCATACCCCGAATGTAAGCACCTACAACAACAGGGGACTATACCAAGATAAGCCTCCGAGAAACGGAGCTTTCCCAAACGCCGAATCGTGACCCTAAGAGCGAGGATCAATGATCGCGTACCTTTACTCGCGGCATGAACGCACTTCAAGGAGGTCGATAACAGTACCGAGTATGTGAAACTAAAAATATCAGAATGAAATCATAATAGTCTATAAAGCAAGAGACATGTATGATAACCAAACTACGATTCACAATAATAAGCGATATGTCAAGTCGTGGACTCACGCCTCAAGTCATCACTCAAATATAACAATGGGTCTCACGCCCACAACATCAATCATGCCCGTGGAATACCTTCCTCATCGCCGCTTTATGATATAAAAGCACCAAGGAACACACATGAACACGTGTCCCACTGCGCTATAATAACATGTATGGTAAGTACGAAGGCATAGCCGACTACTAACACCTACAGTACCAACAAGGTCATGAATCAGATTATAAGATTCGCTCTGCTGGCCACATGATCAAAGCCGACCACTTGCCCGCAGATCTAATGCGCGCGCTTCAGCCTCGAACTTTCCGCACCGCATAGGCCAATCATATCGCCCGCATGAGGTATAACCCCGCATCGAGGGTAGCTACTCCCTGCAGCCGCCCCGACTCGCCGTCCGCATGGCCACAAGGACCGCATGACCACAAGCGGCCGCGATCCTAACCTCGAACTCCCGCAGCCCGCATAGCCCTCGACCCGCATTAGGTAGTCTCGAATCATAGGTCCATCGACGCCCGAAGTCTACCCCGCGACGGAGGGCCTTAACTCCCTAATCATCTCAAGAGATGAGTGATGTATAATACTATCATAACAAATTATCGTTAAACAACATAAGCACAACAAAGGAAAACCCCTTTACACAAACATCACAAGATACTAACACACGTAGCATCCTAGCATGTTTACTTATCAAATCAACAAGAAAGTATTACCAGGCTATCACAAACCAACACAATCAAGTTATACACACAAGGTACTTTCTACTATATGCTAACAAGTTCGGGTTTTATCCCCAAAGTACTTCATACATTAACTCTTTAAAAGATACGTTACTTTCACAAAAGTCACACAATACCCGTAGTATATGAAAATATAGTGATTATCTTTTGAAGTAAATCAAAACACTTCTCTTTGTAAGACTCAAGTAACAACATTATTTTCCAAACGCCCAAGTTTGCCTAATTTCAAATGTTCATGTTTCTTATTTAGAAAGGTTTCAGAGTTCATAGTCTTATTCATTTAAGAATATAATTCTCTTTTAAACTATCTGAGAAACATAAGTCTTATATGTGAGTAGGATATTCTTGTTTACAACAATCTTACTACAGCAGCCATGATCTAGGAAATATCATTTTGTCTCATCTTAGCTTCTATGCAGATGGAAGTTTCTACTGGTTTTAATAATACTTAATCACAAAACATTTCCTTTATTAACGCCGCAGTTGGTTTGTCGATACACATTCTCGATTTCCAAAATCAGTAAAACATTCTTAAGACGTTATACCTAACTTTCCATAAAGCTAGTATAACTCTTAAGTTTTCAAAACAAATCAAGTATTACTTCTCCTCTCAAAATGATTCAAAACTCTTTTGAAATACTTCAAGTTCTTTATTAACACATAACAAGCCAGTTATAGTTCAAATCAATTACCTTTTAAAAACCACATGTATTTTCTTACCAACATAAAGCCGTTATAACCAACTTCCCATAAAGCCGTTATAACACTTTATGTTTTACACCAATCAAATACATTTAGTACATGTACGTCTACCGTACTACATAGTTCACACATACCATGCTAGAAGAGATAGGAAGAGGTTCACATACCTCGCGACGAGTATCGACTAATAGCAAAACGCTCCAAGTACTCCCAACCTGGCTACTCCTTAAGCCAAGTAGAACGCGCCACACGTAGTACTTCAACCTATAAGGCCACAAGGCGCTTATTAACATTTAGACCTTATCGCAGAACATTCTACCGAAATTCGAAGACTCTCCCGCAACACAGAAATCTCCTCCTCTAACTGGCCGCTACCAAGCCACCCAGGGGTGGGTTATACATCTAACCCGAACGGGTACAATTCTCCTCCACCGTACTACTACACAAGTCTCATCAGAATACACCCTATGTAAAACAAATTCGGATTCTGTGCCTAAGTCCAAAGACATTGCCACAAGCTATGTTCAGTTATATACATAGTATACTTCAACTATAATTTCCTACAACATGTAACATCCAATTACAATAGGGGGACAAGATATTTACCTCGATAAGCCCATAATTATCCAAGTATCAAGTCGATCCCGGCAATCGCTTAGCTCCAACTCCGAGCGCTCAACCCGCTCTAAACCACCCTTAGAAGTTCTAACCAACTTCTACACAATACTCCAACGGACTATGGAGATTTTCCTAGGTTTCGGTTTTGTGACCGACGGAAGTATAATAGTATTTCGGCTTTTCAGATAGGTATAACCTTAGAATACAACAAGGTATACGGCTAAGGTAATTGGGCATTATAACAATACTTTGAGAGTATTTCTACCAAGAGTGGGTATTATATGAAAACAAACTAGGCTAGTGGGTACCCCACTGCCACACCACAGCGAGTGGGTGGCTACCCTCGGCCTACCCCACTGGGGAAACTCTCGGCCAAGGGGCCTCACGGTGAGGGGGAAGGCTCTCAAGACTTAGGCATTTTGGATGAAGAAGTCTTCAACCTTAGGGTATTTATAAGCAAGCCAAGGCCAACCAATGGCCAAGATCTAGCCAAGTGCTAGGCAAGTGTAGGGCCAAGATATGCCCAAGTGCCCCCTAGTCCCTACTCCTTAAAAACCTCACAAATATCTACACAAATATCTACCAACAACTTGCCCACCAATCGGCCCTAAGCCGCCCCACTTGCTTCCAATGTGAGGTGACACACGCCACCCTCCCGCTGGTCCAAAATGTTTCGTTTCTAAAAATCCGCAAAAATAAGAAAAGACATAGCCGAATTTTCCTCGCAGTTATGTAAAACGTTTAAAAACGACTCTAACCAAAGGTTAGGCACAAAGGCCATTCTACTAAGCCACTTGAAGGGGTGACACGTGTCACCCTTCTATTGGCCCAAAAACATCTTCCAAAATATCCACAATGGCCAAAATCTCAAAACAAAGTGGCTCCTACAAAATCAGAATTTCTCCCCGTGGCCCCACGTGACCATTTCCAAAATAAAATTCCAAAATTCTAATATAATCTAAGAAGTCCAAATACCAAACTGGGAATCCAATTCCCATTAACGAACCTTTTTCCTTCACAAAACCTAAACTTTTCCGTGGAAAAATCACCTCTTTCTTCCTTTCCAATCTTTTCGTCAGATTCTCGCACGCACGCCCTCGCATACATACCCGGAACTACGGGTATAACATTCTTCCTCTTAGAAACATTCGTCCCAATGTTCATTCTAAGTCTCAAAACATACGCGCGCCAAAGATAGTCTTCACTTCTATACTTACGAAACAATCCTCGCCATACCCGCCACGTAAAGTACCGCGAACATACTTATATCCAAGTCTACGAAAACACCTCTAACATCACCACAAATACACTTTTGTCACTTTGCCGCGAGCCTAGCTCCGACGACCCAACAAATGGTACCGGCCGCCATGATCACCGGTCGCCGTGACACTAACCCTTACCACATTTTCGATATCGCTTTAGTTTCCAAAACTCGGTTACTATCTCTTTACGTGGGCATCATTAATCGGGACATTCTCGATGGATCTTCGATACTTTCCCGAACATAACAATACGAAAGATCGGACGTCGCCTCCTAAGTCGGACGGCAATTGCTAACATATAGGCAACTCGCCTATTCTTCACATGAACTCAAAAGGCCCAAAGTAACTCGCTAAGTTCCTTCGTTTCCACAACTCGTCACACCGTCCCGGTGGTACTTTCAAGAAGACCGACCGTCAACTCGAACTCTAGCGCCGCCGATTATCCGCACGATTCCTCCGAGCCGCCGTAACTTCTTCTAGATGAGCTTACCCTATCCACGACCGGAACAAGCTCGATCCAACTATCTCGAACCTTGCCAACATCGAACCAATCGACCGCAACTTACACTTCTGCCCCTACAAGGCTTCGTAAGACGACATCCGAACACCGAATGGTAGCTTAAACGCTCCTCCACAGAGACAACAATCCTCACTACTACCCTCAAATCCACACACCGCCCGGAGGCGAATGCGACTCGAGACTCACCAGTCCTTAACCCCGCTCGTAAAACTTCCGAAACAAAACAGCCGTAACTGGCTCCATCGCGCCATAAGGTGAAGGTAGGCACCCCGCAGCCTTACAACCTTTCTCGATAAAACAACATCGCCGGAGTGAACGGCCCCGATCAAGAACACGATGGGCTGCCCATCGACCGACCACCGTCGAACGCATCCACGAACTCAGACGCTGGTTAACTACACTGGGCCTAACACCCTCGTGACCCTTCCACAAGGCGGGACCACCACAACCAGACCACCACCAAACATGCCGCGGGTTGACCCGCAACGTGGCCTCAACCCGACCGGCAGGCGCAAAATACTATCTCCCAAGGAACAATTTTACTAAACATGTTACGAAAACCTAGGGTCTTCTTAGCTCAACTACCCTCTTTCATTTCATACCACTTGGGACCTATCCCAAACATAGCTCACGTGCACTATGCACTCCTGAGATCAAACATAACACTACACCTTTACTCGAGATGGCCTTACCTCTAAGGTCCAGACGTATAACACTCTAAGGCTCACACCTTCTCTATCCCCAAAATCTTACTCTGCTAACCCACCATGATTTCTAATCACAACTACCACATCGCTATCGTAACATAGCACTTAAGGTATACTCACCTTGAAAGTTACCGGCGACCGCCGCCCGCCCTCTCCCGCCCTTGGTTAACCCGTCGATCTCTACGCTGCCATTGCATAAGCCCGCATACGTGCCATGCTCAAGCCCAATCAAGAATTACTCTTGCACAACCCTCTTTAGAGCTTCAAGACTCGCGATACATCGTGATACTCTCCGTAGCCAAATCCATAGCTAGTAACAGGTTGCCTCTTTGCATCCATATTCTCTGCTCTCGGTCGGAACCAAGGTTCAAATATCATGGCCGCAGTAGAACCGCCGCCGTGCTAAACTTTACCGGGCTAGTGACGTCGCAGAAATCCCCGAATGAAGCACCATCCGTGGTGATAATCGGGCCTGTGCCCACGAACCCTCCTCAACTCTACTCGCAGCCTCCTCGCCGCTTTGCCTCCCGCCGGGTTGCCCTACGCGAGGCATAACGAGCAGGAAATAATTTCGCCAGGGTCCAACTTACAACACACTCTAAGGCACGATCTCAAAGTGAGAAGAATAGAAACCAATCCTAAATACCCTATAGCCTCACGATTATTGGTGTGTGCACAACACACCGATAATCAAGACTTCATCGATACGATGCGTAGACACTTTCCGAGGATTAACTGCTCTGATACCACTTTTGTCACGACCCGAACCCGGGCCCGTGACTGGTGCCTTACCCCGGGCACCCTAGTGATACAATCATCAGAGTAATCAGCGGAATACAAACAACAACATGAAATAACAAGAAGTATAAACAATAATCTTGTGAAAACTTGCCTTCGCATATATAAACAATCTTTTAAAGCGAATGCAGTTTAATCCTTTTACAACCCCGCCACATCGCTACGCACTTATGAATGAAATGATAACAACGACGGACAGGGCTCGCCATACCCCGAATGTAAGCACCTACAACAACAGGACTATACCAAGATAAGCCTCCGAGAAACGGAGCTTTCCCAAACGCTGAATCTGACTCCTAAGAGCGAGGATCAACGATCGTGTACCTTTACCGCGGATGAACGCAGCCCGGGCGAGGTCGGCATAACAGTGCAGTATGTGAAACTAAAAATATCAGAAATGAAATCATAATAGTCTATAAAGGAGACATGTATGATAACCAAACTACGCCACAATAATAAGCAGTCATGTCAAGTCAGGGACTCACGCCCTCAAGTCATCACTCAAATATAACAATGGGTCTCACGCCCACAACATCAATCATGCCCGTGGAATACCTTCCTCACTGCCGGCAGTTTATGATATAAAAGCACCAAGGAACACACATGAACACCAGGTCCCACCTGTGCCATAATAACACGTACAGGGTAAGTACGAAGGCATAGCCGACTACTAACACCCACAGTACCAACAAGGTCATGAACTGTATCATAAGATCTGTCTAGACCGTCACAGATTCAAAGCTGACCACTTGCCCGCAGTATCTAATGTGCGCGTCTAGCCCTGGAACTTTCCGCAGCTCCGCATAGGCCAATCAGATCGGCCCGCATGAGGTATAACCCCGCATCGAGGGTAGCTACTCCCCGGCAGCGTCCTGGACTCGCCGTCCGCATGGCCACAAGGACCGCATGACCACAAGCGGCCGCGTCCTAACTGAACTCCCGCAGCCCGCATAGCCCTCGACCCGCATGAGGTAGTCTCGAATCATAGGTCCATCGACCCGAAGTCTACCCCCAGACGGAGGCGCTTAACCCCTAATCATCTCAAGAGATGAGTGATGTATAATACTATCATAACCTTATCGTTAAACAACATAAGCACAACAAAGGAAAACCCCTTTACACAAACATCACAAGATACTAACACACGTAGATCCTAGCATGTTTACTTATCAAATCAACAAGAAAGTATTACTGTGCTATCACAAACCAACACAATCAAGTTATACACACAAGGTACTTTCTACTATATGCTAACAAGTTCGGGTTTTATCCCCAAAGTACTTCATACATTAACTCTTTAAAAGATACGTTACTTTCACAAAAGTCACACAATACCCAGTAGTATATGAAAATATAGTGATTATCTTTTGAAGTAAATCAAAACACTTCTCTTTGTAAGACTCAAGTAACAACATTATTTTCCAAACGCCCAAGTTTGCCTAATTTCAAATGTTCATGTTTCTTATTTAGAAAGGTTTCGTAGTTCATAGTCTTATTCATTTAAGAATATAATTCTCTTTTAAACTATCCGAGAAACATAAGTCTTATATGTGAGTAGGATATTCTTGTTTACAACAATCTTACTACAAAGAAGCATGATCTAGAAATATCATTTTGTCTCATCTTAGCTTCTATGCAGATGGAAGTTTCTACCGTTTTAATAATACTTAATCACAAAACATTTCCTTTTATTAACGCCGCAGTTGGTTTGTCGATACACATTCTGATTTCCAAAATCAAGAAACATTCTTAAGACGTTATACCTAACTTTCCATAAAGCTAGTATAACTCTTAAGTTTTCAAAACAAATCAAGTATTACTTCTCCTCAAAATGATTCAAAACTCTTTGAAATACTTCAAGTTCTTTATTAACACATAACAAGCCGCTTATAGTTCAAATCGCTTACCTTTTAAAACCACATGTATTTTCTTACCAACATAAAGCCGTTATAACCAACTTCCCATAAAGCCGTTATAACACTTTATGTTTTACACCAATCAAATACATTTAGTATATGTACGCTCACCGCACTACATAGTTCACACATACCATGCTAGAAGAGATAGGAAGAGGTTCACATACCTCGCGACGAGTATCGACTAATAGCAAAACGCCCAAGTACTCCCAACCGCCGGCTACTCCTAAGCCAAGTAGAACGCGCCACACGTAGTACTTCAACCTATAAGGCCACAAGGCGCTATTAACATTTAGACCTTATCGCAGAACATTCTACCAAAATTCAAAGACTTCCCCGCACAAACAGAAATCTCCTCCTCTAATCTGGCCTACCAAGCCAACCAGTGGGTTATACATCTAACCCGAACGGGTACAATTCTACTCCACAAGATTACTACACAAGTCTCATCAGAATACACCTATGTAAAACAAGCCTGGGCTTCTTCAGCCTAAGTCCAAAGACATCCACAAGCTATGTTCGATTATATACATAGTATACTTCAACTATAATTTCCTACAACATGTAACATCCAATTACAATAGGGGACAAGATATTTACCTCGATAAGCCCATAATTATCCAAGTATAAAGTCGATCCGGGCAATCGCTTAGCTCCAACTCCGAGCGCCCAACCCGCTCTAAACCACCCTTAGAAGTTCTAACCAACTTCTACACAACACTCCAACTGACTATGGAGATTTTCCTGTGGTTTCGGTTTGTGGACCGACGGGAAGTATAATAGTATTTCTGGGCTTTTCGTATAGGTATAACCTTAGAATACAACAAGGTATACGGCTAAGGTAATTTGGGCATTATAACAATACTTTTGAGAGTATTTCTACCAAGAGGGGGGGTATTATATGAAAACAAACTAGGCTAGGGGGGGGGGGTACCCCACGGCCACCCCCCCCCGGCGGGGGGGTGGCTACCCCTCGGCCTACCCCACTAGGGGGGAAACTCTCGGCCAAGGGGGCCTCACGAAAAGGGGAGGGGGAAGGCTCTCAAGACTTAGGCATTTTGGATGAAGAAGTCTTCAACCTTAGAGGGGTATTTATAGCACAAGCCAAGGCCAACCAATGGCCAAGATCTAGCCAAGTGCTAGGCAAGTGTAGGGCCAAGATATGCCCAAGTGCCCCCTAGTCCCTACTCCTTAAAACCCTCACAAATATCTACACAAATATCTACCAACAACTTGCCCACCAATCGGCCCTAAGCCGCCCCCACTTGCTTCCAATGTGAGGGTGACACATGTCACCCTCCCGTTGGTCCAAAATGTTTCGTTTCTCGGAAAAATCCGCAAAAATAAGAAAAGACATAGCCGGAATTTTCCCCTCGCAAGTTATGTAAAACGCTTCGTCGAAAAACGACTCTAACCAAAGTGTTGTGCACAAAGGCCGTTCTACCAAGCCACTAGGCGGGGTGACACGTGTCACCCTTATATTGGCCCAAAAAAAACATATTCCGAAAATATCCAAAATGGCCAAAATCTCGAAAACAAAGTGGGCCCTACAAAATCAGAATTTCTCCCGTGGCCCCACGTGACCATTTCCGAAAATAAAATTCCAAAATTCTAATATAATCTAAGAAGTCCAAATACCAAATCTGGGAATCCAATTCCCATTAACGAACCTTTTTCCTTCACAAAAACCGGAAACTTTTCCGTGGAAAAATCACCTCTTTCTTCCTTTCCAATCTTTTTGTCGTATTCTCGTACGTACGTCCTCGCATACATACCCTGGAACTACGGGGTATAACAGTTGAGTAGTTTGAAATTGAATTACAATTTGGTCGTTAACTAGTATCGTCGCATGTTATCTACTTGAAGATTATAGTTTCTATAATTGATTGCGTCTTTATAACATGTTGTACTAAACAACTTGGATTGAAAAGGAATTGGAAAAGACTTTGTAGTGATGTACCTCAAATTTGCCGAATGTGACATAGTATGATGGACTAGTTTGATATCAATTGTGGGGCGGAATTTTACACGTCTTGTAGGCGTGTAATTCCCTATTGTTAATTACATTGTTGAGCCTTAAATGTGGCATGTTTGGTTATTGAAATTCGGCCTTGAAAAAGGTGGCAAAGTATGTAGAAACAAAGGAAGTGTTGTCCGATTTTCCGTAGAATTTAGTGACTTTGCACTTAGAATATTCTACGTTTGAGGTAAGAAGTTAATAGACGTATTATGGCCATTATAGGTTGACATACTACGTACGACATATTGGACTTGGCAAGTGGATTGAACCAAAGAGGTATGAGGAACTTTCTTATCTCTTGAGCATGAATAAGTTGTAAATGTATAGTATGGTAGACATACAAGATTTTGACAATCTAGTCCATTTGATATCCTTGGCTTATTTTAAGAATGTCCAAGTTGGTTGAGTTAGGGAATTAACTCACTTGTTAAAAATATTAAGGATATCTTGGTTTCTAAAACTTAAGAGACTTTGAGTATTTTTAAAGTATTTTTTTTTTTTTCGGGTAAATGCAAATATTATTACTAAAAAGAAAAGCTCAGGTAGCTACAATCAGTCGTTGAGGGTTCTCAATCCTCAACGTAAACAAGAACAAGAAAATAAACTTCAACATGAAAATTAAATGCTATCTATCCGGGACATTCCAAGATAGTATCTTCATTTAAGTAATCGGGGGGTAGTGAAATACTCTTCCAATCTTCGTACTTGGACTTTTATTCGTTGGATTAAGCTCCTTAATTTGTTGTGACTTCCTAGTATCATTTGCACGCGCAGTAGGTGCAATAGTTGGATTCATGGGGGAAATCAAGACTAGTGCATCATTGGGAATGGTTGCCATAAATGGCTCATGTCCCTCGGCATTAAGTGGTTTGTTGGCCGAAACAAAGTCAGTCTCCTTAGGCTTCTTGGAAAAGAATGATCCTTCAAATTCCACATTAATTGCTCTTCCAAGACTCATTTGAAATGTAGCCCCTTCGGTTCATTTTTTTTTCGATACTTGTTTTGTTGGAAAATTTAAGTCTCTTAGTTATAAAGAAGAATGTAAGTATCTAAGGCATAAAGCTAGTATAACGGCTTTATGGGAAGTTGGTTATAATAGCTTTATGGAAAGTTAAAAGAGTGGTTTACTCTAAGTAATGTAAGTATGATAAATGACTTGAAATAATGAAAGACAAATTGATTTGAAGGCATCAATTGCTTAAGGTTTTTAAAAGAAAGAAGTCACTTGATTTAGAAGCCTAAATGTATTTCTAAAAGGTATTGTGACTTGTCTTGAAAAATAGATGTGACTTGATACTACGGTTATTAGTATCTTGGAAGTTTTATATGAAAAAGAGTCATTTTAAAAGAGTAGAAGTATGTAGTACTTTGGGTTAAATTCCCGGATTGTTATAATGACATGTTAGTGCCTTAAGTAAACTAAAATGAGAGTGTATATGAATAAGACTAATAAGAAGTTAGGGGGATTTCTTAACTTGCTTATGTTATGT
Source organism: Przewalskia tangutica (assembly GCA_029844215.1). Classification (NCBI taxonomy): domain Eukaryota; kingdom Viridiplantae; phylum Streptophyta; class Magnoliopsida; order Solanales; family Solanaceae; genus Przewalskia; species Przewalskia tangutica. The sequence goes on from CM056729.1 coordinate 86,926,588, forward strand.
ATGATAAGCCGGTAGCGCTTATGTTATGTTAGGATAAGCCGGTAGCGCTTATGTTATGTATGATGTTCGGTAGTGCTTATGTTATGTATGATAGCCGGTTGTGCTAGTTTATGTTATTCTTACGGGGTAAAGCCCCGGGTTACTACTAATTCCATGGATTTGCTACCCATGATGCGAGTGCGGCGCTTGTACTCATTGCGGGCCCACCGGGCCTAAGTGGGTGAAATAGTCTTGTGCGGGTGAAATAGTCCTATGCGAGGAATACCTTATGCGGGTCCACACGACCTATGCGGGCGGATACAGCCTATGCGAGAAAGTTACCTCATTGCGGGTCCACATGACCTATGCGGGTGAAATAGTCCCAGGAGTAGGATTTCTTAATGACCTACGGGCGGGTGGCCCTACTTTGATCATGAGCCTCCTATTTTTATGCAGTAAAGTATACTCTTGTTTACTCTCATTGTTAGTAAGGCACAATGTACTGTTAATTGAGTTATCATACATGTCTCCAGTTTTATTATAGACTTATGATTTCATTACAGTACTTTCAGTTTCACATATTTGGTACATGTTGTACTGACCTCCTTCGGGGGGCTGCGTTCATGTCGCAGGGTAGAGTGTACATGTTGCTGATCCTCACTCTTAGGATCACTGTTCAGCTGTTGAGAAGCTCCGTTACTCCCGAGGCTTATCCTTAGTACATATCCCTGGTATGGTCGGTTGTTGTACATTCAGGGGTATGGCGGGGCCCTGTCCCGCCACAGTTGTTATTCTTAGAGGTCTGTAGTCATGTCTAGGGGTTTGGGCTGTAAAGAAAGAATTGTAACTGATGTTTCTTTTGTTATGTATGTTTTACGAAGGGTGGCCTTATCGGCTAGCCTGTTAATATATTATGTCTAAGTGTTTTTATGAATTGTGTATGTTCCGCTGCTATTCTCTCACGATGTATTCTTTGTAGCGGTGCCTGGTAGGGCACGATCGTGGCCCGGTCGGGTCGTGACAAAAGTGGTATCAGAGCAGTTAGTCCTCGAAAAGTGTCTACAGACCGTGTCTAGTAGAGTATTAGTTATCGGTGTGTTGTGCACCACATCTATAACCAGGAGGCTGCAGGACATTTAGGATTGGTTTCCATTCTTCTCACTCTGAGATCGTGCGATAGAGCTGTGTGGTTAGGGTCGTCTCTCCCTAACAAGTTATGTTGTTTGCAGCTACGAGATAGGCAGCAGTGACCCAGGAAAGATTATGTGGATTGCGTATCCAGGTTGGTAATGTTTGTAGTATAGTTGGTATTGTACATACAACTATATGGATTTATGTATGAGGGTCGGACGCGTGTTGCCTAGAATGATTTTAGAGTACCATGATTTGGTAAGGACTAAATAAATACCGGGAAGGTATGAACAGTTAATAGACTCTCAGCAAGGTTTTACGTACTAATTTGAAATAATTAGGAGATGATGAGTTGTCTAAAAAGGTATTGGACCCTTAAGAAGTTATTATTAAGGGAATTAATGGAAGACTATGTTAATAGATTGAGTTACGTAGTATGGTTAAGAAAATGGTACGGATGAGATCCGTATGGAGTAAGTATAGTCGTTGTGGTCAAGACAACACGATTATGGTATTACGAGAAGTTTTTGTACCCGTTTACGGGGGGACTGATAAGGTAGGCGTGGAGCATGGAAATTGCGAGCCTAAGAATGTTGATAACCGCCGAGACCTTAGGTATATAAGGCCTTCTCGGGTAGTAAAAGGTTAAGACAGACCAAGGATAAGAGTTAAGTGCGATGCCGAGTCGGGTTGAGGACCTATTAAGGGTCGCCCCATAGCCTGAAATGGAATGAAATCAGTTGGTAATAGTCCCGCTACGTGACAGGGTCACGAGGGTGCAAGGCCCAAGTCTAGTTAGTCGCTTTCTGAGTTCGTGGGCGTATTCCACGGAACTGAGTCATGAGAGCCGGAAATGGCCTTATACGGTTTAATTTAGTAACTCCAAAGATTGGAGGCCAATTTTAGTATGGAAGTTATGTACGTATGTTAGTATAAGTTTGGAAGTACGGAAAAGCGTACGACCAGTGAAAAAGTGAGCAACCAAGTGTAAAAGATAGAGTCTGAATCTCGAGAACCTCAGAGTGACTACACCCGTAGTGATGGGTGGTAGCCGAGCGTGTATAATAATTGCCACGACGATACAATCGTTGGACCCTAGCACCTAGCAGAGCCGCTATGACGCACGCCGAGGTCATCATGTACGGGCTAGTTGGCCTCTTGTTATGCCAACGTGGACTACTGAGATAGATTGGTTCGCACCGCTTTCCCGTAAACCGGTTATCGAGTGGAAAGGAAGAGAAGTGGTGGTAACCAGTGAATTATCCTTCCTTCTTTGACACAGTTGATTTTAATAAGTCTGTGTAACTTGTTCATTTGAGGTGAATTAAGGCAGAGAGTAAGTAATACTCGAATTTGAAGAAGTTTATGCTAAGTGCCCTTGGAGGTACTGAGTTGGGTCGTGTGGCGGTCCCACGACCTTCCTGATAATTTCGTGAAAATGCGCAAAGCAAGAATAAGATAAGTACGAGTCGCCTACGAAAAATGTAAGACATCGTTGGTAGGTTTTGAAAATCTATACGATTATAAGGGGGCGCTTGATGATTTAGATTTTGTAAGGGAGATAAGTTCTCTCCCCCACGTAAAGGATAGTTTTACGTATTATGGGGTTACGTGTACCATGTTGTTCGACGAAGGATAGGAGACGGGTAAGGTCTTCGGTATCGTCATGCCATAGGTTACACTTTTAAATAACCGTGGGAAAAGTTGTGTTGGGGTAATTGTGAACGACGTTACGAAATGGTCGAGGAAGGTTGTAAGGATATAAACACGGGTAGTAAGCATGAATGAAACTGTACGATTACGAATCAAGGAAGAAATACTTTTGCTAATAACAAGCATAAGGAAGGGTTATGACCAGAATGATAAAAGAGAATACAATTGTGGTTATGTAAGTTGCACGAGATATGATTACCCCAGACTAGTGTAAAGACCATTAGTAGATGATGGGCAGTAGGAACACCTCGAGGAAAGATGGTAACATCTGTACTGACGAGAAATATAGTAAGAAAATACAGAGGGGTAAGGGACCCCAAGACAACTTGAAATGAATTATAAAGGAAAGACGAGTAGACACTCGAACGGTAAGAAATCTTGACAAGTCATTGGAGTATGTAATACCTTGAATTGAGGTTGAACACCTGACTATAAGCTCTGCGAGCCGGGAGAAAATAATCGGGTTGCTACTTGACGAGAGCAAGGAAATCTCCCCCCCCCTAAATTGTGATTGACAGGAAGTCTTAGCCATGCGGCCAACAAATGAATCAAGTCTAAGTTTAGTGACCAAGTTTGGTTGCAACAGAGAAAGGGAAACAAGAACCATAATTGAGATTAAGGATGCCGAATATTTTGCAAGTATGAGAAAGGCCTCCAGTTATTGGAAGATAAGTTGACCACGACTACAGTTCTAACCACTCCTGAGAGACTAGAGGGTTAGGTTACTATCGCGACACTTAGGGTGTTTGGCTAGGTTGTGTGCTGACGCAACACGATAAGATAAGAGCCTATGATTCCCGGCGGTTACGGGAGTGTCACGCCCCGAACCCCGGGCCCGTGACTGGTGCCCTACCTGGGCACCCTTCTACCTTAACAACTAAGTAAACTGCGGAATTTAAATAACACTTTTTTTTTTTTTAAAACCAACATACGTACAAGGGCAAAGCCGACAAGGCTGTCATATAATATACATAATAAAAAGACACTACACTGTACATGAGTCCAATCCCACATATGAATACAGACCTCTAAGAGTTTTACTGAAATATGACGGGACAAGGCCCCGCCGTACCCATAACCGTACAAAAGCCTGTACTGAAGGAACTATACCAAAAAGATAAACTCCTTAATAGATGGAGCTATCCAAAACTCGGAGCAGGGTCCTACACCTGAAGATCACCAAACTGCGTACCTAAACTCATGCGGATGAACGCAACTCCCCGGGCGAGGTCAAGATCAAGAATGTACAGTATGTGAAATGATGAAATCAGTAATGAAATCATAATGTCTAAACAAAGCAGAGACATGTATGATAGCCAACCTACAGTAACAATACATAAGCAGTCATATCAAGTCAGGGACGCATGCCCTCAAAGTCATTACTAAAATATAACCATGGGTCTCACGCCCATAATATCAATCATGCCCGTGGAATCCTTCCTCACTGCCGGCAGTCCATGATATAATATAACACCAATAAGCATACATGAACACCAAGTCCCACCCGTGTCCTAAAAAGCAGACGCCAAGTAGGAAAACGAACCACCGATCCAACTCAGATCATAAAACGGACGGGGCAAGTACGAAAGCCAACTACCAGATCCAACCTGCGTCAACAACTGACGGGGGCAAGTACGAAAGCTAACTACCAGATCCAACTGCGAGCGAGATATGGCCGGCAAGTGCGCAGCTATCTATCTGAGTCTACCGTACTAAAGCTGCATAATAGCAGCGGACGGGGAAAGTACGAAGCCAACTACCAGATCCAACTCAAGGCCAACAATCGACGGCAAGTACGAAAGCTAACTACCAGATCCAACCTTCGTCACTAAATCTCATGGAGGGCCAATCCATAAAAATATCCCACGTGGTCGCATGCCCCGGAATCCCACATCGTATAAGCATGACCATAGGGTAACACAAACAAATCCGGGAATCTAACCCGCCTCCTGGTCACATGCCCCGGAATCCCACATCGTATAAGCATGTCCAAGGAGTATCCCTCGTGGTCGCATGCCCCGGAATCCCACATCGTATAAGCATTACCATGGGGTAATACAAATAATGGAAGCATACCCGTGGAATCCCACATCACTGTCGGTACGTCCAAGTAAACTTACAACAAGATAGCCGACCCTCCAACCGAGAGTCGCGACAACGATAATAAAACATAATACTTGCACTCAAAAGCTATCACCAGAACACATAGGCAATTCTCAATTAAACAAGCCAAAGTACTTATCAAGGCACACATAGAATAATTCTCAATTAAACAAGCCAAAGTACTACGTACGTACATTCTTTTCAAAAGACTCCTTTTAATGTAAAACCCCAAGATACTAACACCCGTAGTATCAAGGTGTGTCTATTTTTCAAAGTAAGTTACTACACTTTTAGAAAACTCATTTCAAAGCTTGAAATCAAGTAACTTCAAATTTTCACAATCTAGGCAACTTATGCCCATTAAATAAAAATAGACAACTTTCTTAACCTTCCATAAAGCCGTTATAACCAACTTCCCATAAAGCCGTTATAACCCTTTATGGTTTTAGACATATCCATTCCTTTTATAACCAAGAGACTTATACTTTTAAAACCAAGTAGCACATACTTACAAATCAAGTTCTTAACTTTCAAAATACTTCAAGTCTCTTAATATTTAGAAAACAAGTTTCTTCTACTTTTAAACCTCAAGTAACTCACACCTTTAAAACAAGTTACTTCTCTTAAATCATGTCATTTCTCCTCTTTTAAACCAATTAAGTAAATCACTCCTTTAACTCCCCTAAAGTCATTACAACAACCCTTAGGTTTTGGAACTAAGGCACTAGCCAAAAGGTTTTGAAACCACTTCCTTTTCAAGACTCTATGTACTTTAAGTAAAATACTTTCACTTTTAAGAATCCAAACTTTACTAAGGAAATTGATTATACAACTTACAATTTAAACATCAAAGTACAAACAAGGAAGTACATAGAACAAATTCTATTTTAGGCAATCCAAATACAACCAAGGAATGGATCATTTAAGGAGTAAGACATACTTTCTTTATCTTAAGGAATCATGCTAGAAGAGGAGATAGTTCACATACCTTTTCGGCTAAATCCACAAGCTAAGCCGAATACGCCGTACGTAGAATTGTCAACCTATAATGGTCACAACATGACTATCAATTTCTAGTCTCAAACGTAGAATAATACTAAGTAAACAGTCTCTTATTCTACGGAAAATCGGGCAGCACCTCCTTTGTTTCTACTTACTTTGCCACCTTTTTCAAGGCCGAATACAATAACCAACACGCCACATTTAAGGCTCAAACCAACAACCAAACAAAGGGGATTACACGCCTTACAATACGTGTAAAATTCCGCCCCACAATTAATACGAAGTAGTTCCATATTCAAGCCGTTCTCGGCCAACAACATAACCAACAATTTAAAGTCTTTTCCAATCCTTTTCCAATTCCAAGTTCTAAGGTCAAACATGTTATATAGTCATAAACAACTTCAACAACTACAATTTCCTTCTTATACAACATGCGACGAATTAAACTAATAATCAACTTGAATTGTAATCTTAAGGCTAAACATGCTAGTTTTCAGATTAGGGTTCCAATAGACAAACCACTTATCAAACTTCATAATATATAACGCATGCTTGCTATTATCCACAACTACAATGATAAGTAAACTTTAATTGCTAAAATGACAAAATTTATACCTTTATAAGCCCTTAAAATTTCCAAGATTTAAAGTCGCGCCTTAGCAATTTCTTAGCTCCTTTCCTTTATGCTCCAATCCGCTATTTGAAGCCTTTAGAAGTTCACAACCAACTTCTCTTCCATTTCCAATCCAAAACTAGGAAAACTACTTAGTTTTCGCCTTGCGACTAACGTGAAAACGTCGTTTTTCCGCAATCTTTCTATTGAGATATCCTTACAATACCCTTAGGGACATTGGGTTAAAGTCTTGTGAATAATGGATCAAAACTACAAAAAAAAAATTGTGTGGGAGTGAGGTGAACCCGAGAGCTCAACTAGCAAGAACAAGAATGTGTGATTTTTCTAAGTGTTGAAGAGCTAGTCTTGCACTAGTAGTATGCTTATATAACACATTGGAGGGCCAAGACTTAAACAAATGGGTGGCTAAGATGAGTTTCACTAGGATCAAGCCCAAGTGGCATGTTGACTTTGGTCAATAATATCAAGCTTTGAAGACTTATCTTCTACCATGGTCAATGACCACTTTAGCCTTGCAAAAATCGTCCAAGACCATATGTGGGGGTGCCACGTGTCGCCCTCTCATTCGTCCATAAAATTCTGTAACCCTCGTGGGCCCCACAAAACGTAAAATCCCTCGGGTGGGCCCCACATGACCAAATCCGTAAAAATAAATTTCCATAATGTTAATAAGTTCCATACTCTTCAAATAATGCATTTTGAGAATCTAATTCTCCTCAACGAACATTTTTCCTTTCCGACGTTCGAAAGATTTTTCCGTCGGAAAAACAATTCTTTCTTTCGTACCAATTTCCAAGTCTTGATTCCTTACGTACATTCTCTTATACATGTCCTGGACTTACGGGATGTAACAGGGAGCATGAAAGAAGTTACGCTACTCATGATTTAGAGTTGGCAGCAGTTAATCATATCTTGAAGATTTGGAGGCATGACTTGTATAAACTTCATGTGGATATTTATGCAGACCACAAGAGCCTCCGATATATCTTTAGACAGAGGCAGTTGAGTTTGCGACAGAGACGGTGGTTAGAGTTACTCAAGGATTGTGATATTGATATCCTATACCATCCGGGGAAATCCAAGACAGTTGCAGATGCTCTTAGTCGTGGATCTATGGGTAGTATGTCAGATGGGCAGCCAGATAGACAGGACATGGTCCGTGAGATTCATCAGCTGCCGAGCCGAGGGGTTCGATTATTTGTTTCCAAGGTTAATGAAGCTTAGATCCGAGAGGTTGCCGAGTCTTCCGTCGTTGAGGAGGTAAAGAGGCGACAGTATGAGGATCCAGTTATGATACGGTATCGAGATACGACTCTCCGAGAAGAGAAGAGCCTGTTTGAGTAGCACCGGATGGGGTACTGTGACATGAGGATAAATTGTGTGTACCCGGTGCTACAGGACTAGTCAACAGGTTTTAGGGGAGGCACGCAGTGCTTATTGCTCTAATGGTTCGGGGTCGACTAAGTTGTGTCATGACCTCAGATACATGTGTTGGTAAGATGGCCTGAAGAGGAACGTAGAAGAGTTGTTGCTTAATGTCCGAATTAGTAGCAGGTCAAGGTTGAACACCAGAAGCCCAGTGGGCTATTGCAGGCGATTTAGATCCCGGCTTAGATATGAGAGGTATTTAATATGGATCTTGTTACAGGGTGGCATCGTACTCAGAGGAAGTGCGACTCCCTGGGGGTCATGGTAAACAGGCTGACGAAACCAGCCGTGTTCTTCCTGTTAGGACCATTTACTCGGCTGAGGATTATGCTAGCTTGTATAGAAGGGAGATTGTGAGACTGCACGGGGTTCCTACTTTTATGATGTCGATCGAGATGAGCTCGATTGGATAACCGAGGTTTTTTCCCGTAAGGGATTAGGGAAACAGGTGAGTCTCAGTGTTGCATTACACCCTCAGACCGACGGGCAGGCATGGCGTACTATCCAGGCACTTGAGGATAGGTTGCGGGCCGATGTTATTGATTTCAGATTTAGCTGGAGAATTATTTTCCTCTTGTTGAGTTACGTACGATAATGGATACCCTTCCAGTTTTCAGATGGCCCTGTATGAGGCCTTGTATGTAAGAAAGTGTAGATCGCCGGTTGGTTGGTTCGACGTAGGCGAGGTATAGTTAGTTGGCCCGACTTGATTTAAGCGGGCTGTGGATAAGGCGAAGCCTATCCAGGAAAGATTTTTAGCAAGCTCAGAGTCGACAGAAGCTTTATGCAGATAACCGACGTCGACACTTGGAGTTCTGGTTGACGTTTTGGTAGAGGTATTGTTATATGGCCACATGTGGCATTATTGGTGTGTAGGGGTTGTTAAAGGAGACTATGTCGCTATTTATAAGATTGACTCCGAAAGAACATTCGGGGACGAATGTTTCTAAAGGGGGAAGAATGTTATACCCCGTAATTCCAGGGCATGTTTATAAGAACGTAAACTTAGAACTCAAAATGTTAAAATTCGAGACTAGTAAAAATTTGTCGGAATTATGGAATTGTCGGAAAACAAAATATTGCAAAGAACGGGAGGGCGACACGTGTCACCCCCCTTAGTTGGTTGGACGAAATTGACCATGGGTGTTATGGTCATTTGACCCAAGTTAGGATGACCAAGTCTTGCTAAAGTTAGAGCTTGACATTATTGACTAAGTCTTGAAGTCATGTTAGCTTGACATTTTTGACCTCATCTTAGCCACACATTTGTGATGATCCTAGCCCTTGGAAAGTATTATATATTACTACTACTACTACTAGTAGCAAGACATTTTCCCACACTTAGAAAAATAATCCTAGGTTGATGAACTTAGGAGCTCTCGGCAATGTAGGTTCTCTAACAAATTTGTTTTTGCAATTTTTGTCCATAATTCCCAATATTCAAACCCAAGGTTCCTAAAGGTATTATAAGGATATCTCAATAGAAAGATCCCGGAAAAACTACGTTTTCACGTTAGTCGCAAGGCGAAAACCTAAGGAGTTCTTCAACTTTGAAGTTGGAACTTGAAGAGGAGTTCTTCATAAGCTTCTAAGGGTTGCTTGGAGTGGATTGGAACGTCGAAAAGAGGAGCTAAAGTTGCTAAGGATCGACTTGTAATCTTGGATCATATTGGGCTAAATGAGGTAATAAGCTTCGTCTTACTTTTGTAATTGAAGATTCCATGTTATGATAAGTTAAAAATGATCATGTGATATGTGTTATGAAGATTGATAAGTGTTATGGAAGTTTAGAAGCTCAAATCCGAAAATGACATGTTGAGTAGTTTGAAATTGAATTACAATTTGGTCGTTAACTAGTATCGTCGCATGTTATCTACTTGAAGATTATAGTTGCTATAATTGATTGCGGCTTTATAACATGTTGTACTAAACAACTTGGATTGAAAAGGAATGGGAAAAGACTTTGTAGTGATGTACCTCAAATTTGCCGAATGTGACATAGTATGTTGGACTAGTTTAATATCAATTGTGGGGCGGAATTTTACACGTCTTGTAGGCGTGTAATCCCCTATTGTTAACTACATTGTTGAGCCTTAAATGTGGCGTGTTTGGTTATTGAAATTCGGCCTTGAAAAAGGTGGCAAAGTATGTAGAAACAAAGGAAGTGTTGTCCGATTTTCCGTAGAATTTAGTGACTTTGCACTTAGAATATTCTACGTTTGAGGTAAGAAGTTAATAGACGTATTATGGCCATTATAGGTTGACATACTACGTACATATTGGACTTGGCAAGTGGATTGAACCGAAGAGGTATGTGGAACTTTCTTATCTCTTGAGCATGAATAAGTTGTAAATGTATAGTATGGTAGACGTACAAGATTTTGACAATCTAGTCCATTTGATATCCTTGGCTTATTTTAAGAATGTCCAAGTTGGTTGAGTTAGGGAATTAACTCACTTGTTAAAAATATTAAGAATATCTTGGTTTCTAAAACTTAAGAGACTTTGAGTATTTTGAAAGTATTTTCGATACTTGTTTTGTTGAAAAATTTAAGTCTCTTAGTTATAAAGAAGAATGTGTCACGACCCGAACCCGGGCCCGTGACTGGTGCCTTACCCCGGGCACCCTAGTGATACAACATCAGAGAAAATCAGCGGAAATAAAACATAAACATGAAACAAGAGATATGATAAATAAACAGGCCAACCAAAACAGTTGCCTTCTGTATACATACATAAAAACCCGAACAGTTATCCTTTTTACAAACTCTGCCCACAACAAGATTACATGCACTCTAAGAATGTAACAACATCTATGACGGACAGGCCCCGCCATACCCCTGAATGTACAAGTACCTACAATGACAGGGGACTATACCAAAAGATAAGCCTCCGGAGGAACGGAGCTTCCCAACGCTGAACTGCGATCCTATGAGCGAGGATCAACAACTGGTGTACCTCTACCTGCGGCATGAACGCAGCCGGGCGAGGTCGATAACAGTACCAAGTATGTGAAACTGAAAATACTGTAATGAAATCACATTTCATCATTTTATAAAACCATTTCGCAATAAGTAAACAGTTATGTCAAGTAAGGGGACACATATCCCCAGAATAATCACTCACACATAACTATGGGTCTCACGCCCATAATATCACTACGCCCGTGGAACTCATTCCTCACCGCCGTGGCACATGATGTAAAACAACACCCATATGTTAACTCAACACTAGATCACGCTGCGTCGTCATCAAACCGATCGGGCCAAGTAGAATAGCCAACTACCAGTCCAAAAGCTAGTCATATCCCATCACGGGCAAGGTACGGAAGCCAACTACTAGTCCAAAAGCTAGCCACGCAACTGGCCGAGGCAAGTATCTTAAGCTAACGTACAATAGCCTACCGTCTCACAAGATATGACCGAGGCAAGTATCTTAAGCTATCTACCGTAGGCTCACACGAGAAAATGACCGAACAAGTATCTAAAGTGTGCACGAACCACACGCATAAATCAAGCCCGTGATCGCTCGTTACCGCGCAAGCTTCATGGATTAGCGGTCCGTGGACTAACAACTGAACCTCACAATGACCGCGTGCCCGACATCTCACTCCTAAGTCATGGCCATGAAACCATCCTTCGGACGCGTGCTCGTGGACCATCCATCGTGTCGGCATGTCCAAAGGAAATCAATCGATAGCCGCCTCCCGAGTCACGGCAGCTGAAACAACCATCGATACTCAAAGTGACGATACTGCGTGGACCACCCAACGTCGATGTCCAATCAATCAATCGGATAAGCCGCCTCCCGGAGAGTCACTAGAACACATCAACAAAACACTTGCACATCAAAGACTATCACAACAAACATAGGCAAGTTCAACATACATTCATTTTAACCAACAATCCGGGTTTCAAACCCAAAATACTACATACTTTCATTCTTTCAAAAAGACCTCTTTACGTAAAGCCACGTGATACTAATACTGTAGTATATAAAGAAAACACGTTTTACTTTTAAAACCAAATTACTTCACCTTCAAAAATCTTTACAAGGCTTTTAAAATCAAGTACTCTATACCTTTTTAAACCAAGTGCTTTTCTTTTAGAACAACATCAAGTATACTCTTTTAAAACCCAATTAACTTACTCTTTTCAAAACAAGTAACCTATACTTAAATCAAGTTACTTCTCCTTTTCCGAAAACAAGTCGTTATAAGTCAAGTCTCTTATCTTTCAAGATCAAGTCTCTTAACTTTCAAAATCAAGTCGTTTTACTGTCAAAACCAAATCTTTCTTTTATCTTCATAAAGTCGTTATAACTAACTTCCCATAAATCCATTATAACACTTTATGTTTTAAACAAACAAAATTCATTTCACACACGTACGTCTACCGTACTATATAGTTCACAACAATCATGCTCAAGAGTATAGGAAGAATCACATACCTTTTTAGCTTAAACCACAAGCCAAGTCAAGTATGCCGCGCGTAGAAGATCCACCTATAATAACCACAATACATCTATTAACTTCTAGCTCTCTTCGTAGAATATTCTAAATACAAGATTCCTTATTCTATAGAAAATTCGGCAGCACCTCCCCCCCCCCCCCCGCTATCACATAAAACTCCTCCCCTATCCAGGCCCGCTACCAGGCCAACAACTCCCAGGGGATTACACGTCTAACCGGACGTGTACAATTCTACTCCACAATAATACAAATACCATCAGAATACAAATTTCATGTAAATACAGTTCAATTCTTTTCAATACTCATTCTATATATAGTATACTCAACTATATATTACTACAACATGTAATTTCCAATTACAATAGGGACATAGATTATTACCTCGATAAGCCCAAAATTATCCAAGTTTATAAGTCGATCCCGGGCAACGTTTAGCTCAACTCCTTACGCTCCAACCCGCTCCAAGCGAATTAGAAGTTTCCAACAACTTCTCTAAAAACTTCAACCAAGCTAGGAAGATTTTTCTAGTGGTTTCACTTTACTATTGGAATAAAGTAGTATTTCCTGCTCCTAGTATTGAAATAACTTTGGAATACTACTAGGGATACTAGGCCAAGGTATTTGGGATTATACAACAATACACCAAGTATTTTCTACACAAGAGGAGGGACGAAATAGGGCTAAAGGGAGGAGTATTTGCTATGGAAAATCTTCAAGTGTGGATGAAATACTCTTCAACCTTAAGGGGTATTTATAGAGAATTAAGGGCCAAGATCTTATCAAGTGTATGGTCAAGATTGGGACATGTGTGTGGGTCCCACCACACCACATGACCAACGAATAGACATGTGGCTTGCCACTGTTAGCCCATTTCGCCAAGTGCCACATGGGGTGACACGTGTCGCCCCGACTGGCCCAAAATATTTCGTCTTAGAAAATATCCAAAATACCGAAAATCTCAAAACAAAGCGGCCCCACAAAATCGTAAATTTCTCCCGTGGCCCCACATGACCATTTCCAAAATAAAATCTCATAATTCTAAAATAATCCAAGAAGTCCAAATACCAAATGGGAATCCAATTCCCATTAACGAACCTTTTTCTTCACAAAACCGAAACTTTTCCGTCGAAAAATCACATCTTTCTTTCTTTCCAAAATTTCGTCAGATTCTCGCACGCACGCCCTCACATACATACCGGAACTACGGGTAAAACATTCTTCCCCATTAGAAACATTCGTCCCGAATGTTCCTTCTAAGTCTCCAAACAAGCGTGTGCAGATAGTCTTCACTACTATACTTACGAAACCAATCACGCCATCAACGCCATAGTATATCATACAAATCCAAGCTAACGAGGAAATCATTTCTAATCTCACAACACTCCACTAGCTTCAATTTACTCTAAGGCCTATCTCCGCCTTCACGATCCGATTCCGTCGAACGCATCCACGAACCCGCACGATGGTTACCTAAACTTGGGCCTAGCACCCTCGCGTGACCTATCACAAAGGGATCACCACAAATGACCTACCCCAAACCGGTGTGGGTTGACACGCAACCTGCCTCAACCCGACCCATTTATCGCCAAGCTCTTGTTCCCCGATCCGGAACAATCTCACTAATCAAGTCACGAAAACCTAGTGGTCTTCTTAGCTCAACTACCCTCTTATAACTAACCATGTTTTCTAATCACAACAACATAATACTATCAGAACATAACAGTTAAAATATACTCATCTTATCACAAATGCATACTAGTCTCTAGAGGGTCAAGGATATACCTGATATCAAAAGAATAGGCGATTTCAAGGACCGCTAGAACTGGGAACTTCCACCACGACCTCGCCTCGCCTCGCCAGATATGAACACCGCCTAACTATCGGCGCGAAGAACCCGCAATGATCCCGAATGCCGAAGTCTCAACATCTGCGCTACCTCGTAGGACAATTTCTCGCAAATGGCCTCACTGCCACATGTAAAACAAGTCCTTCGACACTTCGAATGGGTTTACCACACTGGCTACACTTAGGTCGGGGTGGCTTCATCCGCCAAGACTCCAACTCCCGAAACTCAACCTCGAGCCCCGACTGCTCTCGAATACTCGAGGCCTCAAGATCGTAGAGACCACTGCATCGGGCGACGCGTATAACTAGTCTCACGCCGCGGCGTCCGCTGAAAGTCACCAGCGACCGCCGCCCCGGCCTTCTTCTGCGGTATCGTCAATCCGCTTGGCCTCCGTGCCTCAAACCCTAGTGCATGAGCCTGCATGCGGGCAATGTCCATGCCCGGCTGAAGCGATACACCCGAACAAGACTCTGCCAAGTAGTCATCAAGCCCTGTGACGTAGCGGTGCACTCTGTCCTCCATATTAGCTACTAACGCAGGGACATATCGAGCCAACGAGTCGAACTTCACGTTGTACTCCCAATCGCGCCCTCCCTGCCTCAAGATCGTAAACTCGCTTACCGCGTGCTCCTCATCTGCGGAGGCAAAAAATGGCTGAGAAATGCCTCCGAGAACTCGTCCCAAACACCGGGGCGATGCTCCCCGACAGCTCCCACGATCAAACTACCGATCAGCGGTATCACGCACCGACGCGAACCGAAATCACGGACTCGGTCTCCAAGCCTTGATCACTCGTGACGATCCTTCAGAATCGACGGATGAACTCCTGCGGATCATCCTCGTGCCTCGACCCGTAACTCGCGGGATACAACTCGAAAATCCCGTAGCCTCAAACTATCCGGACCGGGTGAACTACGGGCTACCGAATCGAATCACGTGATCCACCTATCTCGTGTTCGCCACGATCCCGCCGAATCGCCATCTCCTTGTAACCCATCTCTCTCGCTTCCAGCCGTGGGACTGGAGGCTTAGGTACTGTGGTCTCGTAGCCACCGCCGCGCTCTAAACTCGCTGGGCCGGGCGGCGCTACAAAACTCGCCGTCAAGCACTATCTCGTGATCGACCGCTCGCGCTCGCATTCTCTCAGATCCTACTAGCGGCTCCCACGCTGCTTGCCCTTCTTCGGGCCCGGTTGCTTGGCGCGAGGCATAATCGCGTAAAAGAATACGCCGTAAGGAGTCCAACTTACAACACCGCTCTAAGGTACGATCTCGAGTGAGAAGAATAGAAACTAATCTAAATGTCTCGCAGCCTCACGATTATAGATGTGGTGCACAACACACCGATAATCAAGACTCTACTAGACACGATGCGTAGACACTTTCCGAGGATTAATCGCTCGATACCACTTTTGTCACGACCAACCTGGGCGTGGATCGTGCCTTACCCCGCACCCTAGTGATACAACATCGAGAAAATCAGCGAAATAAAACATAAACATGAAACAAGAGATATGATAAATAAACAGCAACCAAAAATAGCTTGCCTCAGATACATACATAAAAACCCGAACGCTTATCCTTTTACAAACTCGCCCACAACAGCATTTCATGCACTTAAGAATGTAACAACATCTATGACGGACAGGCTCGCCATACCCCTGAATGTACAAGTACCTACAATGACAGGGGACTATACCAAAAGATAAGCCTCCGGAGGAACGGAGCTTCCCAACGCTGAACTGCGATCCTATGAGCGAGGATCAACAACTGGTGTACCTCTACCTGCGGCATGAACGCACTTCAAGGAGGTCAAGATAACAGTACCAAGTATGTGAAATCGAAAATACGTAATGAAATCACATTTCATCATTTTATAAAACCATTTCGCAATAAGTAAACAGTTATGTCAAGTAAGGGGACACATATCCCCAGAATAATCACTCACACATAACTATGGGTCTCACGCCCATAATATCACTCATGCCCGTGGAACTCATTCCTCATCACGGCAAAGCATACGATGTAAAACAATACCCATATGTGAACCTGAACACTAGATCCTGCCTGCGTCATCAAAACTGATCGGGCCAAGTAGAATAGCCAACTACCAGTCCAAAAGCTAGTCATATCCCATCACGGGCAAGGTACGGAAGCCAACTACCAGTCCAAAAGCTAGCCACGCAACTGGCCGAGGCAAGTATCTTAAGCTAATGTACAATAGCCTACCGTCTCACAAGATATGACCGAGGCAAGTATCTTAAGCTATCTACCAGAGGCTACCGGTACACGAGAAAATGACCAGAACAAGTATCTAAAGTGTGCCTGAACCACACGTACAAATCAAGCCCGTGATCGCTCATCACCGCGGCAAGCTTCATGGATTAGCGGTCCATGGACTAACAACTTGAACCTCACAATGACCGCATGCCCCGGCATCTCACCTCGGAAGTCATGGCCATGAAACCATCCTACTGGACGCATGCTCATGGACCATCCATCGTGTCAGCATGTCCAAAGGAAATCAATCAGATAGCCGGCCCTCCCAGAGAGTCACGGCAGTACAGAAACAACCAGTCAATACTCAAAGTGGACGCATACTCGTGGACCACCCAACGTCAGTATGTCCAATCAATCAATCAGATAGCCGGCCCTCCCAGAGAGTCACGGCAACACATCAACAAAACACTTGCACATCAAAGACTATCACAACAAACATAGGCAAGTTCAACATACATTCATTTTAACCAACAATCCGGGTTTCAAACCCAAAATACTACATACTTTCATTCTTTCAAAAGACTCCTTTTTACGTAAAGCCACACGATACTAATACTGTAGTATATAAAGAAAACACGCTTTACTTTTAAAACCAAATTACTTCACCTTCAGAAAATCTTTACAAGGCTTTTAAAATCAAGTACTCTATACTTTTAAACCAAGTGCTTTTCTTTTAGAACAACATCAAGTATACTCTTTTAAAACCCAATTAACTTACTCTTTTCAAAACAAGTAACCTATACTTAAATCAAGTTACTTCTCCTTCCAAAACAAGTCGTTATAAGTCAAGTCTCTTATCTTTCAAGATCAAGTCTCTTAACTTTCAAAATCAAGTCGTTTTACTGTCAAAACCAAATCTTTCTTTTATCTTCATAAAGTCGTTATAACTAACTTCCCATAAATCCATTATAACACTTTATGTTTTAAACAAACAAAATTCATTTCACATACGTCGCTCACCGTACTATATAGTTCACAACAATCATGCTCAAGAGTATAGGAAGAATCACATACCTTTTAGCTTAAACCACAAGCCAAGTCAAGTATGCCGCGCGTAGAAGATCCACCTATAATAACCACAATACATCTATTAACTTCTAGCTCTCTTCGTAGAATATTCTAAATACAAGATTCCTTATTCTATAGAAAATTCGGCAGCACCTCTCCCGCTATCACATAAAATTCCTCCTATCCGGCCCGCTACCGTGCCAACAACTCTCAGGATTACACGCCTAACCTGACGTGTACAATTACTCCACAATAATACAAATCATCAGTAAATACATTTCTATGTAAATACAGTTTAATTCTTTTCAATACTCATTCTATATATAGTATACTCAACTATATATTACTACAACATGTAATTTCCAATTACAATAGGGGGACATAGATTATTACCTCGATAAGCCCAAAAATTATCCAAGTTTATAAGTCGATCCTGGGCAACGTTTAGCTCCAACTCCTTACGCTCCAACCCGCTCCAGCGACCCTTAGAAGTTTCCAACAACTTCTCTAAAAACTTCAACCAAGCTAGGAAGATTTTTCTGTGGTTTCACTTACGCTATTGGAATAAAGTAGTATTTCCTGCTCCTAGTATTGAAATAACTTTGGAATACTACTAGGGATACTAGGCCAAGGTATTTGGGATTATACAACAATACACCAAGTATTTTCTACACAAGAGGGGAGGGACGAAAGCAGGCTAAAGGAGGAGTATTTGCTATGGAAAATCTTCTGTGTGGATGAAATACTCTTCAACCTTAAGGGGGGTATTTATAAAGGAATTAAGGGCCAAGATCTTATCAAGTGTATGGTCAAGATTGGGCCATGTGTGTGTGGGTCCCACCATACCACATGGCCAACTAATTTGCTAGACAAGGCTTGTTAGCCCATTTCGCCAGGACAGTGGCTAGCCACTGTCCCACCATTTCGCCAAGTGCCACATGGGGTGACACGTGTCGCCCCGACTGGCCCAAAATATTTCGTCTTAGAAAATATCCAAAATACCAAAAATCTCAAAACAAAGCGGGCCCACAAAATCAGAATTTCTCCCGTGGGCCCCACGTGACCATTTCCGAAAATAAAATCTCATAATTCTAAAATAATCCAAGAAGTCCAAATACCAAATCTGGGAATCCAATTCCCATTAACGAACCTTTTTCTTCACAAAAACCGGAAACTTTTCCATCGAAAAATCACATCTTTCTTTCTTTCCAAAATTTCTGTCGTATTCTCGTACGTACGTCCTCACATACATACCCTGGAACTACGGGGTATAACAGAATGTAAGTATCTAAGGCATAAATCTAGTATAACGGATTTATGGAAAGTTGGTTATAATAGCTTTATGGAAAGTTAAAAAAAGTGGTTTACTCTAAGTAATGTAAGTATGATAAATGACTTGAAATAATGAAAGACAAATTGATTTGAAGGCATCAATTTCTTAAGGTTTTTAAAAGAAAGAAGTCACTTGATTTAGAAGCCTAAATGTATTTCTAAAAGGTATTGTGACTTGTCTTGAAAAATAGATGTGACTTGCTACTACGGTTATTAGTATCTTGGAAGTTTTATATGAAAAAGAGTCATTTTAAAAGAGTAGAATGTTATACCCCGTAGTTCCAGAGTATGTATGTAAGGACGTACGTACGAATGTATAAACCCTAATTAGGGTAAGAATGAAAGAATTGTTTTCCGACGGAAAATATTAGAACTGAAGGAAATTTTACGTTTTCAATATTTTTACGATTATGGAATTTTTCCGAGAGATAAAATATTTTGGACCAATAGGAGGGCGACATGTGTCACCCCAAGAGCCATGTTGGACATTTTTTTTCAAGACTAGTGGGCAAGACAAGTGGCCAAAGTCTTGCATGGCATTTGCATGGCATAGTACACGGTTTTGGGCAAGTTAGTGGGCAAGTCAAATGGTCAAAGTCTTGCATGGCATTTGTGGGACAAGTGGAGAAAGGAACCTACACAAACAATCTATACCATACACATGTTTCAATCCTAACGTCGGAAAGGAAAAATGTTCGTTGAGGAGAATTAGATTCTCAAAATGCATTATTTGAAGAGTGTGGAACTTATTAACATTATGGAAATTTATTTTTACGGATTTGGTCATGTGGGGCCCACCCGAGGAATTTTACGTTTTGCGGGGCCCACGAGAGTTACGGAATTTTATGGACGAATGAGAGGGCGACACGTGGCACCTCCACCACATGCCCTTGGACGAAAATTGCAAGGTTAGAATGGTCATTTGACCATTGTGGATGATAAGTCTTCAAGCTTGAGATTGTTGACTTGTCAACTTTCCACTTGGCAATAATCCAAGCGTTCTTCATCCTAGCCACGCATTTGTTGATATCTTGACCCTCCATTGTGTTATATATACATTACACTAGTGCAAGACTTGTCTTCAACACTTAGAAAAATTAGAGACCTTGTTCTTGTCCCTTAAGTGCTCTCGGGTTCACCCTTGTTCCCACAAGAAATTTTTGTAGTTTTGATCCATTATTCACAAGACTTCAACCCTAGGTTCATAAGAGTGTTTTAAGGTTATCTCAATAGAAAGATTTCGGAAAAACGACGTTTTCACGTTAGTCGCAAGGCGGAAACTTAAGGAGTTCTTCAACTTTGAAGTTGGAACTTGAAGATGGGTTCTTCATAGGCTTCTAACGAGTGCTTGGAGCAGTTTGGAACATAAGGAAAGGAGCTAAGAATTGCTAAGGAGCGACTTTGAATCTTGGAAATTTTAAGGGCTTGTAAAGGTATAATTCTTGTCATTTTAGTAATTAAGTTTACTTATTGTTGTAGCTATGGATATTAGCAAGCATGAGTTATATATTATGAAGTTTGATAAGTGTATTGGCTATTGAAACCCTAATCCGAAAACTAGCATGTTTAGCCTTAAGATTACAATTCAAGTTGATTATTAGTTTAAGTCGTCGCATGTTGTATAAGAAGGAAATTGTAGTTGTTGAAGTTGTTTATGACTATATAACATGTTAGACCTAAGAACTTGGATTGAAAAAGAATTGGAAAGGACTTAGTGTTGTTGTATATGTTGGCCGAGAAAGGCTTGGTTATTAAACTACTTGGTATGAATTGTGGGGCGGAATTTTACACGTATTGTAAGGCGTGTAATCCCCTTTGGTTGGTTGTTGTTTTGAGCCTTAAATGTGGCGTGTTGGTTATTGAATTCGGCCTTGAAAAAGGTGGCAAAGTATGTAGAAACAAAGGAAGTTCTGCCCGATTTTCCGTAGAATAAGAGACCGTATACTTAGTATTATTCTACGTTAGAAACTAGAAGTTGATAGTCATGTTGTGACCATTATAGGTTGAAACTTCTACGTGCGGTGTATTCAGCTTAGCTTGTGGATTTAGCCGAAAAGGTATGTGAACTATCTCCTCTTCTAGCATGATTCCTTAAGATAAATAAAGTATGTCCTACTCCTTAAATGATCCATTCCTTGGTTGTATTTGGATTGCCTAAAATAGAATTTGTTCTATGTATTTCCTTGATTGTACTTTGATGTTTAAATTGTAAGTTGTATAATCCATTGTCTTAGTGAAGTTGGATTCTTAAGAGTGAAAGTATTTTACTTAAAGTACATAGATTCTTGAAAAGGAAGTGGTTTCCAAACCCTTTGGCTAGTGCCTTAGTTCCAAAACCTAAGGGTCGTTATAATGACTTTAGGGGAGTTAAAGGAGTGATTTACTTAATTGGTTTAAAAGAGGAGAAATGACATGATTTAAGAGAAGTAACTTGTTTTAAAGGTGTGAGTTACTTGAGGTTTAAAAGTAGAAGAAACTTATTTTCTAAATATTAAGAGACTTGAAGTATTTTGAAAGTTAAGAACTTGATTTGTAAGTATGTGATACTTGGTTTTAAGAGTATAAGTCTCTTGGTTATAAAAGGAATGAATATGTCTAAAACCATAAAGGGTTATAACGGCTTTATGGGAAGTTGGTTATAACGGCTTTATGGAAGGTTAAGAAAGTTGTCTATTTTGATTAATGGGCATAAGTTGCCTAGATTGTGAAAATTTGAAGTTACTTGATTTCAAGCTTTGAAATGAGTTTTCTAAAAGTGTAGTAACTTACTTTGAAAAATAGACACACCTTGATACTACGGGTGTTAGTATCTTGGGGGTTTTACATAAAAAGGAGTCTTTTGAAAAGAATGTACGTACGTAGTACTTTGTCTTGTTTAATTGAGAATTATTCTATGTGTGCCTTGATAAGTACTTTGGCTTATTTAATTGAGAATTATTCTATAAGTGCCTTGAGTTTATAAAATGAAAGTATAAAGATTTTATGAACTTGCTTCATGTGATGGTGATAGCCTTTGAGTGCAAGTATTATATTTTATCTTTCCGCGACTCTCGGAGGGCCTACTGTCTTGTTGTAAGTTTACTTGACGCATCGGCGGTGATGTGGGATTCCACGTATGTTTCCATTATTTGTATTACTCATGGACATGCTTATACGATGTGGGATTCGGCATGTGACCGCGAGGCGTTAGATTCGGTTGTTTGTATTACCCCACGGTCATGCTTATACGATGTGGGATTCCGGCACGCGACCACGTGGAATATTGTTATTCCATGGATTAGCCCTCCACGAGAGTAGTGACGAGGATGGATCCGTAGTTAGCTTGACTTGCCGTCGGTGGTCGACGCAGATGGATCCGTAGTTGGCTTTCGTATTTGCCCCGCCTCGCTGGTACGATTTGGTACCAGACTCGGTAGATAGCTTCGACTTGCCCCGGCCATATCTCGTGACGACAGCCGGATCCGTAGTTAGCTGCATTTTCCCGTCGCTTGTTGACGCAGCCGGATCTCGTAGTTGGCTTTAATACTTGCCCCGCAGCTTTATGATGCAGCCGGATCTCGTGGTCCGTTCCTACTTCGCCCGCATCGCTTTTAGGACACAGTGGGACTTGGTGTTCATGTATGCCTATTGGTGTTATATTATATCATGGATCGGCATGAGGAAGATTCCACGCATGATTGATATTATGGGCGTGAGACCCGTGGTTATATTTTAGTAATGACTTTGAGGCATCGTCCACGACTTAGTATGATCGCTTATGTATTGTGTCTCGTAGGTTGGCTATCATACATGTCTCTGCTTTGTTTAGATCGTTATGATTTCATTCTGATTTCATCGCTTCACATACTTGGTACATTCTTCAGACCGACCTTCGGGCCGCTCATGCCGCAGTTTAGGTAATGCAGCTTGGTGATCTGCAGTGTAGGACCGCCGTAGTTTTTGGATAGCTCCATCTGTTCAAGAGTTTATACTTTCGGTATAGATCCTTCAGTACATGCTTTTGTACAGTTATGGGTACGGCGGGGCCTTGTCCCGTCATAGTTCGATATAACTCTTGAGGTGCAGATTCATATGTGGGGTTGGACTCATGTACAGTGTAGTGTCTTGTGATTATGTATAATATATGGCAGCCTTATCGGCTTTTCCCTTGCACGTACGTTGGTTTTTTTTTTTAAAAATGAGGTGTTATTTAAATTCCGCAGTTTACTTGTGTTGTTAAGGTAGAAGGTGCCTGTGTAGGCACCACCACGCCCGGTTCGGCGTGACAGAGTGGTATCGGAGCAGTCAGTCCTCGGAATGTCTACAGACCGTGTCAAGTAGAGTCTTGATTATCGGTGTGTTGCGCGCCACACCCATAACCAGGAGGTCGCAGACATTTAGGAGTTGGTTTCATTTTTCTCACTCTAAGATCGTGCCGTAGAGTGTGTTGATGCGATAATTCCTCTCCGACGTATTTTTGTGTTCAGTATGCTCCCGAGGGCAACGATGCCTGAAGGGCAAGGTAGCAGGAGCTACCATCGACTCGGAGAGTTGATAGGGCTTATGCCTGGGGTATACCGAATATTGTCTGCGATGGCGAAGTTCTTCACGCCAGTTTTGAGGCCCCAGACCAGAGCCTCCAGGTTTCGGGCCAGAGAAGACTATGTGGTCGTGAGGGAAGTCGTTATGTTATTGACCAAGATAGCGGTGCTACGCTTTCATCAGGAGGTTATTCGCCAAGACAGCATGTGTACAGAGGGTAGAGGGCCAACGTGGAGATCAGCGTAAGAGGGCTAGACCGGTTGGTTATCCCGATGAGTTTTTGGACGAGCATCCTAAGCAGCGAGTGAGATATTCGTCCCAGCCTACCCAGTACATACCCCCGCAGCCCACAGGTGGGAGATTTGACCCCACAAGGTATTTAGGAGCCGGTCCAAGCTCCAGGGGTCGAGGTTCTCAGAGGAGCAGAGGATTTTCTCAGTCGAGGCCACTTTTTCCTCAGTGTTTCCAATGTAGTAAGTGTCATTTGGGGAAATGTCGTCATGGCACATGTGTTTGTTATTATTGTGACCGTCCGGGCCTCAAGCAGTGGGAATGTCCTGTTAGAAAGAGCACCGGTAAGGTGGCTCAGCCTATGAGGCCGGTAGTTGGTTCCCTTTCCTCCACACCAAGGCCCCCAGGGCAGGGTGTTCAGATGTCAGCCAGTCGTGGTAGAGGTCAGGGTGGAGTTTATAGTTCTGGCGGTCCTTCGAACCGCAGAGATGACGTGACTACTGGGCAGGATCAGGAGGCGACATCGCATGGGGTTACAGGTATATTTCGATTCTTTTGAATCATACGTGCATTGTTAGATTCAGATTTCGCCCTAGCATATATGTTTTCCCTTTGTTGCTAGCAGTTGTAAGTGATAGTACCCCCAGAGGTAGGAATACTTTGATTAGTAAAGTGAACTGAGACTATAGTTGTGTAGAGTTCACAAGTAGTAATTGCCCCATAACAGTGTAAGACCAATAGGGAAGATTGTACAGTAGAAATACTTTGGCTTATGTGACGAACCTCTAGTGAATAGGGGGATAGGGTGAGAAGTACCTTGAGATAAGAGAAAGATTTTTTTCAGACTAAGAATGAGAAGTTAAGTTCGAAGATGGGTCGGGTTATGGACTCGTTTCGGGTCAACCGGTAGTATGGAATGGGGTGATGTCAGTTGGATATGGTCCCGCTATGTGATAGGGTCACGAGGATGCAAGGCCCAAGTCTAGTTGATCGTTGTACGAGTTCGTGGATGCGTTCCACCGGAACTAGGTCGTAAGGACCGAGAAGAGCCTTAACGGGAATGTAAGTAACAATATGGCCAAGTTTGGATAGTAAATCCAAGGACTGGGGAACAGAATCAATATTTGAAATTTTGTACGTATACGAAATAAGTTTGGAAGTACGAGAAAGTATGACAAGTAAGAAAATAAAGGAACCTCTAAGGATCCCATGTTTTAGAAGACTGTAACCTTCGAGTTTTGTGAGAAGGGGTCGCGGACGGAAGGTCCATTGATATGTTTACGTATGTTAGGTGGTTGCCATGTGTGGCATCGTTGGTCTTGTGGAGTATTGACTGTTAGGCATAGTATAGAGGCATCTTGGAGTTTGTATAGCTTGAAAACCGACTAAGAACATTCGGGGACGAATGTTTCTAAGGGGGGAAGAATGTTACACCCTGTAAGTCCAGGACATGTATAAGAGAAAGTACGTAAGGAACACAAGACTTGAAATTGGTACGAAAGGAAGAATTATTTTTCCGACGGAAAATCTTCCGAACGTCGGAAAGGAAAAATGTTCGTTGAGGAGAATTAGATTCTCAAAATGCATTATTTGAAGAGTATGGAACTTATTAACATTATGGAAATTTATTTTTACGGATTTGGTCATGTGGGGCCCACCCGAGGAATTTTACGTTTTGCGGGGCCCACGAGGGTTACAGAATTTTATGGACGAATGCGAGGGCGACACGTGGCACCTCCACCACATGCCCTTGGACGAAAATTTCAAGGTTAGAATGGTCATTTGACCATTGTGGATGATAAGTCTTCAAGCTTGAGATTGTTGACTTGTCAACTTGTCCACTTGGCAATTATCCAAGTGTTCTTCATCCTAGCCACACATTTGTTGATATCTTGACCCTCCATTGTGTTATATATACATTACACTAGTGCAATACTTGTCTTCAACACTTAGAAAAATTAGAGACCTTGTTCTTGTCCCTTAAGTGCTCTCGGGTTCACCCTTGTTCCCACAAGAAATTTTTGTAGTTTTGATCCATTATTCATAAGACTTCAACCCTAGGTTCCTAAGAGTGTTGTAAGGTTATCTCAATAGAAAGATTTCAGAAAAATGACGTTTTCACGTTAGTCGCAAGGCGGAAACTTAAGGAGTTCTTCAACTTTGAAGTTGGAACTTGAAGATGGGTTTTTCATAGGCTTCTAAGGAGTTCTTGGAGCGGATTGGAACATAAGGAAAGGAGCTAAGAATTGCTAAGGAGCGACTTTGAATCTTGGAAATTTTAAGGGCTTGTAAAGGTATAATTCTTGTCGTTTTAGTAATTAAGTTTACTTATTGTTGTAGCTATGGATATTAGCAAGCATGAGTTATATATTATGAAGTTTGATAAGTGTATTGGCTATTGGAACCCTAATCCGAAAACTAGCATGTTTAGCCTTAAGATTACAATTCAAGTTGATTATTAGTTTAAGTCGTCGCATGTTGTATAAGAAGGAAATTGTAGTTGTTGAAGTTGTTTATGACTATATAACATGTTAGACCTAAGAACTTGGATTGAAAAAGAATTGGAAAGGACTTAGTGTTGTTGTATATGTTGGCCGAGAAAGGCTTGGTTATTAAACTACTTGGTATGAATTGTGGGGCGGAATTTTACACGTATTGTAAGGCGTGTAATCCCCTTTGGTTGGTTGTTGTTTTGAGCCTTAAATGTGGCATGTTGGTTATTGAATTCGGCCTTGAAAAAGGTGGCAAAGTATGTAGAAACAAAGGAAATGCTGCCCGATTTTCCGTAGAATAAGAGACCGTATACTTAGTATTATTCTACGTTAGAAACTAGAAGTTGATAGTCATGTTGTGACCATTATAGGTTGACACTTCTACGTGCGGCGTATTCGGCTTAGCTTGTGGATTTAGCCGAAAAGGTATGTAAACTATCTCCTCTTCTAGCATGATTCCTTAAGATAAAGAAAGTATGTCCTACTCCTTAAATGATCCATTCCTTGGTTGTATTTGGATTGCCTAAAATAGAATTTGTTCTATGTACTTCCTTGATTGTACTTTGATGTTTAAATTGTAAGTTGTATAATCCATTGTCTTAGTGAAGTTGGATTCTTAAGAGTGAAAGTATTTTACTTAAAGTACATAGAGTCTTGAAAAGGAAGTGGTTTCCAAACCATTTGGCTAGTGCCTTAGTTCCAAAACCTAAGGGTTGTTATAATGACTTTAGGGGAGTTAAAGGAGTGATTTACTTAATTGGTTTAAAAGAGGAGAAATGACATGATTTAAGAGAAGTAACTTGTTTTAAAGGTGTGAGTTACTTGAGGTTTAAAAGTAGAAGAAACTTGTTTTCTAAATATTAAGAGACTTGAAGTATTTTGAAAGTTAAGAACTTGATTTGTAAGTATGTGATACTTGGTTTTAAAAGTATAAGTCTCTTGGTTATAAAAAGAATGGATATGTCTAAAACCATAAAGGGTTATAACAGCTTTATGGGAAGTTGGTTATAACGGCTTTATGGAAGGTTAAGAAAGTTGTCTATTTTGATTAATGGGCATAAGTTGCCTAGATTGTGAAAATTTGAAGTTACTTGATTTCAAGCTTTGAAATGAGTTTTCTAAAAGTGTAGTAACTTACTTTGAAAAATAGACACACCTTGATACTACGGGTGTTAGTATCTTGGGGTTTTTACATAAAAAGGAGTCTTTTGAAAAGAATGTACGTACGTAGTACTTTGTCTTGTTTAATTGAGAATTATTCTATGTGTGCCTTGATAAGTACTTTGGCTTATTTAATTGAGAATTATTCTATAAGTGCCTTGAGTTTATAAAATGAAAGTCTAAAGATTTTATGAACTTGCCTATGTGTGATGGTGATAGCCTTTGAGTGCAAGTATTATATTTTTACGTTGCCGCGACTCTCGGTTGGAGGGTCACCGTCTTGTTGTAAGTTTACTCGACGCGTCGACGGTGATGGGATTCCACGGGTATGCTTCCATTATTTGTATTACTCGACATGCTTATACGATGTGGTATTCCGGCATGTGACTGCGAGGCGTTAGATTCCCGAATTTGTTTGTATTACCCCATGGTCATGCTTATACGATGTGGGATTCCGAGGCACGACCACGCGTGGGATATTGTTATTCCATGGATTAGCCTCCATGCGAGTAGTGACGTAGGATGGATCTGGTAGTTAGCTTTACTTGCCCCGGTGGTCGACGCAGCCGGATCCGTAGTTAGCTTTCGTACTTGCCCCGTCGATTGTCGACGCAGCCGAATCCAGTAGTTGGCTTTCGCATTTGCCCCGTCGCTTTATGATGCAGCCGGATCTGGTGGTTCGCTTTCCTACTCGCCCGCATGCTTTTAGGACACAGTGGGACTTGGTGTTCAAGTATGCCTATTGGTGTTATATTATATCATGGATCACAGCCGGCGGGCGATTCCAGGTATGATTGATATTATGGGCGTGAGACCCATGGTTATATTTTAGTAATGACTTTGAGGCACGCGTCCCATACGGTATGACCGCTATGTATCAGCATCGTAGGTTGGCTATCATACATGTCTCCTGTTTTGTTTAGATCATATGATTTCATTACACAGTATTTCATCGCTTCACATACTTGGTACATTCTTGATCGACCTCCTTCGGGGCCGTTCACGCCGCAGTTTAGGTACGCAGCTTGGTGATTCTAGTGTAGGACCGCCGTAATTTTTGGATAGCTCCATCTGATCAGGAGTTTATCTTTTTGGTATAGATCCTTCAGTACAGGCTTTTGTACAGTTATGGGTACGGCGGGGCCTTGTCCCGTCATAGTTCAGTATAACTCTTAGAGGTCTGTATTCATATGTGGGGTTGAACTCATGTACAGTGTAGTGTCTTGTGATTATGTATAATATATGGCAGCCTTGTCGGCTTTGCCCTTGCACGTACGTTGGTTTTTAAAAAAAAAAAATGAGGTGTTATTTAAATTCCTCAGTTTACTTGTGTTGTTAAGGTAGAAGGGTGCCCAGGTAGGGCACCAGTCACGGGCCCGGGGTTCGGGGCGTGACATAACATTTCAAGACTTGAAAATATTTTCCTCTCCTCCCTAGTAGCTCTCGTCCCACCCCCTCTTTCTTGAGCAAATGTTGTCCAAAAATTCTTAAACTTATAAATTTTCTTCCTTAATGTATTAGGAAGATTATTAACCAAGAGTTAGACAAGATTTCACACCCCTAGCCTCAAAAACCCTCACAAAGCCGAGAGTGGACAGATTTGGAACTTTAGTGTTCTTCACTTTTTGGAGTTAATTCTTGAATAGAAGTTGGTTAGAAACTTCTAAGGGTGACTTGTGGTGATTTGGAACACAAAGATTTGGAGCTAAAACTTGCTTAGGAACGACTTTAAGTTCTTGGATATTTTTGGGCTAAATTGAGGTAATGAACCTTAACCTCTTTGTGAAGTTGATTATTATGTATATTGGATATTATACATATATTGGAAGTATATTATAAGTATGAGATATAAGGAAAGATTTGTATCTTGTTAAGATGTTAAAAGGAGAATTGGCATATTAGCCATTAAAATGGTAAAAATGTATCCATTACTTACTAAGAAGTTAACAACAAAGAAACTATAACTTATATAAAGATTGGAATATAAGTTGAAAGACTAATGAAGTAATTGGATAAGTAAAATTGTAAAAGTTGGCCAAGGACCCCAACTTAAGGACTATATTTACTTTGGACCGTATTTACTTTGGACTGTATTTACTTTGGACCGTATTTACTTTGGACTGTATTTACTTTGTACTGTATTTACATTGTTGTTAAGGGGAAGATTGTTAAATCGCGTTCCATTTGGGCGTGTGATCCCCTTATTTAATTATTGTTGTTATTAAGGAGAGATTGTTAATCGCGTTCGCTTGGCGTGTTATCCTCTTTAATTTTTGTTGTTATTAAGGAGAGATTGTTAATCGCGTTAGCTTTGGCGTGTTATCCCATTCTTTAATTATTGTTGTTGTTAAGGAGAGATTGTTAATCGCGTTCGCTTGGGCGTGTGATCCTTCTTTAAATTTCGGAATTATTGCGCTTATTTATGGCATGTTGGTTATCAGTTATCGCCTTGAAAAGGTGGAGAATTTAGTAGAAACGGGGAGGTCGCCCAATTTTTCGAGACTAAGAGAAATCTTACTTAGAAGAATCCCACGAAACTAGAAGTTGATAGGCGTGTTTTGACTATTATAGGTTGACATCAACCGTGACATATCCGACTTGGCAAGTGGATTTAGCCGAGGAGGTATGTGATTCTTCCTATCCCTTTGAGCATGATATTTGTGAAATATATATAGTACGGTAGACGTACGTGTGTTAAACTAAATTTGGCTTTACTTTGATGTCTTTGGACTTGAGTTCTAAATAATAAGAATCTTGAATATTTCAAAAAGAGTTATGAATCATTTTTGGAAGAAAAGTAATACTTGGTTTTCATAAAAAGTTTAAGTGTTATACTAGCTTTATGGGAAGTTAGCTATAACGACTTAAGAAAGATAAGAAAAACGGTTTAATTATTTGTTTATCAAATGCTTGAAATGATGTTTGAAGGTATGATAAGTTGGTTTGATAGACATGTTATGATGCTACGTGTGTTAGTATCTTGTGACGCTTGTGTAAGGAGGTTATTCTTGTTGTGCTTATGTTGTTTATCGATAAGCCGTTGTGTTAGTATTATATCACTCACCCTCCTGACTTGTTACGATGCCGTGGGTTAGCCGCCCCCGATGCGAGGAATACCTCATGCGGGTCCATGGGACCTATGTGGAGCTGGGGGAGTTCCAGGATGATCACTCCGGGTGTGTTACGCCGATGCGAGGAATACCTCATGCGGCCTATGCGCTACGCGATCGCGGAGTCGGGGCGATGCCGAGGTTAGTTACCCCGATGCGAGGAATACCTCATGCGGGCCTAGGGGCCTACGCGATCGGGAGTTCCAGATTAGGCTCGCATAATGATACTACGGGCGATTGGCCTTGCTTCGATCATTAGCGCCTAGAAAAGACCGATACATTATATCTATTTTTGCTCTTGTTTGTGATGCGCACTATGCGTTAACTAGTTGTTTCGTACATATTTGTGAATTGGTTTTAAAATGTTATAATTATATATATCAGTCATTTACAGTTTCACATACTTGGTACCTGTTGTACTGACCTCCTTCGGGGGGCTGCGTTCATGCCGCAGGTAAGGGAAAACAGATGGTAAATCCTCATTCTTAGGATCTTTACTCAGGTGTCAGGAGCTCCATTTCTCCGGAGGCTCGACTTTTGGTATGGTTCTCCCTGGTGTTGTAGATGTTTTGTACATTCGTGGTATGACTGCCACGTCTCCGTCATAGTGTTTACACATTCTTAAGTCCGTAGTCCTGTTGTAAAGTTGGGATGTAATCGCTCACTTTTGGTATTTATATGCGTCAAAGGCAACTTTTCTTTGGATAGATCGTCTAATTTTACATCGTTTCATGTTTGCAAGTTTATTTTCCGCCGTTACTCGATGTATGTCTACTTAGGTGCACAGGTAGGCACCATCCACGAACCGAACGTCGTGACAAAAGTGGTATCGAGCGATTAATCTCTGAAAGTGCACTGTATCTAGTAGAGTCTTGATTATCGATGTTGTGCACCACACCAATAATCGTGAGGTCGCAGGATATTTAGGATTAGTTTCATTCTTCTCACTCGAGATCGTGCCTTAGAGTCAGGTTATAAGTCGACCCTCCGACGAATTTCTTTTGTTTACCGCTATGCCTCACGCAGGCAACCCGCCCGTAGGACAAGGCAGCCGAGGAGCCGCTAGTAGCACAGAGGGTCACGAGGCCTGTGCCAGCCTTTACCCGAGGTGATACCCAGACGGCGAGTTCCACGACGCCGCCGGCCCCAGCAGGGTTTAGAGCCGCAGCAGTGGCTACTGAGGCCATGGCACCTGAGCCTCAAGTCCCACAGCCTGGAGCAGAGGAGATGGGTTACAAGGAGATGGCCCAGTAATTAGCCAGGGTCGTGGCGAGGCACGAGGATAGGCTGGATGCATCGCCGAGCCGAGCGTACCCGTGGTTCACCCGAGGTCGGATAGTTTGAGACTTCGACTTTCTCGAGCCGCACCGCCAGAGTTCTATGGGTCAAGGCCTGAGGATGATCCGCAGGAGTTCATCCGACAGTTACAGCGGATCATGAGAGTGATCAAGGCTTCGGAGACCGAGTCAGTGGTCTTAGGTTCACATCGGCTGCGTGATACTGCAGTCGACTGGTTTGATTAATGGGAGTTTTCCCGGGTGGAGCATGCGCCTCCAACTGTTTGGGACGAGTTCTCAGAGGCATTTCTCACTCACTTCTTGCCTATGCAGATGAGGACAACACGAGCCGACAAATTTTTGATGCTGAGGCAGAGCGGGCGCACAGTTCGGGAGTACAACGTGGAGTTCGACTCGTTGGCTCGGTATGTCCCCGCGTTAGTGGCAGATATGGAGGACCGAGTGCACCGCTACGTCACAGGGCTTGATGACTACTTGGCAGAGTCTTGCTCGGGTGTAGCTCTTCAGCCGGGAATGGACATTGCCCGCATGAAGGCTCATGTACTTGGGTGTGAGGAGCGTAGAGGCCGACGGGTTGACAGATATCAGCAGAAGAAGGCCAGGACGACAGGGTCTTTTGGTAGCTCTCGGGGTGGACGATCTCAGCAGCAGACTAGATTTGCACCTCAGCCAGCTCAGAGCACTCCTACACCATCTTCAGGGCAGCCAGGGTATTCGGGGGCAGGTCAGGGCCCCAGGACTTCGGACTTCCAGGGTAGCAGAGGTGCTAACCGATCGAGACCACCTTCCTCTCAGTGTGTTCGATGTGGTAGATCCCATTACGGGAATTGTGGTACTACTGCGGGAGCTTGTTACACTTGCGGCCAGCAGGGTCACTTTGCGAGAGACTGTCCGACCAAGGGCAGCGCAGATGGTAGGGTTCAGCCTACAGGGTCTTTAGCCGGGTCTTCATCTCCTACAGTTACTCGCCCCGGAGGGCAGGGTGCTCATGGACCAGCAGGTCGCGGCAGAGGTCGTGGCAAGGGTCCTAGTTCCAGCGGTCCTCAGAACCGCATTTATGCCATGTCCAGCCGCCAGGACCAGGAGGCGTCACCGGATGTCATCACAGGTACTTTATCAGTTTCTTGTTGTGACGTGTATGCCTTGATAGATCCAGGTTCTACCTTGTCCTATATATCTCCCCATATTGCTAGTAGGATAGGATAGAGCCTGAGTCCATAGACCCTTTTGAGGTAGCTACGCCAGTGGGGGATTCGGTGGTAGCTGAGCGGGTATATAGGGCTTGCCCAGTGACTATATGCAGTCGTCAGACCCTAGCCGACTTGATAGAGTTGGATATGACCGATTTTGATGTGATCATGGGTATGGATTGGTTAGCTTCTTGCTACGCCAATGTAGACTGTAGGAAGCGGTTGGTACGGTTCCAGTTTCCTGGGGAGCCGGTTATAGAGTGGGAGGGGAACACTGTGTCGCCGAGGGGTAAGTTTATTTCTTACCTCAAGGCCAGGAAGATGGTTCAGAAGGGGTATATCTACCATCTCATTCGGGTATTTGATACTGAGGCGGTGACACCAGACCTTCAGTTAGTTCCATTAGTCAGAGAGTTTCCAGATGTGTTCCCAGACGACCTCCGTATCCTCCCGAGAGGAGATAGAGTTTTGCATTGATATTCTGCCTGATACTCGACCTATATCCATTCCGCCATACAGAATGGCACCTACCGAGTTGAGAGAGTTGAAGGACCAGCTGAGAGATTTGCTGGAGAAGGGCTTTATCAGGCCTAGTGTTTCTTCCTAGGGAGCGCCGGTATTGTTTGTGAAGAAGAAGGATGGGACGCTGCGCATGTGTGTCGATTACAGGCAGTTGAACAAGGTGACTATTAAGAACAGATACCCCCTTCCCAGGATTGATGATCTGTTCGACCACCGGTGGTGCGAGGTGTTTCTCCAAGATAGACCTGCGATCTGGTTACCATCAGGTACGAGTTAGGGAGACGGATGTCCCTAGGAATGCATTCCGGACCCGGTACGGGCACTATGAGTTCAGGGTCATGTCTTTCGGCTTGACCAATGCTCCGGCAGTATTTATGGATTTGATGAACCGAGTGTTCAAGTCATTTTTGGATACGTTTGTGATAGTATTCATTAATGACATCTTGATTTATTCTCGCTCGGAGCAGGAGCATGCGGAGCATTTGAGGACGGTGCTGAGAGTTCTCCGGGACCAGCGGTTGTATGCCAAGTTTTCGAAGTGTGAGTTTTGGTTGGCTTCAGTGGCGTTTTGGGGCACATTGTCGGGGCCGATGGTATTCGGGTGGATACGGCAAAGATCGAGGCAGTCAGGAGTTGGCCTAGACCTACTACCCCGACAGAGGTGCGCAACTTTTTGGGCCTTGCGGGTTACTACCGGAGGTTTGTGGAGAAGTTTGCTTCTATTTCAGCACCTTTGACTAAGATGACTCAGAAGGCAGCTAAGTTTCAGTGGACGGATGCTTGTGAGGAGGGCTTCCAGTTACTGAAGGAGAAATTGACGACCGCCCCAGTTCTTTCTCTTCCAGAGGGTTCAGACGGCTATGTGGTTTATTGTGACGTCCGCATCGGGCTTGATGTGTGTTGATGCAGCAGGCAAGGTTATAGCTACGATCTCGACACCAAGAAGCATGAGAAGAACTACCCCACACATGACTTAGAGTTGGCGTGATGATTCACGCCTTGAAGATCTGGAGACATTATTTGTATGGAGTTCATGTGGATATTTACACAGACCACAAGAGCCTCCAGTATATCTTCAGCCAGAGGGAGCTGAACTTGCGACAGAGACGGTGGTTAGAGCTACTCAAGGATTATGATGTCGATATCCTATACCACCCAGGGAAGGCCAATGTAGTGGCAGATGCCCTTAGTCGTAGGTCGGTGGGTAGTCTATCAGATGTGCAGCCAGAGAGGAGGGGCATGGTCCGCGAGTTACATCAGCTAGCGAGCCTTGGAGTCCGATTGATTGTGTCACGACCCGTTCCCGGGCCCGCGACTGGTGCCTTACCCCGGGCACCCTAGTGATACAACATCAGAGAAAAATCAGCGGAAATAAAATCAAAGACATGAAACAATAGATTAACATAAGAACAGGCTAACCAAAACGGTTACCTTTCTGTATATAAATTAAAAACTTGAACAGTTAAATCCTTTTTACAAACCTTGCCCACAACAGTACTACAGACCTCTAAGAGTTTTTATACCACTATGACGGGACAGGGCCCCGCCATACCCCCTGAATGTACAAAAGTATATGACCTCAGGAAACCGTACCAAGAGACAAAGCCTCCGGAGAAATGGAGCTTTCCCAGAACTGAACAGTGATCCTAAGAGCGCGGATCAGCAAGCTACGTACCTCAACCTGCGGCATGAACGCAGCCCCCCGAAGGAGGTCAGTACAACAGGTACCAAGTATGTGAAACTGAAAATACGGTAATGGAATCATAACAGTCTATATAAAACAGGAGACATATATGATAACCAAACTATAGTACACAATATGTAAGCAGTCATGTCAAGTCAGGGACTCACGCCCTCAAAGTCATCACTCAAATATAACCATGGGTCTCACGCCCACATTATCAATCATGCTCGTGGAATTCCTTCCTCACTGTCGGCAGTACATGATGTAAAACAACACCCATAATGGAAGCATACCCGTGGGCCACCCAACGTGTCAGTATGTCCAAAGCAAATAACAAGATAACACTCCTAGTGGAAGCATACCCGTGGGCCACCCATCGTGTCAGTATGTCCAAAAGGAAATAACAAGATAACACTCATAGTGGAAGCATACTCGTGGGCCACCCATCGTGTCAGTATGTCCAAAGCAAATAACAAGATAACACTCATAGTGGAAGCATACCCGTGGGCCACCCATCGTGTCAGTATGTCCAAAGCAAATAACAAGATAACACTCCTAGTGGAAGCATACCCGTGGGCCACCCATCGTGTCAGTATGTCCAAAAGGAAATAACAAGATAACACTCATAGTGGAAGCATACCCGTGGGCCACCCATCGTGTCAGTATGTCCAAAACAAGTAACAAGATAACACTCCTAGTGGAAGCATACCCGTGGGCCACCCATCGTGTCAGTATGTCCATCAATCAACCAGATAGCCGGCCCTCCATCGAGAGACTCGGTAGCACAGAATCAAAACACTTGCACAACAAAGGCTATCACAGCAATCATAAGCAAGTCCAACGTACTCATAGACTTTCATTTTATTACAACAAAACCGGGTTTTAGCCCCAAGGTACTACGTACTTTAACTCTTTCAAAAAGATCCATTTCTTTTACGAAGGTCACACGATACCCGTAGTATCAAAAATAGAGTAACTATCATTTTTAAGTAAACCAAAACAATTTCCATACCTTCTTTTTAAACCAATTTAAGACAAAACCATGTCTTTCTTTTAAACCAGAAACACTTCAATTCCTCAAGTCGCTTTTCTTTTAGAAATCAAGTTCCTTACTTTGGAATTTTAGAAAAATCAATACTTGTTATTAATGACCTTATTAAAGCAACCGTGATCTAGGAAATGTAATACAATTTTGTCTTATCTTAGCTTCTATGCAGATGGAGGTTTCTACTTGTTTTAATAATATTAATTATTTGTCAATATATTTTCCTTTATTAACGCTGCAGTGGTTTGTTCGATACTTATTCTCGTTTCTGAAATCAATATAACATTATTATTCAAAACCAAGTACTCATTACTCACGAATGAGGTTCCACAACTTTCCACACAATTCAAGTTCTTCACATATCAAGTCAAGTCAAATATAAGTCAAGTCTCTTATCTTTTTTAAAAAATCAATAAACCATTCTTTTACCTACATAAAGTTGTTATAATTAACTTCCCATAAAGCCATTATAACACTAAAAACTTTTTATGAAAACCAAGTATTACTTTTCTTCCAAAATGATTCATAACTCTTTTTGAAATATTCAAGATTCTTATTAATTAGAACTCAAGTCCAAAGATATCAAAGTAAAGCCAAATTTAGTTTAACACACGTACGTCTACCGTACTATATATATTTCACAAATATCATGCTAGAAAAGATAGGAAGAGGTTCACATATCTCGCGACGATTATCGACAATTAGCAAAACGCTCCAAAGTACTATAACCTTGCTAGCCCTTTTCCACCCTTCAAGTAGAATACGCTACTCGTAGTACTTCCACCTATAATGGCCATGAAACGTCTATTAATTTCTAGACCCCTTCGTAGAATATTTCTAAGTACAAGGTTCCCTATTCTACGGAAAATTCGGCAGTACCTCCCCCGTTTCTACTTAATTCTCTACCTTTCTCAAGGCCCGATAATAGTAACCAACATGCCATAAATAAGGCGCAATAATTCCGAAATTAAAGAAGGGGATAACACGCCCAAACGGAACGCGATTAACAATCTCTCCTTCATAACAACAATAATAAAGGAAGGGGATAACACGCCCAAACGGAACGCGATTAACAATCTCTCCTTCATAACAACAATAATAAAAGAAGGGCAAAAAACGCCACAACGTAACGCGATTAACACTCTCTCCTTCATAACAACAATAATAAAAGAAGGGATAACACGCCAAACTAACGCGATTAACAATATCTCCTTCATAACAACAATAATAAAAGAAGGGGATAACACGCCCAAACGGAACGCGATTAACAATATCTCCTTCATAACAACAATGTAAATACGGTCCAAAGTAAATACAGTCCAAAGTAGATACGGTCCAAAGTAGATACGGTCCTTAAGTTGGGGTCCTTGGCCAACTTTTATAATTTTACTTATCCAATTACTTCACTAGTCCTTTAACTTATATTCCAATCTTATTATAAGTTATAGTTCCTTTGTTGTTAACCTCTTAGTAAGTAATGGATACATTTTTACCATTTTAATGGATAATATGTCAATTCTCCTTTTAACATCTTAACAAGATCCAAATCTTTCTTTATATGTTATAGTCCATAATATACTTCCAATATATGTATAATATTCATATATACATAATAATCAACTTCACAAAGAGGTTAAGGTTCATTACCTCAAAATAGCCCAAAAAAAACGTGACTGTCCAGATTTTTAGCCACTGCTTCGTCAGCTGAACTTGTAACGTCGATAACTCTCTACTCCAGTGTCCTATCGACGAGAGGTTTGTTGAGTTGGAAACTAGACTCGACGAACTTCATTTTAGGCTTTTGAAACACCCAAAAACTCCTAATATGCTAGGATATATTCCCTTCCAAATTTGACTAAAAATCTGTCCAAAACAGTCCCGAAAATCTGCCCACTCTCGGCCAAGGGGGGTTTTTTTGAGGCTAGGGGTGTGAAATCTTGTCTAACTCTTGGTTAATAATCTTCCTAACACATTAAGTAAGAACACTTACAAGTTTAAGAATTTTTGGACAACATTTGGTTAGGGGAGGGGTGCTCGACGAGAGCAAGAAGAGAGGAAGGGAGAGGGAAATGTTTTCAAGTCTTGAAATATACTAAGTGTGGAAGATTTTCATCAACTAAAGGGGTTTATATAGTACAACAAAGGGTTAGGATTGAAACATGTGTATGGTAGAGATTTAGGATGTAGGTTCCTGTGTACACTTGTCCCACAAATGCCATGCAAGACCATGCAAGACTTGACCATTTGACTTGCCCACTAATGGCACCAAAAATCGTCCAACATGGCTCTTGGGTGACACGTGTCGCCCTCCAATTGGTCCA
Source organism: Przewalskia tangutica (assembly GCA_029844215.1). Lineage (NCBI taxonomy): Eukaryota > Viridiplantae > Streptophyta > Magnoliopsida > Solanales > Solanaceae > Przewalskia > Przewalskia tangutica. Next base: position 86,965,089 of record CM056729.1, read on the forward strand.
AAATATTAATCCCTCAGAAAAATTCCATAAAAATATTGAAAACGTAAAAATTTCCTTCACAAGGTTCGGAATATTTTCCGTCGAAAAACAATTCTTTCATTCTTACCCTAATTAGGGTTTATACATTCGTACGTACGTCCTCACATACATACTCCGGAACTACGGGGTATAACAGATTGATTCTGATAGTAGTGGGGTTCGGGTTCGAGAGGTTGCCGAGTCTTCCATCATCGAGGAGGTGAAGAGGCGACAGTATGAGGATCCGATTATGACACGATATCGAGATACGGCTCTTCGTGAGGGGAAGGGTCCTTTTGAGGTAACACCTGATGGGGTGCTAAGGTTTGAGGGCAGGTTGTGTGTTCCAGATATTGCAGAACTTCGACAGCAGGTTCTAGGCGAAGCACACAGCGCGTGTTACTCTATCCATCCGGGGTCGACAAAGATGTACCACGACCTCAGATCTGTGTATTGGTGGGACGGCCTGAAGAGGGACGTTGCAGAGTTTGTTGCTCGAAGGCGAGTTGTCGGCAGTAAGGTAGAGCACCAGAGGCCTGGTGGGTTGTTGCAGACGATAGAGATTCCGACATGGAAGTGGGAGGTGATCAATATGGACTTTATTACAGGGTTACCTCTGTCACGACCCGAACCCGGGCCCGTGACTGGTGCCTTACCCCGGGCACCCAAGTAGACATACATCAGAGTAATCAGCGGAACATAAAGACAATACATGAAACCAGTGTAATAAAACAGTGAAATAAGAAGACAAAGCAACCAAAACGGTTACCTTCGATATATATAAATAGCAACTTTTTCAACATGAGCTTAATCCTTTTACAAACCACCGCCACAAGCATTTCTGCACCTCTAAGAATGATACGACAACAATGGCGGGCGGGGCCGCCAAACCTCGAATGTAAACACTTACTACGACGGGGACTATACCATCGATAAGCCTCGAGAAAGCGGAGCTTCCCAACGCAATCGTGACCACGAGAGCTAGATCAACGATCGTGTACCTCAACTGCGGCGTTAACGCGGCCCCGGGCGAGGTCACATAACAAAAATTAGTATGTGAAACTGAAAATACATCGTAAATGAAATCATAGCGATCATATAAAGCGGGAGACATGTATGATAACCAAACTACGCTTCTGACAAAGCGATCATGTTGTCGTGGACTCACGCCTCAAGTCATCACTCAAGTATAACAATGGGTCTCGTGCCCACAACATCAATCATGCGTGGATACCTTCGCCGCCAGCCGTGATATGATATAAAAGCACCAAGGAACACACGAACACGTGTCCCACCTGTCATAATAAAAGCGTGCGGGGTAAATCTGAAGGCATAGCCGACTACTAAAACCCACAGTACCAACAAGGTCATGAATCAGATCATAAGATCTGTCTGACATCACATGATCAAAGCCGCCACTTGCCCGCATCGATGTATGCGTCTAACCACTCGAACTCCGCACTCCGCGTAGGCCAATCTCATCGGCCCGCATGAGGCATTCCCGCATCGGTAGCTACTCCCGGCATCGCCCCGACTTCGCGATCGCGTAGCCACTGTGACCGCGTGCCCATAAAGGACGTCACTAACTCCGAACTCGTAGTTCGCATAGGCCCGGGACTGCGTGAGGTATTCTCGAATCATAGGTCCATCGACCGCTGAGTCTACCCGCGTGGAGGGCGACAACCCGGAATCATCTCAAGAGATGAATGCCACAATACTATCATAACGACCGATAGTTAATAAGCACAATCAAGGAAACCCGCACACAAACATCACAAGATACTAACACACGTAGCATCCCAACACGTTTACTTATCAACGCAATCAAGAAAGTATTACAAGGCTATCACAAACCAATACAATCAAGTTGTTCACACAAGGTACCTTCTACTATATGATTAACAAAATCGGGTTTTTATCCCCAAAGTACTTCATACATCAACTCTTTTAAAAGATACGTTACTTTCACAATGTCGCACAATACCCGTAGTATAAAATAGAGTGACTATCCTTTTAAAGTAAATCAATTACTTCTCTTTGTAAAATCAAGTAGCAACATTCTTTTCCAATGATCAAGTTTGCCTAATTTCCAATGTTCAAGTTTCTCATTTTAGAAAGGTTTCGTAGTTCATAGTCTTATTCATTTGAGAATATAATTCTCCTTAAAACTATCTGAGAAACATAAGTCTTATATGTGAGTAGGATATTCTTGTTTATAACAATCTTATTACAGCAGCCATGATCTAGGAAATATCATTTTGTCTCATCTTAGCTTCTATGCAGATGGAAGTTTCTACTGGTTTTAATAATACTTAATTAGTCAAAACATTTCCTTTTATTAACGCTGCAGTGGTTTGTCGATACACATTCTGATTTCCGAAATCAGTAAAACATTCTTAAGCCGTTATACCTAACTTCCCATAAAGCTAGTATAACTCTTAAGTTTTTCAAAACCAAGTATTACTTATCCTTTCAAAATGATTCAAAAATCTTTTGAAATACTTCAAGTTCTTTATTAACACATAACAAGCGCTTATAGTTCAAATCAAGACCTTTTAAAAACCACATGTATTTTCTTACCAACATAAAGTCATATAACTAACTTCCCATAAAGTCGTTATAACACTTTATGTTTAAACCAATCACATACATTTAGCACATGCGTACGCGTCACCGTACTACATAGTTCACACATATCATGCTAGAAGAGATAGGAAGAGGTTCACATACCTCGCGGCGATTATCGACTAATAGCAAAAGCGCTCCAAGTACCTCAAACCGCGGCTACTCCCTAAGCCAAGTAGATCGCGCCACGCATAGTACTTCCACCTATAAGGCCACGCGCTTATTAACATAAGGTCTCTTCAGAGAACATTCTCTGTAAAATTCGCAAGACCTCCCCACACAGCGTAAATCTCCTCTCTATCGGTAGGCTACGAAGCCAACCGGGGGTTATACATCTAACCTACGGTACAATTCTACTCCACGGTACTACTTCACAGTCTCATCAGAATACAGCCCTAAGTAATTACGATTCAAGAATCTTCTTTAAATTCGGGCTTAAGTCGCAAGACATTGCGTAAGTATTATTCAGCTTAAGTCAAAAGACATTGCCAATAACTACGTTCAGTTCTATATAGTATACTTCAACTATATATTCTAACAATATGTAATTTCCAATTACAATAGAGGACAAGATATTTACCTCAATAAGCCCATAATTATCCAAGTATAAAGTCGATCCGGGCAATCGTTTAGCTCAACTCGAGCGCTCCAACCCGCTCTAAACCACCCTTAGAAGTTCTAACCAACTTACACAATACTCAACGGACTATGGAGATTTTCCTAGGGTTTCGGTTTGGTATTGACGGTAAGTATAATAGTATTTACAGGCTTTTCAGAGCGTATAACCTTAGAATACAACAAGGTATAAGGCTAAGGTAATTTGGGCATTATAACAATACTTTTGAGAGTATTTCTACCAAGAGGGGGGGGTATTATATGAAAACAAACTAGGCTAGGGGGGGGGTACCCCACGGCCACACCACAAAGGAGAGGGGGTGGCTACCTCGCCTACCCACTGGGGAAAACTCTCGGCCAAGGGGCCTCAAAAATGGGAGGAAGGCTCTCAAGACTTAGGCATTTTTGGATGAAGAAGTCTTCAACCTTAGAGGGGTATTTATAGGTCAAGTGAAGGCCAACCAATGGCCAAGATCTTGCCAAGTGCTATGCAAGTGTAGGGCCAAGATCTTGCCAAGTGCACACTAGCCAACTAACACAAAAATATCCTACCAACCCTTGACCACAATGGCCAACTTTCGGCCACTACATTACATGAGGTGTCCCAATGAGAGGGTGACAAGTGTCGCCCTCTTGTTGGTCCAAAATGTTTCGTCTCTCGGAAAAATCCGCAAAAATTAAAAATGACATATCCGGAAATTCCCCTACGAAAGCTGTGAAAACGTTTCGTCGAAAAACGACTCTAAACGGGTGTTGTGCACAAAGTCTAATTCGGCCAAGCCAAATCAAAAAGTTTCAAATTTTCTACGTACGTCCTTACGTACATACTCTGGAAATACGGGGTATAACATTCTCCCCTCCTTAGAAACATTCGTCCCGAATGTTCCTTCTAATTCTCAAAACAAACATGCGCCAGTATAGTCTTCACTACTATACTTACGAGAACAATCCTTGCCACACATGGCCACAGAAACAACTAGCGCAAAAAGCTTACATCCAAGTCCACGAGGAAACACCTCTAACATCACCATAAAACACTTCTCACCGGGGTTTAAAATATACCTCCTTCGCACCTTCTCTTTACAAAAGAAATGATCACACCTATGCTCGCCATACATGCTCGCTTCTCTCTTTACTCGTCGTAGATACCACTTTGTCACTTTGCCTGAGGCATTAACCTTCTCAGGCGACCCAACAAATGGTACCATCGCACGATCCTCGAGGATGTCGTATACTCGAACTCTTTCCACATTTACATCGCTTGGTTTCCAAAACTGGTTACTATCTCTAACGTGGTCATCATTAACGGGGACACTCGATGGATCTTCGATACTTCCCCGAACATCACAATACGAAAGACCGGACGCACTGCCTCCTAAGTCGGACGGCAAAAGCTATCATATAGGCAACCTGGCCTATCCTTCACATGAACTCAAAAGGGCCCAAAGTAACTCGGGCTAAGTTCCCTCTGTACTCCAAACTCGTCACACCCAACCCGGGGTGGTACTTTCAAGAAGACCGACCGTCAACCTGAACTCTAAGCGTCGTCGCCGATTATCCGCACGATTTCCTCTGAGCTGCCAGAACCTCTTCTAGACAAGCTTCTCACTATCCACAGTCTGCTGGAACAAGCCTGAACCAACTGTCTGAACCTTGCCAACATCGAACCAATCGACCGACAACTTACACTTCCGCCCTTACAAGGCTTCATAAGGCGATATCCGAACACTGAAATGGTAGATCAAACACTACCTCCACAGGAGACAACAATCCCCAACGACTACCTCTGAAATCCACGCGCCCGGCAGGCGAATGCGGTCGAGACTCACCGAGTTCTTAACCTGCTCGTAAACTTTAGAAGGCGAAAAATAGCCCTGACACAGGCTTCATGCGACATAAGGTGAAGGTAGGCACCCCGTGCAGCCTTACAACCTTTCTGATAAAACAATACTGCCGAGTAGACGATCTTTGCTAGAAGACAAGACGGCTGACCTCCTCGGTCCGACTACTGGTCGAATGCATCCACGAGTTCGTACGCTGGTTAATTAAACTTGGGCCTAACACCCTCGTGACCCTACCACAAGGCGGGACCACCACAACCGACCCGCACCAAACATGCGCGGGTTGACCCGCAACGTGGACTCAACCGACCCAACGCGCATAATACTAGCTCCCCGATCCAGAACAATCTCACTAATCACGTTTCGAAAACCTAGCGGTCTTCTTAGCTCAACTACCCCCTTTCATTCCACACTACTAGGGACCTATCCCAAACATAACTCACGTGCACTATGCACTTCCATGAGATCAAACATAATACTACACCTTTACGAGATGGCCTTACCTCTAAGGTCTTTACGTAAACATTCTAAGGCTCACCTTTTCTATCCCCAAAATCTTACTCGGTTAACTCCACCATGATTTCTAATCACAACTAACACAAAGCACTTAAGGTATACCCACCTTATCACATAAACAAAACTCTAGGGTTAAAGATATATCTATATCTCTTTCTTCCTCCTTAGTCGTTCTAATCAAACTCCTGCCGTAGGCGCAAGCTAAGGAAAATGACGAACTACCACCAATCCGAAGGCTAAGTCCTCCTACAAGGACACTCTCTCGACACATGGCCCTCGACGGCCGCAGTACAACAAGTACCAACTAAAAGACGACATTCCCGGGATGGCGTCGCATCGCAATGAACGGAAGCCACGAGTTCGACCAACTCCTACACACCCCGAACGTCCCGAAATGCGCGGAAGACCACTGCGCCTGGCGGAGGTGCATATCTAATCTGGCGGTGAGGCGACTCGCCTCGAAAGTTACTAAAGGACCTTCTGCTCTGGCCTCTTACGGTGTCCTTCGTTAACTGTCGATCTCTACCGCGTCGGCTGCTGCGCATAAGCCCGTACACAGGACATGCTCAAGCCTAACTGAAGAATTACTCTTGCACAACCCTCTTTTAGATAGTCCTCAAGACTCGCGGTACATCGGTATACTCTCTGGTAGCCAAATCTATAGCTAATGTGGTTGCCTCTTTGCAATCTATATTCACGTTCGCTCGTGGGCGAAGGTTCAAATATCATGGTCGCAGATGGAACTGCTGCCGTGTGCTAAACTCTTCGGGGCTAGTGGCGTGCAGAACTCCCCGAATGAAACACCACCCCAGGTGATAATTGGGCCTGTGCCCTCGTAACCCTCTGTACTCTACTCTCAGCTCCCTCGGCTGCCTTGCCCTCCCCGGGCGGGTTGCCTACGGAGGCATAACGATAAGGAAAGAATTTCGTCGGAGGGTCCAACTTACACGACTCTAAGGCACGATCTCGAGTGAGAAGAATAGAAACCAATCCTAAATATCCTATAGCCTCACGATTATTGGTGTGGTGCACAACACACCGATAATCAAGACTTCATCTGATTACGCAGTAGACACTTTCCGAGGATTAATCGCTCGATACCACTTTTGTCACGACCGAACCGGGCGTGATCGTGCCTACCCGGCACCAGTAGACATACATCAGTAATCACGAACATAAAGACAATACATGAAACGATGTAATAAAGCGTTGAAATAAGAAGCAAGCTAACCAAGCGGTTACCCCGGTATATATATAAATAGCATCTTTTTCAACATGAACATTTTTATCCTTTTTACAAACCCTGCCCACAACAGTAATACAGACCTCTAAGAATGATTCGACAACAATTGCGGGACATGGCCCCGGCAAACCCCTGAATGTAATCACTTACGACGACGGGGACTATACCACCGATAAGCCTCGAGAAAGCGGAGCTTCCCAAACGTCTGGCTGACCACGAGAGCTAGGATCAACGGCGGTGTACCTCAACTGCGGCATGAACGCGGCCCCGGGAGGTCGATACAACAGTGCAGTATGTGGCGAAAATACATCAGTAAATGAAATCATAGCGATCATATAAAGCGGGAGACATGTATGATAACCAAACTACGATTTACAACAGCGATCATGTCAAGTCGTGACTCACGCCTCAAGTCATCACTCAAGTATAACAATGGGTCTCGTGCCCACAACATCAATCATGCCCGTGGGATACCTTCCTCACCGGCGATCTATGATATAAAAGCACCAAGGAACACACGAACACGTGTCCCACGTGTCATAATAAAAGCTGCATGCGGGGTAAATGCGAAGGCATAGCCGACTACTAAAAACCCACAGCACCAACAAGGTCATGAATCGTATCATAAGATCTGTCTGGACCGTCACATGATCAAAGGCCGCCACTTTCCCGATATCAATGCGCGTCTAACCTCGAACTCCGCGACTCGCGTAGGCCAATCTCATCGCCCGCATGAGGCATTCCCGCATCGAGGGTAGCTACTCCCGGCATCGTCCCGACTTCGCGATCGCATGGCCACAAGGACCGCATGCCCATAAGGGCGTACACTAACACGGAACTCGTAGTTCGCATAGGCCGGGACTGCGTGCAGGTATTCTCGAATCATAGGTCCATCGACCGCTGAGTCTACCCGCGTCGGAGGCGCTTAACCCGGAATCATCTCAAGAGATGAATGCCACAATACTATCATAACGTGATAGTTAATAAGCACAATCAAGGAAACCCTTCACACAAACATCACAAGATACTAACACACGTAGCATCCCAACACGTTTACTTATCAACGCAATCAAGAAAGTATTACAAGGCTATCACAAACCAATACAATCAAGTTGTTCACACAAGGTACCTTCTACTATATGATTAACAAAATCGGGTTTTTATCCCCAAAGTACTTCATACATCAACTCTTTAAAAGATACGTTACTTTCACAATGTCACACAATACCCGTAGTATAAAATAGAGTGACTATCCTTTTAAAGTAAATCAATTACTTCTCTTTGTAAAATCAAGTAGCAACATTCTTTTCCAATGATCAAGTTTGCCTAATTTCCAATGTTCAAGTTTCTCATTTTAGAAAGTTTTTGTAGTTCATAGTCTTATTCATTTGAGAATATAATTCTCCTTAAAACTATCTGAGAAACATAAGTCTTATATGTGAGTAGGATATTCTTGTTTATAACAATCTTATTACAGCAGCCATGATCTAGGAAATATCATTTTGTCTCATCTTAGCTTCTATGCAGATGGAAGTTTCTACTGGTTTTAATAATACTTAATTAGTCAAAACATTTCCTTTTATTAACCGCAGTTGGTTTGTCGATACACATTCGATTTCGAAATCAGTGAAACATTCTTAAGCCGTTATACCTAACTTCCCATAAAGCTAGTATAACTCTTAAGTTTTCAAAAACCAAGTATTACTTCTTCTTTCAAAATGATTCAAAAATCTTTTGAAATACTTCAAGTTCTTTATTAACACATAACAAGCCAGTTATAGTTCAAATCAGTACCTTTTAAAAACCACATGTATTTTCTTACCAACATAAAGTTGTTATAACCAACTTCCCATAAAGTCGTTATAACACTTTATGTTTTAAACCAATCACATACATTTAGCACGTATGCGTCTCCGTACTACATAGTTCACACATATCATGCTAGAAGAGATAGGAAGAGGTTCACATACCTCGCGACGATTATCGACTAATAGCAAAATGCTCCAAGTACCTCAAACCGTCGGCTACTCCCTAAGCCAAGTAGATCGCGCCACGCATAGTACTTCCACCTCTACGGCCACAAGGCTATTATTAACATTAGTTCTCTTCGTAGAACATTCTACTTAAAATTCGAAGACCTCCCCACATGACAGGTAAATCTCCTCTCTATCGGTAGGCTACCAAGCCAACCGTGGGTTATACATCTAACCCTAACGGGTACAATTCTACTCCACTGTACTACTTCACAAGTCTCATAATACACCCTAAGTAATTACGATTCAAGAATCTTCTTTAAATTCGGGCTTAAGTCGCAAGACATTGCGTAAGTATTATTCGAGCTTAAGTCAAAAGACATTGCCAATAACTACGTTCAGTTCTATATATAGTATACTTCAACTATATATTCTAACAATATGTAATTTCCAATTACAATAGAGGACAAGATATTTACCTCAATAAGCCCATAATTATCCAAGTATAAAGTCGATCCCGCAATCGTTTAGCTCGACTCGGCGCTCAACCCGCTCTAAACCACCCTTAGAAGTTCTAACCAACTTCTACACAATACTCCAACGGACTATGGAGATTTTCCTAGGGTTTCGGTTTGTAGACGGTAAGTATAATAGTATTTCTGGCTTTTCAGAAGGTATAACCTTAGAATACAACAAGGTATAAGGCTAAGGTAATTTGGGCATTATAACAATACTTTTGAGAGTATTTCTACCAAGAGGGTATTATATGAAAACAAACTAGGCTGGGGTACTTGCGGCACCACAGGAGGGGTGGCTACCCCTCACCTACCCCACTGGGGAAACTCTCGGCCCAGGGGGCCTCACGAAATGGGGCGCGGGAAGGCGCTCATGCCATAGGCCTTTTGGATGACGCAGTCTTCAACCTTAGAGGGTATTTATAGGTCAAGTGAAGGCCAACCAATGGCCAAGATCTTGCCAAGTGCTATGCAAGTGTAGGGCAAGATCTTGCCAAGTGCACACTAGCCAACTAACACAAAAATATCCTACCAACCGCTCGACCTGATGGCCAACTTTCGCTACATTATCACTGTGAGTGTCCCAATGAGAGGTGACAAGTGTCGCCTCTTGTTGGTCCAAAATGTTTCGTCTCTCGGAAAAATCCGCAAAATTAAAAATGACATATCCGAAATTCCCTACGAAAGTCTGGAAAACGTTTGTCGAAAACGACTCTAAACGGGTGTTGTGCACAAAGTCTAATTCGGCCAAGCCAAATCAAAAAGTTTCAAATTTTCTACGTACGTCCTTACGTACATACTCTGGAAATACGGGGTATAACAACCTCGCACTCAGAGGAAGCATGATTCTATCTGGGTTATCATCGACAGGCTGACTAAATCAGCCCACTTTCTTCCCGTTAGGACGACTTTTTCGGCCGAGGATTACGCTAGACTTTACATCCGAGAGATCGTGAGACTGCATGGGGTCCCTATATCTATCATATCGGACAGAGGAGCCCAGTTTACGGCTAACTTCTGGAGGTCTTTCCAGAAGGGATTAGGGACGCAGGTGAGCCTCAGTACTGCATTCCATCCTCAGACCGACGGACAGGCAGAGCGTACTATCCAGACACTTGAGGATATGCTACGAGCCTGTGTTATTGATTTCAGGGGTAGCTGGGAGGATCATTTTCCGCTAGTAGAGTTTGCGTATAACAACAGCTACCACTCCAGTATCCAGATGGCGCCTTATGAGGCCTTATATGGGAGGAAGTGCAGGTCACCGATAGGCTGGTTTGATGTGGGTGAGGTGCAGTTAGTCGGGCCAGACTTGGTTCAGCAGGCGGTGGATAAGGTGAAGCTTATCCAGGAGCGGTTATTGACAGCTCAGAGTCGACAGAAGTCGTATGCAGATCATCGGCGTCGACATTTGGAGTTTGAGGTTGCTGATTGGGTTTTCCTGAAGGTGTCACCCATGAAGGGTGTGATGAGGTTTGGGAAGAAAGGGAAGCTCAGCCCAAGGTACATTGGGCCTTATCAGATTGTCCGTAGGGTAGGCAAGGTTGCCTATGAGTTGGATCTGCCGTCCGATCCGGGCGATCCAGCTTTTTCATGTTTCTATGCTGAGGAGATGTATCGGAGATCCGTCTAGAGTGCACCCGATTGATGATGTCCAGGTGACAGAGGGGTTATCGTATGAGGAGATTCCCATAGCGATACTCGATCGCCAGGTTAGGCGACTGCGGACAAAGGATGTGGCTTCCGTCAAGGTCTTATGGCGGAACGAGAATAGAGAGGAGATGACGTGGGAAGCAGAGGAGGACATGAGGCAGAAGTATCCTCACTTATTCCCCACACCTCCAGGTAACTCACTTTCCTACTGGTTAATTTTAATTGTCGTATGTACGAAAGTGTTCTATTGTGGCCATATGTGGCATTTTGCAAATTGTTCAAGTTATGAGGGACTATGTCGTTATCTGATTTAATTGAATCTTGAATGAACATTCGGGACGAATGTTTCTAAGGGGAGGAGAATGTTATACCTCGTAGTTCCATAGTATGTATGTAAGGACGTACGTACGAATGTATAAACCCTAATTAGGGTAAGAATGAAAGAATTATTTTCCGACGGAAAATATTAGAACAACAATGAAGGAAATTTTACGTTTTCAATATTTTTACGATTATGGAATTTTTCCGAGAGATAAAATATTTTGGACCAATAGGAGGGCGACATGTGTCACCCCAAGAGCCATGTTGGACGTTTTTTTTCAAGACTAGTGGGAAAGACAAGTGGCCAAAGTCTTGCATGGCATTTGCATGGCATAGTACACGGTTTTGGGCAAGTTAGTGGGCAAGTCAAATGGTCAAAGTCTTGCATGGCATTTGTGGGACAAGTGGAGAAAGGAACCTACACAAACAATCTATACCATACACATGTTTCAATCCTAACCCTTGGTTGTCCTATATAAACACCTCTAGTTGATGAAAATCTTCCACACTTAGAACATTTCAAGACTTGAAAATATTTTCTCTCCCTTTTCTTCTTGTTCTCGTCCAATCCCCCCTCCCCTTAACCAATGTTGTCCAAAAATTCTTAAACTTATAAGTGTTCTTCCTTAATGTATTAGGAAGATTATTAACCAAGAGTTAGACAAAATTTCACACCCCTAGCCTCAAAAAAAACCCCCTTGGCCGAGAGTGGGCAGATTTTCGGGACTGTTTTGGACAGATTTTTAGTCAAGTTTGGAAGGGAATATATCCTAGCATATTAGGAGTTTTTGGGTTTTTCAAAAGCCTAAAATTAAGTTCGTCGAGTCTAGTTTCCAACGCAATAAACCGCTCGTCTATAGGACACTGGACTAGAGAGTTATCGACGTTACAAGTTCCGCTGACGAAGCAGTGGCTAAAAATCTGGACAGTCACGTTTTTTTTGGGCTATTTTGAGGTAACGAACCTTAACCTCTTTGTGAAGTTGATTATTATGTATATATGGATATTATACATATATTGGAAGTATATTATGGACTATAAGATATAAAGAAAGATTTGGATCTTGTTAAGATGTTAAAAGGAGAATTGGCATATTATCCATTAAAATGGTAAAAATGTATCCATTATGTCACGACCCGTTCCGGGGCCCGTGATTGGTGCCTTACCCGGGCACCCTAGTGATACAACATCAGAGAAAATCAGCGGAACATAAAACAATAACATGAAGCCAATGTAATAAGACAGTGAAATAAGAAGACAGGCTAACCAAAACGGTTACCTTCAGTATATATATATAACAATTTGAACTTTTTTTTTTTTTTTTTTTTTATAAAAAAAAAAAAACAATTTGAACAGTTACATCCCATTACAACCACCGCACAACGATACTCTGACCTCTACGAATGATATGACAACAACGACGGGGGCGGGCCGTCATACCCACGAATGTAAGCACCTACAACAACGAGGACTATACGAATAAGCCTCGAGAAACGGAGCTTTCCCAAACGCTAGCGTGACCACAGGCGGGGATCAACGATCGGGTGTACCTTTACTGCGGCATGAGCGGCCCCGAAGGAGTCGATCTGGCAGTGCCGAGTATGTGAAACTGAAAATAAATCGTAAATGAAATCATAGTAGTCTATATAAAGCGGGAGACATGTATGATAACCAAACTACGATTCCTGATAAATAGCGATCATGTCAACTCGAGGACTCGCGCCACCAAAGTCATCACAATAGAAATGCGGGGTAAATGCGAAGGCATAGCCGACTACTAAGACCCACATGCCAAATGCCATAAAGCGTATCACGAGGTCTTTCTAGACGCGCACATGATCGGCGCCACTCGCGCGGTATCACTGCGGCGTCTATCCTCGAACTTACCGCGACTCGCATAGGTCACACATGAGACCGCATGAGGTATTCCTCGAATCATGGTCCTGCATCGCTGAGGTATACCCGCGTCGGCGGCTTAACCCGGTATCCGCTGGACTTCGCGGCCGCATAGTCCTCGAGGACCGCGTAGTCCCTCAGACCGCATAGGGCATCCCGCGTCGGGCTAAACACCGGAATGATCAATCACGGAGCATACCGCTGCTCGCATAGTCTCATAGACCGCATGGGCCGTATAGACCGCATCAAGGGTGGCAAGCCCTCGGTATAATAAGTCGAGGGTATGTGATACAATAACGATAACGCTTAACGTTTAACAACGTAAGCACAACAAGAATGACCCCCTTACATAACAATCACAAGATACTAACACACGTAGCATCCTAACATGTTTACTTATCAAATCAACAAGAAAGTATTACAAGGTTATCACAAACCAACACAATCAAGTTATTCACACAAGGTACTTTATGCTAACAAGTTCGGGTATCTATCCCCAAAGTACTTCATACATTAACTCTTTTAAAAGTTTCGTTTCTTTCATGAAGTCACCTGATACGTAGTATAAAATAGAGTGACTGTCTTTTTAAGTAAACCAAAACACTTCCTTTTGTAAAATCAAGTAACAACATTATTTTCCAAACGCCCAAGTTTGCCTAATTTCAAATGTTCACGTTTCTTATTTTAGAAAGGTTTCGTAGTTCATAGTCTTATTCATTTTAAGAATATAATTCTCTTTTAAACAATCTGAGAAACATATGCCCTATATGTGAGTAGGTTATTCTTGTTCATAATCAATCTTATTAAGCAGCCATGATCTAGGAAATGTAGTATCATTTTGTCTCATCTTAGCTTCTATGCAGATGGAGGTTTCTACTGGTTTTAATAATACTTTATTAATCAAAACATTTCCCTTTATTAACGCTGCAGTGGTTTGTCGGTACTCATTCTGATTTTCGAAATCAGTAAAACATTATTCCTTTTAAAAACCAAGTACTCATTACTCACGAATGAGGTTTCACACAAAATTCATATTAATTTAATTAAGTCAAGTTTCTTATCTTTTAAGATCAAGTCTCTTAACTTCTAAAATCAATAAATCATTCATTTTATCTCACTTAAGCCGTTATACCTAACTTCCCATAAAGCTATTATAACTCTTAAGTTTTTTAAAACCACAAAGCATTTTCTTACCTACATAAAGCTGTTATAACCAACTTCCCATAAAGCCTTTATAACACTTTATGTTTTAAACCAATCAAATACATTTAACACGTATCGTCTACCGTTTACATAGTTATTACACATATCATGCTAGAAAAGATAGGAAGAGGTTCACATACCTCGCGACGATTATCGACTAATAGCAAAACGCTCAGTACCTCAAACCGCCGGCTACTCCTTAAGCCAAGTAGATCACGCCATCGTAGTACTTCAACCTATAAGGCCACAGTGCGCTTATTAACATCTAGATCTTATCGTAGAACTTTCTACTGAAAATTCGCGGCCTCCCCCATGACGCGTAAATCTCCTCCTCTATCGAGGCCGCTATCAAGCCAACCAGGGGTTTATACATCTAACGGGCGTGTGCAGTTCTACCCGCGTAATGCTACACAAGTCTCATGTCTGATCTATGTAAAAACGATTCGATTCTCTTTCTTAAATTGGGCTTAAGTCAAAAGACATTGCCGCAAGACTATGTTCAGTTCTATATATAGTATACTTCAACTATATAATCCTACAACATGTAATTTCCAATTACAATAAGGGACAAGAATATTTACCTCGATAAGCCCAAAATTATCCGAGATAAAAGTCGATCTGAGCAAGGTTTAGCTCTACTCATGCGCTCAACCCGCTCCAAACAACCCTTAGAAGTTCTACGCAACTTCTACTTAACACTTCAACCGACTTATGAAGGTTTTCCTTAGGGTTTCGGTTTGAGACACAAAGGACATAAGGTAGTATTTAAGACTCTACGTATAGAGGTATCTTTGGAATACTACAAGGTATTTGGGCTAAAGTAATTTGGGTATAGTAACAATACTATGGAGAGTATTTCTACCAAGAGGGAGTATTTATACGAGACAACACCACTGAGGGTGTATACCCTCGGCCAACCCAGCTAGGAGGGTACTCTCGGCGAGGGGAGGGACTCTCGGCTAAGGCCTCAAGGGGAGGGGCGAGAACACTACTAGAGAGGGGGAATTTCAAGACTTGGAGATTTGTAGAATGGATGAAGAAGTCTTCAAAGGGAGGGTATTTATAGCTCAGCAATGGCCAACCAATGGCCAAGATCATGCCAAGTGCAAGGCAAGTGTAGGGTCAAGATTCCTCCATGTGTACCTTATCCATCTACCACACAAATATCACAAAATATCCTACCTACTCCCACTCTCCATTCATCCACTTTACCGCCCCAAGATCCACCAATGAGAGGGTGCCAAGTGTCGCCCTCTCGTTGGTCCAAAATGTTTCGTCTCTCGGAAAAATCCGCAAAAATTAAAAATGTCATAGCCGGAATTTTCCCTTCGCAAGCTATGTAAAACGTTTCGTCGAAAAACGACTCTAACCGGGTGTTGTGCACAAATAAAATCAGCCAAGCCTACTTTAAAGCCCAAACCTTTCTACGTACGTCCTTACGTACATACTCTGGAAATACGGGGTATAACATTCTCCCCTCCTTAGAAACATTCGTCCCGAATGTTCCTTCTAAGTCTCAAAACAAACGTGCGCCAGTATAGTCTTCACTACTATACTTACGCGAACAATCCTGCCACACCTGGCCACAGAAACACCTGCGCAAATACTTACATCCAAGTCCACGAGGAAACACCTCTAACATCGCCACAAACCCTTACCCGAGGTCTAAAATATACTTCTTTCGCACCTTCTCTTTACAAAAGAAATGATCACATCTATGCTCGCCATACATGCTCGCTTCTTCCCTTACTCGTCGTACCCTTCTTGTACACTCGAACTCTTACCACATTTATTCTCGCTTGATTTCCAAAACTCGTCACACACCTATCAGGTGGTACCTTGAAGACCGACCGTCGGCACGAACTCTGGCGTCGTTGCGATTATCCGCACGATTTCTCCGAGTGCCAATAACCTCTTCTAGACAAGCTTCACTTTATCCACGGTCTGGAACAAGCTGAACCAACTATCTCAACGCGCCAACATTGAACCAATCGGCCGCGACTTACACTTCCGCCCTACAAGGCTTCATAAGGCGACATCCGAACACTAAATGGTAGCTTAAACACTCCTCCATTGGAGACAACAATCCTCAACTACCCACAAATCCAAACACCGGCGAGGCGAATGCGATCTGAGAAACTCACGAGTTCCTAACCTGCTGGTAAAACCTCTAGAAAAAAAGCGGTAGTACCAGGCTCCACTGTCTTCCATAAGGTGAAGGTAGGCACCCCGTGCAGCCTTACAACCTTTCTGATATAACAACTCGCAACTTACTACCGAGTAAACGGTCCTGACTAAAAGACGGATGGTGACCCATCGGCCCGACTCTTGGTCGACGCGTCCACGAACTTATGTACGCTGGTTATCGAACTTGGGACTAACACCTCGTGACCCTACCACGGCGGGACCACCACAAACTGACCCCACCACCATCTGTGCCGCGGGTTGACCCGCGCGTAGCTGACCCGACCGGCGCGCAAACACTAGCTCCCCGAAGGAACAATCTCACTAAACACGTTACGAAAACCTAGCGGTCTTCTTAGCTCAACTACCCTCTTTCATTCCACACTACTCAGGGACTTATCCCACAAACATAGCTCACGTGCACTATGCACTCCGATAAGGGTTAAACACAAATGTAATCTTTTACTCAAGATTGCCTTGCCTCTAAGGTCTCTACGTATAACATTCTAAGGTTCACACCTTTTCTATCCCCCAAATCTTACTCAGTTAACTAACCATGATTTCTAATCACAATTAACATGCTGCTATCAGCACACAGCACTTACGATATACTCATCTTATCACACATACTGATCTCTAGAGGTTAAGGATATACCGTATCTCTCGCTTCACTCCCTTAGTCGTTCTAATCAAACTTGCCGTAGAAAGCGCAGCTAGGAAGGTAACGAACTACCCACCAATCCACGAAGGTGAGTCCTCTACTAGGTCACCCATTCGACACATGGCCGACGGCCGGTAAACGAGCACCAACAAAAAGACGACATTCCCGGAATGGCGTGCGCCTGTGAGCGGAAGATCGGAGCTCGACCAACTCCTGCATACCGTCGTCACGAACCCGTGGAGGACCTCTGCCTTGGTGGATGTGCATATCTAATCTCTTTGGTGAGGCGATTCGCCTCGAAAGTTACCAAAGGACCTTCTTTGCTCTGGCCTCTTCTTGTCGCCGTTAACCCGTTGATCTACGTTTCTCGGCTGCTGCGCATAAGCGCATACGAGGCCATGCTCAAGCCTAAGCGAAGAATTACGCTTGTACAACCTCTCTTAGATAGTCATCAAGACTCGCGGTACATCGGTATACACTCGCGACCAAATCCATAGCTAATGCGGTCGCCTCTTTGTAATCTATATTCTCTGTTCCGATCGTGGGCGAAGGTTCAAATATCATGGTCGCGATGAGCTGCTGCCGCGTGCTAAACTCTGGGTGGTGACGTAGCATAACTCCCGAATGAAGCACCTCCCGGTGATGATTGGGCTGTGACCTCGTAACCCTGCAGACTCTACTCGCGGCTCCGCCGGCTGTCTTGCCTCACAGGCGGGTTTGCCTACGCGGAGGCATAGCGGTAAGGAAAAAATCGTTAGAGGTCCAACTTACAACACGGCTCTAAGGCACGATCTCGAGTGAGAAGAATAGAAACCAATCCTAAATATCCTATAGCCTCCACGATTATTGGTGTGGTGCACAACACACCGATAATCAAGACTCTACCAATCTGATGCGTAGACTTTCCAGGATTAAGCGCTCGATACCACTTTTGTCACGACCGTTCGGGGCGTGGTCGTGCCTTACCCGGGCACCCTAGTGATACAACATCAGAGAAAATCAGTGGAACATAAAACAATAACATGAAGCCAATGCAATAAGACGGTGAAATAAGAAAGACAAGCTAACCAAAGCGGTTACGCCCGGTATATATATATAACAATTTGAGCGATTACATCCCATTACAACCACGCCTAGCGATTACTACAGACCTCTACGAATGATATGACAACAACGACGGGACGGGGCCGTCATACCCACGAATGTAAGCACCTACAACAACGAGGACTATACCAAGATAAGCCTCCAGAAAGCGGAGCTTTCCCAAGCTGACTGTGACCCTAGGCGGGGATCAACGGCGGGTGTACCTTTACTGCGGCATGAGCAGCCCCGAAGGAGGTCGATCTGAGTGCAGAGTATGTGGCGAAAATAAATCATCGTAAATGAAATCATAGTAGTCTATATAAAGCGGGAGACATGTATGATAACAAACTACGATTCACAATAAATAGCGATCATGTCAAGTCGGGAACTCACGCCTCAAAGTCATCACAATAGAACCGTGCGGGGTAAATGCGAAGGCATAGCCGACTACTAAGACCAGCGATGCCAAAATGCCATAAAGCGTATCACGAGGTCTTTCTAGACCGCGCATGTCGAAGGCGGCCACTCGCGCGATATCACCGTCGCGCGTCTATCCTCGAACTTACCGCGACTCGCATAGGTCACACCTGAACCGCGTGAGGTATTCCTCGAATCATGGTCCTGCATCGCTGAGGTATACCGCGTCGAGCGGCTTAACCGGTATCCGCTGGACTTCGCGCCGCGCATAGTCCTCGAGGACCGCGTAGTCCTCAAACCGCGCATGGGCATCCCCGCGTCGGGCTAAACACCGGAATGATCAATCTCGAGCATACCGCTGCTCGCGTAGTCTCATAGACCGCATAGCCGTATAGACCCGCATCAAGGGTGGCAAGCCCTCGGTATAATAAGTCGAGGGTATGTGATACAATAACAAGATCTGGGCTTAACGTTTAACAACGTAAGCACAACAAGAATGACCCCCTTACATAACAATCACAAGATACTAACACACGTAGCATCCTAACATGTTTACTTATCAAATCAACAAGAAAGTATTACAAGGTTATCACAAACCAACACAATCAAGTTATTCACACAAGGTACTTTATGCTAACAAGTTCGGGTATCTATCCCCAAAGTACTTCATACATTAACTCTTTTAAAAGTTTCGTTTCTTTCACAGAAGTCACACAATACCCGTAGTATAAAATAGAGTGACTATCTTTTTAAGTAAACCAAAACACTTCCTTTTGTAAAATCAAGTAACAACATTATTTTCCAAACGCCCAAGTTTGCCTAATTTCAAATGTTCACGTTTCTTATTTTAGAAAGGTTTCGTAGTTCATAGTCTTATTCATTTTAAGAATATAATTCTCTTTTAAACAATCTGAGAAACATATGCCCTATATGTGAGTAGGTTATTCTTGTTCATAATCAATCTTATTAAGCAGCCATGATCTAGGAAATGTAGTATCATTTTGTCTCATCTTAGCTTCTATGCAGATGGAGGTTTCTACTGGTTTTAATAATACTTTATTAATCAAAACATTTCCCTTTATTAACGCTGCAGTGGTTTGTCGGTACTCATTCTGATTTTCGAAATCAGTAAAACATTATTCCTTTTAAAAACCAAGTACTCATTACTCACGAATGAGGTTTCACACAAAATTCATATTAATTTAATTAAGTCAAGTTTCTTATCTTTTAAGATCAAGTCTCTTAACTTCTAAAATCAATAAATCATTCATTTTATCTCACTTAAGCCGTTATACCTAACTTCCCATAAAGCTATTATAACTCTTAAGTTTTTTAAAACCACAAAGCATTTTCTTACCTACATAAAGCTGTTATAACCAACTTCCCATAAAGTCGTTATAACACTTTATGTTTTAAACCAATCAAATACATTTAACACATGTATGTCTACCGTACTACATAGTTATTACACATATCATGCTAGAAAAGATAGGAAGAGGTTCACATACCTCGCGACGATTATCGACTAATAGCAAAACGCTCCAAGTACCTCAAACCGTCGGCTACTCCTTAAGCCCAGTAGATCACGCCCTACGTAGTACTTGACCTATAAGGCCACAGGCGCTTATTAACATCTAGATCTTATCGTAGAACTTTCTCTGAAAAATTCGGCTCCCCACACGCCCATGGCCGCGTAAATCTCTCTCTATCGAGGTGGCTATCAAGCCAACCGGGGGTTTATACATCTAACCGGACGTGTCTGCAGTTCTACCACGCATGCTACACAAGTCTCATGTCTGATCTATGTAAAAGCAGATTCGATTTTCTTTCTTAAATTCAGCTTAAGTCAAAAGACATTGCCGCAAGACTATGTTCATTCTATATATAGTATACTTCAACTATATAATCCTACAACATGTAATTTCCAATTACAATAAGGGAACAAGAATATTTACCTCGATAAGCCCAAAATTATCCGAGATAAAAGTCGATCCTGAGCAAGGTTTAGCTCTACTCCGCGGCGCTCAACCCGCTCAAACAACCCAGAAGTTCTACGCAACTTCTACTTAACACTTCAACCGACTATGAAGGTTTTCCTTAGGGTTTCGGTTTGAGACACAAAGGACATAAGGTAGTATTTCCGGGCTCTACGTATAGAGGTATCTTTGGAATACTACAAGGTATTTGGGCTAAAGTAATTTGGGTATAGTAACAATACTATGGAGAGTATTTCTACCAAGAGGGGGGGTATTTATACGAGACAACACCACAAGGGGGGTGTATACCCCTCGGCCAACCCAACTAGGAGGGGGGGTCCTCTCGGCCAAAGGGGGGAGGGACTCTCGGCTAAGGCCTCACAAGGGGGCGGGGGACGCGAACACTACTAGAGAGGAGGAATTTCAAGACTTGGAGATTTGTAGAATGGATGAAGAAGTCTTCAAAGGGGAGGGGTATTTATAGCTCAAGCAATGGCCAACCAATGGCCAAGATCATGCCAAGTGCAAGGCAAGTGTAGGGTCAAGATTCCTCCATGTGTACCTTATCCATCTACCACACAAATATCACAAAATATCCTACCTACTCCCACTCTCCATTCGTCACTTTCGCCCCAAGGTCCACTCAATGAGAGGGTGCCAAGTGTCGCCTCTCGTTGGTCCAAAATGTTTGTCTCTCGGAAAAATCCATAAAAATTAAAAATGTCATAGCCGAATTTTCCCTTATGCAAACTATGTAAAGCGTTTAAAAACGACTCTAACCGGGTGTTGTGCACAAATAAAATCGGCCAAGCCTACTTTAAAGCCCAAACCTTTCTACGTACGTCCTTACGTACATACTCTGGAAATACGGGGTATAACACATTACTTACTAAGAGGTTAACAACAAAGGAACTATAACTTATGTTAAGATTGGAATATAAGTTAGAAGACTAATGAAGTAATTGGATAAGTAAAATTGTAAAAGTTGGCCAAGGACCCCAACTTAAGGACCGTATCTACTTTGGACCGTATCTACTTTGGACCGTATTTACTTTGGACCGTATTTACTTTGGACCGTATTTACATTGTTGTTATGAAAGAGAGATTGTTAATCGCGTTCCGTGTGGGCGTGTTATCCCCTTCTTTTATTATTGTTGTTATGAAGGAGAGATTGTTAATCGCGTTCCGTTTGGGCGTGTTATCCCCTTCTTTTATTATTGTTGTTATGAAGGAGAGATTGTTAATCGCGTTCCGTTTGGGCGTGTTATCCCCTTCCTTTATTATTGTTGTTATGAAGGAGAGATTGTTAATCGCGTTCCGTTTGGGCGTGTTATCCCCTTCCTTTATTATTGTTGTTATGAAGGAGAGATTGTTAATCGCGTTCCGTTTGGGCGTGTTATCCCCTTCTTTAATTTCGGAATTATTGCGCCTTATTTATGGCATGTTGGTTACTATTATCGGGCCTTGAGAAAGGTAGAGAATTAAGTAGAAACGGGGGAGGTACTGCCGAATTTTCCGTAGAATAGGGAACCTTGTACTTAGAAATATTCTACGAAGGGGTCTAGAAGTTAATAGACGTTTCATGGCCATTATAGGTTGAAGTACTACGAGTAGCGTATTCTACTTGAAGGGTTGAAAAGGCTAGCAAGGTTATAGTACTTTGGAGCGTTTTGCTAATTGTCGATAATCGTCGCGAGGTATGTCAACCTCTTCCTATCTTTTCTAGCATGATATTTGTGAAATATATATAGTACGGTAGACGTACGTGTGTAAAATGAATTTGGTTTATTTAAAACATAAAGTGTTATAATGTCTTTATGGGAAGTTAATTATAACAACTTTATGTAGGTAAAAGAATGGTTTATTGATTTTTAAAAAGATAAGAGACTTGACTTATATTTGACTTGACTTGATATTTGAAGAACTTGAATTGTGTGGAAAGTTGTGGAACCTCATTCGTGAGTAATGAGTACTTGGTTTTGAATAATAATGTTATATTGATTTCGGAAATGAGAATAAGTATCGAACAAACCACTGCAGCGTTAATAAAGGAAAATATATTGACAAATAATTAATATTATTAAAACAAGTAGAAACCTCAATCTGCATAGAAGCTAAGATAAGACAAAATTGTATTACATTTCCTAGATCACGGTTGCTTTAATAAGGTCATTAATAACAAGTATTGATTTTTCTTAAATTCCAAAGTAAGGATTGAGGAATTGAAGTGATTTTGGTTTAAAAGAAAGGCATGGTTTTGTCTTAAATTGGTTTAAAAAGAAGGTATGGAAATTGTTTTGGTTTACTTAAAAATGATAGTTACTCTATTTTTGATACTACGGGTATCGTGTGACCTTCGTAAAAGAAATGGATCTTTTTGAAAGAATTAAAGTACGTAGTACCTTGGGGCTAAAACCCGGTTTTGTTGTAATAAAATGAAAGTCTATGAGTACGTTGGACTTGCTTATGATTGCTGTGATAGCCTTTGTTGTGCAAGTGTTTTGATTACGTACTCTGAGGTCTCGATGGAGGGCCAGGCTATCTGTTTGATTGATGGACATCTTGACACGATGGGTGGCCGGGTATGCTTCCACTATATCGATCCTTTTGGACATACTGACACGATGGGTGGCCCACGGGTATGCTTCCACTAGGAGTGTTATCTTGTTACTTGTTTTGGATATACTGACACGATGGGTGGCCCACGGGTATGCTTCCACTAGGAGTGTTATCTTGTTACTTATTTTGGACATACTGACACGATGGGTGGCCCACGGGTATGCTTCCACTATGAGTGTTATCTTGTTATTTCCTTTTGGACATACTGACACGATGGGTGGCCCACGGGTATGCTTCCACTAGGAGTGTTATCTTGTTATTTGCTTTGGACATACTGACACGATGGGTGGCCCACGGGTATGCTTCCACTAGGAGTGTTATCTTGTTATTTTCTTTGGACATACTGACACGTTGGGTGGCCCACGGGTATGCTTCCATTATGGGTGTTGTTTTACATCATGTACTGCCGGCAGTGAGGAAGGAATTCCATGGGCATGATTGATATTTTGGGCGTGAGACCCATGGTTATATTTGAGTAATGACTTTGAGGGCGTGAGTCCCTGACTTGACATGACTGCTTACATATTGTGTACTGTAGTTTGGTTATCATATATGTCTCCTGTTTTATATAGACTGTTATGATTCCATTACCGTATTTTCAGTTTCACATACTTGGTACCTAGTTGTACTGACCTCCTTCGGGGGGCTGCGTTAAATCTGCGCGGTAGAGTACCGGTTGTTGATCCTCGCTCATAGGATCACAGTTCAGCATTTTGGGAAGCTCCGTTTCTCCGGAGGCTTATCTTTTGGTATAGTCCCCTGTCGTTGTAGGTACTTACATTCAGGGGTATGGCGGGGCCCTGTCCCGTCGTAGTTGTGATTACATTCTTAGAGGTCTGTAGTACTGTTGTGGGCAGGGTTTGTAAAGGATGTAACTGTTCAAGTTTAGGTATATATATATGCAGAAAGGTAACCATTTTGGTTAGCCTGTTTCTTATTTTATCTTGTTTCATGTTTAAGTTTTTATTTCCGCTGATTTTCTCTGATGTTGTTTCACTAGGGTTCCCGGGGTAAGGCACCAGTCGCGGGCCCGGGGTCGGGTCGTGACAAAAGTGGTATCAGAGCAGTTAATCCTCGGAAAGTGTCTACAGACCGTGTCTAGTAGAGTCTTGATTATCGGTGTGTTGTGCACCACATCTATAATCAGGAGGCTGCAGGACATTTAGGATTGGTTTCCATTCTTCTCACTCTGAGATCGTGCCTTAGAGCTGTGTTATAAGTTGGACTCCCTCTGACGTATTCTTTTGTACCAGTTATGCCTCTACGCAAGGCAACCAGAGCCCAGAAGGGCAAGGCAGCAGAGTCGCGAGTAGAAACCTGAGGGTTCTGAGGCACGTGCCCGATCTTTACGAGGTGGTGCTACGACGGCGAAGTTTTGCGGCGCCGCGGCCCAACGAGTTTAGAGGCGACAACGGTAGCTCACGAGGCCACAGCTGCGAGACGTCGATCCACGGCTAGGAACAGAGGATATGCGTTACAAGGAGATGGCCTAGTTATTAGCCAGGATCGTGGCGGGACGAGATAAATTTGGATCGGCGATTCGATTCTAGTAGTACCGTGGTTCACCCGAGTCGGATAGTTTGAGACTTCGGACTTTACGAGTTGCGACCGCGAGTTCTATGGGTCGAGGCACGAGGATGATCGCAGGAGTTCATCCAAGCGATTCTGACCGGATCGAGAGTGATCAAGGCTTGGAGACCGAGTCGGTGGTCTTAGGTTCGCATCATTGCGTGATCTGCGATCGGGTTTGATTCATGGGAGCTGTCCCGGGGGGAGCATGCGCCTCCAGCTGTTTGGGACGAGTTCTCAGAGGCTTTTCTCACTCACTTTTTGCCTCGCGGATGAGAGAGCACGAGCAGATTTATGATGTTGAGACGAGCGGCGTGCGGTTCGGAGTACAACATAGTTTGACTCGTTGGCTCGGTATGTCCCGCTTTAGTGGCAAACATGGAGGATAGAGTGCACCGATATGTCACGGACTCGACGATTATTTAGCGAGGGTTGCACGTGTAGCTCTTCAGTAGGGCATGGACATTGCCGCATCGAGCTTATGCGCGTGACCGAAACGTAGAGACCGGCGTAGGGACCAAGATCAGCATAAGAGGCCAAGACGGTAGGGTCCTTTGGTAACTTTCGAGGCGAGCAACCTCGGCAGGCAGCGAATATATACCTCATCCAGTTGAGTGCTCCTCCACGATCTTGGGGCGTGCAGGTATTCGGGAGCGGTCGTGGCTCGAGTTCAGATTTTCCGGGAGCGGTGTTAGCGGATGAAGCCACCCTACCGGTGTGGCCGTTGTGGTAGGCTCCATGGTGGGAGTGTCGTGCTAGTTTGGGAGTTTGTTTTACATGCGGCGGCGGGGCCATTTGCGAGGCTGTCCAGGAGGTGGCACTGGTGGGATAGCACAGACTACGGGATCAGTTGCGGGTTCTTCATAGGATGTTCATACACCGGCAGGCCACGGCAGAGGTCGCGGTGGAAGTTCCCAGTTTTAGCGGTCCTTTGAACCGCCTATTTGATTTTCAGGTATATCCTTAACCCTCTAGAGACTAGTTTGTATTGATGATATGATGATGTGTTAAGTGTTATGTTCGGATAGCTTGTGTTAAAATGTGATTTAGAAGCCTGGTTTGTGAAAAGGGTAAGTCTGGGGATGAGACAATTGTGAACCTTAGAATTTATAACAGTTGAGACCGAGACCTTAGATGTAAGGCCGTCTTGAGTAAAAGATTTTACGGTTAGTCTTTGTCGGAGTGCATAGTATACGTGGAGTATTTGTGTGATAATTCCATGGGTAGTTTGAGATAGAAGTGGTAGCTTTCATGACGTGAATTAGTAAGATTGTTCTGGATCGGGGAACGAGAGAGTTTGGCGCGATAATGGGTCGGGTTGAGGCCAGATTGTGGGTCAACCCGCATCCCGGAATGAAGTGAGGTAAATTTGAGGTGGTCCCGCTAGGTGATGGAGTCACGAGGGTGCAAGGCCCAAGTTTAGATAACCATTGTACGAGTTCGTAGACGCGTTCGACCATAATTGGATCATGAAGGCCGGGATTGGCCTTAAAGGAATGTGAGGATGGTAAGATGACCAAGGTTGGAGGTAGTAACTCCAAGATTTTGGAAACTGAAGCAATGACGGAAGTGTGATACGTATAGTAGAAAGAGTTCGAGTATACGAGGAGGGTACGACGAGTAAGAAAAGAGGCGAAGATGTGTTAAGAAGATAGAAGTGTTCTATTGTGGCCATATGTGGCATTTTGCAAATTGTTCAAGTTATGAGGGACTATGCCGTTATCCGAGTTAATTGAATCTTAGAAGGAACATTCGGGACGAATGTTTCTAAGGGGGGAAGAATGTTATACCCCGTAGTTCCGGAGTATATATGTGAGGACGTACGTACGAATGTTTAAACCCTAATTAGGGTAAGAATGAAAGAATTGTTTTCCGACGGAAAATATTCCGAACCTTGTGAAGGAAATTTTACGTTTTCAATATTTTTACGACTATGGAATTTTTCAGAGAGATGAAATATTTTGGACCAATAGGAGAGCGACATGTGTCACCCCAAGAGCATGTTGGACGTTTTTTGTGAAGTTAGTGGGCTAGTCAAATTGTCAAGACCCGAAACCGGGCCCGTGACTGGTGCCTTACCCGGGCACCCAAGTAGTCATACAACATCAGAGAAAACCAGCGGAAATAAAGACTTTAATATAACAACAACAGTTATGACAATAACATAGGCCAACCAAAACGGTTGCCTTCATGCATATATATACAAACTTCTAAACCGAACAGTTTAATCCTTTTTACAACCCTGCCCACAACAGTGTTACAGACCTCTAAGAGTGTAATAACAACCTATGACGAGACAGGGCCCCGCCATACCCCTGAATGTACAAGAACCTACAACTCAGGGAAACCTACCAAAGATAAGCCTCCGAAGGAACGGAGCTTCCAATCTGGCAAACGTGATCCTGGCGGGGATCGGCGATCGATGTACCTCTACTGCGGCATGAGCGGCCGAAGGAGGTCGATAACAAAAGTGCAAGTATGTGAAATCGAAAATCTGCGATTAAATCATAACGATCTATACAAAGCGGGAGACATGTATGATAACCAAAATAGTACGCAACATAAACGATCAAGTTAGGGGCTCACGCCCGAGGTCATCACTCGAAGTGTAACTATGGGTCTCACGCCCAACATCAATCCTGTTCGCATCATGGCGCGTGCCGGAATCGCATCGGTGTAGACATGTCCATGATGCAACAATAATAACAAGGCCGCATGGCCACATGTACCGGAATCGCGCCGGTGTAGACATGCCCGTGTAACCTCAACAACAATATCTTTGGGTGGTCAACCTGCGCGTACGCCACATGTCCCGGAATCTGCGTCGGTGTAGACACGCCCATGTAACGATAATAACCATATATCGGGTAATCAACCTGCCGCGCGTAGCCCGTACCGGAATCTTGCGTCGGTGTGACGCGTCCATGTAACAACAATAACACTAATAATGGAAGCATACGTGGAATCTTCCGTCACCGCCGATGCGTCAAGTAAGTTCTCCACAAGTCAACCGACCCTCCATCGAGAGACACGGTGGTATAGAAACATAATACGTGCACAATAAAGGCTATCTCAACAAGCATAGGCAAGTTACACAACAACAAGCATAGGCAAGTTACACAACAACAAGCATAGGCAAGCTATACACAACTCAAGGTACTTCCCCTTTTATATCAAAGTCCGGTTTTAACTCTAAAGTACAACATACGTTTAGACCTTTTTAAAAGATCTATTCCTTTTACAAAAGTCACCCGATACCCGTAGTATAGAGTGACCAACACACATTCCTTTTTAAAGTCGAGTAACAACATCCTTTTTCCTAAAGTTCAGTTTGCCTAGTTTCAATTACTCAAGTTCCACTTTTTGAAAGAGTTCATAGTTCAAGTATTAATCACGTAATCCCTTTTAGACAATTGAGTAATATACGTCTTATGTGTGAGTAGGTTATTCTTGTTTACCCCATTCTTATTACAGCAGTCATGATCTAGAAAATGTAATATCATTTTGTCTTATCTTAGCTTCTATGCAGATGGAGGTTTCTACTGGTTTTACCAATAATTCATTAGTCAATACATTTCCTTTATTAACGCTGCAGTGGTTTGTTCGATACTTGTTCTCATTTCCGAAATCCATTTACCATTCTTAAACCGTTATACCTAACTCCCCATAAAGTTAGTATAACCTTTAAGCTTTCAAAAACCAATTATTACTCCTTCTTTTCAAAACGATTCATAAATCTTTTGAAATACTTCGAGTTCTTTGTTAATACATAACAAGCCAGTTATAATTTAAATCAGTTACCTTTTTTTAAAAACCACAAAAACATTCTCTTACCTACATAAAGCTGTTATAACCAACTTCCCACAAAGCCGTTATAACACTTTATGTTTTAAAACAATCAAATACAGTTAACACATGTACGTCTACCGTACTACATAGTTCACACATATCATGCTAGAAAAGATAGGAAGAGGTTCACATACCTCGCGACGAGTATCGACTAATAGCAAAATGCTCCAAACAGTCGGCTACTCCTTAAGCCAAGTGGATCACTCCACACGTAGTACTCCAACCTATAAGGCCACAAGGCGCTTATTAACATCTAGATCTCAACGTTCCATATTCTACAGAAAATCCGGCAGCACCTCCCCCCCCCCGCAACAGCGTAAATCTCCTCCTCTATCGAGGCTACAAGCCAACCGGGGTTTACGCCTAACCGGACGTGTACAATTCTACTACACAGTAATGCTATACAAGTCTACTGTAATTCAGTCCTATGTAATTACAGTTCTGTTCAGTTCTTTATTCTTTAGGCTTAAGTCAAAAGACATTGCCACAATACTATGTTTAGTTCTATATATAGTATACTTCAAATATATATTCTTACAACATGTAATTTCCAATTACAATAGAAGGAGAGTAGTGTTTACCTCGATAAGCCCAAAATTATCCGAGTTTAATGTCGCTCCTGAGCAAGGTTTAGCTCCAACTCCGAGTGCTCCAATCCGCTCCAAACAACCCTTAGAAGTTCTACGCAACTTCTACTCCATACTTCAACAACGGGTGAAGATTTTCCTTAGGGTTTCGTTTAGTGGCTAAAGGAAAGTATAATGGTATTTTCCGGGCTTTTCGTATAAGTATAACCTTGGGAATACTACAAGGTATTTGGGCCAAGGTATTTGGACATTATAACAATACTAGGAGAGTATTTCTATACCACAAAGGGGTATTATCTGAAACCAACTAGGCTAGGGGTACCCTCTCGGCCAAAGCTTCTCAAGGGGGTAGAGGCTCTGGGACGAGAACTCTTCAAGAGGAGGAGGATTTCAAGACTTAGGCAATTTTTGGATGAAGAAATTCATCAAGTTAGAGGGGTATTTATAGGTCAAGAAATGGCCAACCAATGGCCAAGATTCATCCAAGTGTTAGGCAAGTGTAGGGCTAGGATTTAGGCAAGTGTCCATTCTAACAACTACACAAAATATCCTACCAACTCCTTGACAAAAATTGACACCCAAATCGTCCACCATTGCCGTCCACCTTCACCAATTAGAGGGTGACAAGTGTCGCCCTCTTGTTGGTCCAAAATGTTTCGTCTCTCGGAAAAATCCGCAAAAATTAAATATGACATAGCCGGAATTTTCCCTACAAAAGCTGTGGAAACGTTTCGTCGGAAAACGACTCTTTCCGGCACTTGTGCCCAAATTTTCGATTCTTGCCAAACCTTAAGGCAAAAATTATACGTCGCCCTCGCGTATACTGCGGAAATACTGGTATAACATTCTCCCCTCCTTAGAAACATTCGTCCCGAATGTTCCTTCTAAGCCTCAAAACAAACATGCGCCAGTATAGTCTTCACTACCATACTTACGAGAACAATCCTGCCACACCTGGCCACGTAATAACATACGTCCTCTTCCTTCCTTCCTCGTCGTGCCCTGCTCGGACACTTGAACTCTTCTAGTACATGTTCCACACTTCAGTCAACGCTTCTGCTTCCAAAACCTTGGAGTCACTACCTCCAAACTTGGTCATCTTACTAACCTCGATTTCCCCCTAAGGCCATTCCCGGCCTTCACGAACCGATCTGGTCGAACGTATCCACCAACTCGTACGATGGTTAACTGAACTTGGGCCCAGCACCCTCGTGATCCTACCACCTGGCGGGACCACCTCGGACTGACCCAACCCCAAACCGGGCTACGGGTTGGCCCGCAACATGGCCCCAACCCGACCCACTATCGCGCCAAACCCTTGTTCCCCGATACGGAACAATCCTACCTATACAGGTCATGAAAGCTACCACTTCCATTTTACCCGGCCAGGAAATTTTTCCCACAAAACTCACGAATACATATACCTTGAGACAAAGATCACCGCAAAATCTCGTACTAAATGGCCTTACATCTAAGGTCTCAATTGTAATATTCTAAGGTTCATATTTTTACTCTAACGTGTTTCTAAATCACATCAGACAAAAGTTATCCGTACATAACACTAAACACATCAACATAGCATCACCACCTGCAAGTCTCTCGAAGGTTAAGGATGTACCTGAAAATAGGCGGTTCAAAGGACCGCTAAAACTGGGAACTTCCACCGCGACCTCTGCCGTGGCCTGCCGGTACATGAACATCCTGCCTAGCTATGGAAGGTGAAGAACCCATGGCCCGATCCCGTAGTCCGTGCTATCCTACCATCGTCACTGGCCGGACGATCTCACCGAGATGGCCCTGTTGGCGCAAAATAACAAGCTCCCTTGGTACCACGACACTCCCGAAATGCGGTCTACCACATCGACCACACCGAGGTAGGGTGGCTGCGTGAGCCACACGCCCTACTTCCCGGAACCACGAACCCACGGAGCCACGACCGCTCCCGAATACTCTGGATGCCTCAAGATTGTGGAGGGCGCTCTGCATCTTGGCGGCGGTACATAACTAGTCTGCTTCTGGCGGGTCGCCTCGAAAGTCGTCAAAATATCCGCCGTCTTGGCTTCTTCACTGTGGCGGTCCACCTGCGTCGATCTGCGCTCGCACGCAGTGCATGAGCACGAATGCGGGCAATGTCCATGCCCGGTGAAGAGAAACACGCACAAGACTCGGCCATATAATCATCTAGCGGTGACGTGGCGATGCACCCTATCCTCCATATTCTGCTAAGCGCAGGACATATCGAGCCAAAGAATCGAACTCGACATTGTACTCACGACGGTCGCCTCTGCGCCTCGGTAACAAAAATCTGCCGGCGTGCCCTCCTCATCTGCGGAGGCAAGAAGTGCGTGAGAAAGCCCCGAAAACTCATCCCATACTCGGAGTGCATGCTCTCCCGAAAGCTCCCACGAATCAAATCGATCATTGCGGTATCACGCGGCCGATGCGAACCGAAGGTCACGGACTCGGTCTCTGAAGCCTTGATCACCGCGTGATCCTCATGGCGGCGGATGAACTCCTGCGGGTCATCCTCGAACCTCGACCGTAGAACTCGCGGGCTACAACTCGGAAAATCTCGTAGCCTCAAACTATTCGCTCTCGGGTGCACCACGGTCTCTTTGGAACTGGGCTGCTGCGTCCGGCCTATCCTCATATCGGCCTGACCACGGCCAATAATCGGGACATCTCGCGACCCATCTCCCTGCTCGGTGTGGGGTGGAGGCTCGTGTCTTGTAGTCTCATCGCCCACGGCCGCGGCTCTAAACCTCTTTGGTGCGGGCGTCGCGAACCTCGCCGTCGGAAGCTTGTCTCAGTCTTGGCCGGCTGCGCTCGTACTCCTGAATCACACTAGCGCCTCCTCTTGCCTTGCCGCCTCGGGCCACTGGTTGCGCTAGCGGCGGGCATAATCGTAAAAACGAAATACGTCGGAGGGTCCAACTTATCACACGGCTCTAAGGCACGATCTCGTAATCGAAGAATGGAAACCAATCCTAAATGTCCTGCGACCTCACGATTATAGATGTGGTGCACAACACACCGATAATCAAGACTCTACTAGACACGATGCGTGAGACACCTTCCGAGGATTAATCGCTCGATACCACTTTGTCAAGACCCGAACAGGGCGTGGTCGTGCCTTACCCGCACCTAAGTAGTCATACAACATCGAGAAAACCGGGAAATAAAGACTTTAATATAACAACAACAATTATGACAATAACATAGGCCAAAACGGTTGCCTTCATGCATATATATACAAACTTCTAAACCGAACAGTTTAATCCTTTTTACAACCCTGCCCACAACAGTGTTACAGACCTCTAAGAGTGTAATAACAACCTATGACGAGACAGGGCCCCGCCATACCCCTGAATGTACAAGAACCTACAACTCGGAAACTACCAAAGATAAGCCTCGAAGGAACGGAGCTTCCAATACGCTGAAACGTGATCCTACTGGCGGGGATCGACGGTCGATGTACCTCTACCGCGGCGTGACGCGGCCCGAAGGAGGTCGATCTAACAGTGCAGAGTATGTGAAATCGAAAATCTGCGGTTAAATCATAACGATCTATACAAGCGGGAGACATGTATGATAACCAAAATAGTACGCAACATAAACGCGGTCAAGTTAGGCTCACGCCTCGAGGTCATCACTCGAGTGTAACTATGGGTCTCACGCCGCAACATCAATCTGTTCGCATCATGGCGCGTGCCCGGAATCTTGCATCGGTGTAGACATGTCCATGATGCAACAATATAACAAGGCCGCATGGCCACATGCCGGAATCTTGCATCGGTGTAGACATGCCCGTATAACCTCAACAACAATATCTTGGGTGGTCAACCTGCGCGTAGCCACATGTCCCGGAATCGCGTCGGTGTGAACGCGTCCATGTATAACGATAACCATATATCGGGTAATCAACCTGCCCGCGTGGCCACGTGCCCCGGAATCTTGCGACGGTGTAGACACGTCCATGTAACAACAATAACACTAATAATGGAAGCATACGTGGAATCTTCCGTCACGCGCAGATGCGTCCAAGTAAGTTCTCCATAAGTCAACCCCTCCATCGAGAACACGGTGGTATAGAAACATAATACGTGCACAATAAAGGCTATCTCAACAAGCATAGGCAAGTTACACAACAACAAGCATAGGCAAGTTACACAACAACAAGCATAGCAAGCTATACACAACTCAAGTACTTCCCTTTTATATCAAAGTCCGGTTTTAACTCTAAAGTACAACATACGTTTAGACCCCTTTTTAAAAGATCTATTCCTTTTACAAAAGTCACCCGATACCGTAGTATGGAGTGACCAACACACATTCCTTTTAAAGTCGAGTAACAACATCCTTTTTCCTAAAGTTCGGTTTGCCTAGTTTGATTACTCAAGTTCCACTTTTGAAAGAGTTCATAGTTCAAGTATTAATCACGTAATCCCTTTTAGACAATTGAGTAATATACGTCTTATGTGTGAGTAGGTTATTCTTGTTTACCCCATTCTTATTACAGCAGTCATGATCTAGAAAATGTAATATCATTTTGTCTTATCTTAGCTTCTATGCAGATGGAGGTTTCTATTGGTTTTACCAATAATTCATTAGTCAATACATTTCCTTTATTAACGCTGCAGTGGTTTGTTCGATACTTGTTCTCATTTCCGAAATCCATTTACCATTCTTAAACCGTTATACCTAACTCCCCATAAAGTTAGTATAACCTTTAAGCTTTCAAAAACCAATTATTACTCCTTCTTTTCAAAACGATTCATAAATCTTTTGAAATACTTGGTTCTTTGTTAATACATAACAAGCCAGTTATAATTTAAATCAGTTACCTTTTTAAAAACCACAAAAACATTCTCTTACCTACATAAAGCTGTTATAACCAACTTCCCACAAAGCCGTTATAACACTTTATGTTTTAAAACAATCAAATACAGTTAACACATGTATGTCTACCGTAATACATAGTTCACACATATCATGCTAGAAAAGATAGGAAGAGGTTCACATACCTCGCGACGAGTATCGACTAATAGCAAAATGTTCCAAACAGTCGGCTACTCCTAAGCCAAGTGGATCACTCCACACGTAGTACTCCAACCTATAAGGCCACAAGTGACTTATTAACATCTAGATCTCAACGTTCCATATTCTACAGTAAAATCCGCAGCTCTCCTCCCCGCAGCGTAAATCTCCTCTCTATCGAGGCCGGCTACCAAGCCAACCGGGGGGGTTTACACGTCTAACCGGACGTGTACAATTCTACTACACAGTAATGCTATACAAGTCTACTGTAATACAGTCCTATGTAATTACAGTTCAGTTCAGTTCTTTATTCTTCAGGCTTAAGTCAAAAGACATTGCCACAATACTATGTTTAGTTCTATATATAGTATACTTCAACTATATATTCTTACAACATGTAATTTCCAATTACAATAGAAGGACAGTAGTGTTTACCTCGATAAGCCCAAAATTATCCGAGTTTAATGTCGCTCCTGAGCAAGGTTTAGCTCCTACTCCGAGTGCTCCAATCCGCTCCAAACAACCCTTAGAAGTTCTACGCAACTTCTACTCCATAATTCAACAACGGTGAAGATTTTCCTTAGGGTTTCGTTTAGTGGCTAAAGGAAAGTATAATGGTATTTTTCCGGGCTTTTCGTATAAGTATAACCTTGGAATACTACAAGGTATTTGGGCCAAGGTATTTGGACATTACAACAATACTTGGAGAGTATTTCTATACCACAAAGGGGGGTATTATACGAAACCAACTAGGCTAGGGGGGGGGGTACCCTCTCGGCCAAAGCTTCTCAAGGGGGGGGGGGGTAGAGGCTCTAGGACGAGAACTCTTCAAGAGGGGAGGGGAGGATTTCAAGACTTAGGCAATTTTTGGATGAAGAAATTCATCAAGTTAGAGGGGTATTTATAGGTCAAGAAATGGCCAACCAATGGCCAAGATTCATCCAAGTGTTAGGCAAGTGTAGGGCTAGGATTTAGGCAAGTGTCCATTCTAACAACTACACAAAATATCCTACCAACTCCTTGACAAAAATTGACACCCAAATCGTCCACCATTGCCGTCCACCTTCACCAATTAGAGGGTGACAAGTGTCGCCCTCTTGTTGGTCCAAAATGTTTCGTCTCTCGGAAAAATCCGCAAAAATTAAATATGACATAGCCGGAATTTTCCCTACAAAAGCTGTGGAAACGTTTCGTCGGAAAACGACTCTTTCCGGCACTTGTGCCCAAATTTTCGATTCTTTCCAAACCTTAAGGCAAAAATTATACGTACGCCCTCACGTACATACTCTGGAAATACGGGGTATAACACAAATGGTCAAGTCTTGCATGGCTTTTGTGGGACAAGTGGAGAAAGGAACCTACACAAACAATCTAAACCATACACATGTTTCAATCCTAACCCTTGGTTGTCCTATATAAACCCCTCTAGTTGATGAAAATCTTCCACACTTAGAACATTTCAAGACTTGAAAATATTTTCTCTCCCTTCTTGTTCTCGTCCAAACCCCCCTCCCCTTAACCAATGTTGTCCAAAAATTCTTAAACTTATAAGTGTTCTTCCTTAATGTATTAGGAAGATTATTAACCAAGAGTTAGACAAGATTTCACACCCCTAGCCTCAAAAAAACCCCCCTTGGCCGAGAGTGGGCAGATTTTCGGGACTGTTTTGGACAGATTTTTAGTCAAGTTTGGAAGGGAATATCTCCTAGCATATTAGGAGTTTTTGGGTTTTTCAAAAGCCTAAAATGAAGTTCGTCGGGTCTAGTTTCCAACGCAATAAACCGCTCGTCGATAGGACACGGGAGTAGAGAGTTATCGACGTTACAAGTTCAGCTGACGAAGCAGTGGCTAAAAATCTGGACAGTCACGTTTTTTTGGGGCTATTTTGAGGTAACGAACCTTAACCTCTTTGTGAAGTTGATTATTATGTATATATGGATATTATACATATATTGGAAGTATATTATGGACTATAAGATATAAAGAAAGATTTGGATCTTGTTAAGATGTTAAAAGGAGAATTGGCATATTATCCATTAAAATGGTAAAAATGTATCCATTACTTACTAAGAGGTTAACAACAAAGGAACTATAACTTATGTTAAGATTGGAATATACGTTGGAAGACTAATGAAGTAATTGGATAAGTAAAATTGTAAAAGTTGGCCAAGGACCCCAACTTAAGGACCGTATCTACTTTGGACCGTATCTACTTTGGACCGTATTTACTTTGGACTGTATTTACTTTGGACCGTATTTACATTGTTGTTATGAAGGAGATATTGTTAATCGCGTTCCGTTTGGGCGTGTTATCCCCTTCTTTTATTATTGTTGTTATGAAGGAGAGATTGTTAATCGCGTTTCGTTTGGGCGTGTTATCCCCTTCTTTTATTATTGTTGTTATGAAGGAGAGATTGTTAATCGCGTTCCGTTTGGGCGTGTTATCCCCTTCTTTTATTATTGTTGTTATGAAGGAGAGATTGTTAATCGCGTTCCGTTTGGGCGTGTTATCCCCTTCCTTTATTATTGTTGTTATGAAGGAGAGATTGTTAATCGCGTTCCGTTTGGGCGTGTTATCCCCGTCTTTAATTTCGGAATTATTGCGCCTTATTTATGGCATGTTGGTTACTATTATCGGGCCTTAAAAAAGGTGGAGAATTAAGTAGAAACGGGGGAGGTGCTGCCGAATTTTCTGTAGAATAGGGAACCTTGTACTTAGAAATATTCTACGAAGGGGTCTAGAAGTTAATAGACGTTTCATGGCCATTATAGGTTGAAGTACTACGAGTAGCGTATTCTACTTGAAGGGTGGAAAAGGATAGCAAGGTTATAGTACTTTGGAGCGTTTTGCTAATTGTCGATAATCGTCGCGAAGTATGTGAACCTCTTCCTATCTTTTCTAGCATGATATTTGTGAAATATATATAGTACGGTAGACGTACGTGTGTAAAATGAATTTGGTTTATTTAAAACATAAAGTGTTATAATGGCTTTATGGGAAGTTAATTATAACAACTTTATAAAAGAATGGTTTATTGATTTTAAAAAGATAAGAGACTTGACTTATATTTGACTTGACTTGATATGTGAAGAACTTGAATTGTGTGGAAAGTTGTGGAACCTCATTCGTGAGTAATGAGTACTTGGTTTTGAATAATAATGTTATATTGATTTCGGAAATGAGAATAAGTATCGAACAAACCACTGCAGCGTTAATAAAGGAAAATATATTGACAAATAATTAATATTATTAAAACAAGTAGAAACCTCCATCTGCATAGAAGCTAAGATAAGACAAAATTGTATTACATTTCCTACATCACGGTTGCTTTAATAAGGTCATTAATAACAAGTATTGATTTTTCTTAAATTCCAAAGTAAGGATTGAGGAATTGAAGTGTTTTTGGTTTAAAAGAAAGGCATGGTTTTGTCTTAAATTGGTTTAAAAAGAAGGTATGGAAATTGTTTTGGTTTACTTAAAAATGATAGTTACTCTATTTTTGATACTACGGGTATCATGTGACCTTCATAAAAGAAATGGATCTTTTTGAAAGAATTAAAGTACGTAGTACCTTGGGGCTAAAACCCGATTTTGTTGTAATAAAATGAAAGTCTATGAGTACGTTGGACTTGCTTATGATTGCTGTGATAGCCTTTGTTGTGCAAGTGTTTTGATTCTGTGCTACCGAGTCTCTCGATGGAGGGCCGGCTATCTGGTTGATTGATGGACATACTGACACGATGGGTGGCCCACGGGTATGCTTCCACTATATCGATCCTTTTGGACATACTGACACGATGGGTGGCCCACGGGTATGCTTCCACTAGGAGTGTTATCTTGTTACTTGTTTTGGACATACTGACACGATGGGTGGCCCACGGGTATGCTTCCACTAGGAGTGTTATCTTGTTACTTGTTTTGGACATACTGACACGATGGGTGGCCCACGGGTATGCTTCCACTATGAGTGTTATCTTGTTATTTCCTTTTGGACATACTGACACGATGGGTGGCCCACGGGTATGCTTCTACTAGGAGTGTTATCTTGTTATTTGCTTTGGACATACTGACACGATGGGTGGCCCACGGGTATGCTTCCACTAGGAGTGTTATCTTGTTATTTGCTTTGGACATACTGACACGTTGGGTGGCCCACGGGTATGCTTCCATTATGGGTGTTGTTTTACATCATGTACTGCCGGCAGTGAGGAAGGAATTCCACGGGCATGATTGATATTGTGGGCGTGAGACCCATGGTTATATTTGAGTGATGACTTTGAGGGCGTGAGTCCCTGACTTGACATGACTGCTTACATATTGTGTACTGTAGTTTGGTTATCATATATGTCTCCTGTTTTATATAGACTGTTATGATTTCATTACAGTATTTTCAGTTTCACATACTTGGTACCTGTTATCGACCTCGCTTGAAGTGCGTTTCATGCCAGGTAGAGGTACACCGGTTGTTGATCCTCGCTCATGGATCACGCGATTCAGCGTTTTGGGAAGCTCCATTTCTCCGGAGGCTTATCTTTTGGTATAGTCCCCTGTCGTTGTAGGTACTTACATTCAGGGGTATGGCGGGGCCCTGTCCCGTCGTAGTTGTGATTACATTCTTAGAAGTGCAGTAATCTTTGTTGTGGCGGGGTTTGTAAAGGATGTAGCTCAAGTTTAGGTATATATATATGCAGAAAGGTAACCATTTTGGTTAGCCTGTTTCTTATTTTATCTTGTTTCATGTTTAAGTTTTTATTTCCGCTGATTTTCTCTGATGTTGTATCACTAGGGTGCCCGGGGTAAGGCACCAGTCGCGGGCCCGGGGTCGGATCGTGACAGCCATGCGGCCAACAAATTAATCAAGTCTAAGTTTAGTGACCAAGTTTGGTTGCAACAGAGAAAGGGAAACAGGAACCATAATTGTGATTAAGGATGCCGAATATTTTGCAAGTATGAGAAAGGCCTCCAGTTATTGGAAGATAAGTTGACCACGATTACAGTTCTAACCCCTCATGAGAGACTAGAGGGTTAGGTTACTATCGCCACACTTAGGGTGTTGGGC
Organism: Przewalskia tangutica; assembly: GCA_029844215.1. Lineage (NCBI taxonomy): Eukaryota > Viridiplantae > Streptophyta > Magnoliopsida > Solanales > Solanaceae > Przewalskia > Przewalskia tangutica. Next base: position 87,004,550 of record CM056729.1, read on the forward strand.
TAGGTTGTGTGCTGACGCAACATGATAAGATAAGAGCCTATGATTCCCGGCGGTTACGGGAGCATGAAAGAAATTACGCTACTCACGATTTAGAGTTGGCGGCAGTTAATCATATCTTGAAGATTTGGAGGCATGACTTGTATAGACTTCATGTGGATATTTGTGTAGACCACAAAAGCCTCCGGTATATCTTTAGACATAGGCAGTTGATTTTGCGACAGAGACGGTGGTTAGAGTTACTCAAGGATTGTGATATTGATATCCTATACCATCCGGGGAAAGCCAAGATAGTTACAGATGCTCTTAGTCGTGGATCTATGGTGTTACACCTCGTATTTACAGGACATGTTTTAAGAACGCACGTGAGAATCCCAAATGATAAGATTAGAGACTTGTAAAAATTTATCGGAATTATGGAATTGTCGGAAAAAGTAATATTGTGACGAATGGGAGGGCGACACGTGTCACCCCCCCCCCCTTATGTAGCCTTGGACGATTTTGGCATGACCAAAAGGGTCATTTGATCCTTGTTAGGAAGACAAGTCTTGCAACTTGAAGAGCTTGAGAAAATTGACTTGGTCAATGGGACCACAAGTCTTGATATTTAATAGAAACTCATCCAAGCCTCACATTTGTACACATCTTGACCCTCCATTGAACTATATAGTAGTACTAGTAGCAATACAAGCTCAACACTTAGCCAAATTTTTCAAGAATTTCAAGAACTCCAAGAGCAAGCTCTCGGGTTCACTACCATCAAAAAGAATTTTTTTTTGTTTCTTGTCCATTAAGCTCCACACTTTAAACCAAGGTTCATGAGTGTATTGTAAGTGTATCTCAATAGAAAAATCCCGAAAAAAGATAGTTTTCGTATTAGTCGCAAGATGAAAACCTAGTTGCTTTTCTAGGTTTTGTTTGGAAGATTGAAGGAAAGTTGTTTGTGTTGTTCTAAGGGTCTCAAGTAGCGGATTGAGGTGTCTAGAAGAGGCTCTAAGTTGCTAAGGAGAGACTTCGGATTTGAAGTTGGACTAAGAATCGTTGAGGTAATAATCTTGTCTCTTAAGTGTTACAAGATTATATATTGTTGTTAGCCTTACATGTTTGCTAGCATGAAGTATATGTGTTGAAGTTTTATAAGTATTATGGATTGATTGTAGCCTTAAATCCGAAATGTCATTTAAGCCTTGTGAAGTTGGATTACAATTTGGTCGTTTATTAGAATCGTCGCATGTTACTTACTTGAAGATTAGAGTAGTTATAATCGATTGCGACTTGATATCATGTTATGCTAACAACTTGGATTGAAAAGGAAATTGGATAAGAATTGGTATTGTTGTATCTCAATGTTGCCGATTTGGCCTAGTAGTTGTATTAGTTTGATATCGTTTGTGGGGCGAAATTTTACACGTCTAGTAGGCGTGTAATCCCCTATTGTTAATTGCATTGATTGGGCCTTAAATGTGGCGTGTTTGGTTATTGAATTCGGCCTTGAAAAAGGTGGCAAAGTATGTAGAAACAAAGGAGGTGCTGTCCGATTTTCCGTAGAATTTAGTGACTTTACACTTATAATATTCTACGTTTGAAGTAAGACGTTAATAGACGTATTGTGGACATTATAGGTTGACATACTATGGGCGGGATATTGTACTTGGCAAGTGGTTTGACCCGAAGAGGTATGTAGAACTTTCCTATCTTTTGAGCATGACTAGTTGCACGTATATAGTACGGTAGACGTACAAGACCTTGATATCCTTTACTAGTTTTATGAATAGCCAAGTTGGGTGAGTTAGGAGATTAACTCACTTCTTTAAAAGTATTAAGGATGTCTTAAGTTTTTAAAGTTAAGGGACTTGAAGAGTTTTAAAGTATGTGATACTTGTTTCGTTTTAAACGTATAAGTCCCTTGGATAGGAAATTGTAATTGGCTAAGGTATAAAGTTAATATAACAACTTTATGGGAAGTTGGTTATATTAGCTTTATGGAAGGATAAATGGGGATAAATGACTTGTTTTAAAGAAAGGCAATTTGGTTTTAAGGCATCAATTGCCTAAGGTTTTTATGAGAAAAGAAGTCACTTGATTTAGAAGCCTAATTTTATTTCTAAAAGTATTGTGACTTGTCTTGAAAAGTAATTGTGACTTGATACTACGATTATTAGTATCTTGGAAGTTTTATACGAAAAAGAGTCATTTTTAAAAGAGTGGAAGTATGTAGTACTTGGGTTAAATTCCCGGATTTTTATAAAAGACATGTTAGTGCCTTAAGTAAACTAAAATGAGAAGTGTATATGAACAAGAATAGTAAGAAGTTAGGGGATTTCTTAACTTGCTTATATATAGTATGATAAGCCGGTAGTGCTTATGTTATGTATGATAGCCGGTTTGTGCTAGTGGTATATTATTCATTACGGGGTCATTCCCCGGGTTTGTGGCATTTGCATATTCCGTGGATTTGCTACCCACGATGCGAGGAATACCTCATGCGAGTCCGTGGGGCTTATGCAGTGAAATAGTCCCGTGCGGGCGTACACCTATCACGAGGAATACCTAACGCGAGTCCGTAAGGGCTTATGCGGGTGAAATAGTCCCGTCACGAGGAATACCTCATGCGGGTCCACACGACCTATCACGGGTGAAATAGTCCCGAGTAGGATTGCTTAATGATCTGCGGCGGGTGGTCCTGCTTTGATCGTGAGCTTTCTATTTTTATGTTGTAAGTATACTCCTATTTACTCTCATTGTTAGTAAGGCACAGTGTACTATAAATTTGATTATCATACATGTCTCCGGCTTTGTTTTAAACTTATGATGTAATTACGATTTTCGCTTTACATACTTGGTACATATTGTGTCTCGACCCCCTTCCTCGGGGCTGCGTTCATCTGCAGTAGGGTAGCAGTGGTGGATCCTCATTCTTAGGATCACTTATCGCACGTCGAAGCTCCATTTCTCGGAGGCTTGTCTTTTTAGTACGATCTTTCCCGATGTTGTAGATTTATGTACATTCGTGGTATGGCGGGCCCCTGTCAACCACGCTTGTTATTCCTGAGTGCAGAGTCACATTTTGTGGTTTGGGCTGTAAAAACCGAGTTGTACAATTTTGCTTTTGATTATGCATATTTTTATGGAAGGCGGCCTTATCGGCTAGCCTGTGATGTTATTGTCTAAACATATTTTTATATTGTGTATGTTCCGCTGCTATTCTCTGATGTATACAGGCAGGGTGCCCGTGTAGGGCACCGCCGCGCCCGGTCGAGTCGTGACAAAAGTGGTATCGAGCGCTTAGTCCTCGGAAAGTGTCTGACCGTGTCTAGTAGAGTCTTGATTATCGGTGTGTTGTGCACCACATCTATAATCGTGAGGTGCGGGACATTTAGGATTGGTTTCCATTCTTCTCTCTCGAGATCGTGCGAGAGTTGTCTTATTAGGTTGAATCCTCTCGACCTATTCTTATGAAACGATTGCCTCCACGGAAGCGGCCATGACCTGAAGGGCAAAGCGTGCGAGCTGGCGGTACTCGAAGGTTACTCGGACTCGACGCACTATGCCCGAGGTAGTAAGCGGTCGGCGAGTTCACCACGCCGGCGGTATTAGAGGCGAGGCGGCGTAGCTCGAGGTTCCGGCACGAGCCTCGGTTCGCGGCCAGTGCGAATATAGAGACTACGAGGAAGATCCGGTTATTGACCAAGATAGTAGCGGCGGCAACAAGCGAGCGGCGGCTAACCCTAGAGCCGACAGTTTGCGGATTCGGGATTTTCTGGGTTGTCATCCGCCCGAGTTTTATGGTTCGAGGTCTGAGGAGGATCCGCAGGAGTTCATTCGGCAGCTACAGCGGACTATGCAGGTTCTTAGGGCTTCGGAGACAGAGTCTGTTATGCTAGCCTCTTACCGGTTACGCGATATTGCGTTGAACTGGTTTGAGTCATGGGAGCTGTCGAGAGGTGAGGATGCTCTTCCAGCTGTTTGGGAGGAGTTCACAGAGGCCTTCATGGATCACTTTTTGCCTCCTGAGATGAGGAGAGCCCGCGTAGATAGATTTTTGACCTTGAGGCAGAATGGGAGGACTATCAGGGAGTATAGCCTGGAGTTTGACTCTTTGGCCAGGCATGCGCACACCATTGTAGCTGACATGGCGGACAGAGTTCATCGTTATGTGATGGGGCTAGACCGTCATATGATTACTGCATGCTTGGGAGTGGCTCTTCAGCCCGGTATGGACATTGCCAGGATGCAGGCGTATGCGCAGGGGATAGAGGATAGAGAGAGGGAGGATCAGATTGACTCAGGCCAGCCCAAGAGGGCCAGGACAGCAGGGTCTCAGTGTTACACCCCGTAAGTCCAGGACATGTATAAGAGAAAGTACGTAAGGAACACAAGACTTGAATTGGTACGAAAGGAAGAATTGTTTTTCCGACGGAAAATCTTCCGAACGTCGGAAAGGAAAAATGTTCGTTGTTGAGAATTGGATTCTCAAAATGCATTATTTGAAGAGTATGGAACTTATTGACATTATGGAAATTTATTTTTACGGATTTGGTCATGTGGGGCCCACCCGAGGAATTTTACATTTTTGTGGGGCCCACGAGGGTTACGGAATTTTATGGACGAATGAGAGGGAGACACGTGGCACCTCCCCCACATGGTCTTGGTCGAAAATAGTAAGGGTAAAATGGTCATTGACCATCAAGGAAGATAAGTCTTGCTAGCTTGAGATTGTTGACCAAGTCAACTTGTCCACTTGGCTTAACATTAATTGCCCTTCATCCTAGCTCACAAGTGTTTTAATCTAAGCCATCCAATGTGTTATATAAGTATACTACTAGTGCAAGACAAGGTCTTCCAACACTTAGAATTATTTCACTCATTCTTGTGCAAGAATAGAGCTCTCGGGTTTGGTCCCATTCCACACAAAAACAAATTGTAGTTTTGATCCATTATTCACAAGACTTAAACCCAAGGTCCCTAAGGGTATTGTAAGGATATCTCAATAGAAAGATCCCGGAAAAATGGCGTTTTCGTATTAGTCGCAAGGCGGAAACTTAAGGAGTTCTTCAACTTTGAAGTTGGAACTTGAAGATGGGTTCTTCATAGGCTTCTAAGTAGTGCTTGGAGCGGATTGGAACATAAGGAAAGGAGCTAAGAATTGCTAAGGAGCGACTTTGAATCTTGGAAATTTTAAGGGCTTGTAAAGGTATAAATCTTGTCGTTTTAGTATTTAAGATTTACTTATTGTTGTAGCTATGGATATTAGCAAGCATGAGATGTTTAGTATGAAGTTTGATAAGTGTATTGGCTATTGGAACCCTAATCCGAAAACTAGCATGTTTAGCCTTAAGATTACAATTCAAGTTGATTATTAGTTTAAGTCGTCGCATGTTGTATAAGAAGGAAATTGTAGTTGTTGAAGTTGTTTATGACTATATAACATGTTAGACCTTAGAACTTGGAATTGGAAAAAGATTGGAAAAGACTTAGTGTTGTTGTATATGTTGGCCGAGAATGGCTTGGTTGTTAAATTACTTGGTATGAATTGTGGGGCGGAATTTTACACGTATTGTAAGGCGTGTAATCCCCTTTGGTTGGTTCATGTTTTGAGCCTTAAATGTGGCGTGTTGGTTATTGTATTCGGCCTTGAAAAAGGTGGCAAAGTATGTAGAAACAAAGGAAGTGCTGCCCGATTTTCCGTAGAATTAGAGACCGTATACTTAGTATTATTCTACGTTAGAGACTAGAAGTTGATAGTCATGTTGTGACCATTATAGGTTGACACTTCTAAGTGCGGCATATTCGGCTTAGCTTGTGGATTTAGCCGAAAAGGTATGTGAACTATCTCCTCTTCTAGCATGATTCCTTAAGATAAAGAAAGTATGTCCTACTCCTTAAATGATCCATTCCTTGGTTGTATTTGGATTGCCTGAAATAGAATTTGTTCTATGTACTTCCTTGATTGTACTTTGATGTTTAAATTGTAAGTTGTATAATCCATTGCCTTAGTGAAGTTTGGATTCTTAAGAGTGAAAGTATTTTACTTAAAGTACATAGAGTCTTGAAAAGGAAGTGGTTTCCAAACCTTTTGGCTAGTGCCTTAGTTCCAAAATCTAAGGGTTGTTATAATGACTTTAGGGGAGTTAAAGGAGTGGTTTACTTAATTGTTTTAAAAGAGGAGAAATGACATGATTTAAGAGAAGTAACTTGTTTTAAAGGTGTGAGTTACTTGAGGTTTAAAAGTAGAAGAAACTTGTTTTCTAAATATTAAGAGACTTGAAGTATTTTGAAAGTTAAGAAGCTTGATTTGTAAGTATGTGACACTTGGTTTTAAAAGTATAAGTCTCTTGGTTATAAAAAAGAATGAATTGGTCTAAAACCATAAAGGGTTATAACGGCTTTATGGGAAGTTGGTTATAACGGCTTTATGGAAGGTTAAGAAAGTTGTCTATTTTGATTAATGGGCATAAGTTGCCTAGATTGTGAAAATTTGAAGTTACTTGATTTCAAGCTTTGAAATGAGTTTTCTAAAAGTGTAGTAACTTACTTTGAAAAATAGACACACCTTGATACTACGGGTGTTAGTATCTTGGAGTTTTACATAAAAAAGAGTCTTTTGAAAAGAATGTATGTACGTAGTACTTTGGCTTGTTTAATTGAGAATTATTCTATGTGTGCCTTGATAAGTACTTTGGCTTGTTTAATTGAGAATTATTCTATGTGTGCCTTGATAAGTACTTTGGCTTGTTTAATTGAGAATTGCCTATGTGTGCTGGTGATAGCTTTAGAGTGCAAGTATTATGTTTTATTACGTTGCCGCGACTCTCGGTTGGAGGGACGGCTGTCTTGTTGTAAGTTTACTTGGACATACCGACAGTGATGTGGGATTCCACGGGTATGCTTCCATTATTTGTGTTACTCCTTGGACATGCTTATACGATGTGGGATTCCGGCACGTGACCGGAGGCGGGTTAGATTCGGTTGTTTGTGTTACCCATGGTCATGCTTATACGATGTGGGATTCGGCACGCGACCACGAGGATATTGTTATTCCATGGATTAGCCCTCCACGAGGAGTAGTGACGTAAGATGGATCGGTAGATAGCTTTCGTGCCCCCTTCCGGTGGTGGCGAGGATGGCTCGTAGTTGGCTTCGTACTTGCCCCGTCGGTGCTATTGCGCTTGGTACTGATGAACTCGGTAGATAGCTTGCGACTTGCCCGGCCATATCTCGTGACGCAATTTGATCCGGTAGTTAGCTTTACTTGCCCCGTCGATTGTTGACGCAGTGAATCTCGTAGTTGGCTTTCGACTTGCCCCGTCGCTTTATGATACTGAGTTGGATCCGTGGTTCATTTTCCTACTTGCCCGTCTGATTTTTAGGACACAGTGGGACTTGTGTTCATGTATGCCTATTGATGTTATATTATATCATGGGCGAGCGGTGAGGAAGGATTCCATAGGCATGATTGATATTATGGCGTGAGACCCATGGTTATATTTAGTAATGACTTTGAGGCACGCGTCCCGACTTGATATGACCGCTAAGTATTGTACTATAGGTTGGCTATCATACATGTCTCTGCTTTGTTTAGATCGTTATGATTTCATTACAAGATGCATTTCACATACTTGGTACATTCTTCGTCGACCTCCTTCGGGTGCGTTCATCCGCGAGTTTAGGTACGCATTTGGTGATCTGCAGTGTAGGACCTCGCCGTAGTTTTGGATAGCTCCATTTGTTCGTGAGTTATCATTTTGGTATAGTTCTTTCGATCTGTGCTTTTATGCGGTTATGGTACTGGCGGGGCCTTGTCGTCATATTTGATATTACTCTTAGAATCTGTATTCATATGTGGGATTGGACTCATTATGCAGTGTAGTGTCTTTTGATTATGTATATTATATGGCAGCCGCATCGGCTTTGCCGCACGCATTGGTTTAAAAAAATGAGGTGTTATTTAATTTCGTAGTTTACTTAGTTGTTAAGGTAGAAGGGTGCCCGAAAGGGCACGATCCACGCCCGGGTTCGGGGCGTGAGTGGTATCGAAGCGATCATCCTCTGAATGTCTGAGCACGTGTCTAGTAGAGTCTTGATTATCGGTGTATTGCGCGCGCCACCCATAAACAGGAGGCTACAGGACATTTAGGAGTTGGTTTCTATTCTTCTCACTCTAAGATCGTGCCATGTTTGTGTTAGTAAGATAATTCCTCTCGACGTATTTTTGTGTTCTGGTATGCCTCGAGGAGGGCAATGCCTGAAGGGCAAAGGAGTAACAGGAGCTACTAGTCAGATTCAGAGAGTTGATAGGGCTTATGCCCAGGGTATACCGGATGTTGTTCGCGATCGGCGAGTTCTTCTGCGCCGAGTTTGAGGCCCAGACACGAGCCTCCAGTTTCTCAGTTAGGAGAAGACTATAGGGTCATGAGGGAAGTCGTTATGTTATTGACCAAGATAGCGGTGCTACAGTTTCATCAGCAGGAGGTTATTCGGCGATGCAGACAGTGTACAGAGGTAGAGGCGGCGGAAATCAGCGTAAGAGGCTGAACCGGTTGGTTATTCCGGTGAGTTTTTGGACGAGCAGCCTCAGCAGCGAGTGATATATTCGTCCCAGCCTACCCAGTACATACCCCCGCAGCCCACAGGTGGGAGATTTGACCCCACAAGGTATTTAGGAGCTGGTCCGAGCTCCAGGGTTCAAAGTTCTCAAAGGAGCAGAGGATTTTCTCAGTCGAGGCCACTTTTTCCTCAGTGTTTCCATTGTAGTAAGCGTCATACGGGGAAATGCCGTTATGGCACAGGTGTTTGTTTTTGTTGTGGCCGTTCGGGCCATATACTGAGAGTATGTCCTTTTAGAAGGAGCACCGGTGAGGTGGCTCAGCCTATGAGGCCGGTAGTTGGTTCCCTTTCTTCCACAGTTGTGCGTCCCCCAGGGCAGGGTGTTCAGATGTCAGCCAGTCGTGGTAGAGGTCAGGGTGGAGTTTATAGTTCTGGCGGTCCTTCGAACCGCAGAGATGACGTGACTACTAGGCAGGATCAGGAGGCAACATCGCATGGGGTTACAGGTATATTTCGATTCTTTGGAATCATACGTGCATTGATAGATTCAGATTTCGCCCTAGCGTATATGTTTTCCCTTTATTGCTAGAAGTTGTAAGTGATAGTACCCCCAGAGGTAGGAATACTTTGATTAGTAAAGTGAGAAGTTAAGAATGTTGACAAGAATGGTAAGTGAACTGAGACTATAGTTGTGTAGAGTTCACAAGTTGTAATTGCCCCATAACAGTGTAAGACCAATAGGGAAGAATGTACGGTAGAAATACTTTGGCCTATGTGACGAACCTCTAGTGAATAGGGGGATAGGGTGAGAAGTACATTGAGATAAGAGAAAGATTTATTTCAGACTAAGAATGAGAAGTTAAGTATGACAAGTAAGAAAATAAAGGAACCTCTAATGATCCCGTGTTTGAGAAGACTGTAGCCTTCGAGTTTTGTGAGAAGGGGTCGCGGACGGAAGGTCCATTGATATGTTTACGTATGTTAGGTGGTGGCCATGTGTGGCATCGTTGGTCTTGTGGAGTATTGATTGTTAGGCATAGTATAGAGATTGTGCCGGAGTGTGTATAGCTTGAAAACCGACTAAGAACATTCGGGGACGAATGTTTCTAAGGGGGGAAGAATGTTACACCCCGTAAGTCCAGGACATGTATAAGAGAAAGTACGTAAGGAACACAAGACTTGAATTGGTACGAAAGGAAGAATTGTTTTTCCGACGGAAAATCTTCCGAACGTCGGAAAGGAAAAATGTTCGTTGTTGAGAATTGGATTCTCAAAATGCATTATTTGAAGAGTATGGAACTTATTAACATTATGTAAATTTATTTTTACGGATTTGGTCATGTGGGGCCCACCCGAGGAATTTTACATTTTTGTGGGGCCCACGAGGGTTACGGAATTTTATGGACGAATGAGAGGGCGACACGTGGCACCTCCCCCACATGGTCTTGGTCGAAAATAGTAAGGGTAAAATGGTCATTGACCATCAAGTAAGATAAGTCTTGCTAGCTTGAGATTGTTGACCAAGTCAACTTGTCCACTTGGCTTAACATTAATTGTCCTTCATCCTAGCCCACAAGTGTTTTAATCTAAGCCATCCAATGTGTTATATAAGCATACTACTAGTGCAAGACAAGGTCTTCCAACACTTAGAATTATTTCACTCATTCTTGTGCAAGAATAGAGCTCTCGGGTTTGGTCCCATTCCACACAAAAAAAATTGTAGTTTTGATCCATTATTCACAAGACTTAAACCCAAGGTCCCTAAGGGTATTGTAAGGATATCTCAATAGAAAGATCCCAGAAAAGTGGCGTTTTCGTATTAGTCGCAAGGCGGAAACTTAAGGAGTTCTTCAACTTTGAAGTTGGAACTTGAAGATGGGTTCTTCATAGGCTTCTAAGGAGTGCTTGGAGCGGATTGGAACATAAGGAAAGGAGCTAAGAATTGCTAAGGAGCGACTTTGAATCTTGGAAATTTTAAGGGCTTGTAAAGGTATAAATCTTGTCGTTTTAGTATTTAAGATTTACTTATTGTTGTAGCTATGGATATTAGCAAGCATGAGATGTTTAGTATGAAGTTTGATAAGTGTATTGGCTATTGGAACCCTAATCCGAAAACTAGCATGTTTAGCCTTAAGATTACAATTCAAGTTGTTTATTAGTTTAAGTCGTCGCATGTTGTATAAGAAGGAAATTGTAGTTATTGAAGTTGTTTATGACTATATAACATGTTAGACCTTAGAACTTGGAATTGGAAAAGGATTGGAAAAGACTTAGTGTTGTTGTATATGTTGGTCGAGAATGGCTTGGTTGTTAAATTACTTGGTATGAATTGTGGGGCGGAATTTTACACGTATTGTAAGGCGTGTAATCCCCTTTGGTTGGTTCATGTTTTGAGCCTTAAATGTGGCGTGTTGGTTATTGTATTCGGCCTTGAAAAAGGTGGCAAAGTATGTAGAAACAAAGGAAGTGCTGCCCGATTTTCCGTAGAATTAGAGACCGTATACTTAGTATTATTCTACGTTAGAGACTAGAAGTTGATAGTCATGTTGTGACCATTATAGGTTGACACTTCTAAGTGCGGCATATTCGGCTTAGCTTGTGGATTTAGCCGAAAAGGTATGTGAACTATCTCCTCTTCTAGCATGATTCCTTAAGATAAAGAAAGTATGTCCTACTCCTTAAATGATCCATTCCTTGGTTGTATTTGGATTGCCTGAAATAGAATTTGTTCTATGTACTTCCTTGATTGTACTTTGATGTTTAAATTGTAAGTTGTATAATCCATTGCCTTAGTGAAGTTTGGATTCTTAAGAGTGAAAGTATTTTACTTAAAGTACATAGAGTCTTGAAAAGGAAGTGGTTTCCAAACCTTTTGGCTAGTGCCTTAGTTCCAAAACCTAAGGGTTGTTATAATGACTTTAGGGGAGTTAAAGGAGTGGTTTACTTAATTGTTTTAAAAGAGGAGAAATGACATGATTTAAGAGAAGTAACTTGTTTTAAAGGTGTGAGTTACTTGAGGTTTAAAAGTAGAAGAAACTTGTTTTCTAAATATTAAGAGACTTGAAGTATTTTGAAAGTTAAGAAGCTTGATTTGTAAGTATGTGACACTTGGTTTTAAAAGTATAAGTCTCTTGGTTATAAAAAGGAATGAATTGGTCTAAAACCATAAAGGGTTATAACGACTTTATGGGAAGTTGGTTATAACGGCTTTATGGAAGGTTAAGAAAGTTGTCTATTTTGATTAATGGGCATAAGTTGCCTAGATTGTGAAAATTTGAAGTTACTTGATTTCAAGCTATGAAATGAGTTTTCTAAAAGTGTAGTAACTTACTTTGAAAAATAGACACACCTTGATACTACGGGTGTTAGTATCTTGGGGTTTTACATAAAAAAGAGTCTTTTGAAAAGAATGTATGTATGTAGTACTTTGGCTTGTTTAATTGAGAATTATTCTATGTGTGCCTTGATAAGTACTTTGGCTTGTTTAATTGAGAATTGCCTATGTGTGCTGGTGATAGCTTTAGAGTGCAAGTATTATGTTTTATTACGTTGCCGCGACTCTCGGTTGGAGGGTCGGCTGTCTTGTTGTAAGTTTACTTGGACGTACCGACAGTGATGTGGGATTCCACGGGTATGCTTCCATTATTTGTGTTACTCCTTGGACATGCTTATACGATGTGGGATTCCGGGGCATGTGACCAGGAGGCGGGTTAGATTCCCGGATTTGTTTGTGTTACCCCATGGTCATGCTTATACGATGTGGGATTCCGGGGCATGCGACCACGAGGGATATTGTTATTCCATGGATTAGCCCTCCATGAGGAGTAGTGACGTAGGATGGATCTGGTAGATAGCTTTCGTACTTGCCCCCGTCGGTGGCTGACGCAGGATGGCTCTGGTAGTTGGCTTTCGTACTTGCCCCGTCTGCTATTACGCTTTGGTACTGAGACTCGGTATATAGCTTGCGACTTGCCCGGCCATATCTCGTGACGAGGTTGGATCTCGTAGTTAGCTTTCGCACTTGCCCCGTCGCTTGTTACGCAGTGAATCTCGTAGTTGGCTTCGTACTTGCCCCGCCGCTTTATGATACAGTTGGATCTCGTGGTTCGCTTTCCTACTTCTACTGCCCGCGCTTTTAGGACACATGTAGGACTTGGTGTTCATGTATGCCTATTGGTGTTATATTATATCATGGATCGCCAGGTGAGGAAGGATTCCACGGGCATGATTGATATTATGGGCGTGAGACCCATGGTTATATTTTAGTAATGACTTTGAGGGCATGCGTCCCTGACTTGATATGACTGCTTAAGTATTGTGTACTGTAGGTTGGCTACTTGGGCCTTGTACCCTCATGACCCTGTCACACAGCGGGACAACCCTTAACTGACCCCACTTCATTACAGGCTATGGGTCGACCCGTAATAGGTCCATAACCCGACTTGGCGGCTATCAATGTTCTAAGGCTTACAATTTCCATGCCCCAAGCCTACACTATCCTTCCCCGCATACGGGTAAGATAGCTTCTCATAATACCACAATCGTGTTGTCTTGATCACAACAACCATACTTACTCCATACGGATCTCATCCGTACAATTCTCTTAAGCATACTACGTAGCTTAATCTATTAACATAGTCTTCCATTAAGTCCCTTAACATGATTTCTTAAGGGTTCATTACCTTCTCAGACAACTCATCATCTCCTAATTATCTCAAATTAGCACGTAAAACCTTGATGAGAATTCATTAAACCGTTTCATACCTTTTCGGTATCTATTTTAGTCCTTACCAATTCCTGGTAATCCAAAATCATTCTGGGCAACACATATATGACCCTCATACATAAACCCGTATAGTCGTACATCATTATACCAACTATACAACAATTCTTACCAACCTGGATACGCAATCCACAATAATCTTTTCTGGGCCACCGTTGCCTTTCTCATAGCTGCAATCAACATAACTCGTTAGGGAGAGACGACCCTAACAACACAGCTCCATCACACGATCTCAGAATGAGAAGAATGGAAACCAATCCTAAATGTCCTGCAGCCTCCTAGTTATAGATGTGGTGCACAACATACCGATAACCAAGACTCTACTAGACACGGTATGTAGACACTTTCCGAGGACTAACTGCTCTGATACCACTTTTGTCACGACCCGTCCCCGGGCCCGCGACTAGTGCCCTACCTGGGCACCCTTACAGGTACACATCAGAGAAAATCAGCGGAACATAAGTAAACTAATAAATACACAGCAATGTGAAATAACAACAAGCTAGCCGATAAGGCCACCTTCCTGAATATATACATAGCCAAAAGCAGTTACATCTTTTTATACAAACTGACCCATGTACATGACTACAGACCTTTAAGAATTTTAACATAACAACTGTGATGGGACAGGGCCCCGCCATACCCCTGAATGTACAACAACCGACAATACCAGGGATCTGAACTAGAGACAAGCCTCCGGAGTAATGGAGCTTCTCAACCGCTGAACAGTGATCCTAAGAGTAAGGACCAGCTACCTTTTTAATTTTACCTGCGGCATGAACGCAGCCCCACGAGGAAAGGGGGTCAGTACAAAATATGTTCCAAGTATATGAAACTAAAAATACTGAAATGAAATCATATAGTAAAAAATCAAACTGGAGACATGTATGATAACCAGATAACAGTACACCGCACCTTATTAACACTTGAGACTAATGAGAGTAACTTTTGCCGTTTAAAAGTAGAAAGTTTATGAATAATTTAGGGCTACCCGCCCGTAATACGATTATGCAATCCTATTCATGGGAATTGAACCCGCATGGGTCACGTGTATCCACAATGAGTATATATGGATACTTGCATCGTGGAGAGCTAGCCCACGGAATAGTTATGGGAATTTAACCCGCATGGGAATTGAACCCGCATAGGTCACGTGGACCCGCAATGAGTATATATGGATACCCGAATCGTGGAGAGCTAGTCCACGGAATAGAATAATGTCAAGGGAATTGAACCCGTAGTATAACACATGATTGTCGGCCCTCGTGCGAGGGACGCGGTGATATGAAAATATAACACTCGCACGAATGTCTATTATGAGTAAAATATGCAAGTTAAATCATTTAGGACTCCCATTAGATTGAGGTGAATCACTTATCATTTTATAAAACTCAAGGCACTAGCATGTCAAGTAAAATCCGGGAATTTAACCCCAAAGTACTACGTGCTTCAACTCCTTCGAAAATGACTATTTTCATGAAACAACCACAAGATACTATCACCCGTAATATCAATGTATGTCTACTTTTCAAATCAAGTTACTACACCTTTAGAAATTCAAATCAAAGCTTTTAAAACCAAACACTTCTACTTTCACAACCTAGGCATCTCATGCCTTTAAATCAAGTAGACCACTCTCTTAACTTTCCATAAAGCCGTTATAACTAACTTCCCATAAAGCCATTATAACTCTTTATGTTTTAGACAACTAAGGCATTTTCATCATTTAAAATCGGGTGAGTTAATTCTCTAACTCAACCAACTTGGACAATTCAATCAAGGGAATGATACCAAAAACAAAGCCGAATTTATTTAAAGCTCGTACGTCTATCGTACTATACATTTATAACACATCATGCTAAAGAGATAGGGAAAGTTCCACATACCTTTCCGGCTTAATCCACTCTCCAAGTTGAATACGCCTCACGTAGAATGTCAACCTATAATGACCATAATACGTCTATCAACTTCTAGCATTCTATCATATAATATTCTAAGTATAAAGTCTCCTATTCTACGGAAAATTGGGCAGCACTTCATTTGTTTCTACGTACTTTTCCACCTTTTTCATGGCCCGAAATCAATAACCAACATGTCACATTTAAGGCTCCACCAATCAACTAATCAAAGGGGATTACACGCCTAACAGGACGTGTAAAAGTTTGCCCCACAATTGTATAAAACAGTCCAATAATTCAATGGCCATTCTCGGCTATAATGTGTAACAACATATAGTATTTTTCATTTCATTTCTAATCCAAATCGTTATTCCAACATGTTATATAAGTAAAAATCAATTAAAACAACTATATTGTCTTCCTTATATAACATGTAACGATTATAACCAACAACCGAATTGATTTACAACTTTAATGGCTAGCATGACAATTTTTGGTTTTAACATCTCAACATGATCCAAATGTTTTCAAACTTCATTCTATATATCACATGCTCGGCTATCAACTACTATAACATGTAATCTTCAATTACATTAAGAAGACGAAGGTTTTACCTCAATAAGCCCAAATATTATCCAAGACTTCAAGTCGATCCTTAGCAACTTTAGCTCCTCTTTTTGTCGTTCCAATCCACTCCAAGCAACCCTTAGATGCTTATGAAGAACCCCTCTTCAAGTACCAACTCCGACTATGAAAAACCCCTTAGGTTTTCATGTTGCGACTAACGTAAAAACGTAGTTTTTCCGAGATTTTTGTATTGAGATATCCTTATAATACCTCTAGGAACCTTGGGTTTAAGTATTGTGAATTATGAACAACAAACGAAATTTTTTTGTGTGGAAAGAGGACCCTAGCCGAGAGCTATCTCTCAAGAACAAGAAATGAATTTTTTTTCTCTAAGTGTTGTGTGCTTGTCTTGCTACTAGTATAGTTATATAAGGCATCCAAGGGCTAAGATTAATCCAAATGGAAGGCTAGGATGTGGTCAATTAACTCAAGCTAACTTGACCCTTTGACTTGGTCCATTTTTTTTCATCCAACAAGCCCATGTGGAGGGTGACACGTGTCGCCCACCTATTGGTCTAAAATATTTCGTTTCCCGAATATTTCATAATTGGTCAAAATATCAGAAACCTCGTGGGCCCCACAAAAATGTAAAATTTCTCAGGTGGGCCCCACGTATCCAACTCTGAAAATAAAATTCCATAATTTCGATAAATCTGAAAGTCTTAAATAACAAATTTGAGAATCCAATTCTCCTTAACGAACAATTTTCCTTCCCGGGGTTCGGAAGATTTTTCCTTTGGAAAACAATTCTTTCTTTTGTTCAAATTTTTAAGTCTTGTGTTCTCCCGTCTATTCTCCTATACATGTCCTGGATTTACGCGGTGTAACATCCCGACCCATTTTTGACTAGGTGTCTTTTTACATATAACATATCCCGGCCCATTTGTGGGACTCGGTGTCTTTTTACACATAACGTATCCCGGCCCATTGTGGGACTCGGTGTCATTTTACACATAACGTATCCCGACTCATTGTGGGACTCGGTGTATTTTTTACACATAACGTATCTGTCACGACCCGTTCCCGGGCCCGCGACTGGTGCCTTACCCCGGGCACCCTAGTGATACAACATCAGAGAAAATCAACGGAAATAAAATCAAAGACATGAAACAAAAGACTAACATAAGAACAGGCTAACCAAAACGGTTACCTTTCTGTATATATAAATTAGAAACTTGAACAGTTAAATCCTTTTTACAAACCTTGCCCACAACAGTACTACAGACCTCTAAGAGTTTTTATACCACTATGACGGGACAGGGCCCCGCCATACCCCCTGAATGTACAAAAGTATATGACCTCGAGGAACTGCACTAAAAGACAAAGCCTCCGAGAAATGGAGCTTTCCCAGAATCGAGCAATGATCCTAGAGCGCGGATCGCCACGTACCTCAACTGCGGCATGAACGCAGCCTCGGCGAGGTCGATAACAGTACCAAGTTTGTGGCGAAAATACGGTAAATGAAATCATAACAGTCTATATAAAGCAGGAGACATGTATGATAACCAAACTACAGTCCACAATATATAAGCGAATATGTCAAGTCGTGACTCACGCCCTCAAAGTCATCACTCAAATATAACTATGGGTCTCACGCCCACAACATCAATCATGCCCGTGGAATACCTTCCTCACTGCCGGCAGTCTATGATATAATAACACCAAGGAGTACACACGAACACCAGGTCCCACCTGTGTCATAAAACCGTACGGGGCAAGTAACTAGGCTAATCACCAGATCACAACCATAAGTCACGAGACTTCGCCACAAAACTGAACGGGGCAAGTACGAAGGTTAACTACCAGATACCAAAGCCGAATCAGTAAAACCTCATGGAGAGCTAGTCCATGGAATAACAATAATGGTCACATGCCCCCGGAATCCCTCATCGGTGTAGACATGCCCATGTGACAACAACAATGGAAGCATACCTATGGAATCCTCCGTCACTGCCGGTACGTCCAAGTAAGTTCACAACAAGTCAGCCGGCCCTCCATCGAGAGACGCGGTGGTATAGAAATACAATATTTGCACAACAAAAGCTATCACAACTAGCATAGGCAAGTTCAACATACTTTTAGACTTTCATTAACATGTAAATTGATTCGCCATTTATAAAAACTCAAGTACTCCCATATTGTGCCAATAATCCGGGTTTTAACCCTAAAATACTACGTACTTTAATTCTTTCGAAAAGATCTCTTTTTACGTAAAAACAACTCGATACTAATATCCGCAGAACCAAACACGTTCATGTTTAAATCAAGTACTTTATACTTTTTAAACCAAGTGGCTTACACTTTTTAAAACAACGTCAAGTATACTTTTAAAACCCAAGTAACTAACTCTTTTAAGATCAAGGTACTCTTACCCTTTTAAAACCAAGCCACTTATATTTTTCTATCAAGAAAAGTTCGATATTTGAAAACAAGTTACTTATACTTTTAAACTCAAGTTACTTCTCCTTTCCCAAAATCAGGTTACCATTTTTAATCCAATATTAAAACCATTCTTTTGTTTTCATAAAGTCGTTATAACTAACTTCCCATAAAGCTATTATAACACTTTATGTTTTAAATAAACCAAATTCATTTTACACACGTACGTCTACCGTACTATATATATTTCACAAATATCATGCTCAAGAGTATAGGAAGAATCACATACCTCCTCGGCTAAATCCACTTGCTAAGTCGGATATGTCGCGCGCAGAGTGTCAACCTATAATAGTCAAAACACGCCTATCAACTTCTAGTTTTACGTAGGATTCTTCTAAGTACGATTCTTATTCTACGGAAAATTAGGCAGCACTTTCCCCGTTTCTACTCAATTCTCCACCTTTATCAAGACCCGATAATAGTAACCAACATGCCATAAATAAGGCACAATAATTCCGAAATTTAAAGAAGGGGATCACACGCCCAAACGGAACGCGATTAACAATCTCTCCTTAACAACAACAATAATTAAAGAAGGGGATAACACGCCCAAACGGAACGCGATTAACAATCTCTCCTTCATAACAACAATAATTAAAGAAGGGGATAACACGCCCAAACGGAACGCGATTAACAATCTCTCCTTCATAACAACAATAATTAAAGAAGGGGATAACACGCCGAACGCGACAACAATCTCTCCTTCATAACAACAATAATTAAAGAAGGGGATAACACGCCCAAACGGAACGCGATTAACAATCTCTCCTTCATAACAACAATAATTAAAGAAGGGGATCACACGCCTAAACGGAACGCGATTTAACAATCTTCTCCTTAACAACAATGTAAATACAGTCCAAAGTAAATACGGTCCAAAGTAAATACGCTCCAAAGTAAAGACAGTCCTTAAGTTGGGGTCCTTGGCCAACTTTTACAATTTTACTTATCCAATTACTTCATTAGTCTTCCAACTTATATTCCAATCTTAATATAAGCTATAGTTCCTTTGTTGTTAACTTCTTAGTAAGTAATGGATACATTTTTACCATTTTAATGGATAATATGTCAATTCTCCTTTTAACATCTTAACAAGATCCAAATCTTTCTTTATATCTTATAGTCCATAATATACTTCCAATATATGTATAATATCCAATATACATAATAATCAACTTCACAAAGAGGTTAAGGTTCATTACCTCAATTTAGCCCAAAAATATCCAAGAACTTAAAGTCGTTCCTAAGCAAGTTTTAGCTCCAATCTTTGTGTTCCAAACCACCACAAGTCACCCTTAGAAGTTTCTAACCAACTTCTATTCAAGAATTAACTCCAAAAAGTGAAGAACACTAAGGTTCCATATATGCATGCTCTCGGCTTTGGGCTAATTTTGAGGCTATGGGTGTGAAATATTGTCTAACTCTTGGTTAATAATCTTCCTAATACATTAAGGAAGAACACTTATAAGTTTAAGAATTTTTGGACAACATTTGCTCAAGAAAAGGGGGGGGGGGGGTTTGGACGAGAACTAGCTAGGAGGGAGAGAAAATATTTTCAAGTCTTGAAATGTTCTAAGTGTAGAAGATTTTCATCAACTAGAGGTGTTTATATAGGACAACCAAGGGTTAGGATTGAAACATGTGTATGGTAGAGATTGTTTGTGTAGGTTCCTTTCTCCACTTGTCCTACAAATGCCATGCAAGACTTTGACCATTTGACTAGCCCACTAACTCTAAAAAAAACGTCCAACTATGCCATGCAATGCCATGCAAGACTTTTGGCCACTTGTCTTGCCCACTTGTCTTGAAAAAACGTCCAACATGGCATCTTGGGGTGACACATGTCGCCCTCCTATTGGTCCAGAATATTTTCCGTCGGAAAAAATTCCATAATTGGATAAAATATCGAAAACGTAAAATTTCCTTCACAAGGTTCGGAATATTTTCCGTCGGAAAACAATTCTTTCAATCTTACCCTAATTAGGGTTTATACATTCGTACGTACGTCCTTACATATATATTCCGGAACTACGGGGTATAACAGTATCCCGGCGCATTGTGAGACTCAGTGTGAAATGGGACAATAATACTTGCATGAGTAGCTATCATAAGTAACCTTGTGCAATTTAACTTATCTTTTGACTCTCAAAGGAATAAAACCAAAGTACCAACATATCATGTACCAATCATTAGAATGAAATCTCATTTTAGAAAAACCAAGGTACCATCATATCATGTACCAATCATTAAAACGAACTTTCATTTTAGAAAAAACCAAGGTACCATCATATCATGTACAAATCATTAAAATGAACTTTCATTTTAGAAAAACTAAGGTACCATCAAATCATGTACCATTAAGGATTAAGATCCAATAAAACTATGTACGTCTGTCGTACACTTACTTCATATAAACATCATGCCAAAATAAAGAAGGAAGAGTTCCACATACCGTTTGTCGTCTGTACCAACTCAATAATATAAATTCGTCGCGCCCCTCTGGCTAACATTATGGAAACATCTAAATGGCGATAACAGATCTAAATTTGCCTAATTAATTCGTATATGGGCCGTGAGTAATTTATCTTTTTATAAAGATCTTATCTAATCAGCGGTGAACTAGCAAATGAAAAATAAATTGGTTATATCTTAGTTTCTATGCAGATGGCGTTCTAATAATTTTAATATAATAATCATTTGTCGATACCTTTTTCACTTAACGCTGCAATGGCTTGTTTTATTAAACCAGTTTCAGCACTTATACTTAACAATTTCTTTAAGTAAGCAGAGTCAACTCGGCTCTCATGCTTACTAAACATTCTTATCAACATCTGTCTCATATGCCTTAATAAGGACTTAGGAACAATTTAGACATGCTTTTAGCATAGAATCAATAACATGAATATTCCTTAACCTCTAAGAGTAGAATAAACTACGGAGCAATACCACAGTTATAGTTAACATGTAGAACATGCCAAAAAAAGAAAGGATAGTTCACATACCTTATCGGTTATACCAACACGACAAGTAGAATACTCCTCAAGTAATACTTCAACCTATAATAATGATAACACATCTATCAACTTCATTCTTACTAGTGTAGGTCATATACCAAGTAATGGTTCTGTTTTCCTATAAACATTTGGGCAGCACTTCCCTTATTTATACATACATTTCCACCTTACAAATAAGGTCAATTACATCAATAACCAAACACCAATTAAGTGCACAACCAAATAGCAACAAAGGGGATGTACACACCCACTTCACATGTAAATTCAGCCTCTTAATCCATATTAAAACAGTCCACTAAAACAGCCCATATTCCAACAACAACGAGGGTAAAATGCGAGGTCTTTCAACACCTTTATATACCCTTATTCCTTTAGGACGTACATTAGCAATTACCACATTTAAACATGCATAATTGTAACTAAATTTCCAGCATTATAACCCCACAAAACAGTCCCTAAAACTGTCACGACACGACCTCGGGCCCGCGACTGGTGCCTTACCCCGGGCACCCTAGTGATACAACATCAGAAAAAATCAGCGGAAATAAAAACTTAAACATGAAACAAGACATAAAATAAGAAACAGGCTAACCAAAACGGTCACCTTCCTGTATATATATATATATCAAACCGAACAGTTACATCCTTTACAAACCCTGCCCACAACAGTACTACAGACCTCTAAGAGTTTTTATAACAACTACGATGGGACAGGGCCCCGCCATACCCCTGAATGTACAAGAACCTACAATCTCAGGGAATCATACCAAAAGATAAGCCTCCGGAGAAACGGAGCTTCCCAATGCAGGTGTGATCCTAAGAGCGAGGATCAACAATCGGTGTACCTATACTGCGGCATGACGCAGCTGGCGAGGTCGATCTACAAGTACCAAGTATGTGAAACTGAAAATACAGTAATGAAATCATAACAGTCTATATAAAGAAGGAGATATGTATGATAGCCAAACTACGATTACCTGACACATATAAGCGATCGGGGACTCGCCACAAAGTCATCACTCAAATATAACCATGGGTCTCATGCCACAATATCAATCATGCGTGGAATTCCTTCCTCACGATCGGCGATCATGATATAACAACACCGAGTACACATGAACACGTGTCCACATGTGTCATAAGAACCGTGACGGGCAAGTACGAAGGCATAGCTACGAGATCCACCTGCGTCATCAATCGATCGGGGCAAGTCGATAGCCCTACGAGAACCTACCGTACAACAATATGAATAATCAGATCACGGTGGCCGGCAAATGCGATAGCCTCTACCGGATCCACCATGCATCACGAAACTTCGCCACAAAAATATAAACTAACTCACGGTCGACACGGCAAGTACGGCGTCGACTACGGATACCACCGCGCACGTAGCGACGGGGCAAGTCTGGACCAACTACCGGATACCAAGCGTAATCACGAGACTTCGCCACACAACCGAACGGGGCACGAGGCTAACTACCGATACCTCTGCGTCATGCCAATGACAAAGGGCACGAAAACCAACTACCAGATACCAAGCCGTATCAGTAAACCTCATGGAGGGCTAGTCCATGGAACAACAATCCTAATGGAACCATACCCGTGGGCCACCCAACGTGTCAGTAGGTCCAAGGATATAACAAGATAACCGACCCTCCATCGAGAGACGCGGTAGCATAGAAATACAACACTTGCACAACAAAGGCTATCACAACTAGCGTAGGCAAGTTACTCACACTCAAGGTACTTTCATTTTATGTCAAAAGTCCGGGTTTTAACCCCAAAGTACTACGTACTTTAACTCTTTAAAAAGATCCATTTCTTTCACAAAAGTCACATGATACTAACACTCGTAGTATCCAAAATAGAGTAACTATTATTTTAATAAACCAAAACAATTTCCATACCTTCTTTTAAACCAAATCAAGACAATACCATGCCTTCCTTTTAAACCAAAACACTTCTCCTTTTTAAAGTCAAGTAACCATTTTAAATCCAATAATAAAACCATTCTTTTGTTTTCATAAAGTCGTTATAACTAACTTCCCATAAAGCTATTATAACACTTTATGTTTTAAACCAAAAACACTTCAATTCCTCAAGTCTCTTTTTTAGAAATCAAGTTCCTTGCTTTTCAATTTAAGAAAATCCATACTTGTTTATAATGATTCTTATTAAAGTAGCCATGATCTATAAAATGTAATACAATTTTGTCTTATCTTAGCTTCTATGCAGATGGAGGATTCTACTTGTTTTAATATAATTATTTGTCATTACATTTTCCTTTATTAACGCTGCAATGGCTTGTTCGATACTTATTCCCATTTTCGAAATCAATATAACTTATTCCTTTTTTTTTATCAAGTACTCATTTCTCACGAATGAGGTTTCACCACTTTTTAACACAATTCAAGTTCTTCACATTTCATATCAAGTCAAATATAAGTCAAGTCTCTTATCTTTTAAAATCAACAACCCATTATTTTACCTACATAAAGTCGTTATAATTAACTTCCCATAAAGCCATTATAACACTTTATGTTTTAAACCAACCAAATTCGTTTAGCACACGTACGTCTACCGTACTACATAGTTCACAACAATCATGCTAGAAAGGATAGGAAGAGGTTCACATACCTCGCGACGATTATCGACAAATAGCAAAATGCTCCAAAGTACTATAACCCTGCTAGCCTTTTCCACCCTTCAAGTAGATACGTGTCACGACCCGTTCCGGGGCCCGTGACTGGTGCCTTACCCCGGGCACCCTAGTGATACAACATCAGAGTAATCAGCGGAATGTAAAACAATATATGAACCCAATGTAATAAGACAGTGAAATAAGAAGACAGGCTAACCAAAAACGGTTACCTTCAGTATATAAATAGCAATTTGAACAGTTACAACCCTCTTACAAATTCTGCCCACAACGATTACTGACCTCTAAGAATGATACGACAACAACGATGGCGGGGCCCGCCATACCCGAATGTAAATACCTACAACGACGGACTATACCAAGATAAGCCTCGAGAAACGGAGCTTTCCCAACGCCGAATGTGACCCTAAGAGCGAGGATCAACGATCGTGTACCTTTACTCATGATGAACGCAACCCCGGCGAGGTCGATAACAGTACCAAGTATGTGGCGAAAATAAATCGTAAATGAAATCATAGTAGTCTATATAAAGCGGAGACATGTATGATAACCAAACTACGATTCACAATAAATAAGCGATATGTCAAGTCGTGACTCACGCCTCAAAGTCATCACAATAGAACCGCACAGGTAAGTAATGAAGGCATAGCCGACTACTAAGACCCACGCCTAAAATACCATAAAGCGTATCACGAGGTCTTTCTGCACCGCACCACACGATCGGCCGCCACTCGCCGCAGATCACCGCGCGTCTATCCTCGAACTTACCGCGACTCGCATAGGTCACACACAGACCCGCATGAGGTATTCCTCGAATCATGGTCCCAGACCGCCTGAGGTATACCCCGCATCGAAGGCAGCTTAACCCTCGGTATCCGCCTAGACTACCGCAGTCCGCATAGTCCCTCAAGGACCGCATAGTCCCTCAAGGACCGCATAGGGCATCCCCCGCATCAGGCTAAACACCCGAATGATCAATCTGGAGCTCGCGACTCGCGTAGTCACTAGATCGTAGGCCGTATAGACCGCATCAAGGGTGGCAAGCCCTGTATAGCAAGTCAAGGGGTATGTGATACAATAACGATCTGGCTTAACGTTTAACAACGTAAGCACAACAAGAGTGACCCCCTTACACAACAATCACAAGATACTAACACACGTAGCATCCTAACATGTTTGTTTATCAAATCAACAAGAAAGTATTACAAGGCTATCACAAACTAATACAATCAAGTTATTCACACAAGGTACTTTCTACTAACAAGTTCGGGTATCTATCCCCAAAGTACTTCACACATTAAATCTTTAAAAGATCCGTTTCTTCCACATAAGTCACGCAATACCCGTAGTATAAAATAGAGTGACTGTCTTTTTAAGTAAACCAAAATACTTACCTTTGTAAAATCAAGTAACAACATTGTTTGCCTAATTTCAAATGTTCACGTTTCTTATTTTAGAAAGGTTTCGTCGTTCATATTATTAACCACGTAATAATATACCTCTTTTAAAACAACCTGAGAAACATATGCCTTATATGTGAGTAGGTTATTCTTGTTCATAATCAATCTGATTAAAGCAGCCGTGATCTAGGAAATGTAATATCATTTTGTCTCATCTTAGCTCCTATGCAGATGGAGGTTTCTACTGGTTTTAATAATACTTAATTAGTCAAAACATTTCCTTTTATTAACGCTGCAGTGGTTTGTCGATACACATTCTGATTTCCGAAATCAGTAAAACATTAACCCTTTTAAAAACCAAGCACTCATTACTCACGAATGAGGTTTCACACAAAATTCACATAATTCATTTAAGTTAAGTCTCTTATCTTCCAAAATAATTAAATCATTCGTTTTATCTCTCTTAAGCCGTTATACCTAACTTCCCATAAAGCTAGTATAACTCTTAAGCTTTTAAAACCAAGTATTACTCTTCTTTTTAAAAACAGTTCTTAATTCTCTTGAACTACTTCAAGATTATTATTATTCGGGCTTAAGTCAAAAGACATCGCCGTACAACTACGTTCAATTAATACACGTACGTCTACGGTACTACATAGTTATACACATATCATGCTAGAAGAGATAGGAAGAGGTTCACATACCTCGCGACGATTATCGACTATTAGCAAATCGCTCCACGGCTATAACCCTACTAGCTTTGGTCCACCTTCTCAAGTAGCACGCTACTCGCAGAACATTCAACCTATACAGTTACAAGTCTATCAAAGTATAGACTACTCGGTAGAATAAATCTAGATACAGGACCTACGGGAAATTGGGCACCACTTCCGTCCAAACTACACAAGTCTCATGTCTACGATCTATGTAATTACGATTCGATTCTTTCTTTAAATTCAGGCTTAAGTCCAAAGACATTGCCACAAATGTATGTTCAGTTCTATATATAGTATACTTCAACTATATATTCCTACAACATGTAATTTCCAATTACAATAGGGGGACAAGATAATTACCTCGATAAGCCCATAATTATCCAAGTAAAATGTCGATCCTGGGCAACGTTTAGCTCCAACTCCGTGCGCTCCAACCCGCTCCAAACCACCCTTAGAAGTTCTAACCAACTTCTACATAACACTCCAACTAACTATGGAGATTTTCCCTAGGGTTTCGGTTTTGTGACTGACGGGAAGTATAATAGTATTTTCCGGGCTTTTCGTATAAGTATAACCTTAGAATACTACAAGGTATACGGCTAAGGTAATTTGGGCATAGTAACAATACTTTAGAGAGTATTTCTACCAAGAGGGGGGTATTTATACGAGACAACACCACAAGGGGGGGTGTATACCCCTCGGCCTACCCCACTAGGGGGGGGTACTCTCGGCCATGGGAGGGGCTCTCGGCGAGGCCTCAAGGGGAGGGCGAGACAACCACTCAAAGGGAGCTCTCAAGACTTTAGGAAAGTTTAGGAATGGATGAACAAGTCTTCCAAGGGGGGGTATTTATAGGACAAGCCAAGGCCAACCAATGGCCAAGATCATGCCAAGTGCATAGCAAGTGTAGGGCCAAGATTCACCCAAGTGTCCTTAACCAACTAACACACAAATATCCTACCTAACCCTTGACCCAAAATGGCCACACTTTCGGCCACCTTTACATCGCTCCACCAATGAGAGGTGCCAAGTGGCGCCCTCTTGTTGGTCCAACACGTTCGCCTCTCGGAAAAATCCGCAAAAATAAGAAATGACATAGCGAATTTTCCCTTCGCAGTTATGTAAAGCGTTTAGTCGAAACGACTCTAATCGGGTGTTGTGAACAAATAATTTTCGGCCAAGCCACTTTAAAGCCCAAACTTTTCTACGTACGTCCTTACGTACATACTCTGGAAATACGGGGTATAACATTCTTCCCTCCTTAGAAACATTCGTCCCGAATGTTCTTTCTAAGTCTCAAAACAAACGCGCGCCAGTATAGTCTTCACTACTATACTTACGAGAACGATCCTGCCACACCTGGCCCCAGAAACACCCGCGCAAATTCTTACATCCAAGCCCACGAGGAAACACCTCTAACATCACCACAAATACCCCTCTCCGGGGTCTAAAATATACTTTGATACCACTTTTGTCACTTTGCCTGAGGCATTAACCTTCTCAGGCGACCCAACAAATGGTACCGGGCTGCTTGCGATCCCTGAGGCATGAACCATCTCAGGACGTGCCATACGGAGAGCCACGGTTCGGGTCTGTTCCCGTGATAGAGGCTCTGGCCTCTTTATACGCTCAGCCCCCCGAACATAACAATACGAAAAAAACCGGACGTACTGCCTCCTAAGTAGGACGGCAAAAGCTAACATATAGGCAACCTGGCCTATTCTTCACATGAACTCAAAAAGGCCCAAAGTAACTCGGGCTAAGTTTCCTCTGTTTTCCAAAACTCGCCACACCCTATCCACAGTCTGCTGGAACAAGCCTGAACCAACTATCTGAATCTTGCCAGCATCGAACCAATCGACCGGCAACTTACACTTCCGCCCCTACAAGGCTTCACAAGGCGACATTCGAAAACTGAAATGGTAGCTTAAACACTCCCTCCATAGGAGACAACAATCCTCACAACTACCCCAGAAATCCAAACACTGGCCCGAGGGCAAATGCGATTCTGAGACTCACCTGAGTTCCTAACCCTGCCTGGTAAAACTTTTAGAAAACGAAAATAGCCACCACCTGGGCTTCACTGTCTGTCATAAGGTGAAGGTAGGCACCCCGTGCAGCCTTACAACCTTTCTGATAAAACAACACTGCCGAGTGAACGGTCCTGACCAAAGAACACGATGGGCTGCCCCCATCGGCCCGACTACTGGTCGAATGCATCCACGAACTCGTACGCTGGTTAACTAAACTTGGGCCTAACACCCTCGTGACCCTAACACAAGGCGGGACCACCACAAACTGACCCCACCACCAAACAGGCCGCGGGTCGACCCGCCACATGGCCTCAACCCGACCCGGCAACGCGCAAAACATTAGCATCCCCGATCCGGAACAATCTTACTAATCACGTTACGAAAACCTGGCGGTCTTCTTAGCTCAACTACCCTCTTTCATCCCACACTACTCAGGGACTTATCCCACAACCATAGCTCACGTGCACTATGCACTCCTACAAGGGTCAAACATAAACATACGTCTTTTACTCGAGATGGCCTTACCTCTAAGGTCTCTACGTATAAAACTCTAAGGCTCACACTTTCTCTATCCCCCAAAATCTTACTCGGTTAAACAACCATGATTTCTAATCACAACTAACACACTGCTATCAGAACATAGCACTTAAGGTATACTCACCTTATCACATAAACAAAACTCTAGAGGGTTAAAGATATGCCTGCATCTACTGCTTCACTCCCCTTAGTCGTTCTAATCAAACCTGCCCCGTAGGGCGCATAGCTAAGGAAGGTGACGAACTACCCACCGATCCTGAAGGCTGAGTCCTCCTACTAGGACACTCTTTCGACATCAGACCCTGACGGTCATAGGTACAACAAGTACCAACTAAAAGACGACATTCCCCGGGATGACGTCTGTCACACTGTGAACCGGAAGCCCTGGAGTTCTGACCAACTCCTGCATACCCGAACGTCACGAACCGTGGAGGACCTCTGCAGCGGTGGATGTGCATAATCTAATCCGCGTGAGGTGACTCGCCTCGAAAGTTACCAAAGGACCTCTGCTCGGCCTCTTCCTGCGTCGCTTTGTTAACCCGTCGATCTCTACGTTTCTCGGCCTGCTGCGCATAAGCCCGTACACAGGCCATGCTCAAGCCTAACTGAAGAATTACTCTCGCACAACCCTCTCTTAGGTAGTCAAATCTATAGCTAGTAACAGGGTCGCCTATTTGCAATCTATATTCTCTGTTCCCGGTCGTGGAATCGAAGGTTCAAATGTCATGGCCGCAGTAGGAACTGCCGCCCCGTGCTAAACTCTGCTGGGGCTAGTGACGTCGCAGAACTCCCCAAATGAAGCACCTAACTCAGGTGATGATTGGGCCTGTGCCCTCGTAACCCTCTGTACTCTACTCGCAGCTCCCTCGGCTGCCTTGCCCTCCTGGGCCCGGGTTGCCCTACGCGGAGGCATAACGGTAAGGGAAAGAAATACGTTAGAGGGTTCAACTTACAACACAGCTCTAAGGCACGATCTCAGAATGAGAAGAATAGAAACCAATCCTAAATATCCTATAGCCTCCTGATTATTGGTGTGGTGCACAACACACCGATAATCAAGACTCTACTGGATACGGCCTGTAGACACTTTCCGAGGATTAACTGCTCTGATACCACTTTTGTCACGACCCGTTCCGGGGCCCGTGACTGGTGCCTTACCCCGGGCACCCTAGTGATACAACATCATAGTAATCAGCGGAATGTAAAACAATACATGAACCCAATGTAATAAGACAGTGAAATAAGAAGACAGGCTAACCAAAAACGGTTACCTTCAGTATATAAATAGCAATTTGAACAGTTACAACCCTCTTACAAATTCTGCCCACAACAGTACTACAGACCTCTAAGAATGATACGACAACAATGGCGGGACAGGGCCCCGCCATACCCCTGAATGTAAATACCTACAACGCATGCGGACTATACCAAATAAGCCTCCGAGAAACGGAGCTTTCCCAAACAATCGTGACCCTAAGAGCGAGGATCAACGACGGTGTACCTTTACTCGCGGCATGCAGCCTCGGCGAGGTCGATTACAACAGTACCAAGTATGTGGCGAAAATAAATCGTAAATGAAATCATAGTAGTCTATATAAAGCAGAAACATGTATGATAACCAAACTACGATTCACAATAAATAGCGATATGTCAAGTCGGGGACTCACGCCTCAAAGTCATCACAATAGAACCGTGCGGTAAATCTGAAGGCATAGCCGACTACTAAGACCACAGATGCTAAAATACCATAAAGCGTATCACGAGGTCTTTCTGCCGCACCACATGATCGGCGGCCACCGCGCAGATATCGCGCGTGTCTATCCTCGAACTTACCGAAGCTCGCATAGGTCACACGCACCGCATGAGGTATTCCTCGAATCATGGTCCTGCATCACGCGAGGTATACCCGCGTCGGCGCTTAACCTCGGTATCCGCCAGAACTCGCGATCCGCATAGTCCCTCAAGGACCGCATAGTCCCTCAAGGACCGCATAGGGCATCCCCCGCATCAGGCTAAACACCCGGAATGATCAATCCTGGAGCTCTCGCAACTCCGCATAGTCACTAGGACTACATAGGCCGTATAGACCCGCATCAAGGGTGGCAAGCCCTCGGTATAACAAGTCAAGGGGGGTATGTGATACAATAACAGTACAACGGGCTTAACGTTTAACAACGTAAGCACAACAAGAGTGACCCCCTTACATAACAATCACAAGATACTAACACACGTAGCATCCTAACATGTTTGTTTATCAAATCAACAAGAAAGTATTACAAGGCTATCACAAACTAATACAATCAAGTTATTCACACAAGGTACTTTCTACTAACAAGTTCGGGTATCTATCCCCAAAGTACTTCACACATTAAATCTTTAAAAGATCCGTTTCTTCCACATAAGTCACGCAATACCCGTAGTATAAAATAGAGTGACTGTCTTTTTAAGTAAACCAAAATACTTACCTTTGTAAAATCAAGTAACAACATTGTTTGCCTAATTTCAAATGTTCACGTTTCTTATTTTAGAAAGGTTTCGTCGTTCATATTATTAACCACGTAATAATATACCTCTTTTAAAATAACTTGAGAAACATATGCCTTATATGTGAGTAGGTTATTCTTGTTCATAATCAATCTGATTAAAACAGCCGTGATCTAGGAAATGTAATATCATTTTGTCTCATCTTAGCTCCTATGCATGGAGGTTTCTCGGTTTTAATAATACTTAATTAGTCAAAACATTTCCTTTTATTAACGCTGCAGTGGTTTGTCGATACACATTCTGATTTCCGAAATCAGTAAAACATTAACCCTTTTAAAAACCAAGTACTCATTACTCACGAATGATGTTTCACACAAAATTCACATAATTCATTTAAGTTAAGTCTCTTATCTTCCAAAATAATTAAATCATTCGTTTTATCTCTCTTAAGCCGTTATACCTAACTTCCCATAAAGCTAGTATAACTCTTAAGCTTTTAAAACCAAGTATTACTCTTCTTTTTAAAAACAGTTCTTAATTCTCTTGAACTACTTCAAGATTATTATTATTCGGGCTTAAGTCAAAAGACATTGCCGTACAACTACGTTCAATTAATACACGACGCTCACCGTACTACATAGTTATACACATATCATGCTAGAAGAGATAGGAAGAGGTTCACATACCGCGACGATTATCAACTATTAGCAAATCGCTCCACGGCTATAACCCTGCTTAGCCCGGTCCACCTTCTCAAGTAGCACATGCTACTCGCAGAACATTCAACCTATACAGGTTACACAAGTCTATCAAAGTCTAGACTACTCGGTAGAATAAATCTAGATATAGGACCCTACGGGAAATTGGGCAGCCCTTCCTTACCCGTCAAACTACACAAGTCTCATCTGATACACCCCATGTAATTACGCTTCTTTTCTTTAAATTCAGGCTTAAGTCCAAAGACATTGCCACAAATCTATGTTCAGTTCTATATATAGTATACTTCAACTATATATTCCTACAACATGTAATTTCCAATTACAATAGGGGGACAAGATAATTACCTCGATAAGCCCATAATTATCCAAGTAAAATGTCGATCCTGGGCAACGTTTAGCTCCAACTCCGTGCGATCCAACCCGCTCCAAACCACCCTTAGAAGTTCTAACCAACTTCTACATAACACTCCAACTAACTATGGAGATTTTCCCTAGGGTTTCGGTTTTGTGACTGACGGGAAGTATAATAGTATTTTCCGGGCTTTTCGTATAAGTATAACCTTAGAATACTACAAGGTATACGGCTAAGGTAATTTGGGCATAGTAACAATACTTTAGAGAGTATTTCTACCAAGAGGGGGGTATTTATACGAGACAACACCACAAGGGGGGGGTATACCCCTCGGCCTACCCACTGGGGTACTCTCGGCGGGGAGGGCTCTCGGCCAAGGGGGCCTCACAAGGGGGAGGACGAGACAACCACTCAAAGGGGGGGGGGGAGCTCTCAAGACTTTAGGAAAGTTTAGGAATGGATGAACAAGTCTTCCAAGGGGGGGTATTTATAGGACAAGCCAAGGCCAACCAATGGCCAAGATCATGCCAAGTGCATAGCAAGTGTAGGGCCAAGATTCACCCAAGTGTCCTTAACCAACTAACACACAAATATCCTACCTAACCCTTGACCCAAAATGGCCACACTTTCGGCCACCTTTACCGCCCACACTCCACCAATGAGAGGGTGCCAAGTGGCGCCCTCTTGTTGGTCCAACACGTTTCGTCTCTCGGAAAAATCCGCAAAAATAAGAAATGACATAGCCGGAATTTTCCCTTCGCAAGTTATGTAAAACGTTTCGTCGAAAAACGACTCTAATCGGGTGTTGTGAACAAATAATTTTCGGCCAAGCCACTTTAAAGCCCAAACTTTTCTACGTACGTCCTTACGTACATACTCTGGAAATACGGGGTATAACAATACGCTACTCGTAGTACTTCAACCTATAATGGCCATAAAACGTCTATTAACTTCTAGATCTCTTCGTAGAACATTTCTAAGTACAAGGTTCCTTATTCTACGGAAAATTCGGCAGCACCTCCCCTGCAACTACTTACCACCACCTCTTTCAAGGCCCGATACAAATAGCCAACATGCCACATTTAAGGCGCAGTAATATAACAACTCAAAGGGGATTACACGTCTAACTGGACGTGTAAAATTCTGCCCCACAATATAATATACAGTCCTTACCTTATCAATCTTCCTTCCACATATCTTATACTCAATTATAAACTACTACAACATGTAATATCCAATTACAATAGGAGGACATAGATCATTACCTCGATAAGCCCAAAATTATCCAAGATTTATAAGTCGATCCTTAGCAACGTTTAGCTCCAAATCCTTACGTTCCAACCCACTCCAAGCAACCCTTAGAAGTTCCTAACCAACTCTTCTTCAAGATCCAACTCCAAAAAGTGAAGAACACCTTAGGCTCAAACTAGGCAAGTTTTGGCCAAGGTGAGGTTGCAAGGGCTAGGGGTGTGAAATCTTTTCCAACTCTTGGTTCACAATCTTCCTAACACCTTAAGGAAGAACACTTAAAAGTTTAAGGATTTTTGGACAACTTTTGCTCAAGAAATCATGGCCAAAGCCGAGAGCTACACAACAAGGGAAGGGAGGGAATTTTTGCCTTGGAAAATCTCAAGTGTGGATGAATAAAGTCTTGCATCAAGGGGGGGTATTTATAGAGAAATCAAAGGCCAAGATCAAGGCAAGTGTGTGGTGAGATTGGGGGACAAGTGTGTGTGGGTCCCACTATCCACATGCCTACACAAAGAAGAAGACAAGTGGCTTGCCACATGTAAGGCCATTTCGGCCAAGAGGCCACATGGAAACAAGATTTCGGCCACAATGGCCACATGGGGGTGACACATGTCGCCCCCCTACTCGTCAAAAATATTTCATCTTCCGAAAATATCCGAAATGCCAAAAATTCTCGAAAACAAAGTGGGCCCCGCAAAACCGTAAATTTTCCCCGTGGGCCCCACGTGACCAAAGCCGAAAAATAAAATTCCATAATTCTATTATAATCCAAGAAGTCCAAATACCAAATCTGGGAATCCAATTCCCATTAACGAACCTTTTTCCTTCACAAAATCCGGAAACTTTTCCGTCGAAAAAATCACATCTTTCTTTCCTTCCAATCTTAATGTCATATTCTCGTACATACGTCCTCACATACATACCCTGGAACTACGGGGTGTAACATTCTTCCCCCTTTAGAAACATTCGTCCCGAATGTTCCTTCTAAGTCTCCAAACATACCTGCGCTGGTATAGTCTTCACTATTATACTTACGAAACCAATTATGCCACACATGGCCATAATATAACACATGCGCCAAACTCAAATCCGAGCCAACGAGGAATCACCTCTAACGTGTATAACAACACTAAAACTTCCACCCATGGTCTAAAGGATACTCTCTTCACATCTTTACTCCACAAAATGATCACTTGCCTTCTCTTAACACACGTTCACTTCTTCCCTTACTCGTCGTACCCTTCTCGAACACCCAAACTCTTTCTAGTACACATACCACACTTCAGTCATCGCTTCAGTTTCCAAAACCTTGGAGTTACTACCTCCAAATTGGTCATTACGCTAGCTTCAATTTCTTTTAAGGCCATTCCCGGCCTTCACGATCCGATTCTGGTCGAACGCATCCACGAACTCGTACGATGGTTACCTAAACTTGGGCCTAGCACCCTCGTGACCCTATCACCGGCGACCACTCAAACTGACCCCACCACATTCGGGCCGCGGGTTGACCGCGATATGGCCTCAACCCGAACCACCATCGCGCCAAACTCTTGTTCCGTCGGGACAATCTTATTTCTCGCTATGAAAGCTACCACTTTCATCTTACACAACCCAAGGAATTATCCCACAATACATTTCACGCATACCAAGTACTTCGACAAAGACTAACCGTAAAATCTTTTACTCAAGACGGCCTTACATCTAAGGTCTCAACTGTTATAATTTCTAAGGTTCACGATTGTCACGTTCCCAAACTTACCCTTTCTACAAACCAGGCTATCTTAAACATAATTTACACAAAACTACTCGCAGCTCCCTCTGCTGCCTTGCCCTTCTGGGCCCTGGTTGCCTTGCGTAGAGGCATAACTGGTATAAAAGAATACGTCAAAGGGAGTCCAACTTACAACACAACTCTAAGGCACGATCTCAGAGTGAGAAGAATGGAAACCAATCCTAAATATCCTGCAGCCTCCTGATTATAGGTGTGGTGCACAACACGCCGATAATCAAGACTCTACTAGATAATGCAGTAGACACTTTCCGAGGATTAACTGCTCTGATACCACTTTTGTCACGACCCGACCTCGGGCCCGCGACTAGTGCCTTACCCCGGGCACCCTAGTGATACAACATCAGAGAAAATCAGCGTAAAATAAAAACTTAAACATGAAACAAGACATAAAATAAGAAACAAGCTAACCAAAACGGTCACCTTCCTGTATATATATATCAAACCGAACAGTTACATCCTTTACAAACCACCGCCACAAAGATTACATGCACTCTAAGAGTTTTTATAACAACTACGACGGGACAGGGCTCCGCCATACCCCTGAATGTACAAGAACCTACAATCTCATGGAATCATACCAAAAGATAAGCCTCCGGAGAAACGGAGCTTCACAAATGCAGAATTGTGATCCTAAGAGCGAGGATCAACAACTGGTGTACCTATACCTGCGTCATGACGCACTTCCAAGGAGGTCGATAACAGTACCAGTATGTGAAATCGAAAATACAAAGAATGAAATCATAATCTATATAAAGCGGGAGACATGTATGATAGCCAAACTACAAGACACAACATATAAGCGATCATGTCAAGTCGTGACTCACGCCACAAAGTCATCACTCAAATATAACCACGGGTCTCACGCCACAATATCAATCATGCCTGGAATTCCTTCCTCACGATGGGCCATGATATAACAACACCAAGGAGTACACATGAACACCAGGTCCCACATGTGTCATAAGAACCGTACGGGGCAAGTACGAAGGCATAGCTACCAGATCCACCCTGCATCATCAACTGACCGGGGCAAGTACGATAGCCAGCTACCAGAACCTACCGTACCAACAATACTGAATAACTGTATCACGAAGCTGACCGGGGCAAGTACGATAGCCTCTACCAGATCCACCCTGCATCACGAAACTTCGCCACAAAACAGCTATAAACTAACTCACGAAGCTGACACGGGGCAAGTACGAAGGCCGACTACCAGATACCACCTGCGCCACGTAGCTGACGGGGGCAAGTACGAAGACCAACTACCAGATACCAAGCCGTAATCACGAGACTTCGCCACACAACTGAACGGGCAAGACGGCTAACTACCAGATACCTCTGCGCCATGCCAACGATGGCAAGTACGAAACCAACTACCGATACCAAGTCAGACAAGAAACTCCATGGAGGCTAGTCCATGGAACAACAATCCTAATGGAACCATACCCGGGCACCCAACGGTCAAGAGGTCCAAGGATATAACAAGATAACCGACCTCCATCGAGAGACGCCGGAGCATAGAAATACAACACTTGCATAACAAAGGCTATCACAACTAGCGTAGGCAAGTTACTCACACTCAAGGTACTTTCATTTTATGTCAAAAGTCCGGATTTTAACCCCAAAGTACTACGTACTTTAACTCTTTAAAAAGATCCATTTCTTTCACAAAAGTCACATGATACTAACACTCGTAGTATCCAAAATAGAGTAAATATTATTTTAAGTAAACCAAAACAATTTCCATACCTTCTTTTTAAACCAAATCAAGACAATACCATGCCTTCCTTTTAAACCAAAACACTTCTCCTTTTTAAAGTCAAGTAACCATTTTAAATCCAATAATAAAACCATTCTTTTGTTTTCATAAAGTCATTATAACTAACTTCCCATAAAGCTATTATAACACTTTATGTTTTAAACCAAAAACACTTCAATTCCTCAAGTCTCTTTTTTAGAAATCAAGTTCCTTGCTTTGCAATTTAAGAAAATCCATACTTGTTTATAATGATTCTTATTAAAGTAGTCATGATCTATAAAATGTAATACAATTTTGTCTTATCTTAGCTTCTATGCAGATGGAGGATTCTACTTGTTTTAATATAATTATTTGTCATTACATTTTCCTTTATTAACGCTGCAATGGCTTGTTCGATACTTATTCCCATTTCCGAAATCAATATAACTTATTCCTTTTTTTTTGATCAAGTACTCATTTCTCACGAATGAGGTTTCACCACTTTTTAACACAATTCAAGTTCTTCACATTTCATATCAAGTCAAATATAAGTCAAGTCTCTTATCTTTTAAAATCAACAACCCATTATTTTACCTACATAAAGTCGTTATAATTAACTTCCCATAAAGCCATTATAACACTTTATGTTTTAAACCAACCAAATTCGTTTAGCACACGTACGTCTACCGTACTACATAGTTCACAACAATCATGCTAGAAAGGATAGGAAGAGGTTCACATACCTCGCGACGATTATCGACAAATAGCAAAATGCTCCAAAGTACTATAACCCTGCTAGCCTTTTCCACCCTTCAAGTAGAATACGCTACTCGTAGTACTTCAACCTATAATGGCCATAAAACGTCTATTAACTTCTAGATCTCTTCGTAGAACATTTCTAAGTACAAGGTTCCTTATTCTACGGAAAATTCGGCAGCACCTCCCCTGCAACTACTTACCACCACCTCTTTCAAGGCCCGATACAAATAGCCAACATGCCACATTTAAGGTGCAGTAATATAACAACTCAAAGGGGATTACACGCCTAACTGGACGTGTAAAATTCTGCCCCACAATATAATATACAGTCCTTACCTTATCAATCTTCCTTCCACATATCTTATACTCAATTATAAACTACTACAACATGTAATATCCAATTACAATAGGAGGACATAGATCATTACCTCGATAAGCCCAAAATTATCCAAGATTTATAAGTCGATCCTTAGCAACGTTTAGCTCCAAATCCTTACGTTCCAACCCACTCCAAGCAACCCTTAGAAGTTCCTAACCAACTCTTCTTCAAGATCCAACTCCAAAAAGTGAAGAACACCTTAGGCTCAAACTAGGCAAGTTTCAGCCAAGGTGAGGTTTCAAGGGCTAGGGTTGTGAAATCTTTTCCAACTCTTGGTTCACAATCTTCCTAACACCTTAAGGAAGAACACTTAAAAGTTTAAGGATTTTTGGACAACTTTTGCTCAAGAAATCATGGCCAAAGCCGAGAGCTACACAACAAGGGAAAGGAGGGAATTTTTGCCTTGGAAAATCTCAAGTGTGGATCAATAAAGTCTTGCATCAAGGGGGGGGGGGGGGGGGACGGGGTATTTATAGAGAAATCAAAGGCCCAGATCAAGGCAAGTGTGTGGTGAGATTGGGGGACAAGTGTGTGTGGGTCCCACTATCCACATGCCTACACAAAGAAGACGATAAGTGGCTTGCCACATATAAGGCCATTTCGGCCAAGAGGCCACATGGAAACAAGATTTCGGCCACAATGGCCACATGGGGGTGACACATGTCGCCCCCCTACTCGTCAAAAATATTTCATCTTCCGAAAATATCCGAAATGCCAAAAATTCTCGAAAACAAAGTGAGCCCCGCAAAACAATAAATTTTCCCCGTGGGCCCCACATGACCAAATCCGAAAAATAAAATTCCATAATTCTACTATAATCCAAGAAGTCTAAATACCAAATCTGGGAATCCAATTCCCATTAACGAACCTTTTTCCTTCACAAAATCCGGAAACTTTTCCGTCGAAAAAATCACATCTTTCTTTCCTTCCAATCTTAATGTCATATTCTCGTACATACGTCCTCACATACATACTCCGAACTACTGGTGTAACATTCTTCCCTTAGAAACATTCGTCCCAATGTTCCTTCTAAGTCTCCAAACATACCGCACTGTATAGTCTTCACTATTATACTTACGAAACCAATTATGCCACACATGGCCATAATATAACACATGCGCCAAACTCAAATCCGAGCCAACGAGGAATCACCTCTAACGTGTATAACAACACTAAAACTTCCACCCATGGTCTAAAGGATACTCTCTTCACATCTTTACTCCACAAAATGATCACTTGCCTTCTCTTAACACACGTTCACTTCTTCCCTTACTCGTCGTACCCTTCTCGAACACCCAAACTCTTTCTAGTACACATACCACACTTCACCATCGCCGCTTTCCAAAACTCGAGTTACTTGTCACGACCGACCCTCGCCCGCGATCGTGCCTTACTCGCACCCTTCCGTATACATCGTAGATAATCACGGAACATACGTGAAACTAAAAAAATCAACAAAGATAAAATCAACAGTTAGCCGATAAGGCTACCTCTTCAAATAAGTAAATACATACACGGCGCTTGCCTCCTTTCCTTTTACAAATCGACCCACACATGTGACTACTGCACTTCTAAGAGTTTTAACATAACAATCGTGGCGGACAGGCCCCGCCATACCCCGAATATACATGAATCTACAACCTCGTGGAAAACTGCATCAAGAGATAAGCCTCCGAGCAAATGGAGCTTTTTCCAAAATCAACAGAGATCCTATGAGCAAGGATCACCAACTGGTACCTAAAACTCGCACATGAACGCATCCCCGGCGGGCCATACAACATGCACCAATATGGAATGTAAATAACGTGACAAGAAATGTGATCATAATCAGACAAAAGAATGATAGGGACAAGTATAAAGAGTACATACCAGATCCTGCCGTGTCATTACCACATATGAACTTAATCGTACCTTATTGTCTTTTCCCATTTTCAATAAAAGTTATAGTCACATTCTTACGTACATGATTTAGGAAAAATCATTAAGTTCATTACCATAAGACTTACTTATCTTTCATAATATAATTTGGCCCTTTATGGAGGGACGCATATACTACCCGGCCCAATCTAGGACGCGACCAAGTCACACAAATATCAAAGCGTGCCCGTGGAATCCCCCATCACTGCCGACAGCTATAAGTGTAAAATATAACCATGTGACGCGCCCGTGGCATCCCACCTCACCGCTTGCATACATACACAACACATATATATATCTCCTACCCGTGGAATCCCATATCACCGCCGATACGTAGGTGTAATATATAACCACGTGTCGCGCGTGGCATCCCACCTCACCGCTTGCAGACATATACATATACATATATATATATATATATATATAACGCGCCGCATGCCCCTAATCCACATCGTATAAGCACGGCCATAACGCGCTCCTGCATCCTCATCGTAGGTGCAGTCTTCGCATGAGCTAGCCCATGGAGTAATAATATAACATGCCCCTAATCCTCATCGCGGTACATGTCTTCACGGGAGCTAGCCCATGGAGTAAAATATAACATGGTCGCATGCCCGGAATCCCACATCGATAAGCATGGCCATGGAGTAATAAAACGCGCGCATCTAACCCGCATCTCGCCGCATGCCCGGCATCCTCATCGTATAAGCATGGCCAAGATCAATCACAATGGAAGCATACCCGTGGAATCCCCGCCACACGCCGACGTCCAATAAAATGTCCGCATCTAACCCGCATCCTCGTCACATGCCCGAATCCACATCGTATAAGCATGTCCAAGGATCAATCATGATGGAAGCATACCTGGAATCTCACATCGCTTGCACGCCCAAGTAAACTTATAACTGCATACATGCCCTCCAACTGAGAGTCACGACAACGTAACATATAATACTTGCACTTAAAGCTATCACAAACAAACACAGGCAAGTTCATTAAACCTTTAGACTTCCATTTTATAAACTCATGGCACTTCCGTTTCTCACATAAAAATCCGGGAATTTAACCCCAAGTACTACGCACCTCTACTCTTTTAGAAAGACTCTTTTTCAAATAAAACTTCCAAGATGCTAACAACCGTAGTATCAAGTCATATCTACCTTCAAGACAAGTCACAATACCTTTTTAGAAATACAATTATCGGCTTCTAAATCAAGTGACTTCTTTTATAATAAAACCTTAGGCAATTGATGCCTTAAAAATCAAATCGCCTTTTCATTAAATCAAGTCATTATCTTTTCATAAAGCAAATATAACCAACTTTCCATAAAGCCGTTATAATCCTTTATGTTCTGGACAAATTCATTCCTTTTATCACCAAGAGACTTATACTTTCAAAATACTTCAAGTCCCTTAACTTTTAAGAAAACAAGTCTTTCCAAATCGAGTATTCTATACTTGTAAATCAATTCATTTCTTCCTTTAAGAATCAAGTCTCCTAACTTGAAAAATAAAGTCTCTTAACCTTAAGAATTTGAGATCCATAGCCTTAAAACTTCATACGTAAATTCTTATAAGTTAAGTAACATATACTTGGTGCGTTGTGAATAAGTTATACTTAATTATAAAGATCTTATTCAAGTAGCCATGATCTAGAAAATGTAATACAATTTTGTCTTATCTTAGCTTCTATGCATATGGAGAATTCTACTCATTTTAACATAATTGATTGTCATTACACTTTCCTTTATTAACGCTGCAATGACTTGCTCGCTACTTATTCTCTTTCGTGCCATAGATTAGCCAAGTCAACTTGGCTCCAAAGTACCTCCTAACGACTCTTACCAACATCCCCCATAAGACTCAGTAAGGACCTAGGATAACTTTGACATAAACTTTACATAGAGTAAAACACACAACTACCTCTTAACTTCTAAGAGTAGAAGGAAACAAGAAATAATACCACTTGTATATTCCATACATAGAATCATGCCAAAGGAAGGAAGAGGTTCACATACCTCGCGATGATTATCGACAAGTGGCAAAATGCTCCAAAGTACTTCAACCTTGATAGCTATTCCATCCTTCAAGTAGGATACGCTATACTTAGTACTTCAACCTATAATGGTCACAATACGCCCATTAACCTCTTACTTCAAACGTAGAATATTTCAAGTGCTAAGTCACTAAATTCTACGGAAAATCTGACAAAGACCTCC
Source organism: Przewalskia tangutica (assembly GCA_029844215.1). Lineage (NCBI taxonomy): Eukaryota > Viridiplantae > Streptophyta > Magnoliopsida > Solanales > Solanaceae > Przewalskia > Przewalskia tangutica. Next base: position 87,046,810 of record CM056729.1, read on the forward strand.
TTTGTTTCTACTTACTTTGCCACCTTTTTCAAGGCCGAATACAATAACCAAACACGCCACATTTAAGGCCCAAATGATGCAATCAACAATAGGGGATTACACGCCTACTAGACGTGTAAAATTCCGCCCCACAATAGATATCAAATTAATACAACTTACTAGGCCAATTCGGCTAACTTGAAGTACTACAACATCAATTCTTATCCAATTTCCATTTCAATCCAAGTTATTAGCCTAACATGATATCAAGTCGCAATCGATTATAACTACTATAATCTCCAAGTAATTAACATGTGACGATTCTAATAAACGACTAAATTGTAATCCAGCTTCACAAGGCTTACATTACATTTCGGATTCTAAGGCTACAAGCAATCCATAATACTTATAAACTTCAACACATACACTTCATGCTAGCAACATGTAAAGCTAACAACAATATAAATAATCTTGTAACACGTTTAAGGGACAAGATTATACCTTAACGAATCTTAATCCAGCTCCAAGTCCGAAGTCGCTCCTTAGCAACTTAGAGCCTCTTCAAGACGCTTCAATCCTCTAGTTGAGACCCTTAGAACAACACTAACAAATTTCCTTCAAACTTCCAAACAAAACCTAGAAAGACAACTAGGTTTTCGCTTTGCGACTAACCCGAAAACTATCTTTTTCCGAGATTTTTCTATTGAGATATGCTTACAATACACTCAAGAACCTTGGTTTAAAGTGTGGAGCTTAAAGAACAAGAAACAAAATTTTTTGCTTTTCAAAAAGCTTGAACCCGAGAGCTATGTCTCATGTTCATCCAATTTTATTGAAATTTTGGCTAAGTGTGGAACTTGTCTCACTACTAGTAGTATTATATAGTGCAATGGAGGGTCAAGATGCAACCAAATGGGTGGTTTGGATGAGCTCTTATCAAATATCAAGCCTTGTGGGTCCTATGGACCAAGTCAAATATCTCAAGCTCTACTACTTGCAAGACTTGTCTTCTAACAAGTGGTCAAATGACCAGGCCCATGTATTTCGTCCAAGACATCAATAAGGGGGGGTGACACGTGTCGCCCTCCCATTCGTCACAATATTACGTTTTCCGACAATTCCATAATTCCGACAAATTTTTACAAGTCTCAAATCTTAACACTCGTGAGTTCTTACGTACGTTCTTACAACTTGTCCTGCACAAACGGGGTGTAACATCTTCCGCTTAGAAACATTCGCCCCGAATGTTCTTTCGAGTCAAACTTATAATTAGCGACATAGTTTCCTTTCACAACCCCGACATACCAACAATGCCACACATGGCCCTAATACCTCGCACACGCATATCTGTCCATCATAAGCCCAAAAGAGATTATCTTTTCGTACTTCCAACTCCTTCCAACATATACATAGTCTCAATATAATATGTTCATGATACTTAAACATACCACAACTTTATCATGCATACAAGTTTCTAAAGGGCCAAAGACATACCTGAAATCATATAGGCGGTTAAAAGGACCGCTAAAACTGGGAACTTCCACCACGACTCACACTACCACGGCATAAACATCCCGCTTAGCTATGGAAGCGAAGAACCCGCAATCGATCCAAGATCGCGCTTATCCCACCAAAGCCACTGCCTGGACAGCCACGAATGGTTCGCCGGCCGCAAGCATAACAAGTCGCCGAATTAGTACGACACTCCCAAAATGGAATCTATTATGCTGACTACACCGGCAAAGGTGGCTTCCTCGCTAGTATTCTCGACATTCAGGAACTCAGAGTTCGACTGGCCACACGACCGACTCGCCGCGATCGTGCCCTACCGGGCACCCATGTCGTATACATCGAGAATAGCAATGAACATACACAACATACAAAAACTTAGACAAGAACTAACAACAAAGCCGATAAGGCCACCTTCCGTAAAATATACTCAATCCGTAAATAGAATAAGACATTTTTCTTTTCTTTACATCCCAATCCACAATGTGACTACGCACTCTAAGAATAACAACTCAAGTGGCGGGGCCCGCCATACCCCGAATGTACAATAGCGACAATACTGTGGATAAGCCTCCAAATGAAGGAGCTTCTCAACACCAACAGTTGATCCTAAGAGCGAGGATCAAGAACCAGCATTTACTCGCAGATTTAACGCACTCAAGGAGGTCGCAAGACAACATGTACCAAATATGTGAAACCGAAAGCATCAGAATGAAATCATAAGTCTAAAATAAACCGAGACATGTATGATAACTCAATTAACAAGATAATCGCGGCCTTACTAACAATGAGAGTAAATAGGAGTATACTTACAATATAAAGTAGGAAAGCTCACGATCAAAGCAGACCACCGCCCGCAGATCATTAAGCAATCCTATTCCCCGGACTATTTCACCCAGATAGATCGCGCGACCCGCATTTAGGTATTCCTCGTGATAGTCAGACTACCGCACGGGACTATTTCACCCGCATAAGCCCATAAGGACTCGCATGAGGTATTCTCGCATCACGGGTAGCAAATCCACTAAACAGTGGTATAACGCCTCGGGGTTTACCCTCATTTATACTCTTACCCAAGCAGTGGTATAACGCCTCGGGTTTACCTCATTTATACTCTTACCCCAAGCGGTGGTATAACGCCTCGGGTTTACCCCTCATTTATACTCTTACCCTAGCTCAACCGGCCATCATACATAACATAAGCCCTACAGGCTTATCATACAATAAATAAGCAAGTTAAGAAATCCCCCTAACTTCTTATTAGCCTTATTCATATACATTCTCATTTTAGTTTACTTAAGGCACTAACATGTCATTATAAAATCCGGGAATTTAACCCAAAGTACTACGTACTTCTATTCTTTTAAAAATGACTCTTTTTCATATATAACTTCCAAGATACTAATAACCGTAGTATCAAGTCATAACTACTTTTCAAGACAAGTCACGATACCTTTTAGAAATACAATTAGGCTTCTAAATCAAGTGACTTATTTCTTTTAAAACCTTAGGCAATTGATGCCTTTAATCAAATTGCCTTTCAATAAATCAAGCCATTTATCTTTCCATAAAGTCAATATAACCAACTCCCCATAAAATCGTTATATTCACTTTATGCATTAGTCAAGTACAATTTCCTATCCAAGGGACTTATTCGTTTAAAACGAAACAAGTATCGCATACTTTAAAACTCTTCAAGTCCCTTAACATACTTAAATTACTTTGAGTAAACCATTCTTTAAACTTTCCATAAAAACAAGTATCAAAATACTTTCAACATACTTAAAGTCTCTTAACTTTGAAAACCAAGATATCCTTAACATTTAAACAAGTGAGTTAATTCCCTAACTCAATCAACTCGACATTCCTAAAATAAGCCAAGGATGTCAAATTGACTAGATTGTCAAAATCTCAGACGCTCACCGCACTATATACGTGAAACTAGTCATGCTCAAAAGATAGGAAAAGTTCCACATACCTCTTCTGGTCAAACCACTTGTCATACAAATTCCCGCCGTAGTATGTCAACCTATAATATTCACAATACGCCCATTAAGGCCTTACTTCAAACGTAGAATATTATGTTGTTAAGTCTCTAAATTCTACGGAAAATCTGACAAGACCTCCTTTGTTTTTACTAACTTTGCCACCTTTTCCAAGGTCGAAATACAATAACCAAACAGCCCTAATTGGCTCATAACAATATGTAGGTAATCCAACGCAAATGAATAACCAAACAAATTTCAATTGGCTCACAATAATATAACAATACCAATTCTTATTCAATTTCCATTTCAATCCAAATTGGTAGCATAATAAGATATCAAGCCGCAATTGATTCTAGCTACTACATTCTCCATGTAGGTAACATGCGACAAATCAATTTATCGATCAAATTGGATTTCAATTTCAAATGGCTAAATATGACATTTTCGGATTTTGAGCTTCCAATTCCATAACACTTATCTAACTTCATAACACATATCACATGACCACTTATAACTTATCATAACATGAAATCTTCAATTACAAAAGTAAAACGAAGATTATACCTCATTTAGCCCAATTTTGATCCAAGATCACAAGTCGATCCTTAGCAACTTTAGCTCATCCTTTTTGAAATTCTTCTTCCGCTAAAATCATCTCTACTAACCCCTACAAGCTTGCCAACATATTTCCTTCTTGTTGTCTTTCCAAAATCTCATTTAGGCTTAGGGTTTTAACCATTTGAGAGAGAAGAGAAGAGAAAAATTGGGTGAAGTCTTGCAAATGATTTTAATCTAGCAAGACTTGTCTTTTATAGTCTTTATCTTGTTCCACAAGTCGGGACACTTGTCACCCACCCACGGGTCCTTTACAACAAATATCTTCTATTTTTACCCTATTTCCGCAAAAAACCCGCCTCGCGCCATGCCCTGCAGTCCGGCCGCGGCGCTGCAATATCGCATAAATTTCAGCTTTCCGCCGCCAGATCCAGCCGCGGCCTGACCGACTGTCTGTTCTGTCAGCCGATCTTGTAACGTCCATAACTTTCTACTCCGATGTCCTATCGACGAGAGGTTTGTTGCGTTGGAAACTAGACTCAATGAACTTCATATTAGGCTTTGAAACACCTAAAACTCCAATTATACTAGGAGATATACTGCTTCCAAGTTGATTGAAAACTGCCCAAAAATATTTTGCCAACTTAATATTTTTTTCTTTTTTTTTCCAACTTCGAATCTTATTTCCTTTCGTACGTTCTCATCTCATCCTCTTGGAGTTACGGGGTGTAACATTCTTCCCCCCTTAGAAACATTCGTCCCCGAATGTTCTTTCGGAGTCAGACTTATAAATAGCGACATAGTCTTCTTTTACAACCCCTACATACATCTGAGGGCACGACACGACTTAGTCGGCCCCAAACAATTAGAGCAATAGTAATCGCGTGCCTCCCTAAAACTCCGACTAGTCCTGCAAAGACCGGGTACACGCAATCTATCTCATCTCACAAAGACCCCATCCGTGCTACTCAAACAGCTCTTCTCTCCTGAGAGTCGATTCGATCCCAGATCATAATCGATCCTCATACTGCCGCTCTTTACCTTCTCAACGACTAAGACTTGAACCTCTCGGATCTAAACTTCAATAACCTTGGAAACAAATAATCGAACCCCTAGGCTCGGTAACTGAAGAATCTCACGGACCACGTCCTGTCTATCTGGCTGCCCATCCGGCAGACTACCCTTAGATCCACGACAAAGAGTAATCAGAATCGCCTTGGCTTTCCTGATGGTATAGGATATCAATATCACAATTCTTGAGTAACTCTAACCACCATTTCGCCGCAAATTTACCGCTCACTGCAGATATACCGGAGGCTTTTGTGGTCTGCACAAATATCCACATGAAGTCCGTATATACCTCATGTCCCCAAATCTTCAAGGCATGATTTAACTGCCGCCATCTCTAAATCGCGAGTGGCGTAATTTCCTTTCCTGCTTCCCTAACTACCGGAAAATATAGGCTCTATCCTTATCGGGTTGCTTCAGCACACAACCTAGCCCAACACCCAACGTGTTATCATAATAACCTAACCCTCTAGTCTTTCAGGAGGAGTTAGAACTGTAGTCGAGTCGACTTATCTTCTAATAACTGGAAACCTTTCTCATTCTCGAAATATTCGTGTCATTAATCTCAATTATGGTTCCTGTTTCCTTTTCTCTGTTGCAACCAACTTGGTCATTAAACATAGATTTGATTCCTTTGCTTGCCTCTTGGCTAAGACTTCCTGTCAATCACAATTTAGTGGGGGGGAAAGATTTCCTTGATCTCACAAGTAGTAACCCGATTTTCCTTTCCCAGTTGTAGAGCCTATAGCTAGGTGTTACCACATTTCCTCGAAATGTTCTTACTTCCAATTAATTACTAATGGTCTTTACACTAGTCTGGGGTGATCATATTTCGTGCAACTTACATAACCATAGTCGTATTCTCTTTTATCCTCCTGGTCATAACCTTACCTTATGCTTAATCTTAGCAAAAGTATTTCTATCTTGATTCATAATAAGATGCTTCATATATGCGCATTACCCGTATTTTTTCTTTACGACACTTCCTCGACCATTTCGTAACGCTGCTCTTAATTACCCCAATCATAACACCTTCCCACGCTTATCCACAATCAGAACCTATGGCATGACGATACTGGAGACCTTACCAGTCTCCTATCCTTCGTCTAACGACATAGGTACGCGCAACCCCATAATACGTAAGACTGTCCTTTTACGTGGGGGAGAGAACTTATCCTCCTTTCTTAAACTTTCCTTGGAGTCACAACCCTAATCACAGGGTCCTCTTGTAGTCCAGTAATTAGCTACTCATCACGCACCGCCTTTAAGTTCGTGTAGATTTTCCAACCTACCAAAGATGCCTCGCCTTTCCGCAAAGATTCGTTTTTTTTTTTTTTTTTTTTTGCCTTACACGTTTTCCTGAAATTATCCGGAAGGTCGTGGCCCTGACCGCCACACCAAACCAACTCCAAGTACCTCCAAGGGCACTCAAAATAACTTCTTCCAAATTCAATTATTACATACTTCCTGCCAATTTACCCTGTGAACAAGTCACACGACTTAAAAAGAAAACAATGTCAAAGAAGGAAGGATAATTCATCGTTACCACCACTTCTCTTCCTTTCCACTCGATAACCGGCTTAACGGGAAACTGGTACCGAATCAATCTCTCTTATGTAGTCCACGTTGGCATAACCAGAGGCCAACTAGCCCGTACTCATAATGACCTCAATGTCATATAATACACTGGTCCAACGACTTTATCGTTACGGCAATTATTATCTAACCGCCGCCTACCACCCAACACTCACTGCGTAGTCACCTCGAAAGGTTTTCATAGATTCGCTTTATTTCTTTACACTTGGTTGCTCTCTTTTCACCGGTCGTATTTCTTCCCGCACTCCCAAACTTATTCTAGCGCACGACATAGCCTTCATAATCGCTTTCGGCCTCAAATCTCTAGAGTTACTAAATTAAACAATACAAGGCCCATTCCGGCTCACAACTCGGTTCTGGAACACGCCCAGAACCCGTGAAATGACTAACTAAACTTGGGCCTTGCACCTCGTGACTGCCACGTGGATGACTACTACCAACTGATCCCATTTCATTTCACGCCATGAGGCGACCCTTAATAGGTCCTCAACTCGACTCATCGAATTTAACTCTTTCCTCGGTCTGCCTTAACTTTACTACCCGAGAAGGCCTTATATATCTAAGGTCTCGTGGTTATCCACATTCTCGTGCTCGCAATTTCCATGCTCCAAGCCTAACTTATCACCTCGTAATCGGTACAAAAACTTCTCGTAAAATCATAGTCGTGTTGTCTTGACCACAACAACCATACTTTCTTCGTCCGATCTCGCCTGCATAATTCCTTTAAGCATACCACGAGCTTAAGTTGCTAACATAATCTTCCACTTAGTCTCTTAATAATAACTTCTTAAGGGTCCATTACCTTTTCCGATAACTCATCATTTCCTAATTATCTCAAATTAGCACGTAAAACTCATGAGAATTCATTAAACTATTTCATACCTTCCCAGATTTATTTAGTCCCTTCCAAATCTCGGTAATCTAAATCATTCTAGGCAACACGCGCCCGACTCATACATAAATTCGCATAGTCAGATGTCACAATACCAACTACAACCATTACCAACCCGGATACGCAATCCACGTAATCCTTCCCGGTCATCGCGCTTTCTCGTAGCGCAAACAATCATAACTTGTTAGGGAGAGACGACCCTAACCATACAAAATTTCATCGCACGATCTTAGAGTGAGAAGAATGGAAACCAATCCTAAATGTCTCGCAGCCTCCGATTATAGATGTGGTGCACAACACACCGATAATCAAGACTCTACTTAGACACGGTCAGAGACACTTTCCGAGGACTAATCGCTCGATACCACTTTGTCACGACCCGACTCGGCCGCGATCGTGCCCTACCCGCACCCATGTCGTATACATCGAGAATAGCAATGAACATACACAACATACAAAAACTTAGACAAGAACTAACAACAAAGTTAGCCGATAAGGCCACCTTCCGTAAAATATACTCAATCCGTAAATAGAATAAGACATTTTTCTTTTCTTTACACCCCAATCCACAATGTGACTACGCACTCTAAGAATAACAACTCAAGTGATGTGGCCCCGCCATACCCCGAATGTACAACAAGCGACAATACTGTGGATAAGCCTCCAAATGAAGGAGCTTCTCAACAATAACAGTTGATCCTAAGAGCGAGGATCAAGAACTCAGCATTTTACTCATGCATGAACGCACTTCAAGGAGGTCAAGATAACATGTACCAAATATGTGAAACTGAAAGTATCAGAATGAAATCATAAGTCTAAAATAAACCGAGACATGTATGATAACTCAATTAATAAAGACATCGTGCCTTACTAACAATGAGTAAATAGGAGTATACTTACAATATAAAGTAGGAAAGCTCACGATCAAAGTTAGACCACTGCCGCAAAGATCATTAAGCAATCCTATTCCCGGGACTATTTCACCCAGATAGATCGCGCGACCCGCATGAGGTATTCCTCGTGATAGGTGACTACCGCACGGGACTATTTCACCCGCATAAGCCCATAAGGACTCGCATGAGGTATTCCTCGCATCATGGGTAGCAAATCCACTAAACAGTGGTATAACGCCTTGGGGTTTACCCTCATTTATACTCTTACCCCGCAGTGGTATAACGTCTTGGGGTTTACCCTCATTTATACTCTTACCTCAAGCAGTGGTATAACGCCTCGGGGTTTACCCTCATTTATACTCTTACCCTAGCTCAACCGGCCATCATACATAACATAAGCCCTACAGGCTTATCATACAATAAATAAGCAAGTTAAGAAATCCCCCTAACTTCTTATTAGCCTTATTCATATACATTCTCATTTTAGTTTACTTAAGGCACTAACATGTCATTATAAAATCCGGGAATTTAACCCAAAGTACTACGATTTCTATTCTTTTAAAAATGACTCTTTTCATATATAACTTCCAAGATACTAATAACCGTAGTATCAAGTCATAACTACTTTTCAAGACAAGTCACGATACCTTTTAGAAATACAATTAGGCTTCTAAATCAAGTGACTTCTTTCTTTTAAAACCTTAGGCAATTGATGCCTTTAATCAAATTGCCTTTCAATAAATCAAGCCATTTATCTTTCCATAAAGTCAATATAACCAACTCCCCATAAAGTCGTTATATTCACTTTATGCATTAGTCAAGTACAATTTCCTATCCAAGGGACTTATTCGTTTAAAACGAAACAAGTATCGCATACTTTAAAACTCTTCAAGTCCCTTAACATACTTAAATTACTTTGAGTAAACCACTCTTTAAACTTTCCATAAAAACAAGTATCAAAATACTTTCAACATACTTAAAGTCTCTTAACTTTGAAAACCAAGATATCCTTAACATTTAAACAAGTGAGTTAATTCCCTAACTCAATCAACTTGGACATTCCTAAAATAAGCCAAGGATGTCAAATTGACTAGATTGTCAAAATCTCAGACGCTCACCGCACTATATACGTGAAACTAGTCATGCTCAAAAGATAGGAAAAGTTCCACATACCTCTTCTGTCAAACCACTTGTCAAGTACAAATTCCCGCCGTAGTATGTCAACCTATAATATTCACAATACGTCCATTAAAGCCTTACTTCAAACGTAGAATATTATAAGTGTTAAGTCTCTAAATTCTACTAAAATCTGACAAAGACCTCCTTTGTTTTTACTAACTTTGCCACCTTTTCCAAGGTCGAAATACAATAACCAAACAGCCCCAATTGGCTCATAACAATATAGAAGGTAATCCAACGCAAATGAATAACCAAACAGCCCCAATTGGCTCACAATAATATAACAATACCAATTCTTATTCAATTTCCATTTCAATCCAAATTGGTAGCATAATAAGATATCAAGCCGCAATTGATTCTAGCTACTACATTCTCCAAGTAGGTAACATGCGACAAATCAATTTATCGATCAAATTGGATTTCAATTTCAAATGGCTAAATATGACATTTTCGGATTTTGAGCTTCCAATTCCATAACACTTATCTAACTTCATAACACATATCACATGACCACTTATAACTTATCATAACATGAAATCTTCAATTACAAAAGTAAAACGAAGATTATACCTCATTTAGCCCAATTTTGATCCAAGATCACAAGTCGATCCTTAGCAACTTTAGCTCATCCTTTTTGAAATTCTTCTTCCCGCTAAAATCATCTCTACTAACCCCCTACAAGCTTGCCAACATATTTCCTTCTTGTTGTCTTTCCAAAAATCTCATTTAGGCTTAGGGTTTTAACCATTTGAGAGAGAAGAAGAGAAGAGAAAATTGGGTGAAGTCTTGCAAATGATTTTAATCTAGCAAGACTTGGTCATATATAGCCTTTATCTTGTTCCACAAGTTGGGGGAACATTTGTCACACACCCAGGGGTCCTCTACAACAAATATCTTCTATTTTTACCCTATTTCCGCAAAAAATCCCGCCGCGGCCCTGCAGCCGGCGCCGCGGCGCTGCAATATCGCATAAATTTCAGCTTTCCGGCCGCGCCACAGATCCATGGCCGCGGTGCCTCGACTTCGTCTGTTCTGTCAGCCGATCTTGTAACGTCCATAACTTTCTACTCCGATGTCCTATCGACGAGAGGTTTGTTGCGTTGGAAACTAGACTAAATGAACTTCATATTAGGCTTTTGAAACACCTAAAAACTCCAATTATACTAGGAGATATACTGCTTCCAAGTTGATTGAAAAACTGCCCAAAAATATTTTGCCAACTTAATATTTTTTTTTCTTTTTCCAACTTCGAATCTTATTTCCTTTCGTACGTTCTCATCTCATCCTCTTGGAGTTACGGGGTGTAACACCTGCTCCCGAATATCCCTGGCGACCAAACCTCCGGCCAGAAGACCGGGAAGGAGCACTCTGTGCCGGCTGAGATGTAGACCTAGTCTGCTGTTGAGGTTGTCCGCCTCGAAAGTTACCCCGAACTCGCCATCCTCGCCCTCGGGCCGGCCCGAGTCTAGCCGACTCTCTCTCTGCCCCTCGCGCATAAGCTTGCATCTCGAAATGTCCATACCGGGCCAAGAGCTACTCCTGTGCATGCAGAATCATATAATGGTTCAGCCCCATCACATAACAAATGAACTCGTCGCCATATTAGCCACAATAGTGTGCGATACCTAGCCAACGAGTCAAACCTGTGTTGTATTCTCGATGGTCCTCCCATTCTCGCCTCAATGACAAGAACCTATCAACACGGGCTCTCCTCATTTCGTGAGGCAAAAGTGATCAAGAAAGGCCTCCGTGAACTCATCCCAAACTGCTGGACGAGCACCCACACCTCTCGACAGCTCCCAAGACTCAAACCAGTTCAACGCAATATCGCGTAACCGATAAGAAGCTAACACAACTAACTCTGTCTCCGAGGCCCTAAGCACCTGCATAGTCCACTGTAGCTTCCGAACGAACTCTTGAGGATCATCCTCAGATCTCGAACCATAAAACTCGGGTGGACTACAACCTGTAAAATCCCAATCCTCAAACCGGGCCTAGGGTTATCTACTCGCTTCCGGCTTGCCACGCCTACCACTATGCTAGTCAATAGCCCGACCGCTCTCCATAATCTCTAAACTCGCCTGGTCAGCGGATCGAGGCTCGCACGAATCCTCGAGCTACCGCCGGCCTTCTAATACCGGCGTGGACTCGCCGATCCGCCTACTACCTCGTGCATAGTCTGTGCCCGAGTCCCGTAACCCTCAGGTACCACTAGCAGCTCGCCGCTTTGCCTTCTCGGGCCTCGGCCGCCTTCCGCGAGGCATAATCACATAAGAAGGGTCGAGAGGATTCAACCTACTAGATGCTTCATCGCACGATCTCAAAGAGAGAAGAATGGAAACTAATCCTAAATGTCCCTGTAGCCTCATGATTATAGATGTGGTGCACAATACACCAATAATCAAGACTTACTAGACACGGTCTCAGAGACACTTTCCGAGGACTAATCGCTCGATACCACTTTTGTCACGACTCAAGCCCGCGATCGGTGCACCCTTCCAGGTATACATCAGAGATAATCAGCGGAACATACGTGAAACTAAAAAATCAACAAAGATAAAATCAACAGGTTAGCCGATAAGGCTACCTCTTCAAATAAGTAAATACATACACGAAGCAGTTGCCTCCTTTCCTTTTACAAACTGACCCACAATATGTGACTACTGCACTTCTAAGAGTTTTAACATAACAACCGTGGCGGGACAGGCCCCGCCATACCCTCGAATATACATGAATCTACAACCTCGTGGAAAACTGCACAAGAGATAAGCCTCCGAGCAAATGGAGTTTTTTCCCAAAATCAACCGAGATCCTAAGATCAAGGATCACCAACCTGGTACCTAAAACTCGCGGTCATGAACGCAGCTTCGGCGGGGCCGCATAACAAAAATTTAATATGGAATGTAAATAACGATAGTAAATGTGATCATAATCAGACAAAAGAATGACAGGGACAAGTATAAAAAGTACATACCAGATCATGCCGTGTCATTACCACTTATGAACTTAATCGTATCTTATTGTCTTTTCCCATTTTCAATAAAAGTTATAGTCACATTCTAACGTACATGATTTAGGAAAAATCATTAAGTTCATTACCATAAGACTTACTTATCTTTCAAAACATAATCCGGCCCTTTATGGAGGGACGCATATACTACCCGGCCCAATCTAGGACGCGATCAAGTCACACAAATATCAAAGCGTGCCCGTGGAATCCCCCATCACTGCCGACAACTATAAGTGTAAAATATAACCACGTGACGCGCCTGGCATCCCACCTCACCGCTTGCATACATACACAACACATATATATATCTCCTACCCGTGGAATACAACATCACTGCAGACATCAGTAGGTGTAAAATATAACCATGTGTCGCGCCCGTGGCATCCCACCTCACTGTCGGCTTACACATATACAACACATATATATATATATAACGCGGCCGCATGCCGAATCCACATCGTATAAGCATGGCCATAACGCGTCTCTGCATCCTCATCGTAGCGCAGTCTTCGCCGAGCTAGCCCATGGAGTAATAATATAACATGCCCCTAATCCTCATCGCTGGTACATGTCTTCGCCGGGAGCTAGCCCATGGAGTAAAATATAACACGGTCGCATGCCCTAATCCCACATCGTATAAGCATGGCCATGGAGTAATAAAACGCGCGCATCTAACCCGCATCTCGCCGCACGCCTGCGATCCTCATCGATAAGCATGGCCAAGATCAATCACAATGGAAGCATACCTGGAATCCCTCACATCGCTTGCAGACGCCCAATAAAATGTCCGGCATCTAACCCACATCCTGGTCACATGCCCTAATCTCACATCGATAAGCATGTCCAAGGATCAATCATGATGGAAGCATACCCGTGGAATCCCCTGCCTCGCCGCAGACGCCCAAGTAAACTTATAACTGCATACCGCCTCCAACTGAGAGTCACGACAACGTAACATATAATACTTGCACTTAAAGCTATCACAAGCAAACACAGGCAAGTTCATTAAACCTTTAGACTTCCATTTTATAAACTCATGGCACTTCCGTTTCTCACATAAAAATCCGGGAATTTAACCCCAAGTACTACGCACCTCTACTCTTTTAGAAAGACTCTTTTTCAAATAAAACTTCCAAGATACTAACAACCGTAGTATCAAGTCATATCTACCTTCAAGACAAGTCACAATACCTTTTTAGAAATACAATTACCGGCTTCTAAATCAAGTGACTTCTTTTATAATAAAACCTTAGGCAATTGATGCTTTAAAAATCAAATCGCCTTTTCATTAAATCAAGTCATTATCTTTTCATAAAGCAAATATAACCAACTTTCCATAAAGCCGTTATAATCCTTTGTGTTCTGGACAAATTCATTCCTTTTATCACCAAGAGACTTATACTTTCAAAATACTTCAAGTCCCTTAACTTTTAAGAAAACAAGTCTTTCCAAATCGAGTATTCTATACTTGTAAATCAATTCATTTCTTCCTTTAAGAATCAAGTCTCCTAACTTGAAAAATAAAGTCTCTTAACCTTAAGAATTTGAGATCCATAGCCTTAAAACTTCATACGTAAATTCTTATAAGTTAAGTAACATATACTTGGTGCGTTGTGAATAAGTTATACTTAATTATAACGATCTTATTCAAGTAGCCATGATCTAGAAAATGTAATACAATTTTGTCTTATCTTAGCTTCTATGCAGATGGAGAATTCTACTCATTTTAACATAATTGATTGTCATTACACTTTCCTTTATTAACGCTTCAATGGCTTGCTCGCTACTTATTCTCTTTCGTGCCATAGATTAGCCAAGTCAACTTGGCTCCAAAGTACCTCCTAACGACTCTTACCAACATCCCCCATAAGACTCGGTAAGGACCTAGGATAACTTTGACATAAACTTTATGTCACGACCCGAACCCGGGCCCGTGACTGGTGCCTTACCCCGGGCACCCTAGTGATACAACATCAGAGTAATCAGCGGAATATAAAACAAGACATGACATAAATGAAATGAGAAACAGTTTATCTGAGCAAAGTTGCCTTTCGGCATATATATAAAAACATGAAACCGAACAGTTACATCCCTTTTACAAACTCGCCACAACAAAGATTACATGCACTTAAGAATGATATAATAACAATGGCGGACAGTGGCTCGCCATACCCTCGAATGTAAGTACTTACAACGACAGGACTATACTATCGATAAGCCTCCGAGAAACGGAGCTTCCCAACGCTGAATCGTGACTCCTACGAGCGAGGATCAACAATCGCGTACTTACCTGCGCATTTAACGCAGCTTCGGGCGAGGTCAAGATAACAGTACCAAGTGAAATCAAAATATCAGAATGAAATCATAATAGTCTATATGAAATGTAAGACATGTATGATAACCAAACTACAGCCACAATAAATAAGCAATATGTCAAGTCGTGACTCACGCCTCAAAGTCATCACTCAAATATAACTACGGGTCTCACGCCCATAACATCAATCATGCCCGTGATTACCTTTCCTCACCGCCAGCCTATGATATAAAAGCACCAAGGAATACATGAACACCGTGTCCCACTGTGTCATAATAAAACCGCACGGTAAGTACGGGCATAGCCGACTACTAAAACCTACGCATCAACAAGGTCATAAATCAGATCACGAGGTCCGTTTGCACCGCCACATGATCGAAGCCGCCACTCGCCTCGCAGATCAAATGCGCGCTGCCTAATCCTCGAACTTCCCGCAGCCCGCATAAGGCCACTCACATAGGCCCGCATGAGGTATTCCCGCATCGAGGGTAGCTACTCCTAAGATCGCCCCGACACGCACCGCATGGCCACATAGATCGCATGACCACAAAGGCCGCACACTAACCTGAACTCGTAGCTCGCATAGGTCCTCTCGACCTGCATGAGGTATTCTCGAATCACGGTCCTGCATCACCGAGTCTACCCCCAGACGGAGGGCCTAACCCCTGTGATCATGTCAAGAGGCGAGTGATATAATACTAACATAACAAATTATCGTTAAACAACATAAGCACAACAAGTGGAAACCCCTTTACACAAACATCACAAGATACTAACACACGTAGATCCTAACATGTTTACTTATCAAATCAACAAGAAAGTATTACAAGGCTATCACAAACCAACACAATCAAGTTATTCACACAAGGCACTTCCTACTTTATGTCAACAAGTTTGGGTTTTTATCCCCAAAGTATTTCATACATTACTTCTTTAAAAGATCCGCTTTTCACAAAAGTCACACAATACCCGTAGTATAAAAAAATAGAGTGACTATCTTTTTGAGTAAACCAAAACACTTCCTTCAGAAATCAAGTAACAACATTATTATCCAAACGCTCAAGTTTGCCTAATTTCAAATGCTCAAGTTTCTCATTTTCAAAGGTTTCAGAGTTCATAGTCTTAATCATTTAATAATATAATTCTTTTAAAACAACTGAGAAACATATACCTTATGTGTGAGTAGGTTATTCTTGTTCATAACAATCTTATTAAAGCAACCATGATCTAGAAATGTAATATCATTTTGTCTTATCTTAGCTTCTATGCAGATGGAGGTTTCTACCGGTTTTAATAATACTTAATTAGTCAATACATTTCCCTTTATTAACGCCGCAGTTGGTCCGCTCGATACTTATTCGATTTCCAAATCAAGAAACATTATTCCTTTGAAAACTAAGTACTCATTACTCACGAATGAGGTTTCACACTTTTAACAAAATTCATATTAATTGATTAAGTCAAGTCTTTTATCTTTTAAGATCAAGTCTCTTAACTTCTAAAATCAATGAACCATTCTTTTTATCTTCTTAAGTCGTTATACCTAACTTCCCATAAAGCTAGTATAACTCTTAAGCTTTTAAAACCAAGTATTACTCTTCTTTCAAAATGGTTCTTAATTCTTTGAAATACTTCAAGATTCTTATTATTTAGACTCAAGTCAAAAGACATCGCAAAGAAAAACCACGCTCGCTAACACACGACGCTCACCGCACTATATATATTCTTTTAAAATATCATGCTCAAGAGGATAGGAAGAATCACATACTCGCGACGATTATCGATAATTAGCAAAACGCTCCACCGCTTATAACCCGCTAGCCTTGTCCACCTTCCAAGTAGAACACGCCACTCGCAGATTTCAACCTATAAAGGCCATATACGCCTATCAACGCCTAGACTACTCAGAATATTCTAAGCAGAGGGTTCTCTATTCTACGGAAAATCGGGCAAAGACTTCTCACCCGTTAAACTACACAAGTTCATCGCAAATACACCCATGTAAGTACGCTTTAATCTTCTTCTTTAATATCCTTCTATTACAGCTCAAATCTCTTCAGAATATCCTTCTATGAATCTTATATTCATTTCTATACTACAAAGATGTAATTTCCAATTACAATAGAAGGTCAAGAGTATTTACCTCGATAAGCCCAAAATTATCCAAGTTTAAACGTCGATCCCGAGCAACGCTTAGCTCCTACTCCGCGCCCAACCCGCCTCCAAACAACCCTTAGAAGTTCTACGCAACTTCTTCTTAATACTTCAACCAACTATGAAGATTTTCCTGTGGTTTCGCTTTGAGACTAAAAGGACATAAGGTAGTATTTTCTGCTCTACGATAGAGGTAACTTTGGAATACTACAAGGTATAAGGCTAAGGTATTTTGGAATAAGAATAATACTGAGAGTATTTTCTACCAAGAGGGGGTATTTTACGAGAACAACTAGGCAAGGGGGTATGTCTCGCCAACACCACTAGAGGGTGTTTCTGCCAAGGCCTTCTCATGGGGGAGCTCTTGGACGAGAGCTTCACTACAAGGGAGGAGGGATTTTAAGACTTAGAAGTCATTTGAGGGATGAAGAAATCCTTCAACTAAGCATGGTATTTATAGGAAACTAATGGCCAAGATCAAGACAAGTGGTGGGCAAGTGAGGGTGAGGATTTGCCCAAGTGCCCCTAGCCATCTACTCTCAATTCACTCCAAACATTGACCCATGGTTTAGGCAACAAAACATGGCACAAAACGTGCCCCTTTCGCCACTAATCCGCCAACTTGAGGTGACAAGTGTCGCCCTCTCGTTGGTCCAAAATATTTCATCTCTCGGAAAAATCCGCAAAAATTATTAAAGTCGCAACCGTAATTTTCCCCTCGCAAAGTTTGGAAAACGTTTCGTCGGAAAACAATTCTTTTCGTGGGTTGTGAACAAAATTTTCGTCCCTTGCCTAACTTAAGGCTTAAACTTTTATACGTACGCCCTTACGTACATACTCTGGAAATACGGGGTATAACATTTTCCCCTCCTTAGAAACATTCGTCCCGAATGTTCCTTCTCAAGACGGATAACGATGAAGTTCCTTTTAACTTAAACAAGTTGCCAATGCCACAAAATAACACACGCGCAAATACTTACATCCAAGTCCACGAGGAATCACCTCTAGCATCACAAAAGCTCCCACCCAAAGTTTAAACGATACTCCCTTAAGAAACGATCACTTCTATTCTCTTAACACATGTTCACTTCTTCCCTTACTCGCATTCTCCTCGTGATACTCGAACTCTTTCTCATAACTTACCACATTTCACATCGCTTGGCCTAAATCTCGGGTTACTACCTCCAACTTGGTCATCACATCGAAACAACTGACGGATCTCCGATACTTTTCGAACCTATCAACACGAAAGACCGGACGATCGCTTCCTACGCCTGACGGCAATGCTAACTTATAGCAACCCGCCTGCTCTACAAACAATCCAAATGCCCAAAAGTACTTCGTTAAGTTTCTCGCTTAAAACTCGCCACACTTTCTCCGGTGGTACCTTCAAGAAGACTCACCACAACTCGAACTCTAAGCGCCGCCGATTATCCGCACGACTTCGCTGATTCTCGAGCTTCCAATAACCTCTTCTCGATAAGCTTCACCCTATCCACATCCCGCCAAACAAGTATGAACCAACTATCTGAACCTTGCCAACATCGAACCAATCGACCGACAACTTACACTTCCGCCCCTACAAGGCGTCATAAGGCGATATCCGAATACTGATATGGCAGCTATTATAATACACACTCAACCAAGAGGCGAATAATCCTTACAATACCCTCAAATCCAAACACCGCCCGAGGGCGAACGCGACATCGAGACTCACCGAAGTTCCTAACCCCGCCTTGGTAAAACTTCCAAACACGAATAGCCATAACTGGCTCCTCCGCTCATAGGTGAAAGTAGGCACCTCGCCCACTTTACAACCTTCCCGATACAATCATCTCGCATAACCTCTCGCCGAGTAAACGGCCTTGACTAAAAGACAAGATGGCTGACCTCATCGCCCGACCATCGTCGAACGCATCCACGAACTCGCACTGTTAACTAAACTTGGGCCTAACACCTCGTGACTCCTATCACAAAGCGGACCACCACAAACCGACCCCACCACAATACAAAGCCGCGGGTTGACCCGCGACGGCCCTCAACCCGACCGCTATCGCAAGAAAACTCTGTTCCCGATCCGAACAATCTCACCATCGAGTCACGAAAACCTAGTGGTCTTCTTAGCTCAACTACCCTCTTCATATCATACCACTCGTGGACTTATCACACGAATACATCTCACGAGTACTAAGCACTCCGAGCAAGTGGTCAAACATAAAATAAATCTTTTACTCGAGATGGCCTTGCCTCTAAGGTCTCCACGATAATATTCTAAGGCTCACACTTTCCTAACCCCAATCTTACCCTTTTAACTAACCATGATTTCTAATCATAATTAACACAACGTCAGTTCAACACAACACTTATGATATACTCGCCTTAACACACATACAAATCTCTGTAGGTTAAGGATATACCAGATCTACCGCTTCACTACCCTTTGTCGCTCTAATCAATCCCGCCTGTTGGGCGATAGCTAGTAAGATGATGAACTAGCCACCGATCCCGGCGCTAAGTCTCTATCCGCGCCACTGCCTGACAATTTCTCGCAAATGGCACGCTGGCCGCAAGCAAAACAAGCCGTCAAGAAATACGACACTCCCCACCATGACACTTACCACAACGGCCACACCGAGGTGGGGGTGGCCTCCTCTGGCTAACACCCCTTCCTCTCCGAACTACTGAATCTTCAACTGATCTGGTAGGCTGAGTCCTCCTACTTGCATCTCTCCTACAAGGAGATCCTTTCGACACATGGCCATGACGGTCGCAGGTAAAACAAGCACCAACAAAAGATGACATTCCCCGGGATGACGCCGCATATCGCGGAACACCGGGAAAATCAACCGGCCGGGCCGATCCTACGTAGCCGTGAACCTAAGCCTCGAGCTCGCCCAACTCCAGATACCCCGAACGCCCCGAACTCGCGAGGACCACTCGCACTAGCGGAGGTGCTTATCTAATCTGCCGAGGTGGTTTGCCTCAAAGTTACCAGCGATCCCGCCGATCGCCTCTTCTCGCCCTGATTAACTGCCGATCTCTACGCTTTCGGCCACGCGCATAAGCCCGCACGTGCCATGCTCAAGCTCGATCGATGAGCTACTCTTGCACAACCTCTCTTAGATAGTCCTCGCGACCCGTGATAAATCGATACATAATATACTCTCGTTGCTAACTCCTAGCTAGTAACAGGTCGCTTTTCAGCCTATACTTTCGCCATCGTCGTGGAACCGGGTTCAAATATCATGGCCGCAGAGGAATCCGCCGCTAGACTCGCTAGATCGCGACGAGCGTAACTCCCGAATGAAGCACCACCCTAGGTGATGATTGGGCTGTGCTCTCAGAACCTCTCAGATTTACTCGCAGCCTCCTCGCTTGCCTTCTTCTGGGCCCGGCCGTTTTACGCGAGGCATAACCGTAGGGAAAGGAATACGTTAGAGGGTCGACTTGTAACATACGCCTCTAAGGCACGATCTCAGAGTGAGAAGAACGGAAACCAATCCTAAATATCCTATACCTCTCGACATCGTGGTGCACAACACACCGATAATCAAGACTTACTAGATACGGTTCAGACACTTTCCGAGGATTAATCGCTCGATACCACTTTTGTCACGACCAACCTCGGCCCGCGGATCGTGCCTTACCCCGCACCCTAGTGATACAACATCGAGTAATCGGAATATAAAACAAGACATGACATAAATGAAATGAGAAACAGCTTTATTCGAGCAAAGTTGCCTTTCGCATATATATAAAAACATGAAACCGAATAGCTACATCCTTTACAAACTCGCCACAACAAGATTTCATGCACTTAAGAATGATATAACAACAATGGCGACAGTGGCCCGCCATACCCCGAATGTAAGTACCTACAACGACAGGGACTATACTATCGATAAGCCTCCGAGAAACGGAGCTTCCCAAACGCTGAATCGTGACTCCTACGAGCGAGGATCAACAATCGTGTACTTCACCGCGGATGAACGCAGCTCAAGCGAGGTCGATAACAGTACCAAGTATGTGAAATCAAAATATCAGAAATGAAATCATAAAAGTCTATATGAAATGTAAGACATGTATGATAACCAAACTACGCTCACACAAATAAGCAATATGTACTGTGACTCACGCCTCAAAGTCATCACTCAAATATAACTACGGGTCTCACGCCCATAACATCAATCATGCCTGGAATACCTTCCTCACCGCCAGCCTATGATATAAAAGCACCAAGGAATACACATGAACACCGTGTCCCACCCGTGTCATAATAAACCGCACGGTAAGTACGAAGGCATAGCCGACTACTAAAACCTACGCATCAACAAGGTCATAAATCAGATCACGAGGTCCGCTCAGACCGCCACATGATCGGCCGCCACTCGCCCGCAGATCAAATGTGCGCGCCTAATCTCGAACTTCCCGCAGCCCGCATAGGCCACTCACATAGGCCCGCATGAGGTATTCCCGCATCGAGGGTAGCTACTCCCAAGATCGCCCCGACTCGCACCGCATGGCCACATAGATCGCATGACCACAAAGGCCGCACACTAACCTCGAACTCGTAGCCCGCATAGTCCCCGGACCCGCATGAGGTATTCTCGAATCACGGTCCTGCATCACCGAGTCTACCCCGTGACGGAGGGCGCCTTAACCCCTGTGATCATGTCAAGAGCGAGTGATATAATACTAACATAACAGCCTATCGTTAAACAACATAAGCACAACAAGTGGAAACCCTTTACACAAACATCACAAGATACTAACACACGTAGCATCCTAACATGTTTACTTATCAAATCAACAAGAAAGTATTACAAGGCTATCACAAACCAACACAATCAAGTTATTCACACAAGGCACTTCCTACTTTATGTCAACAAGTTTGGGCTTTATCCCCAAAGTACTTCATACATTACTTTAAAAGATCCGCTTTCTTTCACAAAAGTCACACAATACCCGTAGTATAAAAAAATAGAGTGACTATCTTTTGAGTAAACCAAAACACTTCCCTTCAGAAATCAAGTAACAACATTATTATCCAAACGCTCAAGTTTGCCTAATTTCAAATGCTCAAGTTTCTCATTTTCAAAGGTTTCAGAGTTCATAGTCTTAATCATTTAATAATATAATTCTCTTTAAAACAACTGAGAAACATATACCTTATGTGAGTAGGTTATTCTTGTTCATAACAATCTTATTAAAGCAAATGCATGATCTAGGAAATGTAATATCATTTTGTCTTATCTTAGCTTCTATGCAGATGGAGGTTTCTACCGGTTTTAATAATACTTAATTAGTCAATACATTTCCCTTTATTAACGCCGCAGTTGGTCCGCTCGATACTTATTCGATTTCAAATCAAGAAACATTATTCCTTTGAAAAACCAAGTACTCATTACTCACGAACGAGGTTTCACACTTTTAACAAAATTCATATTAATTGATTAAGTCAAGTCTCTTATCTTTTAAGATCAAGTCTCTTAACTTCTAAAATCAATGAACCATTCTTTTTATCTTCTTAAGCCGTTATATCTAACTTCCCATAAAGCTAGTATAACTCTTAAGCTTTTAAAACCAAGTATTACTCTTCTTTCAAAAATGGTTCTTAATTCTTTTGAAATACTTCAAGATTCTTATTATTTAGACTCAAGTCAAAAGACATCGCAAAGAAAACCACGCTCGCTAACACACGACGCTCACCGCACTATATATATTCTTTAAAATATCATGCTCAAGAGGATAGGAAGAATCACATACCTCGCGACGATTATCGATAATTAGCAAAACGCTCCACCGCTATAACCCGCCTTTTGTCCACCTTCCAAGTAACACGCTACTCGCAAAGATTTCAACCTATAAAGGCCATATACGCCTATCAACGCCTAGACTACTCGTAGAATATTCTAAGCAGAGGTTCTCTATTCTACTAAAATCGGGCAGACTTCCCTACCAAGTAAACTACACAAGTTCATCGCAAATACACCCTATGTAAGTACGCTTAATCTTCTTCTTTAATATCCTTCTATTACGCTCAAATCTCTTCTCAGAATATCCTTCTATGAATCTTATTTTCATTTCTATACTACTACAGATGTAATTTCCAATACTAATAAGGTCAAGAGTATTTACCTCGATAAGCCCAAAATTATCCAAGTTTAAATGTCGATCCCGAGCAACGCTAGCTCCTACTCTAGGCGCCCAACCCGCCTCCAAACAACCCTTAGAAGTTCTACGCAACTTCTTCTTAATACTTCAACCAACTATGAAGATTTTCCATGTGGTTTCGCTTTGAGACTAAAGGACATAAGGTAGTATTTCTGCTCTACGATGAGGTAACTTTGGAATACTACAAGGTATAAGGCTAAGGTATTTTGAATAAGAACAATACTGAGAGTATTTTCTACCAAGAGGGGGTATTTTACGAGAACAACTAGGCAAGTGGGTATGTCTCGCCAACACCACTAGGAGGGTGTTTTCGCCAAGGCCTTCTCATGGGGGAGCTCTTTGGACAGAGCTTCACTACAAGTGGAGGAGGGATTTTAAGACTTAGAAGTCATTTGAGGGATGAAGAAATACTTCAACTAATGGGTTATTTATAGGGAAACCAATGGCCAAGATCAAGACAAGTGGGGCAAGTGGAGGCGAGGATTTGCCCAAGTGCCCCTAGCCATCTACTCCTCAATTCACTCCAAACATTGACCCATGGTTTAGGCAACAAAACATGGCACAAAACGTGCCCCTTTCGCCACTAATCCGCCAACTTGAGGGTGACAAGTGTCGCCTCTCGTTGGTCCAAAATATTTCATCTCTCGGAAAAATCCGCAAAAATTATTAAAGTCGCAACGTAATTTTCCTCGCAGTTTGGAAAACGCTTCGCCGAAACAATTCTTTTCGCATGGGTTGTGAACAAAATTTTCGCCCTTGCCTAACTTAAGGCTTAAACTTTTATACGCACGCCTACGCATATACCGAAATACGGGGTATAACATTTTCCCCTCCTTAGAAACATTCGTCCCGAATGTTCCTTCTCAAGACGGATAACGATGAAGTTCCTTTTAACTTAAACAAGTTGCCAATGCCACATATGGCCACAAAATAACACACGCGCAAATACTTACATCCAAGTCCACGAGGAATCACCTCTAGCATCACAAAAGCTCCCACCCAAAGTTTAAACGATACTCCCTTAAGAAACGATCACTTATATTCTCTTAACACATGTTCACTTCTTCCCTTACTCGTCGTACCCTCCTCGTATACTCGAACTCTTTCTCATAACTTACCACATTTCATATCGCTTGCCTCAAATCTCTGGGTTACTACCTCCAACTTGGTCATCATTACTGGAAACAATCTGGATGGATCTCCGATACTTTTCCGAA
Source organism: Przewalskia tangutica (assembly GCA_029844215.1). Lineage (NCBI taxonomy): Eukaryota > Viridiplantae > Streptophyta > Magnoliopsida > Solanales > Solanaceae > Przewalskia > Przewalskia tangutica. The sequence goes on from CM056729.1 coordinate 87,071,338, forward strand.
CCTATCAACACGAAAGACCGGACGTACTGCCTCCTACGTCGGACGACAATGCTAACTTATAGGCAACCTGGCCTGTTCTAAAAACAATCTGAAAATGCCCAAAAGTACTTTGGGTTAAGTTTCCCCTGCTTTCCAAAACTCGTCACACCCTCTCCGGGGTGGTACCTTCAAGAAGACTCACCGTCAACCTGAACTCTAAGCGTCGTCGCCGATTATCCGCACGACTTCTGTTGATTCTGAGCTTCCAATAACCTCTTCTGGATAAGCTTCACCCTATCCACATCCTGCCGAAACAAGTATGAACCAACTATCTGAACCTTGCCAACATCGAACCAATCGACCGACAACTTACACTTCCGCCCCTACAAGGCGTCATAAGGCGATATCCGAATACTGATATGGTAGCTATTATAATACACACTCAACCAAGAGGCGAATAATCCTTACAGCTACCCCTGAAATCCAAACACTGGCCTGAGGGCGAATGCGATACTGAGACTCACCTGAGTTCCTAACCCTGCCTTGGTAAAACTTCCAAAACACGAAATAGCCATAACCTGGGCTCCTCTGCCCGTCATAGGGTGAAAGTAGGCACCTCGTCCAGCCTTACAACCTTCCTGATACAATCATCTCGCATAACCCTCTGCCGAGTAAACGGTCTTGACTAAAAGACAAGATGGGCTGACCTCATCGGCCCGACTACTGGTCGAACGCATCCACGAACTCGTACTCTGGTTAACTAAACTTGGGCCTAACACCCTCGTAACCCTATCACAAAGCGGGACCACAACAAACTGACCCCACCACAATACAGGCCGCGGGTTGACCCGCGATCGGTCCTCAACCCGACCTGCTATCGCGCAAAAACTCTTGTTCCCCGATCCGGAACAATCTCACCATCGAGTCACGAAAACCTAGTGGTCTTCTTAGCTCAACTACCCTCTTTCATATCATACCACCTGTGGACTTATCACACGAATACATCTCACGAGTACTAAGCACTCCGATAAGGGTCAAACATAAAATAAATCTTTTACTCGAGATGGCCTTGCCTCTAAGGTCTCCACGTATAATATTCTAAGGCTCACACTTTCCCTAACCCCAATCTTACCCTTTTAACTAACCATGATTTCTAATCATAATTAACACAATGCTGTCTGAACACAACACTTATGATATACTCGTCTTAACACACATACAAATCTCTAGAGGGTTAAGGATATACCTGTATCTACTGCTTCACTACCCTTTGTCGTTCTAATCAATCCTGCCCTGTTGGGCGCATAGCTAGGGAAGATGATGAACTAGCCACTGATCCCGAAGGCTAAGTCTCTATATCTGCGCCACACCTCTGGTCGGACAATTTCTCGCAAAATGGCCCTGCTGGCCGCAAGCAAAACAAGCTGTCGAAGAAATACGACACTCCCCACCATGACACTTACCACAACGGCCACACCGAGGTGGGGGTGGCCTCCTCTGGCTAACACCCCTTCCTCTCCGAACTACTGAATCCTCAACTGATCTGGTAGGCTGAGTCCTCCTACTTGCATCCCTCCTACTAGGACATCCTTTCGACACATGGCCCTGACGGTCGCAGGTAAAACAAGCACCAACAAAAGATGACATTCCCGACGACGCCGCCTTATCGTGGAACACTGGGAAAATCAATCCGGCTGGCCGAACCTACGTAGAGCGTGAACCTAAGCCCCGAGCTCGCCCAACTCCAGATACCCCGAACGCCCCGAACTCCCGCGAGGACAACTCGCACCGCGAGGTGCATATCTAATTCTGCCAGGCGGTTTGCCTCAAAGTTACCAAAGGATCTCGCCGACGGGCCTCTTCGCCCTGATTAATCACAATCTCTACGCTTTCTGCCGCAAGCATAAGCCCGCACGCAGCCATGCTCAAGCTCGATCGACGAGCTACTCTTGCACAACCTCTCTTAGATAGTAATCATGACCCGTGATAAATCGATACATAATATACTCTGCTGCTAACTCCTAGCTAGTAATGTGGTCGCTTTCTACGCCTATACTTTCACATCGGGTCGTGGAACCAAGGTTCAAATATCATGGCCGCAGAGGAATCGTTGCCAGTTAGACTTCATTGGGATTGGTGTGGCACAACACACCGATAATCAAGACTTACTAGATACGGTTCAGACACTTTCCGAGGATTAACTTCTTCGATACCACTTTTGTCACGACCGAACTCGCCCGTGGATCGTGCCTTACCCTGCACCCTAGTGATACAACATCGTAGTAATCAATGAATATAAAACAAGACATGACATAAATGAAATGAGAAACAGCTTATTCTGAGAAAAGTTGTTTTCGCATATATATAAAAACATGAAACCGAATAGCTACATCCTTTACAAACTCGCCACAACAAGATTACTGCACTTCTAAGAATGATATAACAACAATGGCGACAGTGGCTCGCCATACCCTGAATGTAAGTACCTACAACGACAGGGACTATACCATCGATAAGCCTCCGAGAAACGGAGCTTCCCAAATGCAGAATCGTGACCCTACGAGCGAGGATCAACAATCGTGTACTTCTACCGCGCAGATGAACGCACTTCGGGCGAGGTCAAGATAACAGTACCAAGTATGTGAAATCAAAATATCAGAATGAAATCATAATAGTCTATATGAAACAGAAGACATGTATGATAACCAAAATACAGTTCACAATAAATAAGCAGTCATGTCAAGTCAGGGACTCACGCCCTCAAAGTCATCACTCAAATATAACTATGGGTCTCACGCCCATAACATCAATCATGCCCGTGGAATACCTTCCTCACTGCCGGCAGTCTATGATATAAAAGCACCAAGGAATACACATGAACACCAGGTCCCACCTGTGTCATAATAAAACCGTACGGGGTAAGTGTTACACCCCGGAAATTCCAGGATATGTTTATAAGAATGTACGTAAGAACTCAAATGTTAAGATTTGAGACGAGTGAAAATTATCGGAATTTTGGAAATTGTCGGAAAACGAAATATTGTGACGAATGGGAGGGCGACACGTGTCACCCCCTTAGTTGGTTGGACGAAATGGACCATGGGCTAAAGGGTCATTTGACCATATTAGAAATGAACAAGTCTTGCTAGCCTAGAGCTTGACATTATTGACTTGGTCAATGGGACCACAAGTCTTGATTTTTTTATAGAGAACTCATCCAAGCCTTTCATGTGTACTAATCTAGGCCCTTGAGTGTAGTATATGTACACTAGTAGTGCAAGAATTTGTCATTTCTCAACACTTAGAAAAATTTAAAGCTTGTTCTTGCTCCCTTTGTGAGCTCACGACAATGAGCCAATTTTTCTTGAGAAATTTTTTAGTTGTTGTCCAATAATCTCCCCACTTTAAACCAAGGTACCTAAGGGTATTGTAAGTGTTTCTCAATAGAAAGATCCCGGAAAAATGGTGTTTTCGTATTAGTCGCTAGGCGAAAACCTAAAGGGTTATTCAACTTGGAAGTTGAAACTTGAAGATGAGTTTTTCTTAAGCTTCTAAGGGTGGCTTGGAGTGGATTGGAATGTCGAAAGGAGGAGCTAAAGGTGCTAGGGATCGACTTGAACTCTTGGATCATATTTGGGCTAATTGAGGTATAACCTTCATTTTACTTTTGTAATTGAAGATTTCATGTTATGATAAGTTATAAGTGATCATGTGATTTGTGTTATGAAGTTTGATAAGTGACATGGATTGGAAGCTATAAAATCCGAAAATGTCATCTTTAGCCATTTGAAATTGAAATCCAATTTGATCGATAAATTGAATTGTCGCATGTTACCTACTTGGAGAATGTAGTAGCTAGAATCAATTGCGGCTTGATATCTTATTATGCTACCAATTTGGATTGAAATGGAAATTGAATAAGAATTGGTATTGTTATATTATTGTGAGCCAATTGGGGCTGTTTGGTTATTCATTTGCATTGGATTACCTTCTATATTATTGTGAGCCAATTGGGGCTGTTTGGTTATTCATTTGCATTGGATTACCTTCTATATTATTGTGAGCCAATTGGGGCATTTGGTTATTCAGTTGAATTGGATTAATTTTTATATTGTTGTGAGCCAATTGGGGCTGTTTGGTTATTGTATTTCGACCTTGGAAAAAGGTGGCAAAGTTAGTAAAAACAAAGGAGGTGCTGTCCGATTTTCCGTAGAATTTAGAGACTTAACACTTGGAATATTCTACGTTTGAAACTAGAAGTTAATAGACGTACTATGGTCATTATTGGTTGACATACTACGACGCGATCGACTTAGCAAGTGGATTAAACCGAAGAGGTATGTGGAACTTTCTTATCTCTTGAGCATGATTAAGTTGTAAATGTATAGTACGGTAGACGTACAAGAGTTTGCCAAATCTAGTCTATTTTGATATCCTTGGCTTATTTTAAGAATGCCCAAGTTGTTTGAGTTAGGGAATTAACTCACTTGTTTATATTATAAGGATATCTTGGTTTTCAAAAGTTAAGAGACTTTAAGTATGTTGAAAGTATTTTGATACTTGTTTTTATGGAAAGTTTAAAGAGTGGTTTACTCTAAGTACCTTAAGTATGTTAAGGACTTGAAGAGTTTTAAAGAATGTGATACTTGTTTCATTTTAAACGTATAAGTCCTCGAAAGTAATTTGTACTTGAATAAGGTATAAAGTGAATATAACGACTTTATGGGGAGTTGTTTATATTGGCTTTATGGAAAGATAAATGGCTTGATTTATTGAAAGGCAATTTGTTTTAAAGGCATCAATTGCCTAAGGTTTTACAAGAAAAGAAGTCACTTGATTTAGAAGCCTAATTTTATTTCTAAAAAGTATTGTGACTTGTCTTGAAAAGAATTGTAACTTGATACTACAGTTATTAGTATCTTGGAAGTGTTATAACGAAATGAGTCATTTTAAAAGAATAGAAATGAGTACTTTGGGTTAAATTCTGACTTTTATAAAAGACATGATAGTGCCTTAGGCAAACTAAAATGAGAGTGTATATAAACAAGAATAGTAAGAAGTTAGGGATTTCTTAACTTGCTTATGTATTGTATGATAAGCGGTAGTGCTTATGTTATGTGTAGTAGCGGATTTGTGCTAGTGATATATTATTCGCTTGGGTCATTCCGGGTTTGTGGCATTGCATATTTCCGTGGATTTGCTACCCACGACGCGAGGAATACCTCGCGAGTCCGTAGGGCTTATGCGGTGAAATAGTCCCACGCGGCGTCCAAATTTATGCGAGGAATACCTCATGCGAGTCCGTAAGGGCTTACGCGGGTGAAATAGTCCCATACGAGGAATACCTCACGCCGGTCCACCGGATCTACGCGTGAAATAGTCCCGTGAATAGATTGCTTAATGACACCGCGCGAGTGGTCCCGCTGATCGTGAGCTTTCCTACTTTATATTGTAAAGATACTCCTATTTACTCTCATTGTTAGTAAGGCACAGCATCGTTAATCGAGTTATCATACATGTCTCCGCTTTATTTTAGACTTATGATTTCATTACGCATTTCTGGCCACATATTTGGTACATGTTGTATCGACTTCCTTCGGGCCGCGTTACGCCGCAGTAGAGTACGCGTTGCCGATCCTCGCTCTTAGGATCACTGCTCACCGCTGAGAAGCTCCTTTATTCCGAGGCTTATTCCTCGGTATTGTCTGTTGTACATTCGTGGTATGGCGAGCCCCGTCCCGCCAGAGTTGTTATTCTTAGGTCCGTAGTCACATTGTGGATTGCGTAAAAGAAAAAATGTATCGTTTCTATTTCCGTTTGAGTATATTTTACTTAAGGTGGCCTTATCGCTAACTTTTTGTTGATTCATCGCTAAGTATTTTATCGCTATGTATGTTCCGCCGCTATTCTCTCGATGTATACGAAGCGGTGCCTGTGTAGGGCACCAGCCGCGCCCGGTCGGGTCGTGACAAAAGTGGTATCGAGCGCTTAGTCCTCTGAAAGTCTAGCATCGTGTCTAAGTAGAGTCTTGATTATCGCGTGTTGTGCACCACATCTATAATCGTGGGGTCGCAGGACATTTAGGATTGGTTTCATTCTTCTCACTCTAAGATCGTGCGATGAGTCAGATGGTTGTGGTCTCTCCCTAACAAGTATTGATTGTTTGCAGCTACGAGGAAGGCAGTAGTGACCCAGGGGAGATTATGTGGATTGCATATCCAGGTTGGTAATGGTTGTAGTTGGTATTGTGACATACAACTATGCGGATTTATGTATGAGGGTCAGACGCGTGTTGCCTAGAATGGTTTTAGATTACCAGGATTTGGTAAGGACTAGATAAATACCGGGGAGGTATGAAACAGTTTAATGAATTCTCATCAAGGTTTTACGGGCTAATTTGAGATAATTAGGAAATGATGAGTTATCGGAAAAGGTAATGGACCCTTAAGAAGTTATTATTAAGAGACTAAGTGGAAGACTATGTTAGTAACTTAAGCTACGTGGTATGCTTAAGGAAATTGTACGGGCGAGATCTGGACGAAGAAAGTATGGTTGTTGTGGTCAAGACAACACGATTATGGTATTACGAGAAGTTTTTGTACCCGGTTACGGGGGGCTGATAAGATAGGCTTGGAGCATGGAAATTGCGAGCCTGAGAATGTGATAACCGTCGAGACCTTAGATATATAAGGCCTTCTCGGGTAGTAAAATTAAGTCAGACCAAGGGTAAGAGTTAAGTGCGACGCCGAGTAGAGTTGAGGACCTATTAAGGGTCGCCCCATAGCTTGAAATGAAATGGGATCAGTTGGTAGTAGTCCCGCTACGTGACAGGGTCACGAGGGTGTAAGGCCCAAGTCTAGTTAATCGTTTACGGGTTCGTGGACGCATTCCACCGGAACCAGGTTGCGAGAGCCGGAACTGGCCTTATGTTGTTTAATTTAGTAACTCCAAAGAGTGGAGGCCAGAGTTAGTATGGAATTTATGTATGTAAGCTAGAATAAGTTTGGGAGTACGGAAAAGAGTACGACCAGTAAGAAAGAGAGCAACCAAGTGTAAAGAAATAAAGCCGGAATCTATGAAAACCTTTCGGGGTAACTACACCCGTGAGGGTTGGGTGGTAGCTGAGCGGTTAGATAATAATTGCCGGTAACGATACAGTCGTTGGACCTAGCAGAGCTGTTATGACAGACATTGAGATCATTATGAGTACGGGCTGGTTGGCCTCTTGTTATGCCAACGCTACCGCAGAGAGTTTGGCTCGATTCCAGTTTTCTGGTAAGCTGATTATCCAGTGTAAAGGAAGAGAAGTGGTAGTAACCAGAGAATTATCCTTCCTTCTCTGGCATCATGTTTTCTTTTAAGTCTGTGTGACTTGTTCACTTGAGGAACATTGACGCAGAAAGTAAGTAATAATTGAATTTGGAGGAAGTTATTTTGAGTGCCCTTGGAGGTACTTGGAGTTGGTTTGGTGTGGCGGTCAGGGCCACGACCTTCCAGATAATTTCAGGAAAATATGCAAGGCATAAATAAGATTAGTACGAGTGCTGCCGGCAGAAAGCTGAGGGCATCTTTGGTAGGTTTGAAAATCTGCATGACTTTAAGGCGGTGTGTGATGATTAGCTAATTACTGGACCGCAAGAGGACCCTGTGATTAGGGTTGTGACTCCAAGGAAAGTTTAAGTAAGGGAGATAAGTTCTCTTCCCCACGTAAAAGGACAGTTTTGCGTACATGGGTTACGGTACCCATGTCGTTAGACGGATATAAGACTGGTAGGTCTTCGTATCGCCATGCCATAGGTTACAGCCAGATAACCGTGGAAAAAGTGTTGGGTTGGAGTAATAAAGAACGACGTATGAATTGGTCGAGGAAGTATCGTAAAGATATAAATGTAAGTTGCACGAGTCATGATTACCCCAGACGAGTGTAAAGACCATTAGTAGATAATGGGCAGTAAGAACATTTCGAGAAAATGTGGTAACACCTAGTTATAGGCTCTACAAACTGGGAAAGGAAACTGTTACTACTGACGAGATCAGAAACCTCCCCTAAAAATGTGATTGACAGTAAGTCTTAGCCGTGAGGCAAGCAAAGGAATCAAATCTAAGTTTAGTGACCAAGTTTGGTTGCAACAAAAAGGGAATCAGGAACCATAAGTGAGATTAAGGATACCCGAATACTTCACAGGAATGAGAAAGGCTTTCAGTTATTGGAAGATAAGTTGACCACGACTACAGTTCTAACCCCTCCTGTGAGACTAGAGGGTTAGGTTATTATTATAACACGTTGGGTATTGGGCTAGGTTGTGTGCTGACGCAACCCGATAAGGATAGAACCTATGTTTTCCCAGTAGTTAGGGAGGCAGGGAAGGAAATTGCGCCACTCACGATTTAGAGCTGGCGGCAGTTAAATCATGCCTTGAAGATTTGGGGGGGCATGACGTATATACAGACTTCATGTGGATACTTGTGCATACCACAAAAGCCTCCGGTTTATCTGCAGACTGAGGCAGTAGAATTTGCGACAGCGATGGTGGTTAGAGTTACTCAAGGATTGTGATATTGATATCCTATACCATCCGGGGAAAGCCAAGACAGTTACAGATACTCTTTGTCGTGGACCTAAGGGTAGTCTGCCAGATGGGCAGCCAGATAGACAGGATGTGGTCCGTGAGATTCTTCAGTTACCGAGCCTAGGGGTTCGATTATTTGTTTCCAAGGTTAATGAAGTTCAGATCCGAGAGGTTGCCGAGTCTTCCATTATTGAGGAAGTAAAGAGGCGATGATGAGGATCCAGCTTATGATACGCAGATCGAGATACGGCTCTCAGGAGAGGAGAAGAGTCGCTTGAGTAGCACCGGATAAGTCTTTGTGAGATGAGATAGATCGCGTGTACCCGCGGCAGACTAGTCGCGAGGTTTTAAGGGAGGCACGCAGTGCTTATTTCTCTAATTGTTTGGGGCCGACTATGTCGTGTCGTGACCTCAGATGTATGTATGGGTAAGATGACCGGAAAAAAAAAGGGACATAGCGGAGTCTACTGCTTAATATCCGAATTAGTAGCAAGTCATGGTTGAACACCAGAAGCCCAGTGGACTATTACAGGCGATTTAGACCCCGACTTAGACATGGGAGGTATTTTTTTAAAATGGATCTTGTTGCAGGGTGGCATCGTACTCGGAGGAAGTGCGACTCCCTGGGAGGTCATGGTAAATGGGCTGGCGAAACCAGCCGTATTCCTCCGGTTAGGGCCACTTACTCGGCTGAGGTTCGTGCTAGCTTTTATAGAAGGGGGATCGTGAGACTGCACGGGGTTCCTACGTTTATGATGTCAGACAGATGAGCTCGATTACAGATAACTTCTGGAGGTTTTTCAGAAGGGTTTTAGGGACACAGGTGAGTCTCAGTGTTGCATTACACCCTCAGACCGACGGACAGGCAGAGCGTACTATCCAGGCATTTAGGGATAGGTAGCGGGCCTGTGTTATTGATTCCAGGGGTAGCTGGGAAGGTTAATTGTCTCTTTATGTGTTGCGTACAATAACAGATACCTTTCCAGTATTCAAATGTCCCTGTATGAGGCCTTGTATGTAAGAAAGTGTAGATCGCCGGTTGGATGCTTCGACATAGGCGAGGTTCGGTTATTTGGTCCAGACTTGATTCAGCGGGCTGTGGATAAGGCGAAGCTTATCCGGGAAAGATTATTTGTAAGCTTAAGAGTCAGCAGAAGCTTTATGCAGATAACCGACGTTGACGCATGGGGTTCAGGTCGGCATTTTAGTTTGAGCATTGTTATGAGGCCACCAGTGGCATTATTGGTACGTAGGGGTTGTAAGGAGACTATGTCACTATCTTTAAGTTGGACTCCCGAAAGAACATTCGGGGATGAATGTTTCTAAGGGGGGAAGAATGTTACACCCCGGAAATTCCAGGATATGTTTATAAGAATGTACGTAAGAACTCAAATGTTAAGATTTGAGACGAGTGAAAATTATCGGAATTTTGGAAATTGTCGGAAAACGAAATATTGTGACGAATGGGAGGGCGACACGTGTCACCCCCTTAGTTGGTTGGACGAAATGGACCATGGGCTAAAGGGTCATTTGACCATATTAGAAATGAACAAGTCTTGCTAGCCTAGAGCTTGACATTATTGACTTGGTCATTGGGACCACAAGTCTTGATTTTTTTATAGAGAACTCATCCAAGCCTTTCATGTGTACTAATCTAGGCCCTTGAGTGTAGTATATGTACACTAGTAGTGCAAGAATTTGTCATTTCTCAACACTTAGAAAAATTTAAAGCTTGTTCTTGCTCCCTTTGTGAGCTCACGGCAATGAGCCAATTTTTCTTGAGAAATTTTTTAGTTGTTGTCCAATAATCTCCCCACTTTAAACCAAGGTACCTAAGGGTATTGTAAGTGTTTCTCAATAGAAAGATCCCGGAAAAATGGTGTTTTCGTATTAGTCGCTAGGCGAAAACCTAAAGGGTTATTCAACTTGGAAGTTGAAACTTGAAGATGAGTTTTTCTTAAGCTTCTAAGGGTGGCTTGGAGTGGATTGGAATGTCGAAAGGAGGAGCTAAAGGTGCTAGGGATCGACTTGAACTCTTGGATCATATTTGGGCTAATTGAGGTATAACCTTCATTTTACTTTTGTAATTGAAGATTTCATGTTATGATAAGTTATAAGTGATCATGTGATTTGTGTTATGAAGTTTGATAAGTGACATGGATTGGAAGCTATAAAATCCGAAAATGTCATATTTAGCCATTTGAAATTGAAATCCAATTTGATCGATAAATTGAATTGTCGCATGTTACCTACTTGGAGAATGTAGTAGCTAGAATCAATTGCGGCTTGATATCTTATTATGCTACCAATTTGGATTGAAATGGAAATTGAATAAGAATTGGTATTGTTATATTATTGTGAGCCAATCAATTTGTTTGGTTATTCATTTGCATTGGATTACCTTCTATATTATTGTGAGCCAATTGGGGCTGTTTGGTTATTCATTTGCATTGGATTACCTTCTATATTATTGTGAGCCAATTGGGGCTGTTTGGTTATTCATTTGCATTGGATTACCTTTTATATTGTTGTGAGCCAATTGGGGCTGTTTGGTTATTGTATTTCGACCTTGGAAAAAGGTGGCAAAGTTAGTAAAAACAAAGGAGGTGCTGTCCGATTTTCCGTAGAATTTAGAGACTTAACACTTGGAATATTCTACGTTTGAAACTAGAAGTTAATAGACGTACTATGGTCATTATTGGTTGACATACTACGTACGGCGATTGGACTTAGCAAGTGGATTAAACCGAAGAGGTATGTGGAACTTTCTTATCTCTTGAGCATGATTAAGTTGTAAATGTATAGTACGGTAGACGTACAAGAGTTTGCCAAATCTAGTCTATTTTGATATCCTTGGCTTATTTTAAGAATGCCCAAGTTGTTTGAGTTAGGGAATTAACTCACTTGTTTATATTATAAGGATATCTTGGTTTTCAAAAGTTAAGAGACTTTAAGTATGTTGAAAGTATTTTGATACTTGTTTTTATGGAAAGTTTAAAGAGTGGTTTACTCTAAGTAACTTAAGTATGTTAAGGGACTTGAAGAGTTTTAAAGAATGTGATACTTGTTTCATTTTAAACGTATAAGTCCCTTGGAAAGGAAATTGTACTTGACTAAGGTATAAAGTGAATATAACGACTTTATGGGGAGTTGGTTATATTGGCTTTATGGAAAGATAAATGGCTTGATTTATTGAAAGGCAATTTGTTTTAAAGGCATCAATTGCCTAAGGTTTTTACAAGAAAAGAAGTCACTTGATTTAGAAGCCTAATTTTATTTCTAAAAAGTATTGTGACTTGTCTTGAAAAGAATTGTAACTTGATACTACAGTTATTAGTATCTTGGAAGTGTTATAACGAAATGAGTCATTTTAAAAGAATAGAAGTACGGAGTACTTTGGGTTAAATTCCCGGACTTTTATAAAAGACATGATAGTGCCTTAGGCAAACTAAAATGAGAGTGTATATAAACAAGAATAGTAAGAAGTTAGGGGATTTCTTAACTTGCTTATGTATTGTATGATAAGCCGGTAGTGCTTATGTTATGTGTAGTAGCCGGATTTGTGCTAGTGATATATTATTCGTCATGGGTCATTCCCGTGTTTGTGGCATTGCATATTTCGTGGATTTGCTACCCACGACGCGAGGAATACCTCGCGAGTCCGTAAGGGCTTATGCGGGTGAAATAGTCCCACGCGGGCGGTCCGACCTATGCGAGGAATACCTCGCGAGTCCGTAAGGGCTTATGCGGGTGAAATAGTCCCATGCGAGGAATACCTCACGCGGGTCCACCGGATCTACGCGTGAAATAGTCCCAGAATAAGATTGCTTAATGACACCGCGCGAGTGGTCCCGCTGATCGTGAGCTTTCCTACTTTATATTGTAAGTATACTCCTATTTACTCTCATTGTTAGTAAGGCACGCATCGTTAATTGAGTTATCATACATGTCTCCGCTTTATTTTAGACCTATGATTTCATTACGCATTTCGCCACATATTTGGTACATGTTGTATCGACTCCTTCGGGCCGCGTCACGCCGCAGTAGAGTATGCGCTTCCGATCCTCGCTCTTAGGATCACTGCTCACCGTTGAGAAGCTCCTTTATTCCGAGGCTTATTCTCGGTATTGTCGGTTGTTGTACATTCAGGGTATGGCGGGCCCCGTCCCGCCGTAGTTGTTATTCTTAAGTCCGTAGTCACATTGTGGATTGCAGAAAAGGAAAAAATGTACCGCTTATTTCGGTTTGAGTATATTTTTACGGAAGGTGGCCTTATCCGCTAACCTTGTTGATTCATCGCTTAAGTATTTTATCGATTATGTATGTTCACGCTATTCTTTGATGTATACGGTGCGTGCCTGTAGTAGGCACGCCGCGCCCGGTCGGGTCGATGAAAGTACGAAGGCATAGCCGACTACTAAAACCCAGCATCAACAAGGTCATAAATCAGATCACGAGGTCTGTTAGACCGCCACATGATCGAAGCCGCCACTGCCGCAGATCAAATGCGCGCGTCTAATCGAACTTCCCGCACTCGCATAGCCACTCACATAGGCCCGCATGAGGTATTCCCGCATCGAGGGTAGCTACTCCCAAGATCGCCCCGACTCGCATCCGCACGCCACATAGACCGCATGACCACTGTTATACCCCGTATTTCCAGAGTATGTACGTGAGCGCGTACGTATTATAATTTGAGCCTTAAAGTTGGCTAGTTTCGAAATTTGTACACAAGTGCCGAAAAGAGTCGTTTTTCGACGAAACGTTTCCACAGCTTTCGTAGGGAAAATTCCGCTATGTCATTTATAATTTTGCGGATTTTTCCGAGACGTAACATTTTGGACCAACGGGAGGGTGACATGTGTCACCCTCACATTGGAAGAGGTTGGACGGCAAATGGGCTAAGCTTGCACGTTTTTGGTGTTGAATTTTTGGTCAAGGGTTAGGTAGGATATTTTGTGTAGATGGATAAGGTAGCACATGGCTAAATCTTGGCCTTACACTTGCCTTACACTTGGAGTGATCTTGGCCATTGGTTGGCCATGGCTTGACCTATAAATACCCCCTTAGTTGATGAACTTTCTTCATCCAAAAATCATTTCCAAGTCTTGAAATCTCTCCCCCTTTGTGAGTAAAAATCGTCCAAAGCCCCCCCTTTGAGAGCCTGCCGAGGCAAACCCCTTTGAGTGAGGCTTGGCCGTGGGGTACCCCCCCCTAGCCTAGTTGTCTCGTATAAATACCCCCCTTTTGTGGTATTGAAATACTCTCCTAGTATTGTTATAATGCCCAAATACCTTGGCCCAAATACCTTGTAGTATTCCCAAGGTTACACTTTTACAAAAGCCCAGAAAATACTATTATACTTCCCTCAGTCACAAAAACGAAACCCTAAGTAAATCTTCACCCGTAGTTGAAGTTATAAGTAGAAGTTGGTTAGAACTTCTAAGGGTTGGTTGGAGAGGGTCGGAGCGCACGGAGTAGGAGCTAAACCTTGCTCAGGATCGACATATAAACTTGGATAATTTTTGGGCTTACCGAGGTAAATACTACTGTCCTTCTATGGTAATTGGAAATTACATGTTGTAGGAGTATATAGTTAAGTATACTATATATAGAACTAATAATAGTTGTGTGGCAATGTCTTGCGACTTAAGCCTGAGTTTTTATAAGTAAACTGAACTGTAATTACATAGGACTGTATTACAGTAGACTTGCATAGTATTACTGTGAGTAGAATTGTACGCGTCCGGTTAGACGTGCAAACCCCCCCCCGGTTGGCTTGGTAGCCGGCCTCGATAGAGGAGGAGATTTACGCTGTTGCGGGGGGGGGAGGTGCTGCCGAATTTTCTGTAGAATATTCTACGTGGAGACCTTGATGTTAATAGGCGCCTTGTGGCCTCTATAGGTTGAAGTACTACGTGTGGCGTGATCTACTTGGCTTAAGGAGTAGCCGACGGTTTGAGGTACTTGGAGCGTTTTGCTATTAGTCGATAATCGTCGCGAGGTATGTGAACCTCTTCCTATCTGTTCTAGCATGATATGTGTATAACTATGTAGTACGGTAGACGTACATGTGTTAACTGTATTTGATTGGTTTGAAACATAAGGTGTTATAACGGCTTTATGGGAAGTTGGTTATAATAAATTTTTATGTAGGTAAGAAAATGCTTTGTGGTTTTAAAAGGTAACTGACTTGATATGTGTTAATAAAGAACTTGAAGTATTTCAAAAGATTCTTGAATCGTTTTGAAAGAATGAGTAGTACTTGGTTTTTGAAAGCTTAAGAGTTATACTAGCTTTATGGGAAGTTAGGTATAACGGCTTAAGAATGTTTCTTGATTTGTAAATCGAATGTATCGACAAACCACTGCAGCGTTAATAAAATGAAACTGTATTGACTAATGAAGTATTATTAAAACCAGTAGAAACCTCCATCTGCATAGAAGCTAAGATAAGACAAAATGATATTACATTTCCTAGATCATGGCTGCTTAATAAGATTGATTATGAATAAGAATAACCTACACTCATATAAGGCATATGTTACTCAATAGTTTTAAAAAAAGGGATTAAGACATTGAACTATGAAACTTTTCTAAAAAGAGACTTGTGTAATGAATATTAGGCAAACTGGAACGTTAGGGAAAATAAAGGCATTGTGTTGTCTTAAAATGTTTTAAAACTTAAAGTGTTATAACAGCTTTATGGGAAGTTGGTTATAACGACTTTATGAGAACAAAAGAAGGGTTTTTATCATTGGTTTTAAATGTGGAAACTTGGCTTTAATAAGAGAAGTTGTTTTTTTGCTTAAAAGATGTAAGTCACTCTATTTTTATACTACGGGTATCGGGTGACTTTTATAAAAGGAATGGATCTCTTTAAAAGGAATTTAACGTACGTAGTACGTTAGGGTTAAAACCCGACTTTGGCATAAAATGAAAGTACTGTCAGGTAACTTGCCTATGCTTGTTGTTGTGTAACTTGCCTATGCTTGTTGTTGTGTAGCTTGCTTATGCTTGTGGTGATAGCCTTTGTTGTGCAAATGGTGTTCTATATAACCGCGTCTCTCAATGGAGTGCCGGTTGACTTGTTGAGGACTTACTTGGACGTACCGGCAGTGACGGAAAATTCCACGGGTATGCTCCTGTTGATAGTGTTATTCCATGGACTAGCTCTCCATGAGGTTTCATCGCTCGCCTTGGTACGGTGGTCGGCTTCAGATTGCCCCGTCTCGTGGCTGATTCGGCCTTGGTACCTGGTAGTTAGCCCTCGCACTTGCCCCGTTCAGTGTAGTGACGAAGTCTCGTGATACGGCCTTGGTACCCGGTGGTCAGCCCTCGTACTTGCCCCGGTCAGCTACGTGACCGGCCTTGGTATCTGGTAGTCGGCTCTCGCACTTGCCCCGTGTCAACTTCGTGTTTGTGGTTGCATTGTATTATTGGTACGGTCGGATCCGGTAGTTGTACTTGTCCTGTACGGTTTTTATGACACAGGTGGGACCTGGTGTTCATGTATACTCCTTGGTATTGTTATATCATAAACTGCCGGCAGTGAGGAAGAAATTCCACGGGCACGAGTGATAATTTGGAGGGCGTGAGTCCCTGACTTGACATGACTGGTTATATGTTATGTACTGTAGTTTGGTCATCATACATGTCTCCTGCTTTATATAGACTATTATGATTTCATTTACAGTTTCACATACTTGGTACCTGTTGTACTGACCTCCTTCGGGGGGCTGCGTTCATGCCGCAGGTTGAGGTACATCGGTGGTGGATCCTCGCTCATAGGATCACAGTTCAGCGTGTCGGGAAGCCCCATTTCTTCGGAGGCTTATCTTTTGGTATGTTACCCTGAGTCTGTAGATTCTTATACGTTCAGGGGTATGGCGGGGCCCTGTCCCGTCATAGCTGTTGTAAAAATCTTAGAGGTCTGTAATCGCCAAGCGTGGTTTGTAAAAAGGATAATCGTCGTATTTATGAATATATGATGAAGGCAACTGTTTTGGTTGGCCTGTTTATTTATCTTGTCTCTTAATTCATGTTCATGTTTTTATTTCCGCTGATTTTCTCTGATGTTGTATCACTAGGGTGCCCGGGGTAAGGCACCAGTCACGGGCCCGGGTTCGGGTCGTGACAACCACAAAGGCCGCACACTAACCTGGAACTCTCGTAGCTCCGCATAGGTCCCCTGGACCCGCATGAGGTATTCTCGAATCATGGTCCTGCATCACCGAGTCTACCCCAGACGGAGGGCGCTTAACCCCAGATCATGTCAAGAGGTGAGTGATATAATACTAACATAACAGCTTATCGTTAAACAACATAAGCACAACAAGGGAAACCCCTTTACACAAACATCACAAGATACTAACACACGTAGCATCCTAACATGTTTACTTATCAAATCAACAAGAAAGTATTACAAGGCTATCACAAACCAACACAATCAAGTTATTCACACAAGGCACTTCCTACTTTATGTCAACAAGTTCGGGTTTTTATCCCCAAAGTACTTCATACATTACTTCTTTAAAAGATCCGTTTCTTTCACAAAAGTCACACAATACCCGTAGTATAAAAAAATAGAGTGACTATCTTTTTGAGTAAACCAAAACACTTCCCTTCGTAAAATCAAGTAACAACATTATTATCCAAACGTTCAAGTTTGCCTAATTTCAAATGCTCAAGTTTCTCATTTTCGAAAGGTTTCGTAGTTCATAGTCTTAATCATTTAATAATATAATTCTCTTTTAAAACAATCTGAGAAACATATACCTTATGTGTGAGTAGGTTATTCTTGTTCATAACAATCTTATTAAAGCAGCCATGATCTAGGAAATGTAATATCATTTTGTCTTATCTTAGCTTCTATGCAGATGGAGGTTTCTACTGGTTTTAATAATACTTAATTAGTCAATACATTTCCCTTTATTAACGCTGCAGTGGTCCGTTCGATACTTATTCTGATTTCCGAAATCAGTAAAACATTATTCCTTTGAAAAACCAAGTACTCATTACTCACGAATGAGGTTTCACACTTTTTAACAAAATTCATATTAATTGATTAAGTCAAGTATCTTATCTTTTAAGATCAAGTCTCTTAACTTCTAAAATCAATGAACCATTCTTTTTATCTCTCTTAAGTCATTATACCTAACTTCCCATAAAGCTAGTATAACTCTTAAGCTTTTAAAACCAAGTATTACTCTTCTTTCAAAAATGGTTCTTAATTCTTTTGAAATACTTCAAGATTCTTATTATTTAGACTCAAGTCAAAAGACATCGCAGTAAAAACCACGTTCAGTTAACACACGTACGTCTACCGTACTATATATATTCTTTTAAAATATCATGCTCAAGAGGATAGGAAGAATCACATACCTCGCGACGATTATCGACAATTAGCAAAACGCTTCACCGCTATAACCCGGCTAGCCTTGTCCACCTTCCAAGTAACACGCTACTCGCAGCGATTTCAACCTATAAAGGCCATATACGCCTATCAACGTCTAGACTACTCGTAGAATATTCTAAGCGGAGGGTTCTCTATTCTACGGAAAATCGGGCAGACTTCCCACCCGTTAAACTACACAAGTCTCATCGCAAATACAGTCCTATGTAAGTACAGTTTAATCTTCTTCTTTAATATCCTTCTATTACAGTTCAAATCTCTTCTGTAATATCCTTCTATGAATCTTATATTCATTTCTATACTACTACAGTATGTAATTTCCAATTACAATAGAAGGTCAAGAGTATTTACCTCGATAAGCCCAAAATTATCCAAGTTTAAATGTCGATCCTGAGCAACGTTTAGCTCCTACTCTGGGCGATCCAACCCGCTCCAAACAACCCTTAGAAGTTCTACGCAACTTCTTCTTAATACTTCAACCAACTATGAAGATTTTCCCTAGGGTTTCGTTTTGAGACTAAAAGGACATAAGGTAGTATTTTCGGGCTCTACGTATAGAGGTAACTTTGGAATACTACAAGGTATAAGGCTAAGGTATTTTGGAATAGTAACAATACTTGGAGAGTATTTTCTACCAAGAGGGGGGGTATTTTACGAGAACAACTAGGCAAGGGGGGTATGTCTCGGCCAACACCACTAGGAGGGGGGGTGTTTCGGCCAAGGCCTTCTCAAGGGGGAGGGGGAGCTCTTTGGACGAGAGCTTCACTACAAGGGAGGGAGGGATTTTTAAGACTTAGAAGTCATTTGAGGGATGAAGAAATCCTTCAACTAAGGGGGGGTATTTATAGGGAAACTAATGGCCAAGATCAAGACAAGTGGTGGGCAAGTGGAGGGTGAGGATTTGCCCAAGTGCCCCCTAGCCATCTACTCCTCAATTCACTCCAAACATTGACCCATGGTTTAGGCAACAAAACATGGCACAAAACGTGCCCCCTTTCGGCCACCAATCCGCCAACTTGAGGGTGACAAGTGTCGCCCTCTCGTTGGTCCAAAATATTTCATCTCTCGGAAAAATCCGCAAAAATTATTAAAGTCGCAACCGTAATTTTCCCCTCGCAAAGTTTGGAAAACGTTTCGTCGGAAAACAATTCTTTTCGTGGGTTGTGAACAAAATTTTCGTCCCTTGCCTAACTTAAGGCTTAAACTTTTATACGTACGCCCTTACGTACATACTCTGGAAATACGGGGTATAACACTTTACATAGAGTAAAACACACAACTACCTCTTAACTTCTAAGAGTAGAAGGAAACAAGAAATAATACCACATGTATATTCCATACATAGAATCATGCCAAAGGAAGGAAGAGGTTCACATACCTCGCGACGATTATCGACAAGTAGCAAAATGCTCCAAAGTACTTCAACCTTGATAGCTATTCCATCCTTCAAGTAGGATACGCTATACTTAGTACTTCAACCTATAATGGTCACAATACGCCCATTAACCTCTTACTTCAAACGTAGAATATTTCAAGTGCTAAGTCACTAAATTCTACGGAAAATCGGACAGCACTTCTTTTGTTTCTACTTACTTTGCCACCTTTTTCAAGGCCGAATACAATAACCAAACACGCCACATTTAAGGCCCAAACGATGCAATCAACAATAGGGGATTACACGCCTACTAGACGTGTAAAATTCCGCCCCACAATAGATATCAAATTAATACAACTTACTAGGCCAATTCGCTAACTCAAGTACTACAACATCAATTCTTATCCAATTTCCATTTCAATCCAAGTTATTAGCCTAACATGATATCAAGTCGCAATCGATTATAACTACTATAATCTCCAAGTAATTAACATGTGACGATTCTAATAAACGACTAAATTGTAATCCAACTTCACAAGGCTTACATTACATTTCGGATTCTAAGGCTACAAGCAATCCATAATACTTATAAACTTCAACACATACACTTCATGCTAGCAACATGTAAAGCTAACAACAATATAAATAATCTTGTAACACGTTTAAGGGACAAGATTATACCTTAACGAATCTTAATCCAGCTCCAAGTCCGAAGTCGCTCCTTAGCAACTTAGAGCCTCTTCAAGACGCTTCAATCCGCTAGTTGAGACCCTTAGAACAACACCAACAAATTTCCTTCAAACTTCCAAACAAAACCTAGAAAGACAACTAGGTTTTCGCTTTGCGACTAACCCGAAAACTATCTTTTTCCGAGATTTTTCTATTGAGATATGCTTACAATACACTCAAGAACCTTGGTTTAAAGTGTGGAGCTTAAAGAACAAGAAACAAAAAATTTTGCTTTTCAAAAAGCTTGAACCCGAGAGCTATGTCTCATGTTCATCCAATTTTATTGAAATTTTGGCTAAGTGTGGAACTTGTCTCACTACTAGTAGTATTATATAGTGCAATGGAGGGTCAAGATGCAACCAAATGGGTGGTTTGGATGAGCTCTTATCAAATATCAAGCCTTGTGGGTCCTATTGACCAAGTCAAATATCTCAAGCTCTACTACTTGCAAGACTTGTCTTCCTAACAAGGGTCAAATGACCCTTGTGCCCATGTATTTCGTCCAAGACAACAATAAGGGGGGGTGACACGTGTCGCCCTCCCATTCGTCACAATATTACGTTTTCCGACAATTCCATAATTCCGATAAATTTTTACAAGTCTCAAATCTTAACACTCATGAGTTCTTACGTACGTTCTTACAACATGTCCTGCACAAACGGGGTGTAACATTACTACCTCCAAATTGGTCATTACGCTAGCTTCAATTTATTTTAAGGCCATTCCCGGCCTTCGCGATCCGATTCTGGTCGAACGCATCCACGAACTCGTACGATGGTTACCTAAACTTGGGCCTAGCACCCTCGTGACCCTATCACCTGGCGGGACCACCTCAAACTGACCCCACCACATTCCGGGCTGCGGGTTGACCCTCGATATGGCCTCAACCCGACCCACCATCGCGCCAAACTCTTGTTCCCATCCGGGACAATCTTACTATTCTCGTCATGAAAGCTACCACTTTCATCTTACACAACCCAAGGAATTATCCCACAATACATTTCACGCATACCAAGTACTTCGACAAAGACTAACCGTAAAATCTTTTACTCAAGACGGCCTTACATCTAAGGTCTCAACTGTTATAATTTCTAAGGTTCACGATTGTCACGTTCCCAAACTTACCCTTTCTACAAACCAGGCTATCTTAAACATAATTTACACAAAACTACTCGCAGCTCCCTCACGCTTGGCCTTCTGGCCCCGTTACTCAGAGAGGCATAACTGGTATAAAAGAATACGTCAAAGGGAGTCCAACTTACAACACAATTCTAAGGCACGATCTCAGAGTGAGAAGAATGGAAACCAATCCTAAATATCCTGCAGCCTCCTGATTATAGGTGTCACGACCCGACCCCGGGGCCACGACTGGTGCCCTACCTGGGCACCCCATTCAGGTATACATCAGAGAATAGCAGCGGAACATACACAACATAAACACATGTGTAAACAATAACATCCTAGGCTAGCCGACAGGGCCGCCTACCATAATATAAACATACTCAAAAGTACAATCAGAGAATCGCCATGTACCCAACCACATATGTGAATACAGACCTCTAGGAATAATAACTGTGGCGGGACAGGGCCCCGCCATACCCCTGAATGCACATAAATCTACAACACCAGGGGAAAAGACTGTACCAAAAGAGACAAGCCTCCGGATAAATGGAGCTTCTGACGCCTGATAAGTGATCCTAAGAATGAGGATCCACCACCTGCTTACCCTTTCCTGCGGCATGAACGCAGCCCCCGAGGAAGGGGGTCAGTACACAATATGTACCAAGTATGTAAAACTGGAAAAATACTGTAATTACATCACAAGTCTAAATCAAAGCCGGAGACATGTATGATAATCAAATTACAGTACACTGTGCCTTACTAACAATGAGAGTAAAAATAGGTGTATACTTACAACGAAAAATAGGATTGAAATCCTACTCCTGGGACTATTTCACCCGCATAGGTACAGTGGACCCGCGTGAGGTATTCCTCGCATGGGACTATTTCACCCGCATAAGCCCTTACGGACTCGCATGAGGTATTCCTCGCATAGGCTGGACCCGCCCGCATGGGACTATTTCACCCGCATAAGCCCTTACGGACTCGCATGAGGTATTCCTCGCATCGTGGGTAGCAAATCCACAGAAATATGCAATGCCACAATCCCGGGGAATGACCCCGCAACGAATAATATATCACTAGCCCAAATCCGGCTATCACACATAACATAAGCACTACCGGCTTATCATACAATATGTAAGCAAGTTAAGAAATCCCCTAACTTCTTACTATTCTTGTTTATAAACACTCTCATTTTAGTTTACCTAAGGCACTAACATGTCTTTTATAAAAATCCGGGAATTTAACCCAAGTACTACGTACTTCTACTCTTTAAAACAATGACTCTTTTTAGTAGAAAACTTCCAAGATACTATTAATCCTAGTATCAAGTCCAAATTACATTTCAAGGTAAGTCACAACACCCTTAGAAATAAAGTTAGGTTTCTAAATCAAGTGACTCATTTTCTTATAAAACCTTAGGCAATTGATACCTTAAAATCGAATTGCCTTCCATTAAATAAAGCCATTTACCTTTCCATAAAGCCAATATAACCAACTCCCCATAAAGTCGTTATATTCGCTTTATACCTTAGTCAAGTACCATTTCCTATCCAAGGGACTTATACGTTTAAAACGAAACAAGTATCACATACTTTAAAACTCTTCAAGTCCCTTAACCTTAATAAAACTTTAAGACATCCTTAGTATTTTCAAAGGAGTGAGTTAATCTCCTAACTCACCCGACTTGGCATTTCATAAAGCTAGTAAAGAATGTCAAAGTCTTGTATGTCTACCGTACTATATACGTGAAACTAGTCATGCTCAAAGATAGGAAAAGTTCTACATACCTCGCCGGGTCAAACCACTTGCCAAGTACAAAGTCCCGCCCGTAGTATGTCAACCTATAATATTCACAATACGTCTATTAACGTCTTACTTCAAACGTAGAATATTATAAGTGTTAAGTCTCCAATTTCTACGGAAAATCGGACAGCACCTCCTTTGTTTTTACTAACTTTGCCACCTTTTTCAAGGCCGAATACAATAACCAAACACGCCACATTTAAGGCACAATCAAAGCAATTAATCAATAGGGGATTGCATGCCACATTTAAGGCACAATCAAAGCAATTAATCAATAGGGGATTACACGCCTACTAGACGTGTAAAATTTCGCCCCACAAACGATAACAAACTAATACAAACTACAAGTCCAAAATCGGCCACATTGAGTTCAACAATACCAATTCTTATCCAATTTCCATTTCAATCCAAATTGGTAGCATAACATGATATCAAGTCGCATTTTATTATAACAACCATAATCTTCAAGTAAGTAACATGCGACGATTTCTAATAAACGACCAATTAGTAATCCAATTTTCAAGTGGCTTGTATAACCTTTCGGATTTAAGCTACAAGCAATCCATAATACTTATAACTTCAACATAACAACTTCATGCTAGCAACATGCAAAGCTAACAACAACAATATAAATAGATAATCTTGTAACACTTTAAAAGACAAGATTATACCTCAACGAATCTTAAACCAACTCCAATCCGAAGTCGCTCCTTAGTAGTTTAGAGCCTCTCCAAGACACTTCAATCCGCTTGTTGAGACCCTTAGAACAACACCAACAAATATCCCTCAAATCTCCAAACAAAACCTAGAAAGACAACTAGGTTTTCGTTTTCTGACTAACAGTAAACTCTCTTTTTCCAAGATTTTTCTATTGAGATATGCTTACACTACCCTCAAGAACCTTGGTTTAAAGTGTGGAGTTAAATGGACAAGAAACAAATTTTTTTCTTCTTTTCCTATGGTGAACCCGAGAGCTCCCCTCTTGAGTTCTTCCAATTTTTTTGTGAATATGGCTAAGTGTTGGCTCTCTCTTGCTACTAGTAGTATAATAAAGGGACATGGAGGGTTAAGATGTAACCAAATGGGTGGTTTAGATGAAGTCTTACAAAATATCAAGACTAATTGACCTTTGACTTAGTCAACATTCTCATGCTCACAAGTTGCAAGACTTGTCTTGCAACAAAGGTCCAATGACCCTCTTGCCCTTGCATAATTCGACCAAGGAATTATCAAGAGGGGTGACACATGTCGCCCTCCCATTCGTCATAACAATACGTTTTCCGAAAATCTCATAATTCCGATAATTTTTTTTTACAAGTCTCAAATCTTAACACTTATGAGTTCTTACGTACGTTATTAAAACATGTCCTGCAAATACGGGGTGTAACATTCTCCCCCCCTTAGAAACATTCGTCCCCGAATGTTCTTTCGGAGTCAAACTTACAATTAGCGACATAGTTTCCTTTCACAACCCCGACATACCAATAATGTCATTCATGGCCACATAATAGCATTTAAGTAAAAGAAATACTTCAATTAAAACTTGACAAGTAAGGGAAAGATGAATTACCTGAAGGTATAGGAAATAAGTGAGGATACTTCCTCAACATGTCCTCATCCGCTTCCCAAGTCATCTCCTCCCGGTTATCATTCCTCCACAGGACTTTGACGGAAGCTACATCCTTGGTCCGCAATGCTTTGACTGGCGATCGAGTATCGCTATGGGACTCTCCTCATACGATAACCCTTCTGTCACCTGGACCTCACTAGTAGGAAAAACTCTCGCTGGATCTCCGATACACTTCCGCAACATAGAAACATGGAAGACCGGATGTACCGCCTCTAACTCTGATGGCAGGTCCAACTCGTAGGCAACCTTGCCCACTCTACGAACGATCTGGTAGGCCCAATGTACCTGGGCCGAGTTTCCCTTCTACCGAATCTCATCACACCCTTCATGGGTGACACCTTCAAGAAGACTCAATCGCTTACCGAACTCCAAATGTCGACGCCGATTATCCGCATAAGACTTCGCCGACTCGAGCCGCTAACAGCCTCTCTGGATAAGCTTCACCTTATCCACACCGCCGTACCAAGTCCGCCAACTAAGCGCACTCGCCACGCCGAACCAACCAATCGGGCGATCTACATTTCCGCCATATAAAGCCTCGTATGGCGCCATCTCAGATATCGGAATGGTAGTTGTTGTAAGCAAACTCCACAAGAGGCAAATGATCCTCCCAAATACCATCGAAATCAATCACGCAGCTCGCAGATATCCTCGTTGTCTGGATAGTACGCTCTGCCGCCGTCACCGAGGATGAAATGTCTTTGAGACTCACTGTGTCCCTAAACCCTTCCGAAAGACCTCCAGTTAGCCGTAAACCAGGCTCCCTATCGAAATAATCGACACCGACACCGCGACCTCACAATCTCTCGATGTACAATCGGCATAGTCCTCACCAAAACGTCGTCCTGACCGGAAGGAAATGGGCTGATTTCGTCACCACAACAATAACCCAAATGGAGTCGCATTTCCGAGTGCGAGGTAACCTGTAACAAAGTCCATGTTGATCACCTCCCACTTCCAAGTCGGAATCTCAATAGCCTGTAATAATCCACCGGGCCTCGTGCTCGACCTTGACTGCGGGCAATTAGGACATCAGGCAACAAAACCCGCCACGCCCCTTTTCGTGCCATCCCACCAATACAAACATCCGAGGTCATGGTACATCTTGGTCGACCGGATGAATAGAATAACGAGCACCGCAGGCCTCACGAAATCTGCACCGAAGTCTCGACCACATCGGGAACACACAATCGGCCCTCAAATTTCAGCACCCCATCAGGCGCTACCTCGAATAGACTCTTCTCCTCACGAAGAGCTGCATCTCGATACCGCACCAACACTGGGTCCTCAAACTGTCGCCTCTTCACCTCATCAACGATGGAAGACTCGGCAACCTCACGAACCCGTACCCCACTATCGTCGGTATCGATCAATCGAACCCCTAGGCTTGCTAATCGTGGATCGACGGACCGTATCGCCTTCTCCGATCGCATCGACGTGCTCCCATAAATCTACGACTCAAGGCATCAGCAAGTACGTTGGCCTTCCCCGGATGGTATAGAATATCAACATCATAGTCTTTCAGCAACTCTAACCACCGTCTCTGTCGCAAGTTCAGCTCCCTCTGCCTGAAGATATACTGGAGGCTCTTGTGGTCTGTATAAATATCCACATGAACCCCATACAAATAATGTCTCCAAATCTTCAAGGCATGAATAATCGCGCCAACTCTAAGTCATGGGTAGGGTAATTCTCTCATGCTTAGAATCGCCGGAAGCATAGGCTATAACCTTGCCGTCTGCATCAAAACACACCCTAGCCCGATACCCGAGGCATCACAATAGATCACGCACTGCCTAACCTCCTAAGAGTAAGAACCGAGTCGTAGTCAACCTTTCCTTCAGCAACTGGAAACCCTTCTCGCAATCCTCTGTCCACTGGAACTTGGTTGCCTTCTGATTCAGCCTAGTCAACGGTGCTGAAATCGAAGCGAACTGTTCCACAAACCTACGATAATAACCTGCCAGCCCTAAGAAACTACGCACCTCGGTCGGAGTAGTAGGTCTCGGCCAAGACTTGACTGCCTCAATCTTTGTCGTATCCACCCGAACACCATCAGCCCCAATAATATGCCCCAGGAATGCCACTGAGGCCAACCAAAACTCACACTTGGCGAATAACTGCCGGCTCCGGAGAACCCCATCGCCCTCGTGATCTGATGCTCTCGCTCGTCCGTGAATAAACCAGGATGTCATCAATGAATACTATCACAAATGTATCCAAAAATGGCTTGAACACCCGGTTCATCAAATCCATAAATACCGCTGGAGCGTTGGTCAAACCGAAAGACATAACCCTAAACTCATAGTGCGTCTACGTCCCGAATGCAGTCTTTGGGATATCTGCCTCTCGAACTCGAACCTGATGATAACCAGACCGCAGGTCTATCTTTGAGAAACACCTCGCACCCTGCAACTGGTCAAACAAATCATCAATCCTGGGGAGGGGGTACCTATTCTTAATGGTTACCTTATTCAGCTGCCTGTAATCAACACACATACGCAGCGTCCCATCCTTCTTCTTCACGAACAACACTGGCGCTCCCCAGGGAGATACACTAGGCCTGATAAAGCCTTTCTCCAGCAAATCTTTCAGCTGGTCCTTCAGCTCCCTCAACTCAGCAGGTGCCATTCTGTATGGCGGAATGGAAATAGGTCCGTGTCCGCAACGTGTCAATACAAAACTCGATCTCCTCTCGGGAGGATACCCAAGATCATCCGGGAACACATCCAAAACTCCCTAACCATCGCATCGATCAAGAATCGCACCTCGGCCTGACGTATCGAATACGAACCGGATGATAGATGTACTTCTCGCACCATCTTCCTAGCCTTGAGGTAAGAAATAAACCTACCCCGGCGTCTTTGTGTTGCCCTCCACTCGATAAGCGGCTCGCCAGAAATCGAACCAACCAACCTGTCCTCACATCAGCGTTGGCATAACAAGAAGCCAACCATCCATACCCATAATGACATCAAAATCATCTCGGCTCTATCAAGTTCTGCAAGTGGTCCGACGATCAGAATAAATACCGACAACCTCTATACACCCGCCACCAACACCGAATCACCCATCGCGTAGCTACCTCAAACGGCTCTATCGACACCGCTCTATCCCGATTCTACCCGCATAAGAGGGGACACATAGGACAAGGTAGAACCTGGATCTATCAAAGCATAAATATCACAGTCTGAAATCAATAATGTACCTGTGACGACGTTAGGGGAAGCCTCCTGATCCTGGCGGCTGGCTAGAGAATATATGCGGTTCTGTGGACCGCTAGAACTGGACCCACCACCACGACCTCTACCGCTGCCGCCCGCGAGTACCTCGCCCGGGCGCATAACCACAGAAGGAGAGGAAGACCCAGCAACTGATCCCATCGGCTGTGTTGTACCACCCATGCTGCCTTTGGACGTACAATCTCTCTTCAAGTGGCCCAGCTGGCCACAAGAGTAACAACCTCCTGCAGGAACACGACACTCGCCTGGGTGAGATCTACCGCATCGAGCACACCGAGGTGTGGGTGGTCTCGATCGGCGAGGATCTCTGCCTCCTGAAACCTCAAGCCACGGAGCCCCGACCGCTCCCGAATGACCTTGCCGATCGGACCTCCCGCCAGAAACCGTGACGAGCACTCTGTCTTGGCCGGAAAGTGGACCCGATCTGCTGCGAGGCCGCCCGCTCGAAGCGCCTCGAGACCGATGTCACAGCCTCTTGGGCTGGCCTGCGTCAATGTTATACCCCGTATTTCCAGAGTATGTACGTGAGGACGTACGTACAAAAGTTTGAGCCTTAAGTTAGGCATAGGGCGAAATTTGTGCACAACCCCCGAAATGAATCGTTTTTCGACGAAACGTTTCCGAACTGCGTAGGAAAATTCGCTATGTCATTTATAATTTTTATGATTTTTCCGAGAGACGGAATATTTTGGACCAACGGGAGGGTGACACTTGTCACCCTCAAGTGGGCGTGCTAGTGGCCGAAAGTGGGGCGTCCTTGGCCTTGTTTTGTGGCCTAATCCATGGGTCAATGTTTGTGAGGGATTTGTGGAGTAGGGTTAGGGTGCACTTGGCTTGATCTTGACCCTCCACTTGCCCCACACTTGGCTTGATCTTGGCCCTTGGTTGTCCTATAAATACCCTCCTTTGTGAAGACTTCTTCATCCACAACTGTGTTCTAAGTCCTAAACTCCGTCCCCCCGTTTTCTTGTTGCTCTAGTCCAAGAGCCTCCCCGTCCCCCTTTGTTAGGCCTTGTGGCCGAGAGGGTACCCCCCCCTTCCTAGTAGTGCTAGCCGAGGGTACCCCCCCTACCTTAAGTTGTTCTCGAAAAATACACCCCCCCTTGGTAGAAAAGTATTCTCCAAGTATTGTTACTATTCCAAAATACCTTAGCCTTATACCTTGTAGTATTCCAAAAGTTACCTCTATACGTAGAGCCCGGAAATACTACCTTTTGTCCATTTAGTCTCAAACCAAAACCCTAAGGAAAAATCTTCATAGCGAGTTGAAGTATTAAGTAGAAGTTGCGTAGAACTTCTAAGGGTTGTTTGGAGCGGGTTGGAGCGCCCGATGTTGGAGCTAAACGTTGCTAAGGATCGACATTTAAACTTGGATAATTTTGGGCTTATCGAGGTAAATACGCTTGACCTTCTTTTGTAATTAGAGTTTACATACTGTTGAAGTATAAGAATTAAGTATAAGTTATATACAAGGAAGGTATATAAGAAGAGAATTGAATCAGACTTACATAGATTTGTATTTACTGATGACTTATGAAGTTTGGCGGGTAGGGAAGTGCTGCCCAATTTTCCGTAAGAATCTTGTATCTAGATTTATCCTACCGAGTAGTCTAGACATTGATAGACTTGTATAACCATTATAGGTTGAAGTACTGCGAGTAGCGAATTCTACTCGAAGGGTGGAAAAGGCTAACAAGACTACAGTACTTTGGAGCTTTTTGCTAATAGTCGATAATCGTCGCGAGGTATGTGATTCTTCCTATACTCTTGAGCATGATATTTTAAAAGAATATATATAGTACTAGTGACGTCGTGTTAAGCGAATGTAGTTTTACGGCAATGTCTTTTGACTTAAGCCTGAATAATAAGAACTTTGAGGTATTTCAAAGGAATTAAGAACCGTTTTTGAAAGAAGAGTAATACTTGGTTTTGAAAGTTTAAGAGTTATACTAGCTTTATGGGAAGTTAGGTATAACAGCTTAAGAAGGATAAAAGAATGGTTATTGATTTTAGAAGTTAAGAGACTTAATCTTAAAAGATAAGAGACTTGACTTAATTGAATTGATGTGAAAGTTCTTAAGAAGTGTGAAACCTCATTCGTGAGTAATGAGTACTTGGTTTTTAAAGAATAATGTTTCTTGATTTGAAATGAGAATAAGTAAGGAACTTGATTTCTAAAAGAGACTTGAGGAAGTTAAAGAGTTTTGGGTTAAAAGAAAGGCATTGTTTTGTCTTAAAATTGGTTTAAAACATAAAGTGTTATAACAGCTTTATGGGAAGTTAGTTATAACGACTTTATGAAAGCGAAAGAATGGTTTTATCATTGGTTTTAAAATGGTAACTTGACTTTAAAAGGAGAAGTGTTTTGGTCTCTAAAGAAGGCATGGTATTGCCTTAAATTGGTTTTAAAAGGAAAGTATGGAAGTTGTTTTGGTTTACTTAAAAGATGTTAGTCACTCTATACTGCGGGTATCGGGTGACCTTTGTAAAAGAAATGGATCCTTTAAAAAGAGTTTAACATACGTAGTACTTTGGGGTTAAAACCTGGACCTTGGCATAAAATAAAAAGTACCTTGAGTTGTATATAACTTGCTTATGTTTGCGTGTGATAGCCTTGTTGTGCAAGTGTTGTATTCTTATGTTACCGCGTCTCTCGAATGGTGGGCCAGTCGTGTTATTCTGGATCATTTTGGACATACTGACACGATGGGTGGCCCACGGGTATGCTTCCACTATGATAGTCCATGGGCATACTAACTCGATGGAGGGTCCACGGGTATGCGGCCATGATGAGGGTTCGTTTCCCTGTTGATAGTGTTATTCCATGGACTAGCTCTCCATGAGGTTTTA
The DNA here is from genome assembly GCA_029844215.1 of Przewalskia tangutica. Classification (NCBI taxonomy): domain Eukaryota; kingdom Viridiplantae; phylum Streptophyta; class Magnoliopsida; order Solanales; family Solanaceae; genus Przewalskia; species Przewalskia tangutica. The sequence continues at coordinate 87,102,055 of CM056729.1, forward strand.
CTGATCGGCCTTGGTATCTGGTGGTCGGCCAGACTTGCCCCGTCTCGTGGCTGATTCGGCCTTGGTACCTGGTAGTTAGCCCTCGCACTTGCCCCGTTCAGTGTAGTGACGAAGTCTCGTGACACGGCCTTGATACCTGGTAGTTAGCCCTCGTACTTGCCGGCCACCACGTGACACGCCTTGGTATCTCGTAGTCGGCCAGACGCCTCGTGTCGCCTTCGTGGTTTGGTTGTATAGCATTGTAGTACGCACTTGGTGTTCATGTGTACTCAGTGGTGTTATTATATCATGATCGCCGTGCTGGCGGAAGGTATTCCACGGGCATGATTGATGTTGCGCGTGAGACCCATATTTATATTTGAGTGATGACTCGGCGTGAGTCACGACTTCATACGATCGCTTATTTATCAGGAATCGTAGTTTGGTTATCATTCATGTCTCCCGCTTTATATAGACCGCTATGATCTCATTTACTGATTTTCGGGCCATATACTTGGTACTGTTATCGACCTCTTCCGGCTGCGTTCATGCCGCAGGTAGAGGTACATCGGTTGTTGATCCTCGCTCTTAGGATCACAGTTCAGCATTGGGAAGCTCCGTTTCTCCGGAGGCTTATCTTTGGTATGTTACCCTGAGTTGTAGGTTCTTGTACATTCAGGGGTATGGCGGGGCCCTGTCCCGTCATGTTGTATAAAAACTCTTAGGTCTCAGTAGTAATCTTGTTGTGGCGGGGTTTGTAAAAAGGATTAAATTGTTCGGTTTTAAAGATTTGTATACATATATTTTATTGGAAGGTAACCGGTTGGTTGGCTTGTTTTATGATCTTATCTCTTGTTTCATGTTTAAGTTTTATTTCCGCTGATTTTCTCTGATGTTGTATCACTAGAGTGCCCGGGGTAAGGCACCAGTCACGGGCCCCGGAACGGGTCGTGACAAAAGTGGTATCAAGGGTTTGTAAATAGGATTAAACTGTTCGGTTTGAAATATTTGTATACATATATTTTATTGGAAGGTAACCGTTTGGTTGGCCTGTTTTATGATCTTAGCTCTTGTTTCATGTTTAAGTTTTATTTCCGCTGATTTTCTCTGATGTTGTATCACTAGGGTTCCCGGGGTAAGGCACTCCACGCCCCGAATCAGTCGTGACAAAAGTGGTATCGAGCGATTAATCCTCGGAAAGTGTCTACGCACCGTGTCTAGTAGAGTCTTGATTATCGGTGTTGTGCACCACATCTATAATCGGGAGGCTGCAAGACATTTAGGATTAGTTTCATTCTTCTCATTACGAGATCGTGCCTTAGAGCCGTGTTGTAAGTTGGACCCTCTCGACGTATCTCGTTTTACCGATTATGCCTCGCCGCAGTGCAACCGGGCCCAGTGGGCAAGGCAAATGAGGAGCTACCGTAGGATACTGAGGAGTACGAGCGCGCAGCCGGTCTTTACCGAGATAGTGCTTGACGGCGAGTTTTGCGACGCCGCCAGCCCCAGTAGAGTTTAGAGCCGCAGCAGTGGCTGCTGAGACCACAGTACCTGAGCCTCCAGTCCCACAGCCTGGAGCAGAGGAGATGGGCTACAAAGAGATGGCACGCCATCGCCGGGATCGTGGCATACATGAGGATAGGCCGGACGCAGCAGTTCGATGAGCACCGTGGTTCACCCGAGATCGGATAGTTTGAGGCTACGGACTTTCGAGTTGTAGCCCGCCAGAGTTCTACGTCGAGGCACGAGGATGATCCGCAGGAGTTCATCAAGCGATTCTGATGGATCGCGAGAGTGATCAAGGCTTCGAGATCGAGTCGGTGGTCTTGGGTTCGCGACGGCCGCGTGATCTGCATGATCGGTTTGATTCGCGAGCTGCCCCGGGAGAGCATGCACTTCCACCGTATGGAACGAAGTTCTCGAGGCATTTCTTGCACATTTCTTACCTCCACAGTGCAAGGAGGGCTCGGCCGACAGATTTTTGGTGTTGAGGCAGCGCGTCACGTTCGGGAGTACAATGTGGAGTTCGACTCATCGCTCTCAGATGTCCCCGCGTTAGTAGCCGATATGGAGGACGAGTGCACCGCCACGTCACCGGCTCGATGACTACTTGGCGAGGCTTGTTCGGATGTAGCTCTTCACCAGCATGGACATTGCCCGCACGCAGCTTATGCACTGGATGTGAGGCGGAGAGGTCGGCGGAATGACCAAGATCGCGAGAAGAGGCCGAACAGCAGGTCCTTTGATAACTTTCGAGGCGGACCGCCAAAGATCGACTAGTTATGTACCTCCGCCAAGACAGTGGTCCTCCACGCCTTCTGGGACCTTCGGATATTCGGGAGCGGTCGTGGCTCCCGTGTTTCAGATTTTCGAGAGTAGGAGTGCTCGCGGATGAGGTCGCCCTTGTCTCAAGGCCGTTGTGGAAAACTTCATAAGGGAGAGTGTCGTACTAACTTGGGAGATTGTTATTCTTGCGCCAACAGGCCATCGGCGAGAGATCGTCTCGACTGTGGGTAGCACTGGTAGGATAGCACGCATCACGAGATCGCGGGTTCTTCACCTTCCATAGCTAGGCAGGATGTTCATACACCGGCAGGCCACGGCAGAGGTCGCGGTGGAAGTTCCCAGTTTTAGCGGTCCTTTGAACCGCCTATCTTTTCAGGTATATCCTTAACCCTCTAGATTTTTGCATGCGTGATACGATGTTTGTATGTTGAGTGCTATGTACAGATAGCTTTGTGTGTATTGTGGTTTAGAGACATGGATAGTTGAAAGAATAAGTGTGGGGACAGGGAAGGTATGAACCTTAGATTATTACACGTTGAGACCTTAGATGTAAGGCCGGCTTGAATAAAAGATTTTACGGTTAGTCTTTGTCGAAATACTTGGTTTGCGTATAAATGTATTGTGGGATAATTCCGTGAGTTGTGTAAAATGAAAGTTGTAGCTTTCATGATGTGAATTAGTAAGATTGTTCCGTATCGAGGAGCAAGAGTTGGAGCGACGGAGGGTCGGGTTGAGGGCGTATTGCGGGTCAACCCGTAGCCCGGATGTAGGTGGGGTCAGTTCTGGGTGGTCCCGCCAGATGGTAGGGTCACGAGGGTGCTAGGCCCAAGTTTAGATGACTATCGTATGAGTTCATGGATATGTTCGACCAGAATCGAATCGTGAAGGTCGGGAACGGCCTTAAAAGAGATTGAGGTTAGTAAGATGACCAAGTTTGGAGGTAGTGACTCCAGAGATTTTGGAAACTGAAGTAATGACTGAAGTATGGTACGTATACTAGAAGAGTTCAAGTGTTCGAGAAGAGTACGACGAGTAAAGGAAGAAGCGAGCATGTGTTGAGAGCATAGAGGTGATAATTTTGTTGTGAAGTGAAATTGCGAAGGAAGTGTCCTTTAGACCAGGGTGGAAGCTTTTGTGATGTAGGAGTGATTCCTCGTTGACTTGGGTTAAATATTTGCGCGGGTGTTATTTTGTGGCATTGGCAACTTGTTTAAGTTATGAGGAACTTTGTCGTTGTCTGTTTCGAGAAGGAACATTCGGGACGAATGTTTCTAAGGAGGGGAGAATGTTATACCCCGTATTTCCAGAGTATGTACGTGAGGACGTACGTACAAAAGTTTGAGCCTTAAGTTAGGCATAGGGCGAAATTTGTGCACAACCCCCGAAATGAATCGTTTTTCGACGAAACGTTTTCCGAACTTTGCGTAGGGAAAATTCCGGCTATGTCATTTATAATTTTTGCGGATTTTTCCGAGAGACGGAATATTTTGGACCAACGGGAGGGTGACACTTGTCACCCTCAAGTGGGCGTGCTAGTGGCCGAAAGTGGGGCGTCCTTGGCCTTGTTTTGTGGCCTAATCCATGGGTCAATGTTTGTGAGGGATTTGTGGAGTAGGGTTAGGGTGCACTTGGCTTGATCTTGACCCTCCACTTGCCCCACACTTGGCTTGATCTTGGCCCTTGGTTGTCCTATAAATACCCCTCCCTTGTTGAAGACTTCTTCATCCACAAATGTGTTCTAAGTCCTAAAATCCTTCCCCCCTTTTTCTTGTTGCTCTCGTCCAAGAGCCTCCCCGTCCCCCTTTGTTAGGCCTTGTGGCCGAGAGGGTACCCCCCCTTCCTAGTAGTGCTAGCCGAGGGTACCCCCCCCCTACCTTGAGTTGTTCTCGAAAAATACACCCCCCCTTGGTAGAAAAGTATTCTCCAAGTATTGTTACTATTCCAAAATACCTTAGCCTTATACCTTGTAGTATTCCAAAAGTTACCTCTATACGTAGAGCCCGGAAATACTACCTTTTGTCCTTTTAGTCTCAAACCAAAACCCTAAGGAAAAATCTTCATAGCGAGTTGAAGTATTAAGTAGAAGTTGCGTAGAACTTCTAGGGTTGTTGGAGCGGGTTGAGCGCCAGAGTCGAGCTAAACGTCATAAGGATCGACATTTAAACTTGGATAATTTTGGGCTTATCGAGGTAAATACGCTTGACCTTCTTTTGTAATTAGAGTTTACATACTGTTGAAGTATAAGAATTAAGTATAAGTTATATACAAGGAAGGTATATAAGAAGAGAATTGAATCAGATTTACATAGGACTGTATTTACAGTAGACTTATGAAGTTTGGCGGGTAGGGAAGTGCTGCCCAATTTTCCGTAAGAATCTTGTATCTAGATTTATCCTACCGAGTAGTCTAGACATTGATAGACTTGTATAACCATTATAGGTTGAAGTACTGCGAGTAGCGAATTCTACTCGAAGGGTGGAAAAGGCTAACAGGACTACAGTACTTTGGAGCTTTTTGCTAATAGTCGATAATCGTCGCGAGGTATGTGATTCTTCCTATACTCTTGAGCATGATATTTTAAAAGAATATATATAGTACGGTAGACGTACGTGTGTTAACTGAATGTAGTTTTACGGCAATGTCTTTTGACTTAAGCTTGAATAATAAGAACTTTGAGGTATTTCAAAGGAATTAAGAACCGTTTTTTAAAGAAGAGTAATACTTGGTTTTGAAAGTTTAAGAGTTATACTAGCTTTATGGGAAGTTAGGTATAACAGCTTAAGAAGGATAAACGAATGGTTATTGATTTTAGAAGTTAAGAGACTTAATCTTAAAAGATAAGAGACTTGACTTAATTGAATTGATGTGAAAGTTCTTAAGAAGTGTGAAACCTCATTCGTGAGTAATGAGTACTTGGTTTTTAAAGAATAATGTTTTACTGATTTCGGAAATGAGAATAAGTAAGGAACTTGATTTCTAAAAGAGACTTGAGGAAATTAAAGAGTTTTTGGTTTAAAAGAAAGGCATTGTTTTGTCTTAAAATTGGTTTAAAACATAAAGTGTTATAACAGCTTTATGGGAAGTTAGTTATAACGACTTTATGAAAGCGAAAGAATGGTTTTATCATTGGTTTTAAAATGGTAACTTGACTTTAAAAGGAGAAGTGTTTTGGTCTCTAAAGAAGGCATGGTATTGCCTTAAATTGGTTTTAAAAGGAAAGTATGGAAGTTGTTTTGGTTTACTTAAAAGATGTTAGTCACTCTATACTGCGGGTATCGGGTGACCTTTGTAAAAGAAATGGATCCTTTAAAAAGAGTTTAACATACGTAGTACTTTGGGGTTAAAACCTGGACCTTGGCATAAAATAAAAAGTACCTTGAGTTGTATATAACTTGCTTATGTTTGCGTGCGATAGCCTTGTGCAAGTGTTGTATTCTTATGTTACCGCTGCCTCTCGAATGGTGGGCGGTCGTGTTATTCTCGATCATTTTGGACATACCGACATCGATGGGTGGCCCACGTATGCTTCCACTATGATAGTCCACGGGCATACTAACTCGATGGAGGTCCACTGTATGCGCCGATGAGGGTTCGCTTTCCTGCTGATAGTGTTATTCCATGGACTAGCTCTCCACGAGGTTTTACCGATCGGCCTTGGTATCGGTGGTCGGCCAGACTTGCCCCGCCTCGTGGCTGATTCGCCTTGGTACTGGTAGTTAGCCCTCGCGACTTGCCCGCTCAGTGTAGTGACGGTCTCGTGACACGCTTGGTACCGTAGTTAGCCCTCGATTTGCCCGGCCACCACGTGACACGCCTTGGTATCCGTAGTCGGCTTTCGCCAGACTTGCCCGTGTCAACTTCGTGGTTTGGTTGTATAGCATTGTTAGTACGCACTTGGTGTTCATGTGTACTCCGTGGTGTTATTATATCATAGATCGCCAGCGGCGGAAGGTATTCCACGCATGATTGATGTCGCGCGTGAGACCCATATTTATATTCGAGTGACGACTCTGGCGTGAGTCCTCGACTTACATGATCGCTATTTATCAGGAATCGTAGTTTGGTTATCATTCATGTCTCTCGCTTTATATAGATCGCTATGATTTCATTTACGTATTTTCGTTCATATACTTGGTACTTGTATCGACCTCCTTCGGGCCGCGTTCATGCCGCAGTGAGGTACATCGGTTGTTGATCCTCGCCTTAGGATCACAAGCCATTGGGAAGCTCCGTTTCTCCGGAGGCTTATCTTTGGTATGTTACCCTGAGTTGTAGGTTCTTGTACATTCAGGGGTATGGCGGGGCCCTGTCCCGTCATGTTGTATAAAAACTCTTAGAGGTCTGTAGTATTGTTGTGGGCAGGGTTTGTAAAAAGGATTAAACTGTTCGGTTTGAAAGATTTGTATACATATATTTTATTGGAAGGTAACCGTTTGGTTGGCCTGTTTTATGATCTTATCTCTTGTTTCATGTTTAAGTTTTATTTCCGCTGATTTTCTCTAATGTTGTATCACTAGGGTGTCCGGGGTAAGGCACCAGTCACGGGCCTCGGAACGGGTCGTGACAGTCAATCTGGTCCTCCCTCTCCCTATCCTCTATCCCCTGTGCATAGGCCTGCATCCTAGCAATGTCCATACCGGCCAAGTGGCCACCCCAAGCATGTCAGAATCATATGACGGCCTAGCCCCATCACAAATCGATGAACTCTATCCGCCATGTCGCCTACAATAGTGTGAGCATGCTGGCCAGGAGTCAAACTCAGTCAGACTCCCTACGCCCTCCCGCTCGCCTCAAGGTCAAGAATCTGTCTGCCCGGCTCTCTCATCTCGTGAGGCAAAAGTGATCCATGAAGGCCTCTCAGAACTCCTCCCAAATACCGGGAAGAGCATCATCACCTCTCGAAAGCAACCACGACTCAAACCATTTCAACGCAATATCGCGCAACCGGGAAGAGGCTAGCGTAACAGACTCTGTCTCTGAAGCCCTAAGAACTTGCATGGTCCGTAGAGTCGCCGAATGAACTCCCGCGATCCTCATCGCACTCGAACCATAAAACTCGTGGATGACATCCCGTAAAATCCCTAATCCGCAAACCGTCACTACCTAGGGCTCGCCGCTTAAGGCCGCTCGACTACTATATCGTCAACAACCGACCGTTCCCGTAGTCTCTATACTCATCACCGGCCGTGGAACTGAGGCTCGCACGAACCTTCGAGCTACCGCCGCTCTCGCCTTCTAAAAGCTGCAGCGTGGCTGAACTTGCCGACCCGCCTACTACCTCGTGCATAGTCCGTGCTCGAGCCCGTAACCTCTCGAGTACCGCTAGCAGCCTCGCTGCCGCTTTGCCCTTCGGGCCCCGTCGCCTTCCGCGAGGCATATCTGTTTCATAAGACTAGGTCGAGAGATTCAACCTAATAAGACATCTCATCGCACGATCTCGGGAGAGAAGAATGGAAACCAATCCTAAATGTCCTGCAGCCTCACGATTATAGATGTGGTGCACAACACACCGATAATCAAGACTTACTAGACACGGCTCAGACACTTTCCGAGGACTAATCGCTCGATACCACTTTTGTCACGACCCACTCGGGCCGCGATCGTGCCCTACCCGGGCACCCTGCTCGTATACATCGAGAATAGCAATGAACATACACAACATAAACACACGTGTAAACAATAACATCCTAGGCTAGCCAAGGCGCCGCTACCATAATATAAACATACTCAAAAGTACAACTGCATAATCGGGCCTACACCCAACCACATATGTGAATACGCACTTAGGAATAATAATCGTATGGACAGGCCCGCCATACCCCGGAATGCACATAAATCTACAACACGCGGGGAAAAGATAGTACCAAAAGAGACAAGCCTTCAGATAAATTGAGCTTCTGACGCCTGATAAGTGATCCTAAGAATGAGGATCCACCACCGCTACCCTTTCTCACGGATTGAACGCAGCCCGAGAAGCGGGTCAAGACACAATATGTACCAAGTATGTAAAACTGGAAAAATACTGTAATTACATCACAAGTCTAAATCAAAGCCGGAGACATGTATGATAATCAAATTACAGTACACTGTGCCTTACTAACAATGAGAGTAAAAATAGGTGTATACTTACAACGAAAAATAGGATTGAAATCCTACTCCTGGGACTATTTCACCCGCATAGGTACAGTGGACCCGCATGAGGTATTCCTCGCATGGGACTATTTCACCCGCATAAGCCCTTACGGACTCGTATGAGGTATTCCTCGCATAGGCTGGACCCGCCCGCATGGGACTATTTCACCCGCATAAGCCCTTACGGACTCGCATGAGGTATTCCTCGCATCGTGGGTAGCAAATCCACGGAAATATGCAATGCCACAATCCCGGGGAATGACCCCGCAACGAATAATATATCACTAGCCCAAATCCGGCTATCACACATAACATAAGCACTACCGGCTTATCATACAATATGTAAGCAAGTTAAGAAATCCCCTAACTTCTTACTATTCTTGTTTATAAACACTCTCATTTTAGTTTACCTAAGGCACTAACATGTCTTTTATAAAAATCCGGGAATTTAACCCAAGTACTACGTACTTCTACTCTTTAAAACAATGACTCTTTTTAGTAGAAAACTTCCAAGATACTATTAATCCTAGTATCAAGTCCAAATTACATTTCAAGGTAAGTCACAACACCCTTAGAAATAAAGTTAGGTTTCTAAATCAAGTGACTCATTTTCTTATAAAACCTTAGGCAATTGATACCTTAAAATCGAATTGCCTTCCATTAAATCAAGCCATTTACCTTTCCATAAAGCCAATATAACCAACTCCCCATAAAGTCGTTATATTCGCTTTATACCTTAGTCAAGTACCATTTCCTATCCAAGGGACTTATACGTTTAAAACGAAACAAGTATCACATACTTTAAAACTCTTCAAGTCCCTTAACCTTAATAAAACTTTAAGACATCCTTAGTATTTTCAAAGGAGTGAGTTAATCTCCTAACTCACCCGACTTGGCATTTCATAAAGCTAGTAAAGAATGTCAAAGTCTTGTATGTCTACCGTACTATATACGTGAAACTAGTCATGCTCAAAGATAGGAAAAGTTCTACATACCTCGCCGGGTCAAACCACTTGCCAAGTACAAAGTCCCGCCCGTAGTATGTCAACCTATAATATTCACAATACGTCTATTAACGCCTTACTTCAAACGTAGAATATTATAAGTGTTAAGTCTCCAATTTCTACGGAAAATCGGACAGCACCTCCTTTGTTTTTACTAACTTTGCCACCTTTTTCAAGGCCGAATACAATAACCAAACACGCCACATTTAAGGCACAATCAAAGCAATTAATCAATAGGGGATTACACGCCACATGTTATACCCCGTATTTCCAGAGTATGTACGTAAGGACGTACGTAGAAAAGTTTGGGCTTTTAAGTGGCTTGGCCGATTTTACTTTGTGCACAACACCCGGTTAGAGTCGTTTTTCGACGAAACGTTTTACATAATCTGCGAAGGAAAATTCGGCTATGTCATTTTTAATTTTTGCGGATTTTTCCGAGAGACGAACATTTTGGACCAACGAGGCGACACTTGTCACCCTCAAGTTGGTGAGCAAGCGGTAACCTTGGCGAATGGGTGTAGAGTTGGTAGGATATTTTTGTAGATATTTGTGAGGGTTTTAAGGAGTAGGTCTAGGGGCACTTGGGCATATCTTGCCCTCCACTTGCCCCCACTTGGCTAGATCTTGACCCTGGTCTTCCTATAAATACCCTCCCTTTGAAGACTTCTTCATCCAAATAATTTCCTAAGTCTAAAATCCTCCCCTCTCTTGTAGTGTTCTCGCCCTCCCCTCGTGAGGCCCCTGGCCGAGAACCCTCCCTCGGCCGAGTACCCTCCCCAGTGGGGTTGGCCGAGGTATACACCCCCTGTGGTGTTGTCTCGTATAAATACCCCTCTTGGTAGAAATACTCTCCAAAGTATTACTATACCCAAAATACCTTAGCCGTATACCTTGTAGTATTCCAAAGATACTCTATACGTAGAGTCTTAAATACTCAGTATGTCCTTTTTGTCTCAAACCAAACCCTAGGGAAAATCTCCATAGTTGGTTGGAGTAGTAAGTTGCGTAGAACTTCTAGGGGTTGTTTGGAGCGGGTTGAGCGCACGAGTGGAGCTAACGTTGCTAAGGACCGACATTTATACTTGGATAATTTTGGGCTTATCGAGGTAAATATCTTGTCCCCTATCAGAATTGGAGATTACATGTTGTAGGAATATATAGTTGAAGTATACTATATATAGAATCAACTTAGTTTTCATGCAATGTCTTTGGACTTAAGCCCAATTTAAAGAAGAGAATTGGACTGCTTACATGTGATCAGACATGAGACTTGTGTAGTTTGACTGCAGGAAGGGCTGCCCAAATTTCCGTAGAATCTTGTATCTAGATTTATTCTACCGAGTAGTCTAGACTTTGATAGACTTGTATAACCTTTATAGGTTGAATGTTACGTGAGTAGCATGTGCTACTTGAAAGGTGGACCAAAGCTAGGGTTATAGCCGTGGAGCGATTTGCTTATAGTCGATAATCGTCGCGAGGTATGTGATTCTTCCTATCCTCTTGAGCATGATATTTTAAAAGAATATATATATATATAGTACGGTAGACGTACGCGTGCTAATTGAACGTAGTTGTACGGCAATGTCTTTTGACTTAAGCCCGAATAATAAGAATCTTGAAGTATTTCAAGAGACTTAAGAACTGTTTTTGAAAGGAGAGTAATACTTGGTTTTAAAAACTTAAGAGTTATACTAGCTTTATGGGAAGTTAGGTATAACGGCTTAAGAGAGATAAAATGAATGATTTATTGATTTTAGAAGTTAAGAGACTTGATCTTAAAAGATAAGAGACTTGACTTAATTAAATTAATATGAATTTTGTGTGAAACCTCATTCGTGAGTAATGAGTACTTGGTTTTTAAAAGGAATAATGTTTTACTGATTTCGGAAATCAGAATGAGTACCGACAAACCACTGCAGCGTTAATAAAGGGAAATGTTTTGATTAATGAAGTATTATTAAAACCAGTAGAAACCTCCATCTGCATAGAAGCTAAGATGAGACAAAATGATACTACATTTCCTAGATCATGGCTGCTTAATAAGATTGATTATGAACAAGAATAACTTACTCACATATAGGGCATATATTTCTTAGATTGTTTAATAGAGAATTATATTCTTAAATGAATAAGACTATGAACTACGAAACCTTTCTAAAATAAGAAACGTGAACATTTGAAATTAGGCAAACTTGGACGTTTGGAAAATAATGTTGTTACTTGATTTTACAAAGGGAAGTGTTTTGGTTTACTTAAAAAGACAGTCACTCTATTTTATATACTACGGGTATTGTGTGACTTCTGTAAAAGAAACGGATCTTTTAAAGAGTTAATGTATGAAGTACTTTGGGGATAAAAACCCGATCTTGTTAATCATATAGTAGAAAGTACCTTGTGTGTATAACTTGAGTGTGTTGGTTTGTGATAGCCTTGTAATAATTTCTTGTTGAATTGATAAGTAAACATGCTAGAATGCTACGTGTGTTAGTATCTTGTGATGTTTGTGAAAAGGGGTTTTCCCTCGATTACGCTTAAGTTGTTTAACGATCAGCCGTTATGTTGGTATTGTACCACTCACCTTGACTTTTCCGGAGGTTGTCGCCTCCAACGCGGGTAGACTCAAAGTGCAGGACCATGATTCGAGGATACCTCATGCGGGTCCAGGGGCCTATGCGAGCTACGAGTTCCGGTGTTAGCGGCGCCTTTATGGTCATGCGGTCTCGTGGCCACGCGATCGCGAGTCCAGCGGACGCCGGGAGTAGCTACCGATGCGGGTTATACCTCATGCGGCCTATGAGGTTGGCCTATGCGAGTCGCGGAGAGTTCGTGGCTAGACGCGCACATTTGATATCAGGCGAGTGACCAGCTTTGATCATGTGATGCCAGACAGATATCATGATACGCTTTATGACCTTGTTAGTACCGCTGGCGTTAGTAGCCGGCTATGCCTTCGCATTTACCCCTGCATCGTTTTATTAGGACACAGTGGGACCCGTGTTCATGTATTCCTTGGTGCTTTTATATCATAAATCGCCGGTGAGGAAGGTATTCCACGCATGATTGATGTTGTGGGCGTGAGACCCATAGTTACATTTGAGTGATGACATTGAGGCGTGAGTCCACGACTTGACATGATCGCTATTTATTGTGAATCGTAGTTTGGTTATCATACATGTCTCTCGCTTTATAGATCGTTATGATTTCATTTACGTGATTTTCGCCACATACTTGGTACCGTTGCATCGACCTCCTTCGGGGCCGTCATGCCGCGGTAAAGGTACACCGCCGTTGATCCTCGCCTAGGGTCACGTCAGCGTTGGGAAAGTTCCGCTTTCTCGAGGCTTATCTTCGTATAGCCCTCGTTGTTATAGGTGCTTACATTCGTGGGTATGACGGGCCCCGCCCCGTTGTTGTCATATCATTCGTAGAGGTCTGTAGTACTGTTGTGGGCAGGGTTGTAATGGGATGTAACTGTTCAAATTGTTATTTATATATACTGAAGGTAACCATTTTGGTTAGCATGTCTTCTTATTTCAATGTCTTATTACATTGGCTTCATGTTATTGTTTTATGTTCCGCTGATTTTCTCTGATGTATGACTACTTGGGTGCCCGGGTAAGGCACCAGTCACGGGCCCCGGAACGGGTCGTGACAAAAGTGGTATCGAGCGCTTAATCCTGAAAGTGTCTACACGTATCGATCCGCAGAGTTCGATTATCGCGTGTGTTGTGCACCACACCAATAATCGTGAGGCTATAGGATATTTAGGATTGGTTTCTATTCTTCTCACTCGAGATCATGCCTAGAGTCATGTTGTAAGATCGACCTCTAACGTATTTCTTTCTCTTACCGTATTGCCTCCGCGTAGGGCAAACCCGGGCCCAGGAGGGCAAGGCAGCCGAGGGAGCTGCGAGTAGAGTACAGAGGGTTACGAGGGCACAGGCCCAATCATTACCTAGGGTAGTGCTTCATTCGGGGAGTTCTGCGACGTCACTAGCCCCAGCAGAGTTTAGCACGGCGCGGCAAGCTCCTACCGCGCCATGATATTTGAACCTTCGCCCACGATCGGGACAGAGAATATGGATTGAAAAGAGGCGACCCTGTTACTAACTATGGATTTGGCTACCAGAGAGAGTTGTACAAGAGTAATTTTTCAGTTAGGCTTGAGCATGGCCTGTGTACGGGCTTATGCGCAGCAGGCCGAGAAATGTAGAGATCGACGGGTTAACGAAGGACATCAGAAGAGGGCCAGAGCAGCAAGGTCCTTTGGTAACTTTCGAGGCGAATCACCTCACCAGCAGATTGATTATGCACATCCACCAGTGCAGAGAGGTCCTCCACAGGGTTCAGGACGTTCGGGGTAGGCAGGAGTTGGTCAGGGCTCCAGGGCTTCCGGTTCACATGTGACGACGCCATCCCGGAATGTCGCTTTTTGTTGGTACTTGTTGTACCGCGCCGCCGCAGTGTGTCGAAAGGGTGTCCTAGTAGGAGGGATGCAAGTAGGAGGACTCAGCCTTCAGGATCGGTGGGTAGTTCGTTACCTTCCCTAGCTATGCGCCCTACGGGGCAGGTTTGATTAGAACGACTAAGGGGAGTGAAACAGTAGATATAGATATATCCTTAACCCTCTAGAGATCAGTATGTGTGATAAGATGGGTATATCATAAGTGCTATGTTCTGATAGCAGTGTGTTAGTTGTGATTAGAAATCATGGGTAGTAACCGGGAAAGATTGGAGGAATAGGAAGTGTAAGCCTTAGAGCTTTTTACGTGGAGACCTTAGAGGCAAGGCAATCTTGAGAAAAAGATTACATTTGTGTTTAACCCTTATCGGAGTGCATTGTGCACGTGAGCTATGTTTGGGATAAGTCCCTGAGTAGTGTGGAATGAAAGAGGGTAGTTGAGCTAAGAAGACCGCTAGGTTTTCGTAACGTGATTAGTGAGAGTTTTCCGGATCGGGGAGCTAGTGTCTTGCGCGCTGCCGGGTCGGGTTGAGGCCACGTTGCGGGTCAACCCGCGGCCTGTTTGGTAGTGGGGTCAGTTTGTGGTGGTCCCGCCTTGTGATAGGGTTATGAGGGTGTTAGGCCCAAGTTTAGTTAACCATCGTACAAGTTCGTGGATGCGTTCAACCAGTAGTCGGGCCGATGGGGTCAGCCCATCGTGTCCTTCAGGCAGGACCGTTGCTTGGCAGTGGTGATTTATCAGAAAGGTTGTAAGGCTGCACGGGGTGCCTACCTTCACCTTATGACAGACAGTGGAGCCCAGGGTACGGCTGTTTCTTGTTTTAGAGGTTTTACCAGGCAGGGTTAGGAACTCAGGTGAGACTCAGAATCGCATTCGCCCTCGGGCCAGTGTTTGGATTTCAGGGGTAGTTGTGAGGATTGTTGTCTCCTGTTGGGGAAGTGTTTTATAGCTACCATTTCAGTTTTCGAATGTCGCCTTATGAAGCCTTGTAGGGGCGGAAGTGTAAGTTGCCGATCGATTGGTTCGATGTTGGCAAGGGTTCAGATAGTTGGTTCAGGCTTGTTCCAACCGACTGGGGATAGGGTAAAGCTTATCTAGAAGAGGTTATTGGCAGCTCAGAGAAATCGTGCGGATAATCGGCGACGACGCTTAGAGTTCGTGCGACGGGTCTTCATGTACCACCGGATAGGGTGTGACGAGTTTTGGAAACCAAGCGAATGAAATGTGGTAAGTTTTGAGAAAGAGTTCGAGCGCATGAGGGTACGACACGTAAGGAAGAAGCGAGCATGTATGGCGAGCATAGATGTGATCATTTCTTTGTAAGGAAAGGTGCGAAGGAAGTATATTTTAGACCCGGAGAGGTATTTGTGGTAATGTTAGAGTGTTTCCTCGTGGACTTGGATGGAAGTATTTGCACGGTGTTTCGTGGCGGTGTGGCAGATTGTTCTCGTAAGTATAGTAGTGAAGACTATACTGGCGCGCGTTTGTTTTGAGACTTAGAAGGAACATTCGGGACGAATGTTTCTAAGGAGGGGAGAATGTTATACCCCGTATTTCCAGAGTATGTACGTAAGGACGTACGTAGAAAAGCTTGGGCTTTTAAGTGGCTTGGCCGATTTTACTTTGTGCACAACACCCGGTTAGAGTCGTTTTTCGACGAAACGTTTTACATAACTTGCGAAGGGAAAATTCCGGCTATGTCATTTTTAATTTTTGCGGATTTTTCCGAGAGACGAAACATTTTGGACCAACGAGAGGGCGACACTTGTCACCCTCAAGTTGGTGGAGTGTGGGGCGGTAACCTTGGCCGAATGGGTGTAGAGTTGGTAGGATATTTTTTGTAGATATTTGTGAGGGTTTTAAGGAGTAGGGTCTAGGGGGCACTTGGGCATATCTTGGCCCTCCACTTGCCCCCCACTTGGCTAGATCTTGACCCTTGGTCTTCCTATAAATACCCCTCCCCTTTGAAGACTTCTTCATCCAAATAATTTCCTAAGTCTAAAATCCTCCCCCCCCCCTCTCTTGTAGTGTTCTCGTCCCTCCCCTCGTGAGGCCCTCGCCGAGAACCCTCCCCTCGCCGAGTACCCCTCCCTAGTGGGGTTAGAGGTATACACCCCCTGTGGTGTTGTCTCGTATAAATACCCCTCTGGTAGAAATACTCTCCAAAGTATTGTTACTATACCCAAAATACCTTAGCCGTATACCTTGTAGTATTCCAAAGATACCTCTATACGTAGAGCCCGGAAATACTACCGTATGTCCTTTTTGTCT
This sequence comes from Przewalskia tangutica, assembly GCA_029844215.1. Taxonomy (NCBI): domain Eukaryota; kingdom Viridiplantae; phylum Streptophyta; class Magnoliopsida; order Solanales; family Solanaceae; genus Przewalskia; species Przewalskia tangutica. The sequence continues at coordinate 87,118,193 of CM056729.1, forward strand.
CAAACCGAAACCCTAGGGAAAATCTCCATAGTTGGTTGGAGTATTTAAGTAGAAGTTGCATAGAACTTCTAGGGGTTGTTTGGAGCGGGTTGGAGCGCACGGAGTTGGAGCTAAACGTTGCTAAGGAC